>JBAWJQ010002712.1:0-613104 GCA_037783105.1 Bactrocera zonata | reverse complement strand
TCGTGACGATCGCTTTCTGATTCACCCCGATCCATAATTCTGCACGTATGTCACTCATCGGCAGATCTTCTTGCCTTGCCTTGGGCTGCCATACTTTGATGGCAAAAAGAACACCGACCGATAGGGCGACCTCTTGGTGGCTTCGTAACAAATTTTAATCTGCAATTGACCTCTTTGTGTGAAACAGAAGTAAAGTTTTCACTGAATAATTTTCAATAATTTTTCTTTTGAATAGCTGGAATAAAAAAGCAAGCGACCGAAATTGAACTATTCAAATAATTTACAAATCAAAATATTGAAAAGCAAAACAAACAAAAATTGAAGAATAAAAAATGTTTATGGAAAAAAGTTACTTTTTGAATTATCCAATTTGCTGACTTTTCATGAAAAGTATAAGATATTTTTATATCTAAACCTTCCTTGATCCACAACGAACAACCTCTTAAAATTTCATCAATATTGGTTCAGCCGTTCTCTTAGCGCTACTAACGAACAAACATTCATTCGTTTGTATGAGAAAAAGAAAAGGGCTGTTTTTAGGGGGTTTCCGGCAATTATTCGAAATTTTTTCTCCGCAGAAACCATCTCTGAACCTCAACGAACATTTTCAAAAAAAAGCTATCAAAGTTGGTTCAGTCGTATGAAAGTTATGAGCGTACATACATTTTGACGATTCATTTTTATTTATATAGATGATACAGAGTTTCATAAAAAGTTGAGTTTTTCAGATCAAGTTCTGACGAATAGAAACTTTTCATTGATATCTCAATGATAAGTTTAAAAGCCCTTTCAGCGCATATTGGCAGTAAATACATATTTGTTTCTTTTATTTGTTTTGTTTCTTGAAAAATTCTTCATATCCAAAGGAATATTTCTGCTGATTTAAAAGCCGTTGCTATACTTGTTGGATTGCATGGTTGAATCTCTTTTGGTATTTTGTATGCTAGTGGAGTAGTAACGCAAGAAAAAAACATTGTAAAGTGAAAATTTTGTCACTAAGAAAAGGTTTGACACCGCAGATATGCGAGCTCATAATGTGTTTAGCTCTTAATTCAAGTTGAACACAGCAGAAAAAAGAAATTTTGAAGTTTTTGAAAATGTATGTCATAATTTTCGCGGTAACACAAAAGCTGGTAACTACCGACAAATCATTCAAACTCTTCTTTCTGCTTACGAATAATTGCACGTCAAAGCATAATTTTTGGTTGGATTTTAGTTTTGAATAAAAAATATGTTCATGGGCTTATATATGTGTTGTAATACATTGGGAATTTACCAAATTTTTGGAGCATTATCTTACTCAAGTGCCGATGCATGAATTATTTTTCTAACAAAAGTTTTTTTGTGCAGTTAATCGGGAAAAATTAAAGTATAGTTTTTTCAATAACATATACATATTCTTAATCAATTATCCAGAGAAACCAGTTAACCGGGTTTAATTAAGGTGGTATTCTAGTCTAGAGAGTGTTTTTTGGCTACTATTAAAAAAATTTGCTATTTTTACTATACAATTTTTATCATTTGTTTATTTATATTTGAAGAGTAAACAAAACTAATTTAAAACAAGTAAGGAAGAGCTACATAAGTTCGGGTGCAACCGAACATTTTATATTCTTGCAACTTCCAAGAATCAAAGACACAGAAATACTTTAAGGTGTAAAAGCAATCAGATAGAGAGAGTAAGGTCAGCCGAATGTCCGAAAATCCTGATGTTAGTTATTCAAGGTACGTTCCAAAGTAAACAGCACTTTAAAAAAGAACAGAACAAATGGTTTTTTCGGCAAAATCAATTTATTTTATTAAAAATAGTCTCCTTTTGCTTCAATACAGTTTTTTGCATGGTCCAAAAGCATGTTGAACGAGTGTTTCAGCTCGTTGGCCGGTATGGCCGCCAGTATGCCAGTGCAAGCCTTTTGAATGGCCTCTACGTCTGCATGACCCTTTCCTTTCATGCCCAAATGCATTTTTCCGGAAGAAGTCGCATGGCCATACTTATCAGGTGAATACGAGGAGTGGTTAATGGTTAAAATGTGATTTTTGGTCAAATAATCGGTCACAAGAGTCGATCGATGAGAGCAATTTAAGGTCGTCAGTCAATTTGTGCGGAACAAACCGTGCACACACCTTTCGTAAGCCCAAATGTTCGGCCAAAATGCGATAAATCAATGTTTTGGAGATGTTCAATTCCATTTCCATGAATTTCAATGATGATTTCGGCTGATTTTTGATGAAATCACGCACAGTTTCGATGGAATTTCCGGTGATCATGGATTTTGATAGGCCCACATGATGATCGTCATGTACATATGTCCTCACGACCACTTTGAAAACGTTGAAATAATCGCCATAAACTTGTTTGATCAATTGAAACGTTTCGGTAAAAGTTTTAAACATTTTAAAACAAAATTTAATATTGGCTCTTTGTTCGAAGCTCATTTTCACACCGATAACACAAACATACCAACACTTAAAACGCAATAACGTCAACTTCCAATCAATGAAATGTCAGGAAATTCTCATTGGACAATTACTAAGGATAACAGATTCTAAAGCACCAGAAATATAGATGGCGCCACTAGGTGGCGCTAGATTCACATTCTCTTAGTTTCATTGGGGTCCCGTAAGCTCGAAATTCTTTATATTAAGTAAAGGAAGTATTGGTCTGATTGATCCATTTTTGACATACAGATACCATAAGAAAAGGATTAACCGTTATTTTCAGTTATATATATCACATATTGACCGACATTTTCGATCAAAAGTCAACTATAGGTACCGTGGTTTAAATATTTGGTACCTTGGGGCTTGAGCAGTTTTTATTAGATTTAGACAATTTTTGGTCATAAGATGGCACACACTAAACACATTATTCGTAAAAAGTTGTATCCCGTTATATTAATTGCTTCTTGATTTGTGTACTGGAAACTGAACGAATCAAGTGGAATTTAATATTGTGCTATATTGGAAGTAGGCGTGGTTTTTGTCCGATTTCGTACATTTTCAGAATGTGACATAAGAATGTAAGAAGAATGCTGCGTACTAAATTTTATCGAAATTGGTTTGTCAGGTCCCGGAAAGTGGGATTCACTAAAAAGTGGCCGGTGCCACACCCATCGTCCAATTTTCACACCAGCTCCCATAAAGCTCTCTCATACCATCTTGGTGGTCGCGCTTTTAATATATTTTAACCGCTATATAAGGAGTGAGCGATGTTATCCTCCGATTTTATCCATTTTCACACTGTCAGTAAAAGTTCTTATAAGAACTATACTGAGCAAATTTACTTGTTGTAGCTTCAGTGTTTTAAGAGATATGTACATTAAACTTGTTAGAGGGGATTTAAAATGAATATATTGGTCGAGGATGCAAAATTTTTGCGGAAATGAAGCAAATGGAACTATGATGATAGCATTTATTTTTTGATTTTTCTTAACATAAATTTTCTGCTATCTCCAAAGTAATAAATATGGTAGCTGCATAAAAATCTCTCACAGCGGATTTCGAAGCAGTTACTTGACTAACAGTGTTGATATTTATGTAAATCGCATTCCCGATGGAACTCTTAAATAATCGACAATATAAATCTGTAAATGCAAGGAAATTTGTTATAATTTCATAACACATATGTACATAACTTACATATATCCATACAATAATACACGTGAAGATATTTTTGATATAAATGTATACATATATGTTTTTATGAATTTACATACATACGCATCAGAGTATTCATACTTACATACTACTGTGAGCAAAATATACTAAGATTTTTTTTAAGAGGATTTTGCACTACGATAATTCATCGTAGCGTATTGCATTGATTTTTCACGAGTTTTTCGCCAAATTTTAAACCATGCCGCAACTACCGTATTCGCCTGATTTAGCTGCGTCGGAGCTTTGGCTATTCACCAAACTCAAACGACCGCTTCGGGGAAACTATATTGAATCAATTGAAGCCATTAGACGTGAGTATTTTTTGCTCATAGTAGTATAAAGTTATCGGGCTTTTTGCTAGAGCTCCGAAAAAAAAGTGGTTTTATTTTAATTGGGTCCGTATGACCTTCTTTATTAAACTTTAAATTGCAACTAACTTACATATTCTTCCTTAAGCTAAAAGTAACCTTAATCTACCTGTCCCGTAACTTGCAATTCTGTGGAATTGCACCTTTGCGGCTCGTGGCGGATGTTCGCTTCCTGTTGTTGACGAAAATATTACTGTCAGCTATAACTTTATTTCTGATTGCGAAATATTAGCTCAGCTATATTTGTTATTAAAATATTAGCGTCAGCTATAATTATGAATAATTTTCGTGTTAACTCCTCCGCCGTCAAAAACAAACGTCCCCGTTTGTTCGCTGCATTTGATCTGTCAGAGTTATTGACCCTTCTAGTGTTGGTATTTCAGGTGTTTTGACTTCATTATGATCGTTCAGATTAACATTTACATGGTAATTTGATAGCTTTGTTATACTTGCTTTGCATTTATTTTTTGGACTCAAAATGGTGATAATTACGATTATGCACATCATGCAGATGATTATGAGCGAAAAATTGGTAATTAAAGCTGCAGTGTGGGCTATTTTTAATTTTTCCACATGATGTGTGTTGTTCAGATGAAGCTCCTTCATCATCTCCAAACTTAAAATTTCTTCTTCTTGAAACGATGGTTTATTTGGTTGTAAAAATGCTGCTAACGGTTTGCTGGTAAATTTTTCGTTAAATGCGTATGTTTGGTTTTCTATCCACACCGTGGAATTATGGTATTCTACTGCATATGATCCGGAAAGATGTATACTTTGGCTGTCAACTTTTACTGTACCGTTATATTGGTTTAGTAATATAATGCCAGGTGATATATTTTCTACCGATGGTATGTGCTGATTATTTATTAAAATGCATTCTGCCGGTTTGCTCTTTAGTAGACGAGGGACACAGTTAGTGTTGCTTATGTCTATAATATTTTTGTTATTACATATTTTTATACTATTATATTCTTTACATTTGTTCCTTATACCAAATATTTTATTATTCTTACACGCTATTACATTTTCAAATGGAATCTTATTTATATTCCTTTTTATTTTTATTGGTTTTATCATAATTGATTCACAAAGATCTTTATTAGATAACGGTATTCCAATAATGTATAGTAACATAGTTTCATTTGATGCAAGTTTAACATTTGCTAATTCGATAGATTCTTCAATATTATTTAGTGTAAAGTTATTTTTCCCTAGTATATATTTTAATATATTTAATTCTTCATTTGACAAAATATAAGAATTAACTATGCCGGCTTTTGCCCAATGTATTGCATAGTCTATATTAATTATCTCATCTTTTATTATATTTAATTTATATTTAATTTCAATAGCAATTAATTATGTTGTACAACTTCATTTGTTTGTATGTTGTACAACTTCATTTGTTTGTACTTCTTTTAAAATTTTATTTGATATTGTAGAAATATTATTTATTCTGTCGAAAATTACTTTATTGATTGTTATTTGTTCGTTATTATTTTCAATTATATTATTAATAACGGGTGATTTTTTTGAGGTTAGGATTTTCATGCAGTAGTATTTGACAGATCACGTGGGATGTCAGACATGGTGTCAAAGAGAAAGATGCTCAGTATGCTTTGACATTTCATCATGAATAGACTTACTAACGAGCAACGCTTGCAAATCATTGAATTTTATTACCAAAATCAGTGTTCGGTTCGAAATGTGTTTCGCGTCCGTGTCCGATGAGCGATGAGGCTCATTTCTGGTTGAATGGCTACGTAAATAAGCAAAATTGCCGCATTTGGGGTGAAGAGCAACCAGAAGCCGTTCAAGAACTGCCCATGCATCCCGAAAAATGCACTGTTTGGTGTGGTTTGTACGCTGGTGGAATCATTGGACCGTATTTTTTCAAAGATGCTGTTGGACGCAACGTTACGGTGAATGGCGATCGCTATCGTTCGATGCTAACAAACTTTTTGTTGCCAAAAATGGAAGAACTGAACTTGGTTGACATGTGGTTTCAACAAGATGGCGCTACATGCCACACAGCTCGCGATTCTATGGCCATTTTGAGGGAAAACTTCGGACAACAATTCATCTCAAGAAATGGACCCGTAAGTTGGCCACCAAGATCATGCGATTTAACGCCTTTAGACTATTTTTTGTGGGGCTACGTCAAGTCTAAAGTCTACAGAAATAAGCCAGCAACTATTCCAGCTTTGGAAGACAACATTTCCGAAGAAATTCGGGCTATTCCGGCCGAAATGCTCGAAAAAGTTGCCCAAAATTGGACTTTCCGAATGGACCACTTAAGACGCAGCCGCGGTCAACATTTAAATGAAATTATCTTCAAAAAGTAAATGTCATGAACCAATCTAACGTTTCAAATAAAGAACCGATGAGATTTTGCAAATTTTATGCGTTTTTTTTTTTAAAAAAGTTATCAAGCTCTTAAAAAATCACCCTTTATGATTTTCTAGTATTATTAAGTCGTCGTGGTCAGGATTTCCCGCAATCCATTTCCAGACTGTTCCTAATTCGTTTACTGATTTCCTAAATCTCTTTGGTTTTAGTCTATTTAAGTATGTCTGTGCCAGTTTTAGTTCATTAATGAGGATAGGAAGGAGTGGGTTTTCTTCTTTAACTTTAGTTCTAATTGAATTACTTAAATTGTTTAGTGCGTTCTGGTATTCGTCTATGTCCACTTTGTGTATCAGTCGGAATGTTCCTGTTTGAATTTTTACTGGTCCTGTACTAAATGTGGATAGTTGTGTGTTTGTATAGTCTATTATCCTAAAGTCAGCGTACACCAAATGTACGAAAAATCTGAAAAATTAAAATAAAGAATGATATGTAGCTAGGTCTTGATATTGCTTTTGTGTACTGTTCGTCCTTTTTCTGTGATTACGACACTGGATTTGTCTTCTTTTACAATTTCTTTTCTATATCTTGCTGTTAGTTTCGAGCCTGTTCGTTTATTTATTTTAACATATATTATTTCTCCTGGGGCGCAGGTTTTTATTGGATTTCTAGTTTTATTGTGAATTTCTAAGTCTTTCATCTGTTGTTTTCTTAGTGTCTCGATATTTTCTCGTCTTGAGTTTTCATATTGCTGTGGGTCTATTGAAACGCGTCTTCCAAAAAAAGTTTCTATTGGTCTTTTTCTGGTTGTAAAATATATTGTGTAATTATATTCGTAGGTGCAACGATCTAAAAGTTCTTGAAATGAGAGGTGGGTGCGTTCGGTTTGAAGACAACGCATAATTTCAGAAAGTGTGGAGTGAAATCTTTCGACTTGTCCATTGACTTTGCTAGCGTAGGGGGTGTTTTGAAAATGTTAATACCAAGTTGGTCTTCGACCATAAATTGTATTGAGGCTGAGTTTAAAGATTTTTCATTATCTATAACTATGGTTTTCGGTACACCGAAGGAAAAAAGTATTTGTCGCAAGAGTTCTCTGATATCCTCTATTGCTTTTGATTCTATTAATCTAACTTGGACGTATTTCGAAAATTTGTCTACTGCGGTAAGTACACGATTTTTCTCTGTACTGTATACATATATCAATATGAACTACTTCTCCAGGATATTGTGGAATAGGGGTTTCAAGTAAATGTGGTTTATTAGGATGACGATCATATTTGTTTTCTTTACATATTTTGCATTGTTTAATTATTGCTTCTATTTTTGCTTTCATTTTTGGAAAATAATATTTTTGTATGAGTTGTTTTGAATTTTCTCGTCTCGGTTTCTATGTGCGCGTTTATGTTCTTTCAATATTGTTTCGTTTTGAATGTTTTCGTTCGTAATGTCATCAACTTTCATCTGAGTATATCGAATTTTATAATCGGAAAAATGGATTGGGTATATTTGTTCAATTATTCCCATTATTTCTTCGGAAGTAAATATGCCATTTATCACCGAAGGGTTTAAGTAACGTTTAAAAAGTGAAATTAGGTTTTCTGAGAAAAATGTTTGTTTAATTATTACATGTCTATGGTATGTAGGGAATGGTATTTTAAATAAGTAACTATCTTCGTCTCCTAAAGAGATCCAAAGTTGGTTTTTGAAAACATTTATGGGTACTTCTACGGCTGGAATTAGATTGTGAGATGAGCTGTCATCTGAATGTGTGGCTACTGATAAAGAATTTATTTCGAATGGTCTTGAAAGTGTATCTGCTACTATGTTGGCTTTACCAGGTTTATATCTTAATTCGTAATTATATTCTTCGAGTATGGCTTTCCACCGTTTTAATTTACAATTATTGTTTTTATTGCTTAAGGCGTATGTGAGAGGTTGATGGTCTGTGTGGATTACTACTTTTGCCGTTCCATAGAGATAATTTCTAAAAGTATTTAATGCCCAAATAATAGTAAGCATTTCTTTTTCATTAACTGCATAATTTTCTTCAGTTTTACTTAATGTTTTTTATAATCAGGATATTGTAAAATGACGTCTTTCGATGTCAATGTGGATTTTATTTTATTAAACGCTGCTTTAGCGTCATTGTTTAATTGGATTTGGATTTTTTTGGAAACATTTTTTGACATTCTACCTTCTTCACCAGGAAGTAGAGTTGTGAGGGGTTTAGCTAATTTTGCATAATCTTTTATGAAACGTCTATAGTATCCTGAAAGTCCTAGAAATGATCTAAGGTCTTTAAGTGTTTTGGGGTATGGAAAATCTACAATACTTTTTACTTTAGATGGGTTTGTGGAAATACCAGCAGAAGAAATTATGAATCCTAAAAATTCTACTTGGTTTTTATAGAATTCGCATTTGTCTGCTTGTACTTTCATATTAGCTTTACGGAGTGTATCAAAAATTTTGTCAATATGCTCTGAATGAGATTTTTCATCTTTGCTAAATATTATTATGTCTATATAGACATAACATATTTTTCCTATATATTGTCTCAGAATATCGTCTAATGTACGTTGAAATATGGATGGGGCGTTCTTCAGTCGAAAAGGTAATCTTGTGAACTCATACTTTCCGTTGTTCACTGATTTCTCCACATCAGATTCCTTAAGAGGAATTTGATGGAAACCGCTTTTTAAGTCGATTACTGAAAATATTCGTTTTTCTCCTAATTGTGATAGTACTTCATTTATCTCTGGTATTGGATATCTGTCAGCAGTTGTAACTGTGTTTAGTTTTCTGTATTCAATAACTAATCTGATTTTTTTTTTCGCCTGATGCATCGTATTTTTTGGGTACAACCCATATTGGTGAATTGTATGGCGATCTTGATTTTCTGATAATACCGTCCTCTAATAGTTTATTTATTTGTTTTTCTACTTCTTGTTTTAAACTGGCAGGATATGGGTATGATTTTGAGTAGATAGGTGTATCTGAATTTGTTCTAATTTCCGCTACTACTTTTGTTGTGTACGTTAGTTTTTCATTACGTTCTGAAAATAAGTTTCGGTGTTTTTGTACAAGTTGTTTAATTTCATTTTTTCTGAAGTATTCATATGTTCGTCACGGATTTGAATGGAATGAACATCTTGGGCTCTATATCGATGGAGTTGAATTTTACGTTTGTTTGCTACGATCATGAAATTTTCTTTAGTATGTATTATTGCTGATAGTTCCTTTAAACTATCATTTCCAAGAATTGCGTGAAAAGTTGTAAGAGTGGGTAACAAATAAAATTTTAATTTGCATTCTTCAATATTAAAAAGATTTAGAAAAGTGTGATGGGTAATGTGTATTTTTCCACCGATTGAATTTGCGTAAAAAGGGTTATTGTTTTCTTTGGGATTTGGTACTAAATTTGATTGAATATAGTTTTTATTGGAACCTGTATCGACTAGGATTTTTAAAATTTCTCCACTCTTCGTTTTGCAGTTGAAATAAGGTAACGAAGAGCTGTTTAATCTAAAAAATGTACATCTGTCAGGTCTAGTGATTGTTCGTTTTCGTCGGTTTGTGTTGTATCGGAAAAGTCATAGTTGTATTCGTTGTTTTGGTAGTCATTGTTGTATTGATAATTTTGTTCGCTGTAAGGTTCAAAGTTTGAGTTTACATGAAAATTCCTTTGAACTTTTGTTTGCAGATCAATTTTGTTTGAAAGATTTGATGGTCGTTTGACAGTGAATTTGGGATTTGGTCTATTGGCGTAATTGATAGCATTTGTTCTTAAGCTAACGTCTACGTCCATTGGTTGAGGTGGTTTTGGTGGTCTTGGAAGAGGATTATTTGGTGGTTGATTAAATGGGTTTTGATTATGAAAACCATGTTGTTGGATTACTGGATTTTGGGGATACCGTTGTTGACCATAAGGATTAAATATTTGATTTGGTTTTGGTATAAAAGCTAACTCGGGATGGAATTTGGTTTGAGGAAGTTGTCAATTAAGATTTGGAAAAAAGTCTGTTTTGGAATTGTTGTCTAGGAAATTTATTGTTAGCGTGATTTGCTCTAAAGTTTTGATTTTCTAACTTCAGGCAAAGGTGAAGAGCTTCTGGTAGGCTTTTTGGCTCTCTGATGCCGAGAAGCCTAGGAAGGTCACCCGAAAGTCCTCTGACAAATGTGTCAAGGGCTTTAGCACGGTAGTTTTCCGTAAGAAGATGTATTGCTTCCTCTCCTACTTCCATACAACCAATTTTGTTGAGGATTAATAATAGGTGCGAATACACTTTTTGGTAAAATTCGTTAATCGTTAGTCTTCCCTGTATAAGACAAGTCATTTGATACTCTAAAGTACCAATGTCTCTTTTGTCTGCATAATGGGTAGTTAGACAACGAGATATTGCTGTCCAATCTAAAGGCGTGTTATACGACTCTAGTGCAATGTCCGCTTTCCCTATAATTTTGTTTCTAATTACATTTAAAATTCCGAAATATCTTGGTGTGCCTTTCGAGGGTTCCTATATCCTCAGAATCCGCTCGACACTCTTTTTCCAGGAGGTAAACTCAGAAGCGTTTCCTGAAAATTCTCGTAGTGATCGCACTACGTCGGGAATTTTGTCCATTTCGTTCATGTTGTCTCTGTATCTTTCGTCTATAGTTTGATCCCTAATGTTCTGGTTCGTACCATTATTCAAAATACTTTGTATTATGCTTTTTCCGTCAGTCTGTAACATCTGAGTTACAACGTCTTTAACTAAATGTACCAATTCTGGCGAAATTTGGGTGCCAGAACCGGAAGGTCCTGTTGGTGCAACGGGAGTTGTATTCCCTAGCACTGGTGGTCTGATTAAATTATTTGGGTTAGATATTTTCTTTAAAATATATAAATATTTTTTCTTTATTAATCTCTGGAGGGTCCCTTTTGCAGGAAAATCGCAGAGTTATTTTACTTTTATAAGAACCGGAGGGTCCCCCGTCAGGTGGTGAATCGCGGCCCTTTTTAACTTTATATGTTATTGGCTGTACAAGCCCTTTTTTATTTTTCTTTGTAGTTTATGATTCTCTGGAGGGTCCCTTTGGTGGTGAATCGCAGAAAATTTTGTATGTTATAAGCTGGAGGGTCCCCCCGTAGGTGGTGAATCGCAGCTTTGTATTATTATTTATTATTGGCTGTACGAGCCCGTTTATTATTTGTAAAAGAAATAATTTTCTTATTGGAACTCTTAAAACTTTCTTTAAATTATTTACTTTGTTTTCCAAAAAAAAATTTTTAAATATTTTTAAATTATTAATTTTTTCTTATAAGTTTCTTTTTTTCCAAAAAATTTGTTTATATATTTCTAAATTATTTTTCCCTTCCATGGTCGGTGACCGTGCAGTTGTCCTTTTTCCTCTCGGTACTTGGCGCACTCTTTCACTCCCTCGATGCCAGAAAGCCAGTTCCGCTGCTTGCTTTCCGTACTGCTTATGGTACTTTTGTTGAGTTGTTTGTGCTTTTTTTTTGGCACTTTTCAGTACTACATATGGTACCTTTTGAGTTGCTTGTTTAACACATTGCTCGGGCGCCAGTTATCGGGTTTTTTGCTAGAGCTCCGAAAAAAAAGTGGTTTTATTTTAATTGGGTCCGTATGACCTTCTTAATTAAACTTTAAATTGCAACTAACTTACATATTCTTTCTTAAGCTAAAAGTAACCTTAATCTCCCTGTCCCGTAACTTGCAATTCTGTGGAATTACACCTTTGCGGCTCGTGGCGGATGTTCGCTTCCTGTTTTTGACGAAAATATTACTGTCAGCTATAACTTTATTACTGATTACGAAATATTAGCGTCATCTATAATTATGAATATGTTTCGTGTTAACTTATACGAGTATTTATATAACGACATGCTGACAAAAAATATACATATTTTGTTTTGTTTTTCTAGTTCATGGTTAATACCAAATAAGATTATACAGAGACCGTAATCATTATAAGTTTTATTTTAAAAATTTTGTAATAATGAGAATACATATGTATATTGATTTTCTTCTAATTTATCACAGGACACAGGTGAAGTTATGTCTCATCAAAAGCTTCACTTTAAAATTAGCCTACCCACTAAAATTGCGGGAATTTTTACAATAAGCTTTTATTTTTAAATCAGAAAAAGTATCTAGTTATCTGTAAAATGTTTATTTTAATTTTTAATTCATTTATTAATATCATTAATTTATATTTCAGGTGTCAAGCCGGAACAGGTCGATGTATTGTGGATAAAGCACATAGAAATCAGTGTCAAGCTTGCCGCCTTAAGAAGTGCCTTCAAATGGGGATGAATAAAGATGGTTAGTATTAAATATTCGCTTAATAATACATTAGATACATATAGGAAACAAATTCGTTTACTATATAGATATATTTGGCAAATAAATTGTAAGTTACTGATTGTGAAATTTAGTAACGAACATTTGATTCATAAGAGCTGTGTAGAAAGAAAAGAGACAACGTCGTAGATACATACGTACGTTAAGCTTTCACAGTTACTGCAAACGAAAATATTAATCCATAATCCTTATGGGTCTTCAAAAAAAAATAATAATATATTATTTGTGATATTTTCCCGAAGTTACTTAGCAATGGACAGTATACGAAGTTACCAATCTGAAGCAGATTAATTATTAATCAGAACGAATAGAACAATCTCTGTTGGGTTTGTTCCTTTTAATAATTAAAAAAAGAAAAGAAAATCTTGATTAACCTTTAACTTTTTTATAAATTTTATTTTATTTTTTTTTTATTTTTTTAAATTTTAAGTTTTTTTAATACTTAAAAATTCGATATAAAAAAATATTTGGATTCGGAAGTATCGGCGACACTTGCACGAAGTTAATTCTCAACAGAAAGTAACAATTTAATATCCTCTTTTGCAAAGTTTGATTATGTTGTGGGTTTTGATGTGGTTAGTGGGTCTGAAGAAACCAACGATGAGTTCAAAAGATCTTCCATTGCCGGAAGTAATGAAAATCTCTAACGCCCCCACTGACATCATCTCAATTGAAAGTGATATACAATACTATATTTTCTATTATATCTGCTTCATGAATTAAATTTTTATGGACAGATGGAAGCATGCGACAGTAGTTCGGCATTTATGAAACCGAGGTCATAAATATTTACCGTTGAGATATATAAATTTTTACCAAAAATCGAAAACAATTTTTTAAATATAACTAACATATTGGCCGATATATGTGGCACAAAGTCACCCCGAAGTTCGAAAATCTTTATATTAAGTATATGGGAGCTAAGGGAAGTATTGGTCCGATTCAACCCATTGTTGGCATACAGGTACCATCATTAGGGAAGGATTATCCGTTAAGTTCAGTTATTTATATCACATATTGACTGAAATTTTCTATCAAAAGTCAACTAAAGGTACCGTGGTCTAAATATTCGGTTTGAACAGTTTTTATTGGATTTAAAAATTTTTGGTTATAAGATGGCAGACACTAAATACATTATTCGTAAAAAGTTTTATCCCGTTATATTAATTGCTTTTTGATTTGTGTACTGGAAACCGATCGAATCAAGTGGAATTTAAAATTGTGTTATGGCCATATTCGTACATATCAATTTAGTTTTAGGTGATGCGTACAACCATCAGGCAAATAAAACTACAGTAATCTGTAGCAACTGGTTGCAAGAGTATAAATATAAACAAATCCACAACATAATTAGAATTGTAATAAATAATATTAATTAAAAACAATTAATGTCAAACCATTACGAAAACAAAAAAAAAAACAAGAAGGCATTACTAACACATTCGGAAATTACCGCACCTAACTTGAACACTTTCATTACCTTAAGGCTCTGATAAAGATAATATGAAACATATCTTAGGAGGAATCAACGGGAACATTTAAAACTTTATTTAAACAAATTGAAGACGAACAAAATATGTACAAACAAATGTAATACAAAACACCAATTTCAAAAAAAAAAAAAAACACAAATAAGGTTAATCTTAATTAATTTTATAAGATAAAATAAATACCTTCAACTTCAGAATCCATTAAAAATAATTAAAATTTGTTAACCAGAACAATTAATAGACCAAAGCTCAGATGCGCTTTGAAAATTAACACGTGTTCATGCTTTTAAATCTATTTTTATAAAGTAGCGTTAGATTTTCAGCGAAAACCGGTTTACAAATAAGAAGATTCGACAATTAAGAGGTAATTTTTATACATTTTATCAAAAAAAGTCGGATTGTTTGAATTTCTGCCTATGCATTTTCTGCCTACCAAATATGCTTGCAGTTTCCAATCGTAAACTTTGTTACTTAGCTAAAATTTCGTATCTGCCAGTTGCGTCGGGGGTTATGGAATAGGTACTTTATTATCACATTTTATATATTTTTTTAAATGGTGATACTACTTCTGGATTAGAACCAACCTCTAATTGTGAAGCATTTGTCATTCCACCATCATCTCTTTTAACGGATTTACATCAACAATTGCGTCAACCATCAAGCTCAGGTGGTTCTTTTATTATATTTTGCAAAATTTGTAAATTAATTGTGAAAGTATTCTTTGTGTTTGTATATGAAGGGCAAAAAGATATTGATTTTGTTAGTTTAAGTGGACATAAGGTTAGTAGTCGGATTTAGTTAAAATAACCTTAAGGCATCATTTAAAAGCGTGAACAATTATTTTTGAAAAATTGCAATAATCTTCCGAAAGCAGTTTATTCATCAAATATGCTTCTGGACTGCCCCTTGTGCTGGTTATCATTTTGGTATTACTGTTTGAGTTTCTTTTAATTTTTTTGTTGTTGCTATTTTATATATTTTGCTTTGTTTTAATATTCTTAATAATATGTTTAAATTTTGTAGGATCATGCTCAAACGTCATCTTTTTTTACTCACCTCAACTTTTACAATATTTCGATTAACTTTTGTTGAAGGAAAAAAACCATTCACTTAAAAAAGAGCTAAAAACGTACTGGTTATTCTAAGGTCAACTTTCAATTAAAAAAAATACGCCAAAAAATATTTGCTTTTGAGTTTAATAATGAATGGCATAAGGTCCATAGAAGGGAAGAAAAAAGAAGTTAAGAATTTTCTATTATCGTCAATTGGGTTTCCACATGGTCAAGCGCCTAAAAGACACAGGACTGTTAAAAAAAAAACAACAACAAAAAATTAATATTTTTCAAAATTTATATATTTTTATTCAAAGTAGTTTTCTTGTGCTTCGATACAGCGTTTAGCCCAGTCAATTAGCATTTCAAATGAGTGTTTAAGGTCATTTTTCGGAATGCTCCTGAGAATATCGGTCGTCGCCTTTTGGATAGCTGAAATGTCCTGAAACCAGTGCCCTTTAATGGGCAAATGAAGTTTTCCAAATAGGTAAAAATCACAGGGTGCCAGATCAGGTGAATATGGGGAGTGGTTAATGGTTAAAATGTGGATTCTGAGCAATTTTTGCTCTTCAGTCAATTTGTGCGGAGAAAACTTGGAGCACACCTTCCGTAGACCCAATTTATCTATCAGAATGCGATGAATGGAGTCTTTGGTGTTATTTAACTCCATTTCCATGTAACGCAAAGAAGATTTCGGCTCATTCTTAATAAATTCCTGCACTTTTTCAATATTGTTTTGGGTAATCACTGATTTTGGCCGGCCCGACTTCTGATCGTCACAGAGGTCCTCACGCCCTTCTTGGAATCGCTTAAACCACTCATGCACATTACTACGGGATAGGCACTGATCACCATAAACTTTTTTCATCATTTGAAATGTTTCAGTAAACGTCTTCCCCAGTTTAAAATAAAATTTAATATTTGCTCTTTGTTCAAAATGCATTTTACGACCGATGACCAAAAGCTGCTGTCACTTTTTGATCGATAACATCGATTGTAGTTATCCAATTATCTTAAAATTTTTACGAAATGTCAACAAGAGATCAAACTTTTTGCTTCATATACCCACCAATTGGTGGCGCCACCAGAAACAGTTATATTTAAAAAAGTTCTGTTTCTTTTGCGAAAGAGCTTGTACATCGAATAATAAAAACTATCAGTCAAATTAAAAAATGAAAATTTTAATTAATCCGGTCAACGTGCTCCTTGTCTCGAAAACTTATAAAATGCCATACATATTCACTAAATCAATACGTCAGTAGCATTAAATATCACATTTTATATGATACATAAAACCATCATAGGAGCATGTATAAAAAATGGAAATGAATACTACTGCTTACCTTTGGATGAGTTCCTATTCCTCATTCAGTAACTACCTGACCAATTTCATCAAATTAGTTGCGTAATATTACCTCGAAATTCATTTGTTGTATTGTTGAAAATAGGCAAAATCTAACCAGAAGTACAACTAAGCCTGTTTACCAAAAATCTAATTTTAATTTCATAATTTTTTTGTCAAATTTGAAAAATATGCCTTTAAGATATACCACCTCAGAGCAACTTTCTACAGTAATAATATATGGTAACGAGCAAAATGGATAAAACCTATACATCCAGTCCAAATTCCCTCTAGTTTAGATCAGCATGAAGTGGGCATGTATTCTTAACTATGGTTATGTCGTTTGGTGTTAAAAATACTATTAGTTTCTCTATAATTTCATTTGAATTTTATACATATAGGCAAAATTTTAAAACATTCCCATTAAGTCCTCTCAAACCACCGAAGTCGGCTTTATAAAGCTAAACATATGTACATATGTAGTATATGTATGTATGTCATTGTAATGTCAATTATCATTAGTCTAAAAACTCAAGGAATGTGCGGATATATGTACATATGTACATATATAATATAAATAACAAAGAACTAAAGTGGATGTCATTCCTATGCTTAAACCTATTTAAACATTTAAATGGCCAGTGGCGGTGGCACGTGACCTTAAAACAATTACACATCTCCTCATGCAAACTCGTTCAAAATCAGCATGTCTAGCAGGGCATATTGAAATTACGGAGTAGATAGCGTATGTAACGAGTATATTTTTTCACCTTTAAGGCTTAATATTTGCTATCATGCCGTGCATTTAGATTACAGGGTGTATTCACTTGGAACTTCGATGACAAGTCATTATAAGTGCTGTGTGTGGTTAACACATTCCGAATTCATTTATTTTCCAATTACAGCAGTGCAAAATGAGCGACAGCCGCGAAACACAGCCACTATACGTCCTGAGACTCTGCGGGAGATGGAACACGGGCGAGCTTTGCGGGAAGCGGCCGTAGCTGTTGGAGTATTTGGGTAAGATGTTTACCTATATAAATGAGCATACATTCAATATAATATTTACAATTTGAGCAATTTCTTCGTTCAATTACATTTTTGCTATACATTATATTTCAGACCACCAGTTCTATTATCTCCTCCATGCTATGGGCCTGGCTTACTACCACCTCCCTGTAAATTGATATTTTTTATGCACAACCCTTTAGAATATGTTGAATTTAATCTGGTATTTCAGCTTTATCGAATCTTCCGACAAATCGGCGATTACATCACAATCACATTTCAAAGGCCTTACAGCTTTCTTCAAATGTATCACAAGCAGGCGGTTTCTCTGTATTTAACAACAATCTACAATTTTCAAAAGATAATTCTTATACGACCTCAATGGATCTTTCCAATGGAACAGTCTCTGTGTCTACAAACTCAAGTAGTACAAATTCAATAGATCCGAGTTCCCCCATATCTGATACAGGTACATGTTCTACTGCGTATTATATTATACATAATACTTTTTCATTTAAATATTTTTTTTTAATCAAAATACAAAAGTAAAGATTGTTTTTTGACCTGGTTTTTAATATTATAATATATTAATATACTTTCATATACACAGGTATTTACATTTTAAAACTGTTTTCCGATTGAATTTTAAATTAACACCTAGTTCAATAATAACCGTATCATACAAATATTCACATTGTTTCTAAAGTATAGTGCGCGAGATAATTACATGGGACAACCTTCTTCGCTTTATCTTTAAGTAATACAACCCGTTTTTTAAGATTCAGAACGCACGATATATATATTACTGTTTTATTCATTTCTAACTATTAACACAAATACATCATTAACCAAACAAAATTCATTATTTGGGAAATAATAAAATGGGAAAAGTAGTTCAGTTTTAACAGACTCTACTTTTTTTTTTAATTTTTGAAACTTAAATATGATTTTAGTAATCAATGTAATTTATCTTGCTCTTTATTACTTCAGATATACGAAATGACATATGCGAATATTATAACAGTAATACTGAAAACCGTCGGGTCCATCTACACTAAACTTTTTCTCGTCATGGAATATGACAGATTCATATCAAATGGGCTACCTGTTTCTAGGATTTCTTGGACGCGTTGGGTAGTGAATGAAAGAGATAATTGACACCGAACTTGCAAGCGGCTTACGTTCTTAGTAACTGCCAAACGCCTGATATTGTTCGAGGTGTTTTAATCGGATCTCATTGCTTTTCATCCTCGTTGCGATTTTTCGTAAGGGCATTCTGGTTTATTTGAATATCAGTATTTGGGATTGCTTCTCACATTGAGTTTAATTTGCACCTGATTTGCAAAGAATCGCAACATCAATGAGCAGTCCCCAAGCCTAGCTAAGCAGAAAATAGTGAAATTTTCACATCAACAGTGTTTTTTTGTCATTTTCATTTTCATATCGTTAAGTTCAAAAGGCCATTTTAAATGTATCCAGCAACAAAAACCAAAATAGCGGTAAAATCAGCATATGTATTACTATTGCATTTAAGTATTGTCCCATATATTTATTTGGCGCACTGTATTTACTATCTTGTCAAAAATATATATTTGCTCGCAATATTATTTATTTCTTAACGAATTTACCTTTATTTAAGTTTTAGATAAAAATCCTGTAGGAGGAAGTGTTTCGTCCATAAGTTCGACCAGTTCTGTTCATGATAATGATAATGATGGTAAATAAAGTTATAAATATATACTTATATCATCAGCCACACAGAACTTCGAGTGTACAAAGTTTTCATTATTTTTATAAATAGAAATACGCAAAGTGCAAGTAGATTATTAAATAGAAAAAATTCTATAGTAAAATGATGGTTAGAACATTAAAATTAATAAATATATAACTAAAAAAATATATATGTATGAAATTATATATATGTATTACGAGAAGCTCTGTTTTGAAAAACAATCACATCAGAAAATTTAAGACTTTTATGGCTCTGACGTGCTTTATTAAATAAACGATATTTTATTATAGTTTTAAAAAATATCATTTCTATAAATTTATGTATTTAAGATGACTCTATCGATGTTACCAATGATGAAGAGCCTCTGCGAAACGAGAAACTGGATTGTCATTTCACGATACCCACATTTGTACCACAAAATTTGTACGTTCAGCCACATGAGACAGTTTATGAAACCAGTGCTCGCCTCCTCTTTATGGCCGTAAAGTGGGCAAAAAATTTACCAAGTTTTGCGAGTCTGTCCTTCCGAGATCAGGTAATTTTGTTAACAAATAAAGCTTTAGTAATTACTGATACTGGCAAAACAATATAGTGTATATGACCATTGAAATTACATTTTTTGAAACATAAATCTCAATCTCATATCATATTCTTGCGTATAATAAGTAATCTTTATTTAAGAAAAATGTTGAAAAGTGGTGAAAGCGAAATTGTAATAATAGTTAACAAATGATCAATTATACAATCGAACTTTCCTATGGTGAATTCGCATGGGATATGAAAATTATTTCACTCTATAGAAACTATGATGACGATGGAGAAACTTGTCCTATGTAGGTAAAACATCTTTATTGTCTGCTCATTATTAACAGAAATCGTCTTCATCTGTATATGTAAAAGTATAAATATTGTTTATTAAATTTTTGTTTGACTATAACCAAATACAGCTGGAACCCCGCGACTTTCTAGAAGGTCGCTGAGGATATTTTCATCGGACGGTCTGTCCCAGATCTTCACTCCAATATCAACATTGAGGTATATGCCCATAACAGAATTTACTTCATTCAGTTGAGTTAATTGTGCATTGTATTTTTTAAAATCACTTCTTAATTTTTGTAAATTTTTTATAATCTGAACTCTGAACTGAAAAATTAATTATAAAGAGTCAAAAATACACAATCTGTGTCTTCGAAATTAACACCATATGTAGAGAGATTCATTATATGGAAGTTCACTATAGGAAGTACGACTGTAATACGATAAATAGCTAACCTCAAAGACATTTTAAAATGCTAGTGCCCTGTTATGGTACGAGTAGCAGTTACTCTTTTCTTGGACCTACATATTTAATAAGTCGTTAGTTCTTTTCTTGTAATATGTCGGCCATAACTGTGTAGCTATATTCCATTTTGTTATGTTTTTCCATCTGTTATTTGTATTCCATTTAATTTCCTAATGTTGTATTGTTTCTTTAGCGCTGGCCAGCATATCACAGCTTCATATGTAAGTATAAGGCTTGTGATAGTCGTATAAATCCACATGAATGTAATAAATTTAAGCCCCAATTTTGGTGACGATTCTCTTGCAAGTGTAGTAGGCCTTATATCTTTTTTCTATATTTATTTTCCAGGACAGTTTGATGTCAATCTCCACCCCAAGTACTTATTTAGTTGAAGGGGATATAGAGAGAGTGTTGTACCGTTTAGTACGGGAAGTTGAAACTGGGCTATTTTGGTTCTGCTTGTGAATAGCATCATTTTTGTTTTATTAGGATTAACACCTAGTCCATTATTCTTAGCCTATAGGTTTAACCTGCGTAGTGCTCCTTCTATAATCTCACTAACTGTTGAAGGGAACCTGATACAACACTATGTCATCTGCATATGCTTTCACCACTCCAGCGTTTAGTTAGAGTAGTACATATTTCGTTCAGCGCTACAACCCATTGAAGCGGGGTGAGGACCCTTCCTTGAAGAGTCCCTATTCTCATATAACTTGTTTGTGTTACAAGTTACTTCTATATTATTAAAGTCTACTTCTATATCAAGAAATGCACCCAAATGTAGTGTAGTGACAACAAACACAGGGTTGTGTTCTGGGCTCTCGCCACATAAAAAAAAAATTACTAATGAAAAAGCATACACAGCCTCGGAAGAGAGACAGACCCCCCCTTTTGATAACGACCATGGCAAACGAAATAAGGAGTACGATTTAAAAGCATGCACCTGGATTGTTCGGTCCCTTAATTGGGAAGGTGCCGCTGCCCAGCTGGTTGATGTCCTCGTTAGAGTGAAGGCTGACATCACCGCCGTGTGGGATTTATGCTGCGAGAGAGACTCCGTCGCCGATGTGACCAAAGATGAGAGCTGCCCCCGCCACGATGTCAAAATTGTGCTTGGCGACCTTAACGCCAGGGTGGGCAAAGAAGGTATCTTTTGCCCTACGGTCGGTAAATTCAGCCTCCACGATGAAATATCCCCAAATGGGTTGAGGCTGGGCGACTTCGCCGGGGCGCGGAATATGGTTATCTGTAGTACCAGATTCCAGCATAAGAAGATTCATCAAGCTACCTGGCTGTCTCCGGATCGAAAAACTACCAAACAGATCGAGCATGTTGTGATAGACGGAAGACACGTCTCCAGTGTTTTAGATGTGCGTGCGCTCCGAGGTCCTAACATCGACTCGGGCTACTATCTTATTGCACCCGCCTCTATGCAGCAAAAAACGCACGCCAACAAACACAAGGAAGGTTCGACGTCGAGAAGTTGAAATCACAACAGATAGCCGAACGATTTCCTACTCGATTTGCACTCCTGCTCTCTGAGAGCATTCGTCAACAACTCGGTATAGGGGAACTGTGCGACGCCATTTCAAGCTCTTTACGTACAGCTGCAACCAAAACCATTGGTTTTCAGTACGACGATGAGTGCCGTGTTGCAGCGGAGAGAAAACAGGCTGCTTACCTCGCAACGTTATGATCGACCACAACACGTGCGGGATGAGATAGCATGCATCAGCTTCTTTGTAAAATATGGTCGGATAAAAGCATGTCCAACGATTGGAATTTAAGTGTGCTCTGCCCAATCCACAAAAAGGGAGACCCAACAATCTGCGCCAACTACCGTGGGATAAGCCTCTTCAACATCGCGTATGAGGTTCTATCAAGCGTATTGTGTGACAGATTATAGTCCACCTTCAACAAACTGATTTGACCTTACGAGTGTGGCCTTAGACTTGAAAAATCACACAACCGACCAGATATTCACTATGCGCCAAATTTTAGAAAAGACCCGGGAAAGGAGAATCAGATCACACCACCTCTTCGTCGATTTTAAAGCTGCCTTTGACAGCACGAAAAGAAACTGCCTTTATGCCACGATGTCTGAATTTGGTATCCCCGCAAAACTAATACGACTGTGTAAACTGACTTTGAGCAATAGCTCCGTCAGGATCGGGAAGTACCTATCCGATCCGTTCGATACCAAACGAGGTTTCATATAAGGCGACTCCCTATCGTGCGACTTCTTCAATTTGCTGCTTGGGAAAATAATTCGAGATGCAGAACTTAATCGAGCAGGTACAATCTTTTATAAGAGTGTACAGCTGCTGCCGTATGCCGATGATATTGATATCATTAGCCTCAACACCCGCGCCGTTAGTTCTGCTTTCTCCAGACTGGACAAGGAAGCAAAGCAAATGAGTCTGTCAGTGAACGAGGGAAAGACGAAATATCTCCTGTCATCAAACAAACAGTAGTCGCACTCGCGACTTGGCTCTCACGTCACTGTTGACAGTCATAAGAGGATAACTTTTGGCAACAGGTGCTACTTCAGACTGAGTAGACAATTGAGAAGTAAAGTCCTCTCTCGACGAACAAAACCAAACTCTATAAGTCACTCACAATTCCCGTCCTGCTATATGGTGCAGAGGCTTGGACGATGAAAACAGCTGATGAGTCGACGTTGCGAGTTTTCGAGAGAAAAGTTCTGCGTGTTGGCCACGGCGAATATTGCGTAAGCAGTGTCTACGCCAATAAAGAAGAAGAAGAAGAGATAGTGATTTTTCAATTACACTTATCACATCGTGAAGGGCAGTTTTGGTTAATCGATCCTTTGTATGCATGTTGAGACTTCGATAAATTATCTCTCTACGGTTGTTCTTATATGTAAGTGTAAATGCGTTTGCTGACTCCCAGGGAAATGCGTTTTAATAAGTACCTCCAGAGATTATACTTTACTCAGCCTTGCGGGTTATCTGCAACTGTACAGAAAGATCGCCATGAGTCAGTTTTAGCTTTCTTGACTGCTTTTCTGTACCTTTCATGATATCTTTGTGTGGTTGCGAGATTTTGGTCCTAAAACTCTCATTGAACGCCTTCCTTAGTTGTGTTCTAAATTCTTAAGATCTCTGTTCCACCAAGGAGGAGATTTTTTTTTTTTTTGAGAAATGTTAGCGTATTGGATTTATTGAAAGTTGTTGTTAAATTTTTTTCTAACTTATCTACTTCTGTATCGAGTTCTTGAGCATTACTGATACTCTTATTGCCTCCCTTTTCAAGGCATTTTGTTGCTATTCTAGTAAATTTTCCCCATGCTGTTCTTCTAGGGTTTCGATATTTGAGAAGAGTCCTGAATTTCTCGAGAACGCTGAAGAGTATCGAGGAGTGATCCGACGTGGAAGACTCACCGGACCCCCTCCAGTTATCCACAACGAGACTGTCTGTGTCTGTTGATAGCGTGAGATCCAGCACTTTCCCCCAACCCGGAAACCTATCAGAGCTTGGGAAAATAAAATTTGGCTTATCGCCCTTGTTGTATATACTTAAATTGCTATTAAAAAAATATTTTGTAAGAGTGACTCACCTCTGGTGTTGGTACTGGAGGATATAGGATATCATCCTTTTTGTTGTCCTGTACTAGTCTTATAAGTGGTACCGGTGGTATGTCCACGTCATGGGCGAAGAAGAAATGGTTTTCCTTTTGTTCCACCTTTACCACCGTGATATCTGTTGTGCTGCAACTTGTTTGTAACATCCAGAAGGAATCGTCGAAGACCTTACAAAATATATACTTAAGTGATCAACGTGCCGAGCTAAGTCGATTCGGCCGTGTCCGTTTGTCTGTCTGTATATACCCGAACTAGTTTTTCAGTTTTTAAGATATCGACTTAACGTTTTGCACACGTTCTTTCCTTTAAAAAGCAGCTCATTCGCCGGATCCGTCGAAATTAGACCATTTTAGCAAATAGCTGCCATACAAAGTGAACGATTTCTTTCAAATGCTTGTATGGAAAACTGTTTTATTTGTCGAGGTATCTTCAGGAAATTTGGCAAGGGTCATAATCTAAGGTAATAATGGAATATCACTATCAGATCATCTATCAGATCACTATATCATATAGCTACCATTAGAAACCGACCCATCAAAATCAAGTGTTTGTATGGAAAAATTTTTGATTTGACGAGGTATCTTAACAAAATTTAGCAGGTGCATAGTCCATAATAGCAATAATGTGTTCTCTGAAGAAATTGTTCAGCTTTAGCATATAGCTTCCTTGGCAAGGGTTATTGCCTACGGTAGTAAAAATATCTACGAAGAAATTGTTTAGATGGGAGAATTATGTCCATCATATAGCTGCCATACAAACTATGAAGTTCGTGTAGGGAATTTTTTTATCTTTGTGGAGGGTATTAAAGTTTTCGTGCAACCGAAATTAACATTTTTTCTTGCTTTTATTTACAATATGTATAAGATATTATGTTTTCTCTGTATATAATTTTAGGTCATTCTCTTAGAAGAATCATGGTCTGATCTTTTTCTACTCAACGCCATTCAATGGTGCATTCCTTTAGACCCTACTGGATGCACTTTATTCTCAGTTTCAGAACACTGCAATAATTATGACACCACACAAGAAAGTGAGAATTGCGTTACTAAAGAAGAAGTAAGTATATATGTATGTATGTAACTAATTAGTACACTCTTGCAACCAGTTGCTACAAAGTATTATAGTTTTGTTCACCTAAGGGTTGTACGTATCGGCTAAAAACCTTAGATATAGTGTGATATACATATGTATATATGCAACTGTTGACAGCTAATTAGAAACGCTCCTCTTTTGTAGGTGATCGATGATTAAAATGATAAAAATTTTTTATATACCGTTATATCCAAAAAAAACACGAAAAACTGTAACAGTAATAGACAGCAGAATTAATAATATCTCGCGAAGAGACCCAAAAAAGAGTTCCACTGACATTCTGCATGAAATTCAAGGTGAATACAAAGTCCAAACATCCAAGAAAACAATTGCCCGGCGTTTGTTCGAATCTGGACTTAACGCAGCACCCCACTTCTGACAAAAATTCGTAGAAATGACGGCTAGAGTTTGCCAACTCTTATTGGTCTAATACAGCAAATTAACGGAGGTATGTCGTTTGGAACGATGTAACAAAAATTAATCGCTTGGAAGACCCAAGGTTTCGAAGGTATATTCGCCGTCCAATAATTCAGGAACTTGATCCTCGCTATGTTCCACGCGTGGTTGAGTATGGTGGAGGATCAATCATGGTGTTGGGATGTTTTATCTGGAATGGTGTTGGTCCACTCCATAAGATTGATGGAATTTTAAGCAACGAGAAATACGTCGACATCCTAAAAATTGTTTTGTTGCCATGGGCTGAGGAAAATTTGCATGTTGAAACAATTCAAAGAATACGTCTAAGTTGACACTAAAGTTTTATAATGAAAATTCTATCAATGTTTTGGAGTGGGAATCGTCCAGCCCAGACTTCCTATAGAACATCTCTGAATGATGTTAAAAGAGACGTATGTACCAAAAATCTCCCAAAAATGGATGGTCTTTGTGATGAAATTAGAACGGCATCGCAAGCTACACCATTGGTGCGCTGTCAGAGTTTTAGCAATATTAAAGTAAAAGAGATAACCATCAAAATACTAACTGAAAGTAAGCAATTTTTTGTAATATCATTATTTTTTGTTGATAAAATAGTTTCTTTTCTAATTAGTTGTAGCACTCAAATCGTTGATTCCACATCTTTTTGTTAAAATCTTCACAACAAAAACAAATTTCAAACAAAATTTTTACTATTAGAGTTTAAGTTTAACATAGGTTTCAATAAAATAAGTGAAAATAAATATATGTACGTGATTTATTAGAAAATAAAATCATTTACTTAAAAATATGTGTCGTTTCTAATTAGCTGTCAACAGCTGTAAATTATCAGGATGACGAGAAAATAAAAAGACAAAAGAATTAGGAGTTCGCAGATTTTTTTAAACGGACCACTGCCACGCCCACAAATCGCCATCAACCGAAAACGCATGAAATTCCGTAACTAAGCACTTAACCGTCAGGTCAATGACCAAACTTTCACCATTCGTTCAATGACCGGGTACCCGAGTACCCAGGTGGAGCAGATATAGAAGTCGTTAGTATACTGAATAAATTTTTTTTTCTGTTTAAGTTGGCTGCATGGCATAGGAAATAACTACAGGGTAGGCCATTTAAAGTTGACCCATTGGCCCATTTGCCAAAATTAAGGCGTCGCGGATAATCAGCTGGGTTTAGTTTTGTGCCATTTGAATTTTATATGGAAACATCTTCAAATCTTTATGAATTATGCGTCGGAGAGTGGTGCGAGAGATGTCTAATTCCTGAGAGCGGCGATAACTCGATGTCGATGGAGTCTCCTCAATACTGGCTCGTACAGCTTCGATATTTTCATCAGAACGTCTTGTGCGTTGTCTGGATGCATGACTGGCATTACTGAGATTACCGGTGTTCACAAATTTTGCGTATAAAGACTTAATTGTGTTCTTAACTGGAGCACTTTTCACTTTATTTTTTTTGCGAAACGCACGTTGAGTTAACACAATTGAAAAGTTATTTTGAATATAAAGCTGAACAATTTCAGCGCGTTCTTTTGGAGTGTACTGTTCCATGGTATAAATTGTCTTCGAATGACGCTTCTAACGCGGTATGACATTAGCCGATTTGTCAGCGCTGTTAAAAGTTACAGCGTTGCCAGATGGGTCAACTTTAAATGGCCTACCCTGTACATACATATACATATATGGGGACATATTCTATAGTTCTCGTAGAAATAACGAAAGCGGAGTGCCAAGGTCAATGGATATTTAGGTACCTAAGCCGTCCCTCTCCCCTTTCCAATACTAGAGCTCAGCGCTTAAAACATTATAAACCAACAGAATACCTAACAATCGACGAGCAACTTTATCCATACCGAGGTCGAACTAGATTCATTCAATACATTCCATCAAATCCAACTAAATATGGAATTAAACTATGGTGGATATGTGATGCTCGTTCGTTCGTATCCACTTACCGGACAGCTTTACACTGGGAAATCAAAAGTTGGTCGTGAGAAAAATGTTGCTGAAAGGATCCGGTAGAAACATTACAATGGATAATTTCTTCACAACTCTTCCACTAGCAAAATTTTTAATATCTTGGAACTTGACGATAGTTGGTACTCTGAAGAAAAATAAAGCATACATTCCCCCAGCAATGGCTGTTTCAAAAACTCGAGAAGAATTATCCACTGTGTTTGGCTTTCATGAAAAAGTAACCCTACGTAGTTATGTGCCAAAAAAAAAACAAGGTAGTAATTATGCTATCATCAATGCACCACGAAGCAAACATTAGTGATAGTGCAAAGAAAAAACCCGAAATCATCGAGTTTTATAACTGGTCTAAAGCATTTTATCCATCAGTAGACACGATGGATAAAATGCTTGGTAGATATACTACGAAAAGTTCAACTCAACGATGGCCTCTAGCATTTTTTTACAATATTCTCGATATTGCCTGCCTTGCAGCATATATTCTGTATTATTAGAATAATAAAATGCTTGTCAAAAAATCGTATGAGCGACACTTATTTGATCGGCAATTGGGCAGAGAGCTGTGTACTCCATTCATTGAAAATCGTGCGAATAATGCACAAATTATGAGGCATTTCTCAACGAAAGTGGCGATTGAATCTCTTCTTGGTCGAGCTGTCAAATCAAATGCGCAGCCAACATCATCTGTAACATTGAGACCTCAGAAGCAGCGCGATTCAACTGGAAGGAAAAAGATTACTGGTGCATGCTATGAATGTCTTCAAAGTGAATTCAAAAAACGTTGCAAAACTAGAAAAATATGTTCAGTATGTGAGCAACCTAAGTATTTGTGATGAACACTGTATTACAACCACGACATGTGAAGGACTGTACAGAATAATTTAATATATAGTACTTTAATTCTTATATTGCACTGTATCATAATAAATAAAACAATATAAATAAACAAATAGTAAAAAAAACAGAAAATAATATTACTAAAATAAATAAAAACGGAGTTATTTTGTTCTTACTAACCATTTTTGTTATTGTTTATATTGTAATATGAAATATTGTTAATATAAAAGAAATTGTAATCTATATTGTCTATTATTAATTTAAAAATATAATTATCTGAATACTTCGATAAATAATCTTTTAAGTGTGTGTAAACCCGTTATTTATATATATAAATCTCAGCGGGTACCTGGTTATTGAACGGAGGAGGTATCAAGTTTGATAGTTAATAGCTTTTATTAAATAATTAATTCTAAAAAATTTTGACGAAAAATGGGTGTCAAGTAACTTTAATTTTGGGGACCTAGGCGGCCATAACATTTTTTTGAGGAGGAGTTAAGAAAATATTACGTGTAGATTGAAATGGATACCGGATACCCGGTCAGTGACCGGACGGTTAATTAAGATATGGAAGTATTATTCGGCACAGTGGATCGCAGTAGCAAGAGGCACTTGTGGGAAAGAGGTTGTGAAAAAGTGGGCGTGGCCCCGCCCTTTAACAAGTTTAATATACATACATATCCCCTAAGCTACTTAAGCTACAATAATCAAATTTGCTGAGCACAATAACTATAAAAACTCCTACCGAGAGTAAATGAAATCGGAGGATAACCCCGCTCACTCCTCATATAACGGTACTGTAAAAAATTACTAAAAGCGCAATAAATTAATAACTAAATATGCTAGAGACCTAAAATTGTAACTCTGAGATAACCTAAGAGCGCTTTAATTACTGAACACTGTTTATGAAATCACATATCTCGGGACCAGCCCAACCGATTTCGACTAAATTTAGTACGTAGCATTCCTTTGATATTCCGATATTCCTGTCATATTGTGAAAATGGGCGAAATCGGACTACAACCACATCTACTTTCCATATAACACAATTTAAAATGTGTGCCATTTGATTCTTTCACTCTCCAGTACACAAATCAAGAAGTAATTAATATAACGGGCTAAAATGTTGCATTAATAATTCCCTTAAATTATGCCGCCTTATGACCAAAAATTGTTTAAATCCAATAAAATCTGTACCGAATATGTGGACCCCTATATCTATAGTTGACTTTTGACCGACCAACGTCCCTTAGCTCTCATATACCTAATACAAAGATTTGCCTAAAATAGGTACACTTGGACGAAAACTTGACCTAGCCTACATATAACTAATTTCAGTATTTTCGAACATCCGTATGACTTTACTCCATATGAATCTTTATTGTATGTACCTGCATGTGGTATTGGCAAAAAATAATAAAATTATTGATATTATCTGGCTTTGATTCGTGCAAGTTGCAAGAGTATAAAATGTTCGGTTGCACCCGAACTCAATTCTTCCTTACTTGTTTTTATATAATTCTGTTTAATTTTTTCAAAACTAAAAAGCTACAATTACAACATTATTAGAGACTACGAAAATAATAATTTTTCTACTAAATAAAACAAAAATTAGTGTGTTACTTTTCTTTCATATTTTTGTTTTGGAAATCAGCAAAAGAATTATTAAGTTAGCAAATACTATTAATCACGAGTGGAAATAAATGGAAATTGTTTACATCGACCTTTATACTTGTTTTCGTCTTGAAAGACAATAAAGCGTCAAACAGATTTTATTGCCATGTCCTCAGGTGCAAAATGTAATCGTTTATTTTTTCGGAGGACCTTAAGTGGTAGTTTTTTCTTTGATTTTAATAGTTTTGAATATGTGTCACGCTTTAAATGGTGATGAGCTAACTTTTAACATCAGCTTTTATCCAGATCTTGGCGATCGATTTCTTTACCAGTGATTATTCGTGCAAAGATGAGAAGATCAGAAAACAATAAAGTAGCTGAAAATTAATAACAAAAAATTATTAGGCTGATAAAGATGTGCTAACGTAGTGACGCGCGGTGTATACAAACGCCGTGTAGTTTTTCCAATTCATGAAAATCATTTTCAGTAATAAAACAAAGAATACTCTAAAGGACCACAAAATGGAGTGAACTTTCATAACTCTCTGTGTTAAAAGGGAAAAAATTCTTTAAAAATGTACTCTTAAACTTAAATGTTTTTAAATCATGTCAATAATATGTGATAATATAATCTCTAATATAAGTGATAATAGATTTAAATATTTTCTAGGTAGCCGCCAGCGTACGGACATTACATGAAATTTTTTACAAATACAAGGCAGTTCTAGTTGATCCCGCTGAATTTGCATGCATGAAAGCAATTGTTTTATTTCGGCCCGAAACCCGGGGGCTCAAAGACCCCGCGCAAATAGAAAACCTTCAAGACCAAGCTCATGTAAGTACTAAAATTCAAATACTATTTACAACTGAAGAAAAGCTTAATCGATTTGGCTGAAAATTAATGGGTGGTAATTTAGAACCAGGGGATGGACATCTTATCTTATTATGTTAAAAGTCAATAAAATTACAATAAATACAAAAAATGTATTTCAAATCATAATTCAAATTCATGTATGTATGTAAAACTTAAATTGTATTAAACAAAGTGAATCCATGAAATAGTCGAGAATACTGTTATTTTTGAGGTTTGTAATGTGATGTCGTAAGTAATTACATTTTCTGCGTTTACATTGAAAAAGCAGGTAAACGTTCAGGAGAGCGGTGTTAAAAAAAAAACATGAAAAACCTCACAACAAAACAATTACGGCAAGATTATGTTCGAAATTATGGCACCACTGTTGTAAATTCGAATGGACACTATTGATTCACGAAATGATCGTTTTCGAATTATCGGTACTCTCAATATTCGAGTCTGAAAGAGAATTGATAAAAATGAGAAATACATAATAGAAAACCTTATAATTCATTATTATTGCAGAAAGAAGTTGGACACAGAAGAATTATAAACGCCGGGGTGTTGGACCGATCAGGGTTACTTTTCTTCGAGCGCTCAAATATCGAGATTATCGATATTTCGAAACCGATCACTGCTAAATTGAATTTCGAACAGTGGTGCCATTTATAGCGTAAATATCGTGCAAAATCATAATATTTTTTATTGTTTTTATTGCAAAAAAACATAAAAATAGGTCATGCGCCATACATATTCGTAAAGTGGAATTAAAACCAAGAATTTGAGGACCTTTCCCGTGAAAATTGGTGCACGTTTTCGGAAAAGCCGCTCTTCTGAACAATTACCAAAAAGCAGGCTGAACTCTACGAGATTTACTAAAACAATGTACTAAGCATTGTACACATTCAAAAGGTCCACAGAAACTCTACGATGGTATACATAAGTATGTCTATCTCTTATGGATATCCCACAATAACATATTTTTATCATTTACTTTTTACCACAAATAATGGCTAATTTCCGAAGCGATTTTAACCAATACATAATAAATAATTATTTAATTAAATACCTTAAATACATTATTAATTTAATATAGATCTTTTTGGCCCTTTACTGCATATGATTTAAATGAATATTTTCGAAGATATTACAAATTTAAAAATTGTGGGACGTAGCGTTTGCGGCGGTACAGGGCGGCCGGGGCGGCGGGAGAGTGCCTATAAATACCGCGTAGGGGGTTGCGGATCTCCTTATAGCACTTTGAATTTCGATCGGACACGTTTATTATCGGAGCTCTTTAGCGAGGAATATTTCACCGAAACGATGAAGTATGTATATGCGTACAATTTCAAACTGATCCTTCCTAAAAACAATACAATTGCTAAATATTTTTAATAGTAAAATATAACTGCAATCAAATACGCAGTGCAATGGATTATAACTGGTTCGGTAATCAGACGATGAATGCCAGCCCACTTTTTCGTCTATACACGCTTGAGGTCAGGAACGCTCCTCAGAATCAACAATTCGTTGTTTTGTGATTATGAGCTTGCGAGGCACCCACTGCACAGAGCTTTCGCTTCTTTACAAGTATGGCGTCATTGTCCTCGGTGGTCATTTCGACTCTTTCCAACTTAGCAAATCTCTTTTCAACGTTAGATTTCCCTGGTGCAAAGCTCAAATTCATCAGTATTTTCTCCCAAAAAGCAATGATTTATTAGCACTTGAAATGCTTTATTATCCATTTTTTTGTAGTGCTGTGTCAGCCATTGTAAAGAGTGAACGGGTCTAGTTTTTTAGTTAGTAATATTAGATTGGTTATTTATTAAATTATACAAAACACTAAATTAAACACTTTGAAAATGCATACACATATATAAATGCTAAAATGCAAAATCATTAATAAATGTACATAAGCATTTACTTTGCCAAAATATGTTCGCACAGTGCAATGAAATTTCATTTCACACTAATTTCGTCAAGTAATTATAGCGATTTATTTCTGGCATCCCGCCTTTTCTGAAATCAGCTGTCAGAAATTCCCTGATCTCCTTCGCTGTCAAATAATCAGGGAACGCGTTTGGGAGAAAAATGAGAGCCAATGCGAGAGTCTCGTATCATATTATCCATGTATAGTAAATGCATCCATTATATTACACGGCTGTTCACGAAAAAATGGATAAATTGAAAGTACTATACATATACAAGTATATATGTATTGGTGTAAGTAAAAATTAATTGATTGGGTCATAATTGGCCCAGTAATCAGGCTATATTAGCGACCAAAAATGTAAATGTTGACGAAATTAATTTCTAGTAACATTAGCTTATGTTTTTGAAGAAAATGGAAACATGATTAGTTACATACAACTGAAGTGGCATCACATAATCTTCGGTTGAAAATTGGTTCACCTATTATTTCTCAGCCTTATTTCAATCCTACGAAGTTGGTAATCAAAAATATTACAAGAAGTATTATTGTAGCAACAATTTTCAATGGAAAATTTATTGGAGAAAATTTCCTCTTGCTACATTAGAATGTACGATACGAATAGAGCTGAATTAAATTGAATTTTGAAATATTTATAATTAAAAACTATAAATATTATTGTTAAAAATTAGGAATGATTTACCCTATTTCAGTATCTCAAATGCGAACAATTAATAATTTCTAACATTGCGTATCAATCATTTTCAAATTTGGCACTAATGACTAATGTTCACCCTGTGTGATTATTACACCAGAAATAAAGTTTTCGTTTTTATTCTTCAAACCACTTTATATTGTATTGAAAAGTTTATAATTAACTAGCTGACCCCACGCGTTGTCCTGCGTGAAATTATGTGTTTTGCCATGAGAAGAAAGTTGAATTTATATTGTGTTGAAAATCATTTACTTGCGATTTTTCTACATTATTTTCAATGTAACGCAGCTTGATAAACAACATTTTTTGGTTTCTGTTCCGGTGCGTAAATGTACAGAGAAGATGGTTTTCCAACATGTAAACACGTCGCGTATAGGCCGTGTGAAAGACATTTCATTTCCAGATTTATGCCAGACACGTTTAGCGACTATCCATGTTTCCTGTTCATTGTCATTTGCAAATTTAATTTTCACTGGAAACCGAATATGTTCGAACTGAAATGGCAAATCGTTGGAACTCAAAGGAATTCGTACATTACTAATAACAGATCCAACTTTGAGACGCAAATGATGCGGCGGCATACCAAACCTCTCCAAAGATTTTTAGAAATCCCACTGGATAATTCACGGCTTGTATTTATTGTCAAGACGATCGATCGGTTTGTATGAGCGCAAAACTCCCGGAATTTGACTTTAAATCTTCCAGTTTAAGTCATTAATTTCGGTATTTTTGGCAGCTAAAATTGGGTTTGCACTCAAGCAATCGTATATAGGATAATTTGGCCAACGTTGGCATTAACATTCGTGATGAGTTCATATTTGGTTGGAGGTGGAATTGTTAAAAAACCGTAGAAGGTACCAAAAATAATTTGCTCGTATCCAATTTTTAGCGAATACAATGTAAAATGTCCTCGGTAATGCCATTTTTGTTCGTATTCCGTAATTGACGCGGTTTTAAAGGCTGATATGTCGAAATGATTATAGCGAAAAGTGTGCGAACTTCAGTGGCATGCTAAGTAGCTAACGCATCGTCTATGGTTTTATTCTAGTGATTATCATGTTCCAGCAATTGTAATTGCTGGCATGTTTCTCCAAAACTTTCACATACCGTACCAATCATAGTACGCAATCACTCAAATGAAGTTGAACCACGTACATTAATCAATAGCAACCGAAGGTAGGACGGTGGAGGATGGAGTAATGTGTAGAAGTTCACGCAAGTGAGGAAAGTTCTCTGATCGCTTTTCACTGGGGAGTGGCCAGAAATGATTCTTTTACATAGGGCTCAAGCAGATCACGACTTCCGGTCTTTGACCAAGTATCCTTTGGGTAGCCTAGGAACATCCGTTTGAAGGCGAGCTAAAGTGAGAAGGCGAAACATCCCCTGTATAGGGTTGTGCGTTGGGTTTGGGACCCGCCACTTAAAAAAAACACCTCCAATTAAAAATTACCAACAAACTCGGAAGAGAAACCTCCATTTTGATGACGACCATGGCAAACGAAATAAGGACTACGAATTGAGGGCATGCACCTGGAATGTCCGGTCCCTTAATTGGGAAGGTGCCGCTGCCCTATTGGCGTCACGTAGCGAAAAAAAGAAACGACTGGCGCGCTGTTGTTAACTCGGCTATAATCGCGTAAGCGGTGTCTACGCCAGTAAAGAAGAAGAAGAGCCGAAGGTAGAAGCAATCGTCGTTTTTCCGGTGGATTGTATAAATTAGTCCTAATGCATTAGTAGAGAACACACCTGGATGTCCATCTACTGGTTGGCCTTGCTTTTTGCGTAACTATTTTTTCGATGATGCATTCCATCTATAATATTAAGGCATTTCTGAATAGAGCAATGTTCTCGCAAACGGATCACTGACGCAAGTTGAGAAAAAACTCGTCAATGCCAATTTTGTTGTTGGCGGTGTTTCCGCTGGTTGTACTGTATCCTCTGGTTTGAAATACACTCCTTGGCCTTCTCCAAACGTATTTGATCGATTTCACCAAACTGCAATGTTCAAAATTGATATGAATTTTGAATATGAATTAAACAAGAATGGCGAATATGGTACGATCTATCTGTTGTCAACTTCGATATTCACTCCTCTAAATTGAATGCTGAATGTTTTGCCATTTTCGTTTGGTACAGTTGATATCCATTATTTTCAGTTTGCGTTTCCGAAAGAAAAGCACGTGTATTGTGTTTCGTGCATTATTATCAGAGATACAAACCGAAGTGGGATTGTGGTGTCAGCAAAGTCCATTGGTTTTCACCACTTCGTATAATTCTGGATCTCTCTCTGAATCAGGAATTTCCACAGAAATGATTGCATCAATTTCATCTAGTGTAACCACCATCCACCATCCAAAGAAGAATGATGCGGCAAACCTCTTTTTTGCCACCCAACAAAGTATCTAACACAGTGAAGCGCTTTACCTAGCCCACGGGCGGCCGACTTTATTGCTCTCTCACAGATTCCCTCACACGTATTAGTCAAGCGCTCTCTATACATTGTGGAAAATTAATGTGCATTTGAAAATCACTTGATCAACGACTGTTGACTGCTACGCATGTAATTTGTATGTGCGCGCTGATTAACAATTTTACTAAGTTTAGTATTGAGTGAGAAAACAAGTTTTTGTTTTCCGAAAACTTTTTCGGTAATGCTGAGTGTTTAGTTTGTAAATACATAACTAAACGAAATAGGGAGTACTATGTTAAAAGGCATTATAGCGGAAACCATTCTATTTATGAATCGGTAACGGGCAGTTCTAGAGAATTATTTACATATATGCCAACCAAAAAAACCGTTTTATGAGCAATTCATTAACAATTCATTGGGGGAAAACTCAAGCGTTCGTTATGCTCAACGAAAGGCTAGTTTTGCTGTTGCTTTAGAGCTGGCAAAGCAGGGAAGATTTAGATAAGTTGGTTCAAAACCATGAAAATATTGATTTTCAGTTTTTTGATACAGCCGTTTAGGTGAAAACTTCAACATAAATTCAATATTTAAAATTTTTTGAATTTTAATTTCTTTTTGACACGTGAATTGTCTTTATTTTTGTAATTGATAAAAAATTAATAAGGAATTTCATTAATTTCACAATTTTGTAAAAGTTGTCGAATCACTTTCAAATTTTTTTTATATTAATTAATACTAAAGTTTTGTATATTTTTTGGGTGTAGCAGCAAGCTCTTTCATACTCCATCACAAGCACACAGTTTGGTAGTGTGCGTTTGGGCATCACTGATCTAACAGCACCGTTGCTTCAAGATAAAATCCATCCATGTTTGAAAGGTCATGCTGTGACATCGTGACGATCTTGCTGATTGATCGCGATTCAATGATTCCGTAATCTGTGGCCGTTTTGCATTGCAAGTGAATGTGACAAACAAATCCGCCAGTCCATAATTCAGCACGTATGTCATCGCAACCTGCGCGTACTCGTGCATGTGCTTTGGGCTGCCAATGTATGCTGATGCCAAAGATAACGCCGACCGATATTAGCGCAACCTCTTCGTGGCATCGTAATAAATTTCAATCTGTAATTGATCACTTTGTACGAAACATACACACATAAAGTTTTCACTGACGAAATTGAACGACTCAAATAATTTACAAATAAATCAATTGGGGAAAATAAAACCAAAAAAATTAAAAAAAAGAAAATTGTACGGAAAAGTAATTTTTTGGAAATTTACGCTTGTAAGTCGGTTAAAAATTAACTTTTTCTAAATTTTTTTTAATAGTTCAGGCCATTTTCATTTCATGCAACGGTTTAGTTAGCTACAGCGAACAGGCAAAAACCAAACTTATTTTTGTATATAAGAAGATGTATACCTTAGCCAAAGCAACGGACGGTCTGGGTTCTCTATATATGTAGGTATATATACATACATATATATATTATCCTATATACATACATATGTGTATAAACAATACGTGGTATTTGTATTGTAAAAATATATAAGATTTTTGAAAAGTTTCATAGTGCGAGTCACTGGTACCAACCAGAATTATTTGTGAATTATGCTATGACTTGGCATTATCAGGCATATCAAAGATAATTGATATTTTTGCCAAACGAACGTTTTAAGGCACAATTCTAAATGGCGGAAAACGTAAAGTATGCGGATGATGTTTGTTTGGTTACAAAACCAAAATACTTAAATGCCGAAGTTCCTACGAAAAGTGATTCTACTGACGCTGGTAAAACATATTTAGTAGAGAAAGAATTTATTCCTTGTAAATCCAAATCAACGGAAAGACAATTGGTTGCAATTCTGATTTCGCCAATTTAGTGCGGCATTTGTATTTATCGAAAATAGAATCAGAAGTCCACGGTTCACGATTAAAGCAGAATTTAGTGTAAAAATATTTTCAATTAACATGTGGTAGAAAAGCGGCCGCATTTTGTTACTTGGAGAAAGTTTGAAAATTGATGGCAATGACTGTGATCTAGTATATTTTGTAAATGTACCCAGATTCATAATGACGAGTTTTCATGATGGATCGTGTAAAAATATGTTACTATAAAAAAACTAAATAAACTCTTGATATCTTAATAAAGTCTATAATGTCACACTTAGGCTTAAAAGCAGTGTTATTACACAATGAAAATCAGCTACCATCAGTTCCAATTAAATACGTATGGGGTTAACAAGAAAGAAACATAATATATGAAATGACGGAAAATTTTTTCTGATCAACTATGCCACGCATAAACGGAAAGTCATCGTTTACTTAAAAGTTTTGACAATTTTATTTAAAACGCAAAGTGGCTACACAAAATATTATTGCTATCTTTGTGAATGGCAGAGTCGGACATCCAATCACTATCATCGCAAAATATTGCCATCTTGAGAGTCACATCAAACAGCCAGCAATAATATTTTAAGTCTCCCATTGGTAAAAGCTTGTGATGTTATCTCCGCTATCTACCTGGCATACATGAAATAGTTTGTAGAGGAATCTTCATTTTAAAACTGTCTTTCCAATATTAAGTGATGCTAAAATAAAACGTTAGTACTTATTAATTTGGTTCCATACCTAGTTCTTCTTCTGGTTGGCTTTAATTAATATGCCGCGATATAATTATATAATATGCTTAAGAGACTTACCAAAATTTTAGTTATTCTACCAAAGTTTATGTCGAATATATCGATCAGTGCATGAGTTATCTTCATAACTGGGTGGATACATGTTCTCCAGCATACTTGATTAATATCAAAAGTCAATCCAATCAGTCCGGATTTTTAGCCTCAAAATATTCATTTTGTTAGTTAAAATGTGTGATTCGTTACTCAAATTAAATATTCAATTTAGCTTTTGGGATTATTGTAGGGTTGTGTTGCAAAAACCGTTCTTTGATATTCTTCTTCTTCTTTACTGGCGTAGACACCGCTTACGCGATTATAGCCGAGTTAACAACAGCGCGCCAGTCGTTTCTTCCTTTCGCTATATGGCGCCAATTGGATATTCCAAGCGAAGCCAGGTCCTTCTCTACTTGGTCCCTCCAACGGAGTAGAGGTCTTCCTCCTCCTCTGCTTGCCCCGGCGGCTACAGCGTCGAATACTTTCAGAGCTGGAGTGTTTTCGTACATCCCGGCAACATGACCTAGCCAGCGTAGCCGCTGTCTTTTAATTCGCTGAACTATGTCAATGTCGTCGTACATCTCGTACAGCTCATCGTTAAATCGAACCACAAATCCTTCGCAGAACTTTTCTCTCGAAAACTCGCAACGTCGACTCATCAGTTGTTGTCATCGTCCAAACCTCTGCACCATAAAGCAGGACGGGAATTATGAGCGACTTATAGAGTTTGGGTTTTCTTCGTCGAAAGAGGACTTTGCTTCTCAATTGCGTACTCAGTCCGAATTAGCACCTGTTGGCAAGAGTTATCCTGTGTTAGATTTCCAGGCTGACATTGTTGGTGGTGTTTACGCTGGTTCCAAGATAAACGAAATTGTCTACGACTTCAAAGTTATGACTGGCAACAGTGATGTGAGAGCTAAGTCATGAATGCGATGACTGGTTTTTTGATGACAGGAGATATTTTGTCTTTCCCTCATTCACTGCCAGACCTATTTGCCTTGTTTCCTTGTCCAGTCTGGAGAAAGCAGAACTAACGGCGCGGGTGTTGAAGCCGATGATATCAATATCACTGTACACTTTTATATAAGATTGTACCTGCTCGATTAAGTTCTGTAGCTAGAACTATTTTCTCCAGCAGCAGATTGAAGAACTCGCACGATAGGGAGTCGCCTTGTCTGAAACCTCGTTTGATATCGAACGGATCGGAGAGGTCCTTCCCGATCCTGACGGAGCTTTTGGTGCTGCTCAACGTCAGTTTACACAGTCGTATCAGTTTTTCGGGGATACCAAATTCAGACATCGCGGCATAAAGGTAGATCCTTTTCGTGCTGTCGAAAGCAGCTTTGAAATCGACGAAGAGGTGGTGTCGATTCTCCTTTCACGGGTCTTTTCCAAGATTTGGCGCATGGTGAATAGGTCTAAAGCCATACTGACAAGGTCCAGTCAGTTTGTTGACGGTGGGCTTTAATCTTTCACACAATGCGCTCGATAGAACCTTATACGCGACGTTGAGGAGGCTTATCCCACGGTAGTTGGCGTAGATTGTGGGGTCTCACTTTTTATGGATTGGGCAAAGCACACTTAAATTCCAATCGTTGGGCATGCTTTCGTCCGACCACATTTTAAAAAGAAGCTGATGCATGCTCCTCATCAGTTCTTCGCCGCCGTGTTTGAATAGCTCGGCCGGCAATCCATCGGCCCACGCCGTTTTGTTGTTCTTTAGGCGGGTAATTGCTATTCGAACTTCTTCATGGGTGGGCAATGGAACGTCTGCTCCATCGTCATCGATTGGGGAATTGGGTTCGCCTTCTATTCGCGTTGTACGTTCACTGCCATTCAGCATGCAGGATAAGTGTTCCCTCCATATTTAAGTATGCTCTGGGCATTGGTCACTAGATCACCTTTGGGGGTTCCACCAGAGTATGCTCCGGTCTTGAAACCTTCTGTAAGCCGCCGCATTTTTTCGTAGAATTTTCGAGCATTACCCCTGTCGGCCAGCTTATCAAGCTCTTCATACTCACGCATTTCTGCCTCTTTCTTTTTCTTTCTGCAAATGCGTCTCGCTTCCCTCTTCAACTCTCGGTGTCTATCCCATCCCGCACGCGTTGTGGTCGATCGTAACGTTGCGAGGTAGGCCGCCTGTTTTCTCTCCGCTGCGACATGGCACTATTCGTCGTACCATGCTGTTCCTTTGCATTTTCCGGAAACCAATGGTTTCGGTTGCAGCTGTACGTAAGGAGTTTAAAATGCCGTCCCACAGTTCCCTTATGCCGAGTTGTTGACGAGTGCTCTCAGAGAGCAGGAGTGCAAGCCGAGTAGCAAATCGTTTGGCTGTCTGTTGTGATTGCAGCTTCTTGACGTCGAACCTTCCTTGTGTTTGTTGACGTGCACTTTGTGCTGGTTGGTGGCTTTTCGATCCGGAGAAAGCTAGGTAGCTTCATGTATTTTCTTGTGCTAGAATCTAGTACCACAGATAACCCTATTTCGGGCCCCGGCGAAGTCGATCAGCCTCAACCCATTTGGGGATGTTTCCTCGTGGAGGCTGAATTTACCGACTGTAGTACCAAAGATACCTTCTTTACCCACCCTGGCGTTAAAGTCGCCAAGCACGATTTTGACATCGTAGCGAGTCTCTCTCCCACCACGAATCCCACATCAAACTTGCGCTCCTTTATATGGCCACTGTAAATGCCACAAGGACCTGCTTGTCTCAGTCCTTGTCCCGTCCATCGCATTTCTTGGACGGCGCTGACGTCAGCTTTATTTTCGTGAGGACATCAGCCAGCTGGGCAGCGACACCTTCCCAATTAAGGGACCGGACATTCCAGTTGCATGCCCTCAATTCGTAGTCCTTATTTCGTTTGCCATGGTCGTCATCAAAAGGGAGGTTTCTCTTCCGAGGCTGTTGGTAATTTTTCATTGGGGGTGTTTTTTTTAAGTGGCGGGTCCCAAACCCAACGCACAACCCTATACAGGGGATGTTTCGCCTTCTCACTTTAGCTCGCCTTCAAACGGATGTTCTTAGGCTACCCAGAGGATACTTGGTCAAAGACCAGAAGTCGTGAGCTGCTTGAGCCATATGTAAAAGAATCGTTTCTGGCCACTCCCAAGTGAATTGCGATCAGAGGACTTTCCTCACTTGCGTGAACTTCTACACATGACTCCATCCTCCATCTTTGTTATTAAGCTTTTTTAATTTTCTTGGCCTTACTCTAATTTATGAATTACTAGATCGTAATATATGTTAGTAAGTCGCATTACTTTATTTGATAATTTTAAAGTCTGTCCAGCGTCAGCTCTCACAAAAATAATCATTAAATATCAATAATACATACAAACAAATCATAAGCTTCCTGTATTAAAGGTTATTATTTTCTCCTATCAAAATATTAATTAATTATTAAAAAAAAACTTAAAATAGTATATAGTATGGAAGTAAATTAGCCTTCTCTTTTTAAACGGGCAGATTTTCGATTCAGCGAGTAGTGGAGGTCTTCCACTTTCTCTGCTTCCCTAGCGGGTACTGTGTCGAATACTTTCAGGGCTGCAGCGCTTTCATCCAGCGGAGCGGCTGTCGTCGAATAACTCACATAGTTCATCGTTCCATTGAATTCACATTCACCGTTGCAAATGAGCAAAGGATCATAAATCTTCCGCAAAACCTTTCTCTCGAAAACTCGTGACGTCGACTCCTTAGATGCCTCTGCACCACATAGCAAGACGGGAATAATGTGTGACTTATAGAGTTTGGTCTTTGTTCGTCGAAGAACAAAACTTTACTTCTCAATTGTCTACTCAGTCCGAAGTAGCTCCTGTTGGCAAAAGTTATTCTGCGTTGGATTTCGAGGCTGACATTATTTTTGGTGTTGTTATCCAATCTGAAGAAAGCAGAACTAACGGAGCGGGTGTTGAGGCCAATGATATAAATGATGATACATGTCAGCAGGTGTACACTCTTATAGAAGATTTATAAGATTGTTCCTGCTCGATAAAGCTCTACAGCTCGAATAATTTTTCCAGCACTAGATTGAAGAAGTCGCAGAGAACCGCCTTGTCTGAAACCTCGTTTGGTATCAAATCCTTTCGTATTACTCCACGTCAGTTTACACAGTCGTACTAGTTTTGCGACATAAAGGCAGCTTTTTTTCGTGCTGTTAAAAGTAACTTTAAAATCGGCAAAGAGGTGGTGTGTGCCGATTCTCTTTTCACGGGTCTTTTCCAAGATTCGGCGCATGGTGAATATCGGGTCGGTTGTGGATTTTCCAGGTCTAAAGACGCGCTGATAAGGTCCAATTAGTTTGTTGACGATAGGCTTTAATCTTTCACACATACGCTCGATAGAACCTTACATGCGATGTTGAGGAGGCTTATCCCACGATAGTTGACGCAGAGACCCCACACTCCCTTTTAATGGATTGGCCGGAGCACACTTAAATTCCAATCCTCGGGCATGCTTTCATCCAACCATATTCTACAAAAAAACGGATACATACTCCTTCTAACTTTTTCGCCGCCGTATTTGGATATATTGGTCAGCAATTCATTGGTCCCCGCTGTTTTGTTGTCTTCAGACGGGTAATTGCTATTCAAATTTGGGGGCGAACCTCCTGGCATTATGCTTTGACTACTATTGACCAGGCTGGAGAAGTACAAATGCGTCTCCCTTCCCTCTTCAACTCTCGGTATCCATCCCATCCCGCACGTGATGTGGTCGATCGTAACGTCGTAACGTCTCCACTGCGACAGAGCACTTCTCGTAGTAACACCTGTTCTTTTGCATTTTCTGAAACGTAAGGAGCTTGAAATGTCGTCCTTCAGTTTCCTTATACCGAGTTATTAACAAGTGCTCTCAGAGAGCAAGGGTGCAAGTCGAGTAGAAAATCTTTCGGCTATCTGTTGCGATTGTAACTTCTCGCCCGCGAACCTCCCTTGTGCTTGTTTACGGGCGTTCTTTGTCGACTTTGCTTCAACCCACTTGGGGATGTTTCATCGTGGAGATACATTCTTTACCCACCCTGGCATTAAAGTCGTCAACCCGACTTTGACCTCATGTCAAGGGAAGCTGTCATAGGTGCGGGTCAAGCGCTCATAGAATTCGTTAAATCAGCAGTATGTTGAAGAACTTCGCTTTGATTCTTATTGTGGTTAGATGTTTATTCACCGGAGTGAATGACAGTACTCGGAGACGGAGTCTCTCCAGTTAATCCCATTTCTTGGACAGTGCACAACTCTGGGGAGGGGATGCTTCGCCTTCTCTCTTCAGCGCGCCTTCAAACGTATGATTTTTGGCTACCCAGAGGATAATTGATCTAAGACCGGAAGTCGTGAGCTTCTTAAACCATATCTAAAATAATCGTTTCTTGTCACTCACTTCGGAGTCAGTCTAGCGCTCAGAGAACTTTCCTCACTTGCCTGAAATTCTACACATGGCTCCAACTAAAGTACGACTGGAAAACAAATTAAGTTTAAAGCATGTTGAGAAAATCTAGCCTACTATAACCTAATATACAAAGAGAAGTGAAGAATCTATGCACTATGGAGAAACAGAGCAAGCGTTTTGGTTTGGGCCGTGTTCATGTTCATTACAAGAATATGAGAACAAATTATATATGTACATATGTACATTTGTGTGTAAATAATATTTACTACAATTGTTTTCAACAACTATACTAAGCATAAATTTGCAATTGTGTAGATGTAACTAATACAGTTGCATTATAAAAAGAAAAGGCTACATTAATAAGCGGCTGCGCTCCGTTACTTCTCGATGAAATCCAGTAACCAAACTTTTTCTATATCATTATTTTGGGATCACTAAACTACAGTGTGAAATTGGACGAACCATTGGGCTTATTATTAATATTTCATTATACAGGATTTACAGTATTATACAATCTTTATTTAGTATACCCGAAATGGACAATAACTTCAAGTGTTAATAGAAATGGGTAATTGGTAAATACTTAAAAGTGCATTCGCATATGTTGGCGCTAATGCACAAAAATATTTGTAATATGATATATGTTTATGTACAGATTTACAAAAAAATTCTTTTCTTACCATACACGAGGACTTTATACCTTAGACAATAGTTTCGTAAAATGAAAATGGGTGAAATCGGTGTACAAATTAGCGAATATCTGTACACTACTTATAGATATGTATAATAGGTATCGTTTTTCTGGAAAACTTTATGCCGAATATATCAGTCAAACTTTGAATTCTTCCTCTTTCTTTACTGGCGTAGACACCGCTTACGCGATTATAGCCGAGTTAACAACTGCGCGCCAGTCGTTTCTTCTTTTCGTTTTCTATGTTAATGAAATTTTAATATGAATGAAATCGGTCTAGATAGTGCTTCCACACCACTAATGCTATAATATCCAAGTAGCTAACTTTTTTCTCAAATACAACTATTAAATATATTAAATTTTGTCCCTTTTGATGTATTTAATTATATTAAATCAGTTATAAGTATATTTCAATTGAAGATGTCTGCAAAATCTCTTCTGAAGTTAAATTTATAATCCCGGCTTCTGGCAGTTTAAACCCTTATTGTTAAAATATTTTATATCAAATTTTGGCCTGAACGAACTTTTAACCTATATTTATTGCTTTCTCCTAATAACCAAAATCGTAACAATTTATTATAATCTTAAATTTTTGTTTTTGTGGCTGAAACATTTCGGATCTCTACGTTTTAAAAATTCTCTTTTCTTTTTTTACTCGGCTAATTCCGCTCATATGCGGATTACACCCTTCGAGGTAAGGGTGTAGTAATGAAACTAAGTGAAGATAAATTTATAGAATAAGTTAATATGATGCCAAATATTGTTTTAATCCATTTACAATTTTATCGAATATTTTTTTTTTGTTTCTTTTTATAACTCCATGTTTTTAAAAATATCTCGAGCCAAAAAATTCGTGTTAAACATTTCCCTGAAGTTTTTCTGAAAAATAGAAAACATTCTTAGTTCAATGCATAGTAGCTCAATTGTGAAATGGTTGTCTTATCTGAACTACATCAAATTTCTTGAATACATTAGTCGATTTCAAAGTCCAATTGGAAATTATTTAGACGTTATACTTTCACATGAGACAAATGAGATTATTTGATTGAAATACATAGTTCGTTTTTCCGACTCAGAGAAGCTTTCAATAAAAAGACTGTAAAGAACTTATCTTATGGAAATATATTTTCAATAAAAACTTAAAATTAATTAAATTTTGAAAGTTTAATTTTTTTGCGGCCCACGTTCTCAATTGACATCGATCAGTCAACTTTAAACGCGTTTTCATAAAAGTTGTGTCTTTTTTTTTAGTTTTGGCATGATTCTGACAAAACTATAAAGAAACTCGATAACTTTATGTTGTTATAGATTCATCCTTTTAAAGCGCTGCCATTTTATCAAGTTTTCAAATTTAAAAAAAAGCTTGTGTCTAGACTATAGTTGTAAATATTTAAAAATGTATATATGTACATATATGGTTTCAAGGTCCTGAAGGTAAAATCCTTTGCCAAAACGTCAACTACGTCGCACCGGGAGTAGTGTACCCCAACTCTTTTTTTTACACGGTTTCTTTTTACACGGATTTGAAGTTACACGTTGAGAATTTTTTTTTTTATTTTTTTTTGTAAAAAATTTTTAATCTACTAAGGTTTTTAAATCACTGTCTTGTAATTATGTTTGTTTTTATCACACTTAAAACCATTGCTGAAATGAACATGTGTATATAGTAGTAACTGGGAAATCCCTTTATTCTATAACTCTTACCTACACATTTTGTTCGCATGATATTTACATTGCTGAAATGGATATCACCAGCGATGATACCGACTTTAGTCCAGTTCGTCGCAAACAATGGCGCTTGTCATCAAGTAGCGATGAATAACTATGTAGCAACGTTAATATTTTTTTTCTTATTTCTATTCTAATTTTTCTGTTCTTAGTTCTGGATTAACAGATTTCTTTTGTTTTTTGCTAAATCTACAAATTTTTCATCACCTGTATGAATTATGTATTTTTAGTTTTAATGCTCAATAAAATGCCATATGAACATACAATTTGTATGCATATCTGAAATTTTATAGTTTTCAACATTTTTTACACGGTTTTTCGAAGTAAATATAGTTCTTTATTAAATCTTACACGGTTTTCAGATGACATAGAACGTATCCCCCCTTTTTCTAGAGGAAACGCCTCTTTTTACACGGATTTCTGGGGAACGTATCTACCGTGTAAAAAAAGAGTTGGGTGTATTTACATAAGAACGTGCTTTTTAAGGCATTTGGCAGTTTTAGTAATAGCATATTTTAGTTTGTTTACACTTGAGCATTATTGCTATTGCTAAATTTGAATACATGATTTTGCAACTACCTCTGTTTTCAAAAAACAAATTAAAAAAGCGGTGAACAGACCAATAGTACAAATATAGGTTTTGTGGATTTTTACAATAGCTCATAATTTTCTTACATATGTATTGTTCCGAGTTTTAAAATTCGATATTTTATTTTCTTCTAGGTCATGCTATCTCAACACACAAAATCACAGTTTCTTACGCAGATCGCACGATTTGGTCGTCTACTTCTGATGCTGCCTCTTTTACGAACTGTGAATTCTCATAAAATCGAACTAATATATTTTCAACGTACAATTGGAAATACGCCAATGGAAAAAGTGCTCTGCGATATGTATAAGAACTGAAATGATGGCTTTTTAAAAATATTTGTATACATAAATATGTACATACATATACGAATATTTCTTACAGTAAGGAGATATGTGTTCCTATACCAAGAATAAAAAAAATTATACAATAGAAGAGCGTTTGTTTTGTATATAATTATTACCGTTCCTCACTTCTATCTTAAAATAAAAACGTTCCAAACTTTAAGCGGAAACCTGAAAAACCTGAAGCCTGAATTGAAAATAAATGTGCATTTTATAAGAAATCAAAATCAACAATTCAAACCATAGCAATATCATACTTAAAATTCTGTTTTGACCAATGGCGCGTAAAATTGTGTGTCTTATTGTTATTTTTAGGTTAAATTTAAATCCATCCGTTATATCACGTTATCCAAATAGATTAAAGTATTCGTCAAAAACGTTTAAAAAGATTAAGTATTGCGGGAATGGAATGATATGGCAGCACAGAAAAGTCAGAAGAAGAAGAAGAAGAATAAGAGAATAAAGAATAGACGAGTAAGACGAGTAAGAAGTGTACGACGTGGGGCAAGATAGAGCTGAATGAATTTTAATATCATATAAATCGTTTTTTCCTTTGTATTCTTAAAATCAACAGTTTTGTTTAATAAACCATATTATTAATTTGTTAAATGTAATTGGTCTAGTCTACCTAATTGATCTTGTCCACAAATTTGGGGGCTCAACCCAAAAGTAATATAATAGGTTGTCAAAAAAGTCTTGCGGTATTTTCGCTAGTTGGCGATGAAAGCGCGTAGTTCTAGTTTTATTCGTCGTATCGGGTCATGCTATACCTTTCTGGAAAGCTCATTTCACGCGCTAACACGTGTTTGATTGTTTGTCGTTTCTTTTAAGTCGTTCGTGAGTTATGGCGTCGCAAACATGGAGCAAAATAAATAGAAAATACGGCCTATTTTACAGTACTACTACGATAAAGGCAAAAATGCATCTAAAATTTGTGCAGTTTATGGACCCGATACAGTTTCCATTTCCACCGCACAACGATGGTTTCAACGTTTTCGTTCTGGTGTAGAGGTGGTCGAAGATGCGCCACGCTCCGGAAGGCCTGTCGACGAAAATTGCGATAAAATCGCTGAATTGGTCGAAAGAGACCGGCATAGTAGTCATCAAACCGTTATAAACCATTTGAAGAAGCTTGGAGTCACTAAGAAGCTCGATGTATGGGTGCCACACGAATTGATTCAATAAAAATACCGCAAGACTGCTTTGACAACCCGTTGTGTGTGTAACTGTGTAATTGGACATTTCAAAATGGCGAATCTACAAAGCTTTGGTAATGTACGTGAAAATATACGACGAATGCGAAAAGAGACCATTAGCGCATTGCATAGATTTATTTTCGAAGACGAGGGTGATAGACAAAATAGATAGAGGCTGCGCGAATTTGAAGGTTTTAATTACGACGAGCACGACGACGAGTATGCGCAAAAGTCTGCATACATTGCATCAAATTTGTCTGTAGAAGAGTTGATTTCCATTTGCAACTTGCTGCAACTGAGCTGCAAACAGGAAAACGTACAGTTGCATATCTTTCGAAATCTACAAAAAGGGAATTTGCTTGGTTCCAACGATAACGAAGAAGACAATAGTATTAGAATATATTTAAGAACAAGAAAGTAAATAGTGATTTTAACAAAGAAATAATAAATTCAGAAGAACGAAGTGTAAATAGATTCAGTGAATAATGTTGAAGCAAAAGTGGACATTCGTTGTTATAATTGTGGTGTAAAAGGACATAAAAGTATTGATTGTAAAGACAGAGAGAAAGGGTGTAATAACTTTGGCCATATGTCGAAAAATTGTCCAAACAAAAATATACAAAGTGACAAACGTAATTTACAAATTGTTAAAACAAGTAAAGATATAATGATGAAAGAAGTAAGGATGGCAGATAAGAAGTGGTTAGCTTTGTTTGATAAAGGCAGTAAATTTAATGTTGTTAAATATAGAATGTACGAATTATTAAAGAAACCGAAGTTGACAGAATCAAACTTTAATTGAGTTGGATTTGGACAAAAATCAAATGAAAATAAAGTGAAACCGATTGGAGTGGTATTTTTGTGCAAAAATTAAATACGTATGATGTATTTGAAGAACATGCGCTGATGAAAATTGATAAATGTAAAGACGATATAAACGTGGACCCACTTGCTAGTGCTGCTGCAAAGCAAAAAGTTTTTGATTTAATTGATTTATTACGCCTAATAAAACAAAAACAACAAATGTGAAAATGACAATAGTGTTAAAAGACGATACGCCAATTTTTTCTGCACCTGGAAGACTTCCTTTTAGTGAAAGGTAGATAATTGATAGGCAAGTTGAACAATGGCTTGAAGACGGAATTATTGAAACTTCAGAGTCTGAATTCTGCAGTCCAGTAGTATTGGTGAAAAAACGCGATGGCACACCCAGGCTGTGTATAGACTACCGACGCACAAACAAAGTAATAATTAAGGACAGATTTCCACTGCCCTTAATTGAAGACCAACTCGATCGACTACAAGGCTCCAAGATATTTAGCACGATTAATCCAACAAACGGGTTCTTCCACGTTGACGTGTCTGATACAAGTCGCAAGTATACATAATTTGTAACACATAACGGTCAATATCAGTTCCTCAAGGTTCCATTTGGATTGTGCAACTCTCTTGGCGTATTTCAGAGGTATGTAAATGCTATATTTCGAGATTTTACAAAAGAGGGAATTGCTCTCCCTTACATCGACGACGTTATAATTCCGGCAACTGATGAAAAAGAAGCGCTAATTCGATTAGAAAAGGTTTTAAACTTGTGCCAGGATTATGGGCTTCAAATTAACAAAAAGGAATGCTACGAAGACGAGTGGAATTTTTAGCCAACGTTATAGAAAATGACCAAGTCGCTCCATCAAGTATGAAAATAGAAGCAGTTATCAAGTATACATTACCAAAAACGTTGAAACAGTTAGATAGTTTCCTTGGCCTAGCCGGGTACTTTAGAAAGTTCATTCGCAACTTTGCATTAATTGCAAAGCCGCTAAATGATTTGAAGAAGCAAATATTGTATTTAATATGGGGGATGAACAAAGGAAATCATTTAATACTTTAAAAACCCTTTTAAGTCAAAAGCCAGTATTAAGTATATACAATCAGACGTATGAAACGCAAGAACACACACAGACGCATCCATAAATGGTCACGGCGCCGTTTTATTACAAAAATCCCCAGATGATAGTCAATGGCACCCCGTGTATTATATGAGTAAAAGGACGATGGAAACTGACAGAAAATTTTGCAGCTACGAATTCGAAGTACTCGCTGTAATAGAGGCTCTTAAAAAGTTTAACGTTTATTTACTGGGTTTACATTTTACCATCATATATAATGCGTTTGACAAAACAATAGACAAAAACGATTTGTATACGAGAATAGCTAAGTGGATAATGTTATTGCAAGAGTATGACTACGCTATTGAACACCGTTCTGGTTCAAGTATGAAGCACGTAGATGCATTGAGTAGATTTCCGATTTTAACAATTACCATAGATGACGTCACTTTAAAAATCAAAGAAGCGCAAGCACAAGATGAGGAACTGCGACTAATTAAAATTTTACAAGAAAAGGAAAACTATGAAGATTACTTTATGAAGGGTGACATTTTATATAAATTAGTAAACGACTGCGAGTTATTAGTCCTACCCAAAAACATGCAAAAAGAAATTATACGACAAGCCCACGAAAAAGGACATTTCGCTTTAGCAAAAACTAAAGATATTATATCTAAAGAATTCTATTTTTCCAAACTGAATGAAAAAATTCAAAAGTGTATTTCCAATTGCGTTCAATGCATCGTTGCCAATCGCAAAAGAGGAAAACAAGAGTGCGAGTTACATCCATTACATAAAATAGATACTCCATTACATACGTACCACGTCGATCATTTAGGACCATTAGAATCTACAAGTAAAATGTATAAGTATATATTTGCAGTAATCGACGCATTTACAAAATTTTCTTGGTTATATCCTATCAAATCAACATCAGCAAAAGAGGTCATCAGTAAGCTAAAGACGCAAAGCACCAATTTTGGTAATCCAGTTAAAATTATTTCTGATCGAGGTTCGGCATTCACGTCCGACGAATTTAAAGAATACTGTCGATCAGAAAACATAAAACACGTTAAGTTACAATAACACAATAATTGCAGTTTTATCGAAACTAAGTATCGAAGATGCAACAAAGTGGTATCGTTATGTCGACCAAGTACAACAGGTGCTAAATTCTACATATCATCGAAGCATAAATATGACACCGTTTGAAATGATGATTGGGACCCGAATGAGGTCTAAAGAAGATATTTATATTAAAGAACTCATCGAAGAGCAATTAGTGCAACAGTTCAACCAAAATCGAGATGAAATGCGCAACGCTGGGAAAAAACAAATCCTTGAAATTCAAGAAGAAAACAAAAAATCATACAATCTGCGACGTAAAAAAGCTCATATTTAGAAACTAAATGATATTGTTGCTATAAAACGTACACAATTAGTCTACCTAATTGATCTTGCCCACAGTATTGAAATAACTGAGTACTTACACATAATATTACAGCTTGAAAAGATTTTAAATGCCAAAGTGTATATGGTAAATGCAGCAATCGAAACAATACTTAACACAAAGAGTGTATCCGATATACTTGTACATTAACATCTGTGATTCTAAAGTAATGGAAACCTCTTTATACTTTTCTCTAGTTCACATACATACATATGTACATATACGACGCCGCCTAAAACTAATCGAGATAGAAATAGGGAATAAATTTTTATGCATGTACATAAAATAACCAGGGAGACGAGACGACAGACTGCCTGTCTATAAGATAGGAAAATTGAGATATCTTGATGAAACTTGTTTCTTGGTAAAAAAGGAAGGCGAACTAGGCACTAAACTAAGCTATAGAAGTGCAATTTGGCACAGGGGATCAGAGTAGCAAGGGTATCTGTGGCCTAAAACTTTGAAAAAGTGATTTCGACTAAATTTAGCACGTGGAATTTTTCCCAAATCCGATATTTTCGGTAAAAAGTCAACTATTCGCTACCTAGAAGAGGGGTGCCATATTTAAAAGGAATTATTAGTGCGAAATTGTATGCCATGCTCTTCATAAAATTTTTAGATCGGCTCTTATAAAACTCTCTCATACCATCTCGCGTGTAAAATTTAATGTCTCTCTGGCGTATGTAGTTATTAATTTAGTGGGCCTTTAGTAATTTTTAACAGCACCGTTATATGGGGAGTGAGCGGATTTATCTCAGAATTCCATTCTTCCATTTTCACATTACTGGAAACAGTTCCTGCATTCCCAGTTTCGGACGGATGGGCAGAAGGACAGACAATCGCCCGCATTTCAACTTTTCTCGTCATCCTGATCATTTATATATATACAACCCTATATCTATATAAGAAAGTCAAAGAAAGCATTACGAAAACTTTTTGCATGCGTTATTTAAACCTCAACCCAGAATTGTGTTGTATTTGTTCTTTTATCTTTTCGCAACTTATTGCAACCGAATACAATAGTTTTGTACATCTAACGGTTGATTTTAAGATTCAAAACTAATCAAAATAGATCTGATCAGGAAGATGACTTAAGTTCCGTGTGACTGTCTGTCCGTTCTTTAAAACGACGGCCCGTCCGTTCTTTAAAATGATAACTTGATTAAAAATTAAGATATGTTGCTAACATCGACCAACTTCAACCAAATACGGTCCATAATATTATTCTTCCGTTCTTATGTGGGATTACATACAAAAATGAGTTTACGCAATTACAATTCTCAACGCTATGTTTTCGGTTCGTTATAACTTTATGAGACTACTATCTGACCCCGCAGCCGTTGTCCTACGTGAATTTATGTGCTTTGAAATGAAAACAAAGTTGAATTTAACATTTCATTTTTTTTGTAACGCAGCTTGATAAACATCAACGGTGTACAAAAAAGATGGTTTTCCAACTCGTGAGCACGCCATGTATATCTGGTCGTGTGAAAAGCATAGCATTTCCAAATTTATGCCACACACGATGAGACTATCCTTGTGTCCTGTTGATTGTCATCTAAAATGCAATTTTCACTGGAAACGGGATACGTTGGAACTGAAATGGTAAATCATTAGAATTTAAAGGAATTCGTAGAATCAAGCATTCTGCCTCATGCATGAAGATTGCGAAACATAATAACGACAGATCCAACTTTGAGACGCAAATGGTGCGGTGACATACCAAGGCTCTCCAAAGAATTTAGAAATTCCACTGTATAATTCACGGCGTCGTCTTCATTGTCAAGACGATCAATCGATTTGTATGAGCGCAAGTCTCCTGGAATTTGAATCTTCCAGCTTAAGTCAACAACATCCGTATTTTTGACAGCTAACAATGCGCGTACACTTAAGGAATCGTAGTTACGATAATTTGGCCAATGTCCGAACATTCGTGATGAGTTCATATTTCGTGAATTGATAAACGGCAGATGGAGTTGATATCAAACCCCCGGAAGTATCAACCGGAATTGACCCATTTCGAATTCTAAGCGAATACGATATAAAATGTCTTCGGAAATGTCATTTGTGTTGGTATACCATAATCGACGCTAGTTTGAAGGCTGATATGCCAAAATATTTATCGCGAAAAGGGTGCGACCTTCATTTGGTCAATCGAAGTAGTTATCGCATCGTACACCGTTTGATTCCAGTGATTATCATGTTAAAGCAATTGTAATTGCTGGCTTTCTTCTCCAAAACTTGCACACACCGTACCATTCACAGTACGCAATGACTCAAATGAAGTTGAACCGGGTACATTAATCAATATCAACCGAAGGTAGAAGCAATCGTCGTTTCTCGGGTGGATTGTGTAAATTCTTCCTAATGCATTAGTTGAGAACACACCTGGATTTTCATTTACTGATTGGCCTTGTATTCTACGACGATGCATTCCATGTATAATATCAAGGCAGTTCCGAATTGAGCTATGTTCTCGCAAACGGATCACTGACGAAAGTTGAGAAAAAAACTCGTCAATATTAATTTTGTTGCTGGTCGTGTTTCCACTGGCTGTCCTGTATTGTCTGGGTTGAAATACAACCTTTGGCCATTCTCCAAATTAACTGCGAGACGCACAACAGTCGGAAAACGTTCATGAATTGCAAAAGTAAATATCCAACAAAGCGCTTTATTGCAGTTCACGTATCGACCGTATCGTTCAAGACCAATAACCGCCATGTTGCTTCCTTTGGTGACGTACTTACATACAAACGTATTTTATTGATTTCACCAAACTACAATACACAACATTGATATGAGTTTTGAATGTGAATTAGATAATAATGGTGAATATGGTACGATCCATGTGTTGTAAACTTCGATATTCACTCTTCTAAATTGAATGCTCAATGTTCTGCCATTGTCGTCTGGTGAGCGACGCCGATGGAGTGGATATACATCATTTCCAGTTTGTGTTTCCGAAAGAAAAGCACGTGGATAGTGTTTCGTGCATTTATTGCCAAACATAGAAACCGAAGTGGGATTGTGGTGTCCGCAAGGTCCATGAACCATATTGGTTTTCATCACTTCGTATAATACTGGATCTTTCTCTGCATCAGAAATTTCCGCAGAAATGATTTCATCAATTTGATCTGGTGGAACCACTATACACCATCTAAACAAGAATGTATGCGAGCGGTAAACCTCTCTTTTGCCACTCAACAGAGTACATCTAACAGCACCACATGTACGTTGCTTCAAGATAAAGTCCATCAAACATCGTAACTGTTGTTTGAAAAGTCGTGCTGTGACATCGTGACGATCGCTTGCTGATGGACCGCGATCCGTAATTCCGCACGCATGTCATCGCATCCTGGGACTACTCGGTCATGTGCCTTGGGCTGCTATGCCAGAGGTCGCTCTACTATCGGTCGGCGTTCTTTTTGGCATCGTAACAAATTTCAATCTGTAATTGATCACTTTGTGCGAAACACACACAAAGTTTTCAGTGAATAATTTTCAGTAATTTTTTTTTTTTTGAATAGCCGGAATAAAGAAAGCAAACGACAAATTTGAACAATTCAAATAATTAAGAATAAAAAAAAAAAAATGTATGAAAAAGGTTACTTTTTGGAATCGTCCAATTTTCCGACTTTTCCTCACAAAACGCGTAAGATTTTTTATTTCTTAACTGTCCCCGATCCTCAGCGAACAACCTCTGAAAATGACATCAAGATTGGTTCAGCCGTTCTCGAGCCGTTACTAACAAACAAGCATTCATTCGTTTATATGGAAAAAAGGGCTATTTTTTGGGGTTTTCCAGAAATTATTCGAATTTTTCTCGCCGTAAAAACCATCTTTGATTCTCAGCGAACATTTAGAAAAAAGAATTGGCCAAATTGGTCCAGCCGTTGTTGAGTTATGCGCTTAGCAACACATTTTGCGATTCATTTCACCTATTTGGCTAAATGGCAAAAATCGGACATATTGAAATTCAACTTAAATATAAATACATATCTCTTGTTTTTAAAATTTTTAAAAAGAGGGTGTGACTCCACACCCACAGTGAGTTTAAGGTACATACATAACTAAAAAACCAATAATGCTAAATCAACCCAATTCACTCAGAGCAAATATTATTAATACCTCCTCAAACACCATGAAAATGGAGCTGTAAAAAGCAGAGAAGGTTATTATATAGAGAAGGTGCAAATGCTAAATCAAGTTTCATTGAGCACCTATTTGTAGTTTTCACCATAGAGAATTTCGAAAAACACAACTTCGAAAAAAGAATACTATACATCACGCAATGGGGGGAACAGGAAAAATTGCTTTAAATATCGATGCGCATGCCTATTTAGATTTGCATCTACAATTCCTACGATACGAGTATTACACAGAAATCATAATTTGGATTTACAAATTAGCCTTTTAATAAAAAAAATTGGTAAAATCCATCATTTATCTTGAACTAAACATCTAATTTACGAAATTGTACACTAATATGAAAAACGCACGTACATATACACATGTTCATAAATACACAGGCTCTAATGGTTATTACTCCTTGCTCCGCAGAAACAGAATAACGAACTTTTACTTGTATGCAAGAAAAGCTAAAAAGAGTTATATAGGACGGTTGCAGCCAAAGGACTCAGGAAGCGCACTGTGCGTTATTTTAAGAATTTTATTTTTGTTATTGGATATATTTTAAAGGTTTTAATATTGTTATGAATTTGTGTGTATTTATATTTCTCTTGGAAATATTTTCATATTAATACAATTAATGCTTAATAAATCAAAATTCTTCAGTAAAAATAAATTGCTATCATTAATATTATATTCTCGGATGAAACTCATTTGTGTATGGTGGCATGTTACATAGAGGACATTGTAGAGCGGTGGTCGGCAGGAATTAATGACATAGCCCCGCTCCGGGTCACACACACACTCATATACATCTTATCTGTTAATATACAAGTTAATACAACAAATATTTATTTCAACATAACAACATTCATTGCAACAATGTTGTTGTTAAAGTTGAATAACATAAACAAACATCCGCTGCAACTCCCAGAATTGATCAACATTATTGCTGATCAATAAATAATAATATCAACAACAATAATCAACTTCAATATATTGTAAATTCTTCTGACCATTCAACATCCGCTAAACTCTGCCGTTAAGAATGCCGACGTTGCTGCCGTTGAACCACAGCTAGCTTAGGGTATTTTTAAGCTTCTATGTTTCAGTTTCTTTTCAAAACTCAATAAAGTAAAAACTTAACTGGCGCCCGAGCCAACCAACCAACGAGGCTAAAAAAAACTTAAAAAGTTGAACGTCGTTGGACATCGGTGGATTGCAAGTCTTGTAAGGCAAGCCCGCAGGACACCTTCTACTCCAGAGTAAGTTGCAGGATCCCTAGTAGGGACAAAACGAACCAAACGGGAGAGATCCGGACTACCAAGAAGGGCAGCCACACCAAAAATAGCAATGTAAGTTTGATTTAAGTGAAAATTAAGTGTGACAATTTAAAATTTATAAAATCTTATTACTATATTAAATCACAAATTAAAATTTTAAAGTGAATATTATCTGGAAATTTTTAAATTCTATCATTAAGCAAAGTGGAAAACATTAAAAAAAGTATATAACGTATTGCATTTTTGAAGCAATAAAAATCATAAATAATATATTTCTAAGAAAGGCGTAAAGCGATAATAAAATAATAACTCCTACTTTTGCAAATAATTAACTTAACAAAGTTTTGTACGCAAAAGTAGTATAATTTAACCGAATTCTGCGATTCCTACCCAAAGGACCCTCAAGGATTAATGTAGAGGGTCAAGGAATTGACCAAGAGCACCTAAATAATTTAGGAGAATTAGACAAAGTGCCCGACGTAGTAAAAAGTCTAAGAGAATTTTCCGTGACCCAGCCGAGTTTGGCTCATGGAAAAAAGTGTAGAATTTTAAGAACATACGAACACACAGTTATTACGGCAAAATACTTTGGTATTTTGCATACCATTGGCAATAAAACAACTGGTAACGCAGACACTGCGTTAGAATCGTACAACGTACCTTTAAATTGGAGTGATATCTCCAAATGCCTTACGCTTCACTATGCAGACAAAAGGGACTTGGGTACACTAGAGTACCAAATGACCACCATAGCACAAGGTGCTAACCAGTCTGTTGAAGAATTCCATCAGGCCGTCTATAAACATTTATCGTTAATCCTTAATAAGATAGGCTGTATGGAATTAGGTAGGGAATCAGAACAATTAATGACCAAGCTGTACAGGGATAATGCTCTTGATACCTTTATTCGCGGATTACGTAGGGACCTTTCACGTCTTATCGGCATGAAGGAGCCTGCTGATTTACCAACTGCATTGCATTTATGTTTGAAGTTGGAAAATCAAACATACCGCACCAATCATGCGTCAAAGAGAGGACAACAAGACATATTTAGAAATCAACCCAATAGACCAATATTAGTACCACGCCAGGTTCCGACTACTCACTTTTCATATTTTCAAGCTAGACCACTTCTTCCACCTAGAATTAGCACATTGCAAAACCCAACTATGAATCCCAGACAATCAAATAATTTTTTTGAACAACCACAACAAAGACCATATTTTACTAATGTAGGTAACCAATTCGCACAGAACCATAACGTACAACGACCATTATACCAACCATCTCGTCCTAAGGTTGCCAAACCACAACCACGACCAGAACCGATGGACATTGACAGAAGTATCCAAACTAAGCAGATTAACTACATGAACCGACCACAATTTGATTTAGGTAAAAGACCACCCATGCCCACTGCCGAGATAGCCAAACGACAAAGGAATTTTAATATTCAGACATATACTTACCAACAAACGGGTACAGAAGAACCAGTACCAACTATGACTGATTACCAGCAAACTATCTCAGAACAAGAAGAACAGACAGATTACGATGAAACACTTAGCGACTATACCGAAGTTATTGGAAATAGTGACCAAGAACAACAATCCGATTCTATTTATCTTAATTTTTTAAAAATAACTGACTCCTCACTTCTATACTTCGAATGTAAGGTGACGAGCGGACAAATGCTTAAAATACTGATTGATACCGGATCCAATAAAAATTATATTCAGCCAAAACTTGTACAGAATCCACTACAAAATGAAACCCCATTTCATGCAGTATCCGTAGGAGGTAAAATAATAATAACCCATTACAAAATGGCTAATTTGTTTAATGATCAATAGTTAATTTCTCTTTATTACCCACACTCAGAACATTGGACGGAATATTAGGAAATGACAGTTTGAAGGAACTAGGTGCAATTATTGACCATAAAAGAGGAAAAATTTGAATCAGTAAATGCAACTATAACCAAATTGGATAATCTCGCAAATTATCAACGAAAAGAATTAAACCAAAATACCCAAATTTGTTTGCGAAACCCGATGACAAACTGACCTATACCACTAACGTTAAAGCCGAAATACGCACAAGTACAGATCACGAATCACTTACACATGATTGTAATTGGAAAGATGGAATAGCGATTAAAAGATGGAAGTCTTACCTAGATGAGTACAATAAAGAATTACTCTAAAAACTAGGAAAAGAAAATATTGTAGCCTATGCATTGTCTCGAGTACCAAAACAATATGAAATTAATTCAATAACAGAAATCCAACACAGTGCTCAAAGCTCTTCTCATAATCTTATTCCCAGCATTGAAGTACCGATAAACGCTTTTAAAAACCAAATTTTTATTTGCAGAGAAAAATCCTCCTGACTACAAGTTTACCATTCCATTCCCTACATTCCATAGACACACTGTTTTTCAGCCAACATATTCTGATGATGATCTAATGAAAATATTAAGAAAGTACTTAAACCCTTCAGTAATAACGGGTGATTTTTTTGAGGTTAGGATTTTCATGCAGTAGTATTTGACAGATCACGTGGGATGTCAGACATGGTGTCAAAGAGAAAGATGCTCAGTATGCTTTGACATTTCATCATGAATAGACTTACTAACGAGCAACGCTTGCAAATCATTGAATTTTATTACCAAAATCAGTGTTCGGTTCGAAATGTGTTTCGCGTCCGTGTCCGATGAGCGATGAGGCTCATTTCTGGTTGAATGGCTACGTAAATAAGCAAAATTGCCGCATTTGGGGTGAAGAGCAACCAGAAGCCGTTCAAGAACTGCCCATGCATCCCGAAAAATGCACTGTTTGGTGTGGTTTGTACGCTGGTGGAATCATTGGACCGTATTTTTTCAAAGATGCTGTTGGACGCAACGTTACGGTGAATGGCGATCGCTATCGTTCGATGCTAACAAACTTTTTGTTGCCAAAAATGGAAGAACTGAACTTGGTTGACATGTGGTTTCAACAAGATGGCGCTACATGCCACACAGCTCGCGATTCTATGGCCATTTTGAGGGAAAACTTCGGACAACAATTCATCTCAAGAAATGGACCCGTAAGTTGGCCACCAAGATCATGCGATTTAACGCCTTTAGACTATTTTTTGTGGGGCTACGTCAAGTCTAAAGTCTACAGAAATAAGCCAGCAACTATTCCAGCTTTGGAAGACAACATTTCCGAAGAAATTCGGGCTATTCCGGCCGAAATGCTCGAAAAAGTTGCCCAAAATTGGACTTTCCGAATGGACCACCTAAGACGCAGCCGCGGTCAACATTTAAATGAAATTATCTTCAAAAAGTAAATGTCATGAACCAATCTAACGTTTCAAATAAAGAACCGATGAGATTTTGCAAATTTTATGCGTTTTTTTTTTTTAAAAAGTTATCAAGCTCTTAAAAAATCACCCTTTAAATGGAATTTACAGGACAGAAGACATAATGGGACAGATTCAAAGCCTGTATCCCGAACATTTTAGGTTCTTTAAAATCAGATTTACTCAAATGAATAGACAATATTCGTTAAGCAAAATAGCAGATTAGGATCTAAACTTTCACCACGATATAAAAAGGAAATTGTAAAAGAAAACAAACACACAACAATTATTACAGAAAATGGGAGAGTTGTTCACAAAAGTAACATCAAAAATGTTTAGTTAGTAATCTGAAGGTGAATAGACTCAAATGTCTAATAAAAAAAAATTAATAATAATAAAAAAAATTAATAATAATAAAAAAAAACAATCTAACCTTTTATAATTCACTGTTCCAGGGTAATTTTACTCTTATTGTGGTTGCCAATGGCAAAGGCAAATCTCGACATTACGAACTATACGGACGCACATACCATTACCATCTATAAAGGAATAGGGAAGTTACAAACGTCATCCATAAAATTAATCCACCTAAAAGATCTTCAGCAAAGAGAAATTGAACTTCTTAAAATTCGTGAACATACCATTAAAGATCTTAAAACAAGTTATCTCTTCCATACTTTAACTCACGAAATAGTACAATCACTCACTGTATTAAATACACTCACTTTGCAAGACCGCCAAACTAGATCAATAAATTGGATTGGATCAGCCTGGAAATATGTTGCAGGAAATCCAGATCATGATGATCTAACTATCTGAATAGCCTTAATACAAACAATAACAAACAGGTCATTATAAATAAACAACTACAGAATAGAATTAATGATTTAACTACAATTTCAAATATGTTAAAAAATACAATCAAGAAAGACAATTTGTTTAATAATGAAATAGCAATAAATTTCCAAAATCAAGTAAGACTAATAAAAGAAGAAATAATAAATATCAAATATGCAACTCAATGAGCAAAACAAAATATAATAACTTTATTATACTTTACTTTTAAACGAAATATAATTACAAGAAGTCCATAAAATATTTCAAAAAAATAATATAACAACACTATCAGTTGAAGAAATGTTAGAGTTCGCTGAAGTATCAGTCTTACATAACAAAACAGCTATAGTTTACATTGTAAATATTCCAGAACTAGAAGCAACCAACTATCAAAATCTACTAATAAAACCAGTTGTAGAAAATAAACTAATAGTTCACTTATACCATGTTCAGACCGAAAATTTAAAAGATTAGATTACATTTAATCATTTCATAACCCAACAGTGTAGATAACCCAACAGTAAGAAGCCACATCGCTTAATATTTATCAAAAGAAAAGATTATCAAATAGTATTTTGAAATAAAAGCCGTATTTTTTCAAATATTTTCCATATAACAGAAATAGTGGATGCATTTTTTTCTTTTGTTAAGTCGATTTTCAGGTGAAATTAGATTCATTGCTTTAAACAAATTTTGTTTGCTTACATTTTTTTCCTTTGTAGTATCTAAATCAGCTGTGATAATTTAACAGATTTCCAATGCTGACAAGTAGATGGCGCAAAATCAGAGTCGCACAGAGAGATTTTGCGTGGATCAGTTTCAAATCATACCAATGAAGTGATTTGGAACTGTCATTTTTGTATGGCGAAATCTTGATAAATTTATGAGATTAGTGGGATAAACCACTCAACAGCCGAAATCGTGCGATTAATTGTCGGTCTGAACATGGAATTAGAAACAGATGAAATATACATATTTGTCAGAAAATTCTATGTTAAAAGTACCAAAAAAACTGTAAAATATGCAACAATATAAAAATTTGTAAAAAGGATACAACCATAATAATAATCAACTTCAATGTATTGTAAATTCTGCTGACCATTCAACATCCGCTAAACTCTGCCGTTAAGAATGCCGACGTCGCTGCCGTTGAACCACAGCTAGCTTAGGGTATTTTTAAGATTCTATGTTTCAGTTTCTTTTCAAAACTCAATAAAGTAAAAACTTAACTTACATCCTATACAAAGACGAACTACTTATGTAAACCGATACGTATAGAACTTGTTTTGACATGCACTATCAGTTGAACAATAGAAATGAACTATTATTACAATACCAACTAAACATGCATTATCTAGAAATGCATTCTCGACATATAAACAACAAACATCTGGCAATGGAATAATCCACTGCGATAACCACCTCCGCATCTCAACAATAACAAACAAGTGATAGCAAGATAGCAGATATCGAATTACAACAAAGAAGTTGCAAGCAGATAACAGCAGCCGCATTTCACTAGTATAAATAGCTGTAAGATCTTATATTAAAATTAGTTAAGGATATCAATAAAGGCACATATTTCGGCGTAGAAATAAAATTCTTTTCTTAAACTCATATCGTGAAAACGATATTAATTCAGGAGAGGAACTGCGACGGTGTAACTGAGCACAAAACTAAAGCAACCAGTAAGAACTCTGTTATACTATGTTCAGACCGACGCTTAATCACACGATTTCAGCTGTTAAATGGATTATCCCACTAATCTTAAAAATTTATGAAGATTTCGCCATACAAAAATGACAGTTCCAAATCACTTCATTGATATGATTTGAAACTGATCCACGCTAAATCTCTCTGTGCGACTCTGATTTTGCGCAATCTACTTGTCAGCACTGGAAATCTGTTACATTATCACAGCTGATTTAGACACAACAAAGGGAAAGAAATGTAAACAAACAATTGTTTTAAAGCAATGAATCTAATTTCACCTGAAAATCGACTTAACAAAAGAAAAAATGCATCCATTATTTCTATTATTTGGAAAATATTTGAAAAAAGACTGCTTTTATTTCAAAATACTATATGACAATCTTTTTCTTTTGATAAATATTAAGCGATGTGACTTCATGAATGACAATAACAGCTGTTTTTTGATCTTTCTAACGGCAGTGAGAACACTTTTGGGTTATGAAATGCTTAAATGTAATCTAATCTTTTAATCGGTCTGAACATAGTATTACCTTAAATGTTGTGAAATGTTTAATTTTTTATTCGGACAAGTACTTTCATGCTTGCTGATTTATTTTATAGATACATATATTTTATGATAAAAATAAATATATTCGACACCAAAAACCTTAATTTTATACTCTTACAACCTCTTGCTACAGAGTACAATAGTTTCGATTACTTAACGGTTGTATGAATCACCTAAAACTAAGCGGGATAGATATATAAATGATCTGGATGACGACAGACTAAATTTAGTACGTGACATTCTCCTTATATTCCTATGTCACAGTATACAAATTGGTGACATCGGACAAGCACGCCTATTTCCCATATAATTAATATAACAGGATTTAATTTTGCACTAATAATTCCTTTAAAGTGTGCCACCTGATGGCTAAAATTGCCCCTATGTACCGAATATATGGGCCCACTATCTATAGTTCACTTTTTGGGATATACAATTGAAATTCAGAGAGAATCCTTTCCTGAGTTGAATCGGGTCAATACTTCCCTGAGTGCCTTCTATACCTAATACATATGTATAAAGGTTGTAGAACTCCCTAAATCCCATTTACTACAAATAATGTTGTTCGAATATTTGGGACAATGTATAGGTTATGTGGTATATAGCATATGTACATATATATAAAATTGCTTAGATTCCGATCCTCCGATGGTTGACGTTTTACTTGTATTTCCTGGCTTTGATGCTTGCAAGTTGCAAGAGTATAAAATGTTAGGTTGCACGAATTTTATATTTGACTCGAATGTGTTTTAGCATTCTGTAAAAAAATCGAATTAAGTTTGTACCACCCTGTGCCAGTATTTTCGAATGTAGTAAGTTTAAATTTATTTGAAAAATATGGATTCCGTTGCATTGTGGATGGAGGACAAGGAAATTATTGAGGAAAGGATTACGAGAAGATATATAAGAAATGAATTTAATATTACGGAATTATCGCAAAAAAGTTAATTTGTTATGTACATATGTATGTATTATGTTCGGTTATAAATTATAGCTTCATACAAAGCTTTAGACTTTCTAAGGAAGCCTTTGATTATGTCTTAAGAGATATAACTGAGGAACTAACGGTATCTATAAGGTAGTAAATCCAGTTATAAAACTTACAGCTACTTTAAAATGCTTTGGTCAAGGGGACTATCAACATCAAATAGTGCAATTCCGGTTTGCATGGTTAGCACAGTCTACTACATATTAATGTATTGCAGAAGTGTTGAATGCTATTGAAAAAACAATGTGTCCGAAACACATAAAATTTTAAATGAACTCACAAGAAAAGCGTGAAACTAAGAATTATTTTTATTCAAAACTTGGATTACCAGGAATAATAGTTGCTATTGATGGAATTCACATCCAGATGGTTAGAACAGTAAAAGATGAACATCTCTTTTTTAATCGAAAGCTAAAGCATAGCGTCAATGCATTTAACATATGCATACATATATGGTAAATGGTTTTTATGGTGGAGCAGCGCATGATGCCTGCGTGTGGAGCCTTTCAAACGAACGATAATACATGCTATCCAATTACCAAAATGAAGATAAATCTTCATGGATAATTGGTCTGTGATTTTATTCAAACTGCTTAAAAATACAAGTACATTTATGTCTAACGCTTACTAATTATATATTTTACGATATATACACAAACATATAGGTTATTACAAATTTTCATGTAATAGGTTGTCAAAAAAGTCTTGCGGTATTTTTATTGAATCAATTCGTGGCACCCATACATCGAGCTTCTTAGTGACTCCAAGCTTCTTCAAATGGTTTATAACGGTTTGATGACTACTATGCCGGTCTCTTTCGACCAATTCAGCGATTTTATCGCAATTTTCGACGACAGGCCTTCCGGAGCGTGGCGCATCTTCGACCACCTCTACACCAGAACGAAAACGTTGAAACCATCGTTGTGCGGTGGAAATGGAAACTGTATCGGGTCCATAAACTGCACAAATTTTATTGGCGGCTTGAGATGCATTTTTGCCTTTATCGTAGTAGTACTGTAAAATATGCCGTATTTTCTATTTATTTTGCTCCATGTTTGCGACGCTATAACTCACGAACGACTTCAAAGAAACGACAATCAATCAAACACGTGTTAGCGCGTGAAATGAGCTTTCCAAAAAGGTATAGCATGACCCGGTGTGACGAATAAAACTAGAACTACGCGCTTTCAGCGCCAACTAGCGAAAATATCGCAAGACTTTTTTGACAACCTAATATTAATTATCTCTCCTTTTTAAGGTGCTTCTGGATATCCATTAGAGCCATGGTTCTTTACGCCTTACCGCAATGCAGAAGAAATTCACTGGAAAGTTTGTATAATGAAAAATTTACAAAAACAAGATCAATAATCGAGCGTGGATTTGGCATTTTAAAAAGTCGTTTTCGATGCCTGCTTGCTGAAAGAGAGCTTCACTAAAAAAAAGTTATTAAAATTTTGAACGTTTGTTGTGCCCTGCATAACATTTGCCTCATATAAAGAACAACGTTGAAGCGCCAACAGTAATTGAAATTAATGAAGAACGATTTAATTTGGCTTTACCCAATGTAGATCAAAACGAGTTTTCACGAATTGAGCAAACAATACGAGAGTGAATTAAAATAAGCTCATAATGTAATCATGTAACTAAGAAGCGATCCTTATTTATAAAAAAAATTAACGAGAGATTAAATGATATTTGATAAGTAAAATTAACGGGTATTAACATTTGATCCTTGATTTTAAGTTTCCTGTTTCGTTCTTCTGTTCAAAAATAATTATTATACTCCTTCAACATGTTGCTACAGAGTGCAATAGTTTTGTTCAACTAACGGCTGTTTATAATACCTAAAACTAATCTAGATGTGTGGATGACGAAACGAGTTGAAATCCTAATGCCTGTTTGTCCGTCGATCCATATGTCTGTGTAAGCTGTAACTTAAGTAAAAATTGAGATATCGTAATGAAACTGGGGCGTAATCGGACATTGGCACGCCCACAAATCTCCACTAAATTAAAACTATAAAGTGTCATAACAAAACACTAAGGTAAGATTTAGAACCATAATTTGTCGGCCAAACATAGGAAAAAGTGGACGTGACAACGCCTCCCATTAGGTGAAAACACATATTTCAGGACTTGCTCGACCAATATCAAGTAAATTCTTCTAACTTTTCTTTGTTACGGAATAAAGCTTTGAACGACGAGTACCTTTCAGGTTCAACGTCTTAAGTATCGACCTATAGTTGAGCTCTGACTGAAAATTGAGAGAATATATTTTGCTAATAAGAGTGTATCTTTGTGCCCAACGTGTACAAAATCGGGCGAAAATTGTCTTAGCTCCCATATAACTGATATTCAGGATTTTGAAACGTCTGACTGAGTTTACTCCATGTGTGTAAATGTTTATATGTATTTATTTATAAAATTGCTTGGAAATAAGTTCCCAAGTATATTTGAGCAATGTCAAAAGTTAATGCAATCAACTTTTCCATCCCTCTGTCCCAAATGATTTTAATATAGTTTTCGCTGACTGTATGAAAATTATAGTAATAATAGTAGTAAAGAAACAAGTTAATATGATACCGATTTCATCGAACAACGAAGTTGAACCCTTTGACTACATTTTTAATTTTGCCTAAGCATGAAAGTATTTAGCCGACTTTGATCTTTGCAAGTTTCAAGAGTATAAAAAGTTCGGTTACATCCGAACTTAGCTTTTCCTTCTTCTTCTTCTTAATTGGCGTTGGCACCGCTTACGCGATTATAACCGAGTCAACAACAGCGCGCCAGTCGTTTCTTATTTTCGCTACGTGGCGCCAATTGGATATCCCAAGCGAAGCCAGGTCCTTCTTCACTTGGTCCTTCCAACGGAGTGGAGGTCTTCCTCTTCCTCTGCTTCCCCCGGCGGGTACAGCGTCGAATACTTTCAGAGCTGGAGTGTTTTCGTACATCCCGGCAACATGACCTAGCCAGCGTAGTCGCTGTCTTTTAATTCGCTGAACTATGTCAATGTCGTCGTACATCTCGTACAGTTCATCGTTCCATCGAATGCGATATTCGCCATGGCCAATGCGCAAAGGACCATAAATCTTTCGCAGAACTTTTCTCTCGAAAACTCTTAAGGTCGACTCATCGGTTGTTGTCATCGTCCAAGCCTCTGCACCATAAAGCAGGACGGGAATTATGAGCGACTTATAGAGTTTGGGTTTTGTTCGTCGAAAGATGACTTTGCTTCTCAATTGCCTACTCAGTCCGAAGTAGCAGCTGTTGGCAAGAGTAATCCTGCGTTGGATTTCCCGGCTGACATTGTTGGTGGTGTTTACGCTGGTTCCAAGATAAACGAAATTGCCCACGTCTTCAAAGTTATGACTGGAAACAGTGATGTGAGAGCCAAGTCACGAGTACGATGACTGGTTGTTTGATGACAGGAGATATTTTGTCTTTCCCTCGTTCACTGCCAGACCTATTTGCCTTGCTTCCTTGTCCAGTCTGGAGAAAGCAGAACTAACGGCGCGGGTGTTGAGGCCGATGATATCAATATCACTGTACACTTTTATATAAGATTGTACCTGCTCGATTAAGTTCTGTAGCTAGAACTATTTTCTCCAGCAGCAGATTGAAGAACTCGCACGATAGGGAGTCGCCTTGTCTGAAACCTCGTTTGATATCGAACGGATCGGAGAGGTCCTTCCCGATCCTGACGGAGCTTTTGCTGTATCAGTTTTTCGGGGATACCAAATTCAAACATCGCGGCATAAAGGTAGATCCTTTTCGTGATGTCGAAAGCAGCTTTGAAATCGACGAAGAGGTGGTGTCGAATCTCCTTTCAGGGGTCTTTTCCAAGATTTGGCGCATGGTGAATAGGTCTAAAGCCATACTGACAAGGTCCAATCAGTTTGTTGACGGTCGGCTTTAATCTTTCACACAATACGCTCAATAGAACCTTATACGCGAAGTTGAGGAGGCTTATCCCACGGTAGTTGGCGTAGATTGTGGGGTCTCCCTTTTTATGGATTGGGCATAGCACACTTATATTCCATTTGTTGGGCATGCTTTCGTCTGACCACATTTTACAAAGAAGCTTATGCTTGCTCCTATCAGTTCTTCGCCGCCGTGTTTGAATAGCTCGGCCGGCAATCCATCGGCCCAAGCCGTTTTGTTGTTCTTCAGGCTGGTAATTGCTATTCGAACTTCTTTATGGTTGGGCAATGGAATGTCTGCTCCATCGTCATCGATTGGGGAATCGGGTTCGCCTTCTCCTGGCGTTGTACGTTCACTGCCATTCAGCAGGCAGGATAAGTGTTCCCTCCATAATTTAAGTATGCTCTGGTTATCGGTGACTAGATCACCTTTGGGGGTTCCACCAGAGTATGCTCCGGTCTTGAAACCTTCTGAAAGCCGCCGCATTTTTTTGTAGAATTTTCGAGCATTACTCCTGTCGAGCAGCTTATCAAGCTCTTCATACTCACGCATTTATGCTTCTTTCTTTTTCTTTCTGCAAATGCGTCTCGCTTCCCTCTTCAACTCTCGGTATCTATCCCATCCCGCACGTGTTGTGGTCGATCGTAACGTTGCGAGGTAGGCCGCCTGTTTTTCCTCCGCTACGACATGGCACTATTCGTCGTACCAGCTGTTCCTTTGCATTTTCCGGAAACCAATGGTTTCGGTTGCAGCTGTACGTAAGGAATTTGAAATGCCGTCCCACAGTTCCCTTATACCGAGTTGTTGACAAGTGCTCTCATAGAGCAGGAATGCAAGCCGAGTAGAAAATCGTTCGGCTGTCTGTTGTGATTGCAGTTTATCGGCGTCGAACCTTCCTTGTGTTTGTTGACGTGCGTTTTTTGCTGCACAGAGGCGGGTGCGAATCTAGGCTGCAACAAGATAGTGGTCCGAGTCGATGTTAGGATCTCGGAGCGCACGCACGTCTAGAACACTGGAGACGTGTCTTCCATCTATCACAACATGATCGATCTGGTTGGTGGCTTTTCGATCCGGAGACAGCCAGGTAGCTGGATGTATTTTCTTGTGCTGGAATCTAGTACCACAGATAACCATAGCCTTTCCTTACTTGCTTCAATTAGGACTACATACAAGTAACATGCATACTCATAAATATTACCAAAATGGAGATAAGTCTTCGTGGATAATTGGTCTGTGATTTTATTCAAACTGCTTATAAATACAAGTACATTTATATCTAATGCTTACTAATTATATTTTACGATTTATATCCACAAACGTTTAGGCAGTGGCGGATTTGCGCTAAGGCCCAGTAGGCCCGGGCCTAGGGCGGCCAGATATTAAGGGCCTCAATTCGTGCCAAAAAAATCACTGATAACAACAAGATTAACAAGAAATAACTCAAACCGTATGTTTATATGTATAATCTTCCTAAATCACTATTTTTGCGTATCAAAGTATAAATAAATTCGTACATCGTACATATAAAGTATATAGGAAGAATAGGTACTTAGGTACCTAACCTATTGTTATTACGCGCGTGTCAGTCAAGCTCGTGCGGACGCGAGTCCTTTCAGAGGACACAATGAAAAATTTGGAGCTTATCGCCGAGTTCGATCCGTTCTTAGCCAAACACATTCCACGTTATGGAAATCGAGGCTCAGGATTTACAAGTTATCTTTCTTCAACAACATGCGAAGAGTTCATTCGACTTATGGGAAACAAAGTTTTGGAAACAATTGTAATGGAAATATTAACAGCAAGATATTTTTCTCTGATCATTGACTCGACACCGGATATATCTCACGTAGACCAGCTCACTTATGTAATCAGATATGTCCTGCCTAATGGATCACATTAAGAACGGTTTCTCAGGTTTATTCGAAACACAGGCCACAAATCACAACAAATGACAGATGCTGTTACTTCAACTTTAACTGAATGGGGAGTTGACATTTGAAACTGACGTGGGCAATCATATGACAACGCAGCTAACATGTCAGGCAATTATAACGGCCTGCAAAATAAAGGAAATTTCACCCCTTGCCGAATATGTTCCTTGTTCAGCACACTCGCTGAATTTAGTAAGTTAATGTGCAGCTGAAAGCAGCCAAGAGGCTTGTTCGCTCTTTTCTCTACTCCAAGAGTTACACAATTTCTTTGCAGCGACAGCTCAGCGTTGGGAACTCCTTCAAACCCATTTCACCGTCAAAAGTCTATCAACGACTCGTTGGTCAGCTCGTGCAGACGCATGCAAAAGCTTACGCGAATCCTGGAATGAAATCCATAAAGCGCTAGTCACCATCGAAAATGACACACAACAGAAGAGAATCGTTATATGCGAAGCAAGAGGTATTCGTTTGAAACTGGAACGTTTTGAAACGGCCCTCATGGCTGTTTTTTTGGGATGTTTACTAGGTCGCATTAATGCCACAAATAAAAAACTTCAGAGTGTGGAAATTGACATTACCATTGTCAGAGAGAACCTCGATGATTTCGAAAAAAAAGCGAAAAAACTGTCCTTCGCACAGGAATACGAAAACGATTTTCGACGCAATCGAAAGCGTAAGCTGCTTCCTGGCGAGACAAATACAGGTGAAGAGATGCAACAAAAAAATGGCCCTGAAAATTTTAGAATAAATACTTTTTTAGTAGTAATTGATACATTGTCAGAAGAACTGAAAAGACGTCGGGATGTTTATAAATTACTCTACAATAAATTTTACTTTATTACCAACCTGACGAATCCAAACATCTCAGAAGTCGAAGATAAGGCCAAGGCATTGCAAATGATTTATTCTACTGACTTAGAAGACGATTTTACAGAAGAATGTCTTCATTTTCGTTCTCACTGCAACATAAAAAATGAGGAGCGACCGAGTGCAGTCAGTTTATTGAAATGGTTACGAACCGAAGGTCTTCAAACCATTTACCCAAACGTGGATATTGCTATTCGCATGTGTGTGTGTACACCTGCCAGTAACTGTACTGGAGAAAGATCGTTTTCTTGTTTGCGGAGAGTGAAAAACTATTTACGCACAACAATGACGGAGCAGAGGTTAATCGATATTGCTTTGCTTAACATAGAACCTGATTTTTTAAGCAAATCGCCCCGTCGCCCCGTCGCCCCGGGCGCAACGTTTTGGGGGCGGCAAAACGATCTTCGCTGTTTTTTGATATTCAAAAAAATACTAAAACAATTTTTTTTAATTTATTATAAAAGATAACGGGTTGTACACTCACAATGTAATAATCTGAATAACAATGAAAAATAATTATTTTTACTCGAATACTCTTCAGTCTTTGAATTTGTCTTATAACTTTCTTAAAAATAGGGATGGAACTTTAAGATGCGCTTTTCTAGCTTTGATCGCTGCAAAATCACATATCATATCATTGTAATTTAAAGTTGAAGCAGTTCCACATTCTATTGAGAGAATCGTAAGATTGGACAGTCTACTCTGACTCATGGTCGATCTCAAGAAAGATTTGATCAATTTAAGTTTGTTAAAAGATCTTTCACAAGATGCAACTGATACAGGTACAGTGAGCAGCATTCTTAAAGCTGTTCCTAACGTCTTGTAGGCTTCCAGCCCCATTGAAGAAATGTATAATAAAACTTTTTCTGGCGAAAATCCAATTTGTTCTACGTTTTTCTTCGCTCTCCTTAATAAAAGTAGGACGTCTTGGATGTCACTGTATAAATCTTCGTTATCCAAGTCATCTGGACAGGATTCGGCAAGGTGCTAGCTTTTTTTCTTTAATTTCGACGAGTTTGTCATTGTATTAGTCTCTGGTTAGTTCTATAATTTGTTCAAAATCTCAAGGAAAACCAAAACGGAAAACCCAAACTTATAGGTAGGTAGATAAAGGGTGGCGGCAGAACTACGCCACTGCGCCCTGCATAACATTTGCCTCAACGTTGAAGCGCCAACAGTAATTGAAATTAATGAAGAACGATCTAATTTGGCTTTACCCAATGTAGATCAAAACGAGTTTTCACGAATTGATCAAACAATACGAGAGTGAATTAAAATAAGCTTGCGTTCATAATGTAAATCATGTAACTAAGAAGCGATCCTTATTTATAAAAAAAATTAACGAGAGATTAAATGATATTTGATAAGTAAAATTAACGGGTATTAACATTTGTTCCTTGATTTTAAGTTTTGCAATTCTTATATTGTTCTCTCCCTGTCGCTTTTGATTTTGTACTTATGCTTTAACTTTGCAAACTTTAGTTTTTGCCTTTACAGTTCTACTTTTTCTTAAGACTTAACTTGAATTGTAATTCATGTCTTTTCAAAATCTTAGTACAATCATTGTGAAATTTGGTATGCCCATCTACTTGCATTTTCAGGAGATTGTTTTTACTTCCGGTACGTGACCACACAGTGCTACATTTGGGTGACGTTTGGAGGCGAGAAGGTGGTGTTAAATGTGGTAGTTTCCTTAAAATTCTGCAAATCACTTATGCCGTTCTGAGTGCCTGGATCCGTGGTTTCACATTGGTATCTTTGTGTGACTTCACTTGTTCCAGCAGCGCACCTACTATCCCATCTGCCGCTTAATTTATCTGCAATAAGTCAAATGCCCTTAAATCGACAGAATTGAAGGAATGAACTTTTGAAGGCCCACCACCTATCCCCGTCATATGCAGCTTATTTATGCGAGCTTTAGCCTTAATGTGGGTTTTGTAATCTGCCCAAACCTTAAATGCAAACAAAATGAATAGAAATCAAAGCACAAGTAACGTATAATTGCAAAATAATTTTGTTCACATAGAAATTTATTTTTTTCCATGAATGTATGTCTCATATGGGTGGTCCATCTCCAATCAATTTTTCAGTGAACCGCCCCCATAAATGTTTATTTGTTTGCTTAGCGTCTGCACATTTTACATACCCCTTCCACCATTATTTCAAATTGGCTTTGTTTTGTGTGCTGACTTTTGCTAGCCGAGCCCCTATTAAAAATAATATTGCCTTCAAACTTCTTATCTGTAGTATAATATGTAATAAGACTTATTAAAATACTTTCATTTTTGAAACCGTTTTTACTCTACAACTCATAAGCTAACGAATATTTTAAGCGAAACTCGAATAAATTTTGACAATTGGACGGTATGGCCGCCAGTATGCCGGTGCAAGCCTTTTGAATGTGAATGCATTTTTCCTAAAAGGAAGAAGACGCACGGTGCCATATCAGGTGAATATGGAAAGTGGTGGCAAATCGTGCACACACCTTTCGTAAGCCCAAATGTTCGGTCAAAATGCGATAAATCGATGTTTTGGAGATGTTTAATTCCATTTCCATGAATTTCAATGACGATTTCGGCTAATTTTTGATGAATTCACGCACAGTTTCGATAGAATTTCCGGTGAGCACGGATTTTGATTGGCCCACATCTTGATCGTCATTTATGTCCTCACGACCACTTTGAAAACATTGAAACCACTCGTGCACTCTGCAACGAAATAGGCAAGCATCGCCATAAACTTGTTTCATCAATTTAAACGTTTCGGTAAAAGTTTTACCAATTTTAAAACAAAATTTAAAGTTGGCTCTTTGTTCGAAGCTCATTTTCGCACCGATAAGACAAACATACTGACACCTAAAATGCAATAACTTCACTACAAATCAATGAAATGTCATGAAATTCTCACTGGAGAATCGATAAAAATAGCAGATTCTAACGCATCAGTCGACATATAGATGGCGCCACCAGGGGGCGCTAGATTCAAAAATCCTCTTTACTTTGGAACGCTCCTTGTGTATATTCTTAGCGATTTCCTCCTACAACTACAAAATAAAACATATTACTATTGGCAACCCTATGGTATAATAGAGTAATCAGCTGACTTGTTTCTACGGTAGAAATCCAATTTTCGCGTATATCCACGTATACGGACGGTAGAAACAGACAATAGAAGCGGGGGTGAGTTTTTATTTACTAAGTACACTTATAAGATAAGTCGTATCAGCTGATTCGGTCTACCATTTTGCATCGGTGACTAAATGAAACATTATCCTGAGAAATCTCTGTTCAAAAACAGCGTAAGGATTCGCTACCCCAACTGCTTGACCTCCGTCGACTTTAATTTTTAAAAATGGAAAGCAAACTTATGCTGAGATGCTTAAAAAATTGAATCCGACTCTACCCTCAATGAATTCAAAAATGTGGGTACTAGAATTCGTAAGACCCAAGGCTGTAAAATGTTCAACAATGTCAGCCGACTAACAAAAATCAATGAAGAAATGTCTTACTATGACCTATAAAGCATTATTGTACTTACCCAGGACGCGCTTCTTGAATGTAAATGCTTGGATGAAATTACAAAGGAAAAAGTTCTCTATACGCTACAGAGGGAGTTGGGTAACAACGAACTGTCAAGACGACAAGATGAGTCGTCCAGAGACACCCAAACATCGCTTGTAGAACTCCCCGTTGAAGATGCGAGAAAATTACTTCAAACCAAAAAATTGAAAGTAGGGTGAGTAGTATGTCGGATCAGAGAATACAGGCAGACATAAAGGTTTTTCAGATGCTTTATTATGACCACACATCGAAAGGCTGCAAAACGAAAACTGGCCAAAACTGTGCAGAATTGTGGTGAGGTGAGCATTAGAATAAAAACTTCATCAATTAGCCCAAATACTTGCTCTTTTCAAAAGGTGGTTCTATTGAAACCGTTTCCTTTACTGGGAGCTTTAAATCCCCGGTAAACAAGAAAGCGGCATAAACCCTACAATGAATATAAGGTTTTAGCAGCTTAACTTAAATCACCATCAAGCAGCACATGACCTATTGAAACAGTCAGTCCTTGAGAAGCAGATCAATCTGGTTTGAAGGCGGTGTCAAAATGGGTACGTTGGTTCCGTAGTAGTAATGTATCTAACTGGCAACTGAGTTGAATGTATACATTTATATGGAAAGCTACAGATTATGTGGAGCCTTCTTGGCCTTCTTGCAACGGCACATTGTACCTCGGAAGTATGTAAATTTTATCTCTAACTAATAATTGTTTATATGATTACCATAAATTCAAATATTATTTCCTTATTGCAGGACTTTTGGCAACCTAAATTTTAACAGCCAGCAATTACAACAACAGGAATTACAGGAATGTAATGATGAATATATTATGTATAATATGTGAACAGCCCATTGATTCTCAATCGTCAACGTCTTTTATTGACGTGTTAGGGAAAGATGCTATCAACCATAACTTCAAAAATGACAAAACGCAAAAAGGATGAAAAGCCACTCGATAAGTTACGTGGAGCTGTAAGCGATTGACTGAAAAAGCCAGAAGAAGATTTTTTAAAGTTCTCGATTCTTATTTATTGAAACAAAGGTAAACTGAACAAGTACGAAAGGGCTATGTTCGGGTGCAATCGAACATATTATACTCTCGTAACTTGCAGGAATCAAAGTCAAGGAAATACCACGCCCATCGTGTAAGTTTCATATCGGTTCTCATAAGGCACTTTCATACCATCTCCGAGGTAAATTTAAAATCTCTGGCGTATTAAGCTATTGGTTTATTACGCTTTTAGTTGTTTTGAACAGTACCGTTATATGAGGAATGAGCGGGGTTATCTTCCGATTACCACTATTTTCACACTGTCGGTAGGAGTTCTTATAATATTCTAGCTTAGCAAATTTGGTTGTTGTAGCTTTAGTAGTTTAGGAGATATGCACATCAAATATATGTACTTAAATTATGCCAAACTACGGTTTTATGTCGTAATTAGGTGCGTAATTACAGCACTGTATAGGTTTTCGGTTAATGGCGATTTGTGGGCGTGGCAGTGGACCGAATACGCCCATCTAAGAACACTTATTTTTTTTCTATTAAGGAACTCGCATACCAAGTTTAATCAAGATATCTCGCTCAAGTTACAACTTGCATGGAGGAACGGACGGAAACACAGTCGCTCGACAGTCCTGATCATTTATACATATATGTATATACAACCCTATATCTATCTCGATTAGTTTTAGATAGTACGTGCAACCGTTAGGGGAACAAACTATAATACTGTAGCAACAAGGTTGCAAGAGTATAAATCTTCTTCTTCTCTACTGGTGGAGACACCGCTTACACGATTATGGCCGAGTTAACAACGCGCCAGTCGTTTCTTCTAGTATTTTTTAGTAGGCTAGAGTGTTTTCGAAATAAGCGAAATAAGGACTACGAATTGAGGGCATGCACCTGGAATGTCCGGTCCCTTAATTGGGAAGGTGCCTCTGCCCAGCTGGTTGATGTCCTCGTGAAAATAAAGGCTGACATCACCGCCGTCCAAGAAATGCGATGGACGGGACAAGAACAGAGTAGGTCCTTGTGCCATTTACTACAGTGGCCATATAAAGGAGCGCAAGTTTGGTGTTGGATTCGTGGTGGGAGAGAGACTCCGTCGCCGAGTAGTATACTATGAATGAACGTCTAGCCACAATCCGCCTCAAAGCGAGGTTCTTCAACGTATCGCTGATTTGCGCCCACGCCTCGACGGAAGAGAAGGACGATGTGACCAAAGATGCCTTTTATGAGTGCTTGGAGCGCACTTATGCGAGGTGCCCCCGCCACGATGTCAAAGTCGTGCTTGGCGACTTCAACGCCAGGGTGGGCAAAGAAGGTATCTTTGGCACTTCGGTCGGTTAATTCAGCCTCCACGAGGAAACATCCCCAAATGGGCTGAGGCTGATCGACTTCGCCGGGGACCGAAATATAGTTATCTGTAGTACTAGATTCCAGCATAAGAAGATACATCAAGCTACCTGGCTGTCTCCGGATCGAAAAACCACCAACCAGATCGATCATGTTGTGATAGACGGAAAACACGTCTCCAGTGTTTTAGATGTGCGTGCGCTCCGAGGTCATAACATCGACTCGGACCACTATATTGTTGCAGCCAAAATTCGCACCCGCCTCTGTGCAGCAAAAAACGCACGCCAACAAACACAAGGAAGGTTCGACGTCGAGAAGCTGCAATCACAACAGACAGCCGAACGATTTTCTACTCGGCTTGCACTCCTGCTCTATGAGAGCACTCGTCAACAACTCGGTATAAGGGAACTGTGGGACGGCATTTCAAACTCCTTACGTACAACTGCAACCGACCATTGGTTTTCGGAAAGTGCAAAAGAACAGCTGGTACGACGAATAGTGCCATGTCGCAGCGGAGAGAAACCAGGCTGCCTACCTCGCAACGTTACGATCGACCACAACACGTGCGGGATGGGATAGATACCGAGAGTTGAAGAGGGAAGCGAGACGCATTTGTAGACAGAAAAATAAAGAGGCCGAAATGCGTGAGTACGAAGAGCTTGATAAGTTGCCCGACAGGGGTAATGCTCGAAAATTCTACGAAAAGATGCGGCGACTTACAGAAGGTTTCAAGGTGATCTAGTCACCGATGCCCAAAGCATACTTAAATTATGGAGGGAACACTTCTCCAGCCTGCTGAATGGCAGTGAACGTACAACGCCAGGAGAAGGCGAACCCGATTTCCCAATCGATGACGATGGAGCAGACGTTCCATTGCCCAACCATGAAGAGGTTCGAATAGCAATTGCCCGCCTGAAGAACAACAAAGCGGCAGGGGCCGACGGATTGCCGGCCGAGCTATTCAAACACGGCGCCGAAGAACTGGTAAGGAGCATGCATCAGCTTCTTTGTAAAATATGGTCGGACGAAAGCATGCCCAACGATTGGAATATAAGTGTGCTATGCCCAATCCATAAAAAATGAGACCTCACAATCTGCGCCAACTACCGTGGGATTAGCCTCCTCAACATCGCATATAAGGTTCTGTCAAGCGTATTGTGTGAAAGATTAAAGCCCACCGTCAACAAACTGATTGGACCTTATCAGTGTGGCTTTAGACCTGGCAAATCAACCACCGACCAGATATTCACCATGCGCCAAATCTTGGAAAAGACCCGTGAAAGAAGAATCGACACACACCACCTCTTCGTCGATTTCAAAGCTGCTTTCGACATCACGAAAAGGAACTGCCTCTATGCCGCGATGTCTGAATTTGGTATCCCCGCAAAACTAATACGGCTGTGTAAACTGACGCTGAGCAACACTCAAAGCTCCGTCAGGATCGGGAAGGACCTCTCCGAGCCGTTCGATACCAAACGAGGTTTCAGACAAGGCGACTCCCTATCATGCGACTTTTTCAATCTGCTTCTGGAGAAAATAATTCGAGCTGCAGAACTGAATCGAGCAGGTACAATCTTTTATAAGAGTGTACAGCTGCTGGCGTATGCCGATGATATTGATATCATAGGTCTCAACACTCGCGCCGTTAGTTCTGCTTTCTCCAGACTTAACAAGGAAGCAACGCAATTGGGTCTGGCAGTGAACGAGGGCAAGACGAAATATCTCCTGTCATCAAACAAACAGTCGTCGCACTCGCGATTTGGCTCCTACGTCACTGTTGACAGTCATAACTTTGAAGTTGTAGATAATTTCGTCTATCTTGGAACCAGCGTAAACACCACCAACAATGTCAGCCTTTAAATCCAACGCAGGATTACTCTTGCCAACAGGTGCTACTTTGGACTGAGTAGGCAATTGAAAAGTAAAGTCCTCTGTCGACGAACAAAAGCCAAACTCTATAAGTCGCTCATAATTCCCGTCCTGCTATACGGTGCAGAGGCTTGGACGATGACAACAACCGATGAGTCAACCTTAAGAGTTTTTGAGAGAAAAGTTCTGCGAAAGATTTATGGTCCTTTGCGCGTTGGCCACGGCGAATATCGCATTCGATGGAACGATGAGCTGTACGAGATATACGACGACATTGACATAGTTCAGCGAATTAAAAGACAGCGACTACGCTGGCTAGGTCATGTTGTCCGGATGGATGAAAACACTCCAGCTCTGAAAGTATTCGACGCAGTACCCGCCGCGGGAAGCAGAGGAAGAGGAAGACCTCCACTCCGTTGGAAGGACCAAGTGGAGAAGGACCAGGCTTCGCTTGGAATATCCAATTGGCGCCAAGTAGCGAAGAGAAGAAACGACTGGCGCGCTGTTGTTGACTCGGCTATAATCGCGTAAGCGGTGCCTACGCCAGTAAAGAAGAAGAAGAAGAGTGTTTTCGTCTATACGTACGACATGACCTAGCCAGCGCAGCCGCTGTCTCGTAAATCACTGTACTATGTCAATATCGTCGTATAACTCGTATAAGCTCATCGTTCCATCGAATGCGATATTCGTCGCAGCCAGTGCGCAAGGGACCATAAATGAATATATGAATAACATTTTTATATACATACATATTACAATTTTATACTATCCTTCTCCTTCTGCGCCAACGCAGATAAAATTTAATGTCTCTGCCGTATTTAGTTATTAATTAATCGCACTTTTAGTAGTTTTAACATTTACGACATTAAATTTCACACTGTCGGTAGAATTTCTCATAAGATTTACTATACTCAGCAAATGTGATTATTGTAGCTTAAGAAGTTTAAGAAATATGTACATTAAACTTGTTAGAGGGCGGGGCCACTACCATTTTTACAAAATATTTTGCCTACAGGTGCCCCTTGCTACTGGGATCCTCTATACTAAGTTATAGCTTTAATGGCGATTTGAGGTTGTGGCAGTGATCCGATTACGCCCATCTACGAACTCGATTTTTTTTGTACTAGGAAACCTGTGTATCAAGGTTCATCAAGAAATCTTCATTTTTACTCAAGTTACAGTTTACATGGACGGTCAGACGGAAAAACAGTCAACCGAATTTAAATTATTCTCGTCATCCAGATCATTTATATGTATATATATAACCGTTTGGTGAACAAAACTATAATAATCTGTAGCATCTGGTTGCAGGAGAATACAAATCAGGATTTCTTGAAATGTAGTACATGAAAAAATAAAACCATTAATGTATGTATGTATTATATGTCTTTTATTTCTGTTACTTTTTCAAATCAATATGGTACAATTTACAAGTTAAAAAAGGAACAGAAATTACTTTTATATTACTACTAGCTGAAACCGCAGTTGCTGTCCTGCGTGAAATTATGTGTTTTGAAATGAAAAGAAAGTTAAATTTATCATTGCATTTTTTTCAATGTAACGTAGCTTGATAAACAATATTTTTTGGTTTCTATTCCGGTGTACAGAAAAAATGGTTTTCCAACTCGTGAGCACGCCACGTATATCTGACCGTGTAAAAAACATAGCATTTCCAAATTTATGCCACACACTATGCGACTATCCTTTTGTCCTGTTGATTGTCATCTCAAATGCAATTTTCACTGGAAACGGAATACGTCTGAACTGAAATGTCAAATGATTGGAACTCAAAGCAATTCGTAGAATCAAGCTTTCCGCTCCTTTGTATTCGATAGCTGCGTCACAACCAGTCAGGTTCCATTACACAGTTTCGGCGCATGAAGATTGCGAAACATAATAACGACAGAGGCATTCCAAGCCTCTCCAAAGAATTTAGAAATTCCACTGGATAATTCACAGCGTCGTCTTCATTGTCAAGACGATCGATCGATTTGTATGAGCGCAAGTCTCCCGGAATTTGACTTTGAATATTCAGCTAAAATTTCGCGTGCACTTAAGAAATCGTAGTTACGATAATTTGGCCAATGTCCGAACATTCGTGATGAGTTCATATTTCGTGAATTGATAAACGGCGGATGGAATTGATAACAAACCCATTGAAGGCTGATATGTCGAAATGGTTATCGCGAAAAATGTGCGAGCTTCATTTGCATTCCAGTGATTAACATGTTCCAGCAATTGTAATTGCTGGCTTACTTCTCCAAAACTTTCACATACCGTACCATTCACAGTACGCAATGACTTAAATGAATTTGAACCGCGTACATTAATCAATAGCAACCGAAGATAGAAACAATCGTCGTTTTTCGGGTGGATTGTATAAATAAATTAGTTGGGAACACACCTGGATGTCCATCTACTGGTTGGCTTTACTTTCTGCGTAACTATTTCTTCGACGATGCATTCCATGTATAATATCAAGGTATTTCCGAATAGAGCAATGTTCACGCAAACGGATCACTGACGAAAGTTCAGCAAAAACTCTTCCAAGTTAATTTTGTTGCTGGCAGTGAATTAGATAATAATGGTGAATGTTTAAATGAGTTAATCCTCCCCCACCCTAACCGGGAAAAACTGACGCACCTTAAGGACAAACACACATCACCACACAACACCAAAACAACTCACCATATCTGTACCCACTAAACAAAAAGGATGGTCAGCAGGATAGAGACACATTCGCCACAATTCTTTCGTCACATACAGTTCGAACATTACATTCGTTTGATACACCGTCCGGTTGCAACATCCATCCCACGCGTAGCATTGAGATTCGATTCCATATTGCGCCGCGTCGACACCATCTTTTGTTTATTTACTTGGTGCGACATCAATCCTACGGGCTACGTTCACCAAAATACACACGATCAAATAATCTCACCGAGTACTGTTTCGTCGGCTAATTGTACGATTTACATTTTTAATTCATTTTACATTTTTATTTGTAAATGTAAAGTTATTGTGTCAAATTAAATAAAGTCAAATGGTATCCAAAAACCAAAAGCATCTTTTTTTCGCCCCCATTTGACTAGTGAATATATTACGATCCATGTGTTGTCAACTTCGATATTCACTCTTCTAAATTGAATGCTCAATGTTCTGCCATTGTCGTCTGGTGAGCGACGCTGGTACAGTTTCTAGTTTGTGTTTTCGAAAGAAACGTGGATACTGTTTCGTGCATTTATTCTCAGACAAACAAACCGAAGTGGGATTGTGGTGTCCGCAAGGTCCATGAACCATATTGGTTTTCATCACTTTGTTTAATACTGCACCTTTCTCTGCATCAGGAATTTCCGCGTGACTGAATGATTTCATCAATTTGATCTAGTGTAACCACCATCCACCATCCAAAGAAGAATGTGTGCGTGCGGCAAACCTTTCTTTTGCTACTCAACAGAGTACATCTAGCATCTAACAGCGCCATATGTACGTTGCTTCAAGATAAAGTCCATCAAAGCTGTTGCTTGAAAAGTCTTGCTGTGACATCGGGACGATGGCTTGCTGATTGATCGCCATTCAATAGGGGTATTCAGACCGAGGTCTGTTAATTTGGTGATTCGTTAATTGATACTTCGTTAAAAGGCTTAACTGTGAACATACTTTCAGGTCTACCTCTGTAGTATGGTAAATTTTATCCCGAAACAGCTGATTCAATTTTATTAAAGAGTAAAAATGCCTCAACAAAGTGCAAAATCAGAAATTGTCAGTCATTTAATTGAAAATTATGTGGAGCAGATCAAATTTATTATTGGTAAGTACTTTAAATTGTATGTACAGAGGAGCAGGAGAACAGTTGATGTGATATTACCGAGTAACGAATCAATTATCAAGCTTGCCAGATTGATAGTTCGTTACTCGGTAGAACGATACAAAAACAAAATACATGTAAAAAAACTACCGAATAACAACTAAGGAATTAACAAGGCTGGTCTGAATACCCCTAATGATTCCGTAATCCGACAGTCCATAATTCAGCACGTATGTCATCGCAACCTGCACGTACTCGTGCATGTGCTCCGGGCTGCCAATCTATGTTGATGCCAAAAAGAACGCCGACCGATATTAGCGCTACCTCTTCGTGGCATCGTAACAAATTTCAATCTGTAATTGATCACTTTGTGTGCAACACACATAACGTTTTCACTGAATAATTTTAAAAATTTGTTAAAGCAAACGACAAATTTGAACAATTCAAATAATTGAAAAACAAAACAAAATTATTTAAAAATAAATTTGAATGGAAAAAATTAACTTTTCGGAATTTTCCAATTTTCCGACTTTTCCTCACGAAAAGCATACAGTTTTTTTTATTTCTAAACCTTCCCCGATCCACACAGAACATTCTCTGAAATTTCATCAAGATTGGTTCAGTCGTTCCCACAGCGTTGCTAAGAAACCAACATTCATTCGTTTGTATGGAAAAAAGAAAAGGGCTGTTTTCAGCGATTTAGCCATGTCCGTCTGTCTGTTTGTATATTTAGTATATAGTCCCTCAGTTTTTAGGATATCGTTTTGAAATTTTGCAAACTTCATTTTCTCTTCAAGAAGCTGCTCATTTGTCGGAACGGCTGATATCGGACCACTATAACATATAGCTGCCATATAAACTAAACGATCGGAATTAAGTTCTTGTATGGACAATTTTCACATTTGACAAGATATATTCACGAAATTTGGTATATATTATATTCTAAAGCAGCAATGTAATCTCCGAAGAAATTGTTCAGATCGGTTAACTATAGCATATAGCTTCCAAACTGAACACATAGTTACTAACAGAAATGCACCTGTGAAGGGTATTTATCTTCGGTGCAACCGAAGTTAACGTTTTTTCTTGTTATATATAAGAAAGATAATCTTCGAGGGTGAGATACCAAGTATTGTTTTAATTCATCATCAGAGACACGAAAAAATGAGAATTTTCAGTAATTTTTTTTGCTATTAAATCATGTTATTTTACTAAAGTAGTATGACATTATTATAGAATCTGTTGACTTGAAGTCAAGAAAATTACAAAAAAAAATTTATTTCCAAAGTTATAGTTGTTTGTGTTAACCCAGTTCCAAATAAGGGTACTTGCGGTGACAACCTTAAGTCCTTGGAGAGTCATCTAAAGGGGTTACATGGGTTTCCTCCGGCAAAAAACGGCCTTTTTTCAATAATTTTTTTTTACATATAAAAAATGAAATATTTTAATGAAATTTTTTTTTACTTAAAAGACTAATATTTAATAAACATTTTATAAAATTTTCAAAAAAAATATCAAAATTGCAGTCATTACGACGCCATTTCCGGCAGTCCTTCGGAAAAAAGGTGCATCCGCGTTGTCAGCAGAACTTCTTTCAAGATCATATGAAATAAAAATAAAAAATACGTGTTTTAGTAAAGACAATAAATTAGGTATTGGACGAAGGAAAAAAAATTAAAATTGGATTTTTGGCAGACGTTTTTATAAAAAAATGCAAATTTCGATGAAAATTTCTCGAAATTTTTTTGTTTTTAAATAGTTGTAATTAAAAGAAATCCTTCGTTCAAGACCTTGAAAACCAGTGTAAAATTTCATCAAGATCGGTTGAGTAGTTCGCGAGAAATCTTCACAACCGACCTTGAAAACAGAGTTTCGAGAAAAACGCGTTTAAAGATGGTTCACTTAGTCTAGCTAGCCGCGACCGCAAAAGTTCTTAAGGCTGTATCTCCGAAACTATTGGTCAGATCAACTTGAAATTTTAAGACAATATTCTAGAGATGTTATAGAATTTAATAAGATAAAAAAAATTTCGACTTTTTGAAACTGTGAAACCCATGTTACCCCTAAAATCAATCGGACAAAAAAAAATAGTTTTATAAATAGATAATCCTGGGCCTGATCGAAGGATTTTATTTTATTTTTTTTTTAATTAACAAAATGGCGGCCTCAGGAAATTTTTTTCTAAATTTTTGGGAAAAAATCAACAGTTAATTGGTCTTAAAAAATCGAAATTTTTGAAAAAGTAATCCTTCAGGCCCGAGTTTATTATGTATTCTAAAAGCTGTATAAATTTCATTAAAATCTACTGAGCGGTTTTCGAGTTACAGTTGTCACCAGTTCAAAAAAAAATAGTTTTGAGAAAAACGGGTTTAAAGTTTGCCTTTTTGCTTTGAAGTTCCCGAGCCTCTTTGTTATTTGTCAAATAACTCAAAAACTAATTATCGGATCAACGTGAAATTTTCGGAGAATATTTTTAAGATATTACACTTAACGAAAATGCAAAAAAAATAGTTTTTTGAAAATTCTAACCCTAACCTTAAAAGCATTTTTGGAGGCGTTGTGTGATCGCATTCCTCTAGCCTTTAGCAAAGGTATTGAGATGTCGTTTCGCCACAATCCTCTTTTCACAACGTCACCGTTCTCCTGGTCAAGATCTTCGGGCAGACAATAGCTACCATCGTGCTTTTTAAAAAATTATGTAGTAGCCTCTGTAGCTTTTACGATCCTTTCGGCAGAAGCAGGGCTCATTTGTAGTGGACTTAATAATATTTTCCACCGGCTTGCGAAAATCGCTAACCCATTTTCAATTACGCCCGGGACAATCGTTTGTTAAAAACTACTTTATATTGAGGTAAGTGTTTTCAGAGAATAATTGTATCAACTGCGAAAGGAAAAAAATTGTCACTTCTTACAATCCTCATCTAAAAATATTTCAATGGGAACGCATTAACCATTGCATTATTAAAAATATACAATTTACCTGAGAGTCAATTAAAGTCATAAAATTCAGCAGAAATAAAAGGTCGATTAGAACTTTTTGTAATATTTTCTCGAATAAAATTAAAGAGAAAATCAAATACATCCTTTTCCATCCTTATTGTTTTTTAAACTCCTCTGGGAAACCAAAGTGCGTGGCGAAAAACCCATCAGTTTCGCGAACTTTTAAAAGAGGTCGAACCCAGCATCTGCAATTCCTGTATAACACTTTTAAGTAATTCATGGCTTACAATAATATTAAAGTTATTAAAATAATTTCGATTGGGTTCACTATCAAACACTTGAAATTTTTTCACTTTAACGAAATAATTGGCGGTTATAAAGAACATCTGATTTATGTTTACTTGCGCAGCGCATTCATTTTGGTAAACCTTTACGTTACGTACGCTGCTTCATTCGAATACTTATCCGTCTTTAACTTACAAGTACCCATTTTAATGCGGCATTTACTCAGTGCATCATATCAAATCAGTGAAGGTGCAAACCGACAACGCCATGAGTCTTAAGAAATAAAACGAAGATTAGGAAATGCAAGCCTAACACTCTGCAACTTGAAAATCCTTACGATGGTAAGCCTGTCAAGAATATATGTATGTATAACTCCCGGTTGATTTAAGTGCTTTATAAAGTTCTCCTACATTTGTAGTCGTAAGCCTTGAACTACAGTGAACATTCTATTCTAATCTATTGCACTTCCGACACCGGCGCAATTGCTTTTATGAATTATATGATAAGTTTAAAACATACATAGCTTTTAATTTTGAAGTATGTGTCTGTGTCTTTCACTTTTCTTAGGACCAATGATCTTTTAAAATGGTTTTCACTAATCTTTCTGATACCACGATGCCGGTAAAATCTCTTACTGCTAATTGTCAATTCACAAGCACCAACTCGTTTATTTTAGTGACGTGTTGATCATCAGTTGATGTGGATGGCCGACCACTTTGAATAATATTATACGTACCATTTAAAAACACTTGCTCGTGACAAACAGTTATCACCTTTTCAGACTTTCTAAACGTTTCGCACCAGAAATTTTATTCCGCACACAATATTAAATGAAACTTCTGTACTGAATAATTTCACTCGTAGAAAAAATCACCGAATTCAATATGTACTTCAGAAAGAGTTTACATCTCGGAAATTTTTTATGTTCTCCATAGGATCGAACGTTACCAAAACATGTCGAGAGGGGTTTTAGTTTTCTATTGACACCGCTCAACACATTTAATCTTTGCTTTTTCAAATTATTAATAATAGATTTTGGATCGTAAGGATTGTGCAAATTTTTACAATAACTCGAATAAAGTTTTTTTAACAAATCAAAAACGGTTTGAATATCAATGAATATTTTTATTCCTATGAAAGTAAATTCGATGCCATTATGTATGGACTTTTTTTGCATGGCCACCACGGACACGCTTGCAGAAGTCCAGACACTGAACCCAATTTTCGACGGTTTTCAAGCATAAATCGGACGATACTGCTGCAGTTTCAATTTCGATATTCGTACGAGCTTTATCTTTAGACCATAAACTTGATGTAGCCCAACAGGAAATAGTCCAAAGGCGCTCTTAAATATCAGGCCACTGGCTCCGAATTTCGGTGCTAATTTTAATAATAATAATCACTCGTTGTGGGATCGTATATCTTTCCATGATGACATGGCAAACTTTACTGAAGAGAAATGTCAAAAGAGAGGGGAAAAATATGGTGTCGTTTGCGCCCCCTATCGGTGTACTTTTGCAGCATCCCTATTGAAAACCCCGATATTTAATTTTGTATATTGCGTTATTTATATAGTATATACGAGGTTTGACAGTTAAGTAATGAGACTGATTTTATTGCCGCACTTGTGGTAAAACTGTAACCTTGAAATTCCCTTTTTTATTTTTTTCCGGCATCCCTCCCCTCTCCATTGATATATGTGTCATCGTTCTACCTTGCTTAGTTCGCCTGCTGCGTCAAGTTTAGTAGACGTGTGTTTGTAGTGCTCGTCACGAAAATAGAAAAACGAAATCAAGAGCAACGCTTGGCGATAAAATTTTGTGCCAGATTGGCCGAAACAGCTTCGGAAACGTACGCTAAAATTGTAAGAGTGTGTGGTGATAGCGCTCTTAGTCGTGCCCAGGTGTTTCGATGGCACAAACAGTTTAGGGAGGGGCGTGAAAGCGTGAAATACGAGGCGCGGAGTGGGAGACTAGTCGAGGTGCGGACTGGCGCAAATGCGCTGCGTGTTCGCGCATTAATCCGTGAAGATCGCCGTTTAACAGTTCGAATGTTGGCCTAAAAACTAAGTATGAAAACGAGTCAACAGGGTGCGCCCAGACATCGCTCGTAACTTGATCCTTCATCACACCGCCTTCAGCGTGTCCCAGTATTTGGCCTCTAAAGGGATCGCCGACATACCACCCTGTGACTTTTTTTCCTAAAACAAAATCGGTGGTCAAAGGAACCCATTTTGAGTCGATTATGGACATCCAGGCGGCCGTGACGAGGGTACTCCCGGACATCCCAGTCGAAGCGTTCTAGAAATGTTACGAAGCATGGAAAACGCGCTGGAATCCCTGTATAGCTGCCCAAGGGGACTACTTTGAAAGGGATGGCAGAGTTGTATAATAATTTTCAAATATACGGTTTTTATGGAATCAGTCTCAATACTTAATTGTCATACCTCGTATTGTGCAAAACTAAGGTTCATGTTATCTTAATACTATGTTCGGACCGACAACGAAAACATGTTTTCGTGGGAAGAACTGGTTTTCGCACGAAAACTTGTGTTTTTGTCCATGTAAAATCTGTCAAACGAAAACACAGCTTTCGCTGAAAACTACTTAAAAACTTACATTCCAATAATTATAATCGTTGCCTCTTCTAGTTTAATCGATGTTTCTGGAAGACATATTTTGCCGGCCCTAAATTGTCACTTGATATTTGTTTACATTTCATATACAAATACAGCTGTCGCTTGATATTCTCATATTAGTGGGATTCTCTTGCTCTTGCAAAACCTTGCACGGTGCAGAAATTGCAGAATTTTCCTCTTGGTGCAACGGCACAACAACAAACACACGCAGAAACTTATTTGCAATGGCTGTAAAATACGTCAGACCAAAACCCACGTTTATTTTCTTGCCGTCATATATTATTAGATTCTACAATGGGTGCTCTCTTGGCCATGCGTATCTCGGTATAGGATTTTTGCATTTTGTGTCATCGTGCAATCTTGCAACAGCAAGAGAATGCCGCTATTTATAGTTGTCAGTGAAAACTCATCGAAAACAGATATTGTCGGTCCGAACGACTTAGATTCCACAACATTCATACGCTGAACACAATGGTTGCGACACAACATTGCATCACGACAGTGAACTGAAAACGGCGTTGTGCATCCTACTACCTGAACGCATGTACACAAGACAACACAGCTCTCCATTTTGCATGTACACAATTTCGTTGTGGCCATACTAATACCTTGCACTTCAATGAAATTTTAATATTTTGTTCAAAGTGAAAGTTTTATGCAAAAAATAAGTAAATAGGTATATATTGTTACAAAAGTAGTATTAAGTTGTATTTGTATTGCTATATGCATCCATTATTATGAACAATAGCTGTAGGTATATGGAATAGCATTTGTCTTATTGTAGACATCTGGCGCCGCGGCTGTTTGTTTGTCGAAGCAATAGCTACATCTGGCGCCGTATAGCAGTATGTTCTGGTGGTTTCTAGACGCAATATTCTAGAAGGACACATCGGCATCTAGCGAGAAGTGCGTGGCTATATAAGCCGTGGCAGCGCCAACGTAATCAATCAGTGCTAAGAGTAAACTGCTATAGTGTAGACGAGTTGTGAAATAAAGAGTTGTTGAATTAAATTAAACAGTGTTGATTTTATTTGTCAATCCAGAGATACGAACCTAACAAAGTAAACTAGCAAGCAGTAAATTCGTAACAATTGGTGTCAGAAGTGGGATTGTCAAATAATCCAAATTCAAGATGGTTAAATTCGGAGAATTGAGAATTCAGCAATTAAAAAAGGAACTGGAGGAGCGTAATTTGCCGATAAGCGGGCAAAAGGCGGATCTGCAGGCACGATTACGTGAAGCAATGGAAGCGGATCGAATTAATGTGGACGAGTTCGAATTTGTTGGGCCAGAAACTTCTACAAAGGTAGAAGAAAAAGTAGAAGAACAACGAACATCATCGAGTGTGGACATGAACATGCTGTTAGTGGCTATACAGAAAATAGCTGAAAATACAGAAAATGCAGTGCAAACAGGAAATCGTCTGGCACAGCAAATAGCTGAAAATGCAGAAAAGGCAGTGCAAACAGAAAATCGTCTGGCACAGCAAATAGCTGAAAATACATCACAAATAGCAGACAATGCAGTGCAAACCGAAAATCGTCTGGCACAGCAAATAGCTGAAAATACATCACAGTTAGAGTCTCGCCTTACACAACAACATCGTTTGGTACAACAGATTACGGAAAATACTACACAACTACAAAAACAAGTGCAAGAGAAATTTTCAAAATTTGAAGACGAATTAAGCACTTTAAAAAATGACGAAGAAAATTTAAAAGCAGAAGTTCTTCAATTAAGTAATCGTGTGCGAGAACTGCAACTGCATGGCCCTGCACCATCAACAAATAATCAAAGATTGAAGGCACCCACATTCGATGGAAGTATTCCATTTCAAATTTTCAAACTTCAGTTTGAAAAGACAGCAATGGCCAATAACTGGAATGCAGCGGACAAAGTAGCGTCCTTGTTTGTATCATTGAAAGGACCTGCGGCAGAAATCCTTCAGACTATTCCAGACTGTGAACGGGACAACTATGAGGCATTGATGAGTGCGATAGAAAGACGATATGGTAGTGAGCACCGGAAACAAATATACCAGATCGAACTGCAAAATAGGGGTCAGAAAATGAATGAGTCATTGCAAGAGTTCGCAACTGAAATAGAACGACTGGCTCATTTGGCAAATGCAGATGCACCTGTGGATTACATTGAGAGGGTAAAAATTCAATGTTTCATAAATGGAATTCGTGATGTGGACACCAAACGCGCCACATATGCATTGCCAAAAAGAACGTTTGCTGAAACGGTTTCGCACGCCCTCACACAGGAAACAGCTTCCCTACTAAGTAAACCAGCACACAAAGTACAAAGGGTTGAAATGGAACAACCAGCGCTGATGGAGGAAATATTGAAGACTCTGAAGACAATTGCTGCACAGCGAGTAAATACAACAGGCAGATGTTTCAACTGTGGAAAAGCGGGTCACTTTGCCCGAAATTGCAAGATAAAAGTAAACCCATCAAAATGGAAACAACCAACAGAACATCGAAAGAGGATTCACCACAAAAATGCGGATGCATTATCACATCGCCCTTGTCCACTGGAATTTAAACATTGCTCCAAATCAGAAGGAAAAGAAGGTATAATCGACGTGCGATCACTGAATATAGAACCTGAAGATGATTGGACTCCTCACCGCATCAGAATCAATCAGCTGGAGGACCCTGATCTTGCAAAGCTGATAATGGCCAAAGAAAATGGGGTACGACCACCAAAGGAACAAATAAGTAGCGAGAGTCCAACTGCAAAAGCATATTGGGCCCAATGGAACAGCATAAACCTCGTTAATGGATACCTTCATCGTACCTGGGAAAGCGAAGATGGCAAACAGTCTCGTCTGCTGATCATAGTACCGAAGTCCATGATCCCAAAAGTATTGAAAGAATATCACAATGGACCTAGTGGAGGGCACCTTGGAATTACAAAAACTATAGAGAAGATTAAACAACGGTTCTACTGGATCGGTTGTCGAGATTCCATAGCAGAATGGATAAGTAATTGCGTAGAGTGCATGGCAGCTAAAGGTCCTAAAGCCAAAAGTCGCGGTAGGCTACAACAGTACAACGTGGGATCGCCATTTGAAAGAGTCGCAATGGATGTTGCAGGTCCGTTCCCAACCAGTACGGCCGGAAACAAATATCTACTGGTTGTCATGGACTATTTCAGTAAATGGCCAGAAGTATATGCCTTACCAAACCAGGAAGCGAAGACAGTAGCCGAAGCGTTTGTAGAAAATTGGATAACAAGGTTCGGAGTGCCCGTCGAATTACACTCAGATCAAGGCAGGAATTTCGAATCTTCCATTTTCCAAGAAGTCTGTACATTATTGGGCATCCACAAGACACGGACGACAGCGTTACATCCACAATCAGATGGAATGGTGGAGAGATTCAACCGAACGCTCGAAGAACATCTGCGGAAAATCGTTGATAAAGATCAACGGAATTGGGACAAGTGCATCCAGATGTTCCTGCTGGCGTATCGTTCAGCGAAGCACGAGACAACTGGTTACACGCCAGCAAAGATTATTTTCGGATCTGATCTGCGACTCCCCGCTGATCTTAAGTTTGGAACGAATCCTACAGCTGTAAGAAATGATGGAGATTATTGTTCTGCCTTAAAGGAAGAAATGAATGAATTGCACCTAATGGTAAGACAGCATACGCATCTGATGAGCAATAAGATGAAGGACCGGTTCGATCAAGCGGCAAATTCAAAAGGTTTTGAAGAAGGTGATCTGGTCCTATTGTACAATCCACTTCGAAAGAAAGGCTTGTCCCCGAAACTGCAGTCAGCCTGGGAAGGACCCTATATGGTGATAAAACGACTTAATGACGTGGTATACCGCATACAAAGGAATGGAAAAGCACGATGTAAAATGAAAGTAGTACATTTGGAGAGGCTCGCCCCATTTGGTTCAAGAGGATTTGTGCCTAATCGGGACGATTAGGCTTTAGTGGAGGGCAGTGTTACAAAAGTAGTATTAAGTTGTATTTGTATTGCTATATGCATCCATTATTATGAACAATAGCTGTAGGTATATGGAATAGCATTTGTCTTATTGTAGACATCTGGCGCCGCGGCTGTTTGTTTGTCGAAGCAATAGCTACATCTGGCGCCGTATAGCAGTATGTTCTGGTGGTTTCTAGACGCAATATTCTAGAAGGACACATCGGCATCTAGCGAGAAGTGCGTGGCTATATAAGCCGTGGCAGCGCCAACGTAATCAATCAGTGCTAAGAGTAAACTGCTATAGTGTAGACGAGTTGTGAAATAAAGAGTTGTTGAATTAAATTAAACAGTGTTGATTTTATTTGTCAATCCAGAGATACGAACCTAACAAAGTAAACTAGCAAGCAGTAAATTCGTAACAATATTTTTGTTTCAAATTATCAATTGTTATTACAAATGATATAATAGAGCTATAATAGAGCTATTTTATGCTTTTATTTGTAAAATAACGTCAAGTTTGTAAGAGCTGTGAATAATTTTACATTTTACATATTAGTGGCATCACCACTCTTCCTCATCTCTCTATCTTCCATTCTACTGTCAACTCTACTGTCGTCCTACTGTCGCAGGCAAATATAGGAAAATTTTAAATTTAGCGAGAACGACAACTGTCGGCCTACCGTCGTGTAGTCGTGCAGCTGTCTAAATAACAGTGTCCATAAGAACGTGTGTATTTTAATATTTGACAGCGGTCGGTTGTCGTCTGTCGCAACCATTGTGTTCAGCGTTTCAAATGTGTTTTCAATGTCGGTCCGAACATAGTATAAGTTAGACAGTTTTTTTATAGTCAACCACTTTCATTTACTTCATGTTTAAAGTAATTTCATGTAATAAACTTATAGTATAACACTTGTTTTTATGAAAAATGCAAGTATACACACATAAAAAATCCTAGAACTAAAATTTGTTATGAACAATAAAGTACTTTTCAAACAAGTTTTTTACATATTTTACGTTTTATATGTTCTATATTTAACAAAGGCGTTAATTAATTATGACATGGATTGCGTTAATGATAATTTTTATTAATTTCTTCATTCCATTCGGCTTCAATAATTTTTGGACACTTATCTTTTGCCCATATAATTCCAACAGTTCATAATTGGATTGAGATCTGGACTCAATTCAATTTAATAAAGATCCTTTTGGCATGTGACCTGTAAATGTTTGTAATGAATTGTTGAAAAAACTATTTCAATATTTTGGTCTTTTTGTTAACGTTTTAATTCTCTGGCAAGAGGCTGAATCATCCTGAACATAAACTTTTTGAGTGTGTTAGGATAGCTGTTCAATAGTTGGCAAAACGCCGTCTTTCAAAATTCAAATGTATTTTTCGGCGTTTACAGATCCTTTAAAAATAATAAGCTGCCCCACACTAAACCTGATTATAGCCGCCTTCACCATTACATAGGATGAATGCTTTATTTACTGGCCGTTTTCGACTTAAAAATTCAAAGTTCGTATAGTGTTTAATAATTTAACCCATTTCACGAGCTATTTGACGTTTAGACTATTTAATTTTATATGAAGGTATGATTTCGGCTTTCTTCTCTGTTGACAACATCATGCTCAGCCTTGCCTATTTTTAAAACTGACTCAAAATAAAATACCGCAAGTACTGAAATAAACACATGCAGAGACTAACAGTTTCAGAAATAACGGTAAACTAATGTAGTTACATAACAAAAATGTCAAACAAGACAAATAGTGTATTTTGAATGAATAGTGACAGTTAAAAAAATTATTATTAAAAAATTTTGTACTTCGTGGGTTTTTTCTATGAGTGTCATCATGTAGGCAATAAAAAAGAACTATTCTTGGCATCCTCATACTTAAGGCCTAACTATAATGTGCATACGTTGCCGTATATTACTGTCAAAAAATGAACGAAAAGTCTGTCATATGCATAACGAGCGGAGAGTAGACTTTTGAATTATAGTCTACTCTGCTTACATGCAGAAGAAGAAAGTGTCAATAAGCAATTTGTGTTTTGGTCTTGTTTTGTTTGAATTTTGCAAAAATGAACAGAAAATTAAAATATTTAAAAACAATTAAAATTCTTAATTTGGTTTTAGACGCAAAACGCATATTGACAGAAATTAGTGAAATTACAAATAAAAGAGTTCGGTCGTGTTCAGTGAGGGAAATAAACAGAAAGAGGAAGAAGGATGCTTTTTTTGTACGATTCCTGGAAATGAAGAGGATTGACCACACTGATTTTTTTATATACACGCGAATGACGCCACAAGTATATGGACTTTTGCTTACTCTTGTTGAGCCCATTTTAAAAAAGAATTCGTTAAGGGAGCCTGTGCAACCGGAATGTCGATTAGCTTTGACATTACAGTAAGTTTGTTCATTTCAACATATTTTTATTATGTCTTATTCTTTTTTATTTTTCTTAAAGATATTTATCACAAGGAACTTCGTTTCAATCGTTGGTATGGTCATTTCAACTGGGGAAGGAAACGGTTAGGCGCATTATTCTGGAGACAGCTGAAGTCCTTTGGACGAAGTTAGGCGCTGTTTATATATCTGAGCCTAATGAAGAAGATTTCAAGCAAATTTCTCAAGACTTCTGGGAACTGTGGAATATGCCCAACTGTGTTGGATCTATTGATGGGAAGCATATCGCTATTCGATGCCCACCTAAAAGTGGTAGTAAATTTTACTGCTACAAAAAATTTTTTCTATTGTGTTGTTAGCAGTATGTGATGCACGATATCGGTTTACCTATATAGATATTGGTGCATATGTCAGAGTGATGGTGGTGAGGACTTTTATATTTGTGCGTTTGTTTGTTTTTTTTTTTAAATTAATATTATTGTTTCTCTTTACATGTAAAGGCATTTTCCAAGTGAGTCGATTGGGAAAGAGGTTGCTAAATCACAAACTTCCCATCCCTCCAGCGAAAAACTTACCAAATACGCAACTAAAAACTCCACACTTCTTCGTTGGCGATGCTGCCTTTCCTTTAGGTATAAATGTAATGCGCCCATACCCTGGGAGAATGCTACCAAATGAAAAAAAGGTGTTTAATAAAAGGCTACCAAGAGCTCGTCGCACAATTGAAAACTCTTTTGGAATACTAGTAGCGCGTTGGCGAGTTTTACTAACAACATTACATTTATTTCCGGAAAATGCAGAAAAAATTGTTTTGGCGTGCGTTGCATTACATAATTTTATTATGTCTAATAAAAAAAATGCATCTTCGTATATTACAAGCAACTATGCTGATTGGGAGGACTCTAATGGTGATTTTCATGACGGTTTATGGCGTAGAGAAGTTGAAAGTAATATCCCGTCGATTATGCAATCTTCCAATTTGCATCATTACGGTGGAAGAAGTTCTTTGGAAACTAGAAAAAACTTATGCAGTTTGTTTTTAACACTTTTTAAAACATATTCTAAAATCACATCATCATTTCGAACTTTCTTTTTTAATAAAACTAAATGGGGTTTAATTAAATTCATTCAATTGTTTGTATTAAATTACTCAAAAGAGTTCAGGTACATGCATTTTGTGCATCTTTTTATAATAAATATAAAGTATACTAAAAAAATCAATGCTCCAAGCTTTTTAAAAAATAAGTAAATTAGGTTGAACGACAAGAACGTTTTTAATTTCATGTTTGCCTATTTTCGCGACATAAGCTATATAATTCCAATATCATTTTTTCTTGGAAACCGTCTTTGACCGAAACTGGCAGGTCTTGCATTAGACACAAAACCGTCGTCATTTTCACATCTTTCAGCCGGGGCCGCCATCTGCTTTTCTAAGTTGTCCATTGTTGCGTCAAGTTTCTGGTAAAGACTAGCTAAGTTGCGACTTTTATTTTTCTTCCGAGGTGGCGATGAAATTTCATTAAAACTATCACTCATTGATGACTCCAAGACTGAGTCTGTATTTGATTCTGCATTATCACGAGTGCTGTACAATGAAAAAGTTATATTTAAAAACATTAAAATTTATACAAAGTACCTACCGACGCGGTGTGACGGAGTCTTTCAGAAACATCAAGGGTTTTAAAAAACGCCATTCCTCCAAGTAGCTCATTCCGCTACCTGATGGAGCTTCTAATCTTTTTATCTCCTTGCAGAAGCGCTCCCGGAGTAGCTTCTATGTTTGCATTCTATGTGGATCTTTTAATGGAAACAAACATAAAATATATATAATACAAAAATATATATTTCTATAACAGTGTTAATACATACCACTTTTCCCGCATAGTTCTGTGATTGCTTTCCATGCCTTTTCTTTATTTATACGATTAAAATAAAACACATCTCTTTTGTCTTACAAACATTTCTTTTTTTCAACACTATCTATTAAAGCTTGGATAAAGCATTCGTCGTCCTCCATATTCAAATTTAAAATGATTTTATCGGTTGACAAAACACTCTTCTTTCATTTCGTTTTCAAATTCAAAATGGTTTATCAGTTGACAAAAAGCGAAACAGCTGATTCCGTACGGAAAATGCGATGAGTTTTGCATTTTCCTTAAGCAAATGACATTTGATAAAACTTAACGAAACTTGATGATAAGTACATTATAGTTGCAACATACAATTTGTGTGCATTCGGACAGTTGCTTACGCTGGCTTAAGCTAGCGTATGCACATTATAGTTAGGCCTTTAGTTGTCTTCTGCATTATTAAGCAGCTGATGATTTTCTCTTCTGCGTCAAACAGAGAACGTCCAAAAAATTAATTGAATTACTTGAAGAAAATGTAAATAAGAAGAGACACAATAATGAAAACTGAATTAAAATGTTATTTAATAATTAACTTGTTAATATAATATATGTGATGGAATTTGAACATTAGGTAAAATATTTGATGGTGCAATAAGAAAGTGTGCTATGCAAACAGCACAATAGATGATATGTGATCGATAAAGTCTAATATGTAAACTTATGTGCTGAACACATAGAGCGCAACAGACTTCAAGCGACCTCTCTCAAATATCAAAATACACACGTTCTTAAGGACACAGTTATTTAGACAGATGCAACGACAGTAGAGATAGCAGAGAGAATAGGATACACATATGAGAGTTTGCCAGTATATGTTGTGATAGGCAGACGTGTTTTCTTTGCGTTCTTAAAACATTGTGTATACTTCCAGTTTTTGTTGTGAAAAATAGTGGTTGCTCGAGTAAAACTTCCCAGATAGTGGACCACATGGGTGGATACCAAAATCTAAAGGAAAAGATAAGTAGACATTGATTTTTTAATAACATAAATTTCATTTGCACTTACCTTTCCGTTTTTCTGGGCAAATTTTTGCAAATATAGCCTTTCCCCTTCAATTAACGTGCACTCAATAATTTTTTGTTCTGCCGTTTTTTGTTTTGATCGATCAGCTGTTCCCCTCCTCGTGTTTTCGTTTTCCTTTTGGTTTGCGAATTGCCAACCACCGAAAACACAATAACCAGCTGTTCTTTCTTTTGGTTTTGGCATTGCCAACCATCTTTTTTGTTTTTAATTTTTTTTAAATTTTATTTACGTAGTAAAGTTTGGGACAGAACATATACAACAAAGGGTGTTCCTAAACCGTTCTATCGCAGAGGATATGGCCTCTGAAAATGTATTGGGCTAACACCGGAGAATCCATTCCGAAGGAACTCCAAAATAATGAGAACGCCACCCAATGGTAAAAATGAGGAGTCCGCCGCTGCTGGACCAAATAAGCGAGGAGATACTGCTGGCCAAGAAAGCAAAGGGGGCAAACCTGAGGAGACTGAGAAAGATGAAACAGTTAGCATCTTTTGTAACCTGAGCAAAAAAATCAAAGATTTAGAAATGATGATGGCCGGCCAAAGGCATATTAATCAAGCTATGCGCGATTTAGTAAGCAGTATAGTGACATTACATGCCAAAATGGAAAAACTGGGAAATCAAGCGAGAAGCGTTATGATAGGGAAACCGTCGCAAGTACCCACCGTTGGAAGAGATCATAATACCCCTAAAAGAATGCGAGAAGCACCAGGGTATTTACCACCTACCAAAAAGCAAAAAAATGTAAACGAAAAGCCGCAATTGTCGTACAGTGGAGCAGCAAAATTAACCCAAGAGGATAATACGACTAGATGGGTAGACGTTGTGAAAAAGAAGAAACCTTTGGAAAGAAAAATCAAAACAAAACCAGATGCCATAATCATAACAAAGAAGGATGGTGCGTCGTATGCAGATATTCTGCGAAAAATTAAAAGCAACAGCGGGCTTGAAGTACTGGGTTCAAATGTGACCCATATCCGTAAAACGTTAAAAGGAGATCTACTTATTGAACTTAAAAATCGAGCAGAGACGAAAGCCGAATCTTTCCAAAGCGCCCTGGAGGGGGTGGTTGGCGAAATGGCTAAGATTCAGCCCAAGACCCACAACGTCACAATTACGTGCAAGGACCTCGAGGAAATTACAACTCCCGAAGAAATCTGCGCAGCACTAAAAAGAGAGTGCGGAATCGAAAATCTGGAGATATCGAGTGTAAAAAGTCTGCGAAAAACGCGTAGTGGCACGCAAATAGCGCTTATATGTATGCGTGCTCAAGATGCCAAGGCAGCACTTAAAATAGGGAAAATAAAAATTGGGTGGTCGATCTGTCGCCTTCGAGAATTTTCGCCTGTCCCCAGATGCTATAAGTGTTTCCACTTGGGTCACATGGCGCGAAATTGTTGCAGCTCGACAGACAGATCTTCCTATTGTACACGCTGTGGAACCGCGGGACATTTAGCAAAGGTATGCACAGACGTTCCGAGCTGCATGCTCTGCAAAGGAGAGCACTCAGTATTGAGCACGACTTGCCCAAAGTATATCGAGATGATGAAGTCTCTAAATAAATGAGGATACTACAGTTAAACCTTAACCACTGTGCAGCGGCTCAAGATTTGCTAGAACAGATAGTCATAGAAGAGAACATTGATGTCGCTATACTAAGTGAACAATACTCCCAGCGTCCGGAAAGCACATGGATTGCAGACAAATCTGGTAAGGCAGCAATATGGTCCTGCAAAAGTCAACCTTTTAAGACCTACTCCAGAGAAGCTCATAACTGCTTCACATGGGCGAATATAAATGGGATATATTTCGTAAGCTGCTATGCTCGTCCCAGCGCAGCAATCACCGAATTCGAGGAGTTCCTTTTAAAACTTTCATTAGAAACCAGAGGCAAAACACCGATTATAATAGCGGGTGATTTTAATGCTTGGTCAACTGCATGGGGCAGCAGATGTACAAACCACCGAGGGCGGCTAATTCAAGAGTACCTGAGTCAAACGCACCTATCAATATTGAACACCGGAACACAAAATACGTACCAAAAAGGAAATAAAGGATCCATAATTGACATTATGTTTGCAAACGATTCGCTGAGCAGGCACATTAAGTGGGCAGTGTCCGACATATACACAAACAGTGATCACATGGCAATTATAGCGCAAATTTCGTACTCCCGAGAGCAGGAGCTTCTAAGCAGAAACCCCCCGAAAGCGAAGTTGGAAACAACAAGAGTTCGACCCAGACCTGTTTGACCTAGTCTGGAGTGCATCAAAGGCATCTGGTGACAGCGCCGCCCACTTGGTATCAGCAGTTCGAAAAGAACTCGTGGCAGCATGCGATGCAACAATGCGTAGAACGTCACATCACCACAAGCGGCGGCCTGTATATTGGTGGAATGATGAAATTTCCATGCTAAGAAAGCTTTGTCACTCAGCTAGACGGCGTCTACAGCGTAACTGGGGCGAAACTAACGAAAATCGCCTTAGGGAGGAATTTAAAAGCTACAAGAAGCTCCTGAAGTCGGCAATTACACGAAGCAAAAAATCATGTTTTGAGAAGCTGTGTGAGGAAGCAAACCTTGACCCTTGAGGTACTGCATACAAAATATGCATGTCCAGGTTTAAAAACAAGTGTCAGCAACCTAGAGATGCCTCTTTTATGGGAAAGGTCGTCGAAACACTATTCCCGAAACACGACCGGATTTCATATGCCAAGCGACGAAACGAAGCTGCAGAGTCACCCCCGTTAGTCACGGAAGATGAACTATTGGCAATAGCAAGGAAAATCAAAAACACCAAAGCGCCTGGATTGGATGGCATACCAAATAGAGCTCTGAAGGAAGCCATAAGCTTAAAACCCCAAGTTTTCGCTAAAATGTACAACGCTTGTTTAAAGGAAGAGGTATTCCCCGACTCTTGGAAAGTACAACGTTTGGTTCTGCTCCCAAAACCAAAGAAACCACCTGAAGAACCTTCATCGTACCGACCTCTGTGTATGCTCGACACAATGGGTAAAGTGTACGAAAGTATAATACGAAACCGCTTGGAGTTAGCAATCCAGAAAGCCGGCGGATTATCAGAGAGACAATACGGCTTTATAAAGAAGAGATCCACTATTGACGCACTACGCGAAGTCGTTGATACTGCGAAATGTGCAGTAAGTGGCAAAAGATGGAAAGGTGGCACAAAAAAGTACTGCGCGCTGATTACCCTGGATGTCAAGAACGCGTTCAACTCAGCAAAATGGGCACATATAATCGAAGCCCTGGATGAAATACACGCCCCTGAATACCTCATAAACATTATATTGAGCTATTTTAAAAACAGAAGGCTACTTTTTGATACAGACGAAGGTACCAAGAGCTACTCTATCTCGAGTGGAGTACCCCAAGGGTCAGTGTTAGGCCCACTATTATGGAACCTCATGTATGACGGGGTGCTAAAAAGACAGCAACCAACAGACGTGAAACTAATAGCGTATGCGGACGATCTCATGGTGGTAGCAGTGGCTAAACAATTAACCGACCTAAGAAACAAATGCAATGAGTGCTTAAATGGTCTACGCCATTGGTTCTCATCAGTGAGTCTGGAACTGGCGGAGCAAAAAACTGAAGTTTTGCTCATAAGCACAAGGAAGGTAGAAGAACAAATACAGGTGTCCATAGGGGAGTGCGAGATTACTTCGCAGCCGCAACTGAAGTATCTGGGAGTAATATTAGATTCTAAATTAAAATTTAAAGAACACCTGGAGTATTCATCCAGTAAAGCAAACAAAATTTACAATGCACTATCGAGAATGATGACCAATACAGGCTGTGTGCGTTCCAGCCGGCGATTCCTGATAGCGAAAGCAATGAGCTCGGTAATACTGTATGCAGCACCTGTATGGATACAGGCAATGGATATAAAAGCATATGCTAAACAAATAATTGCAGTGCATAGGCTTTCTGCAATTCGAGTAATAAGTGCTTTCCGGACTACATCTACCGACGCTGCTGAAGTATTAGCCAGCATGCCGCCCATTGACATCCAGGGAGATGAACTCGAGCGTTTATATCATCTATCAGCGCCTAAAACAGTATCGGGAAAGACAGAGGAGAGGAATAAAAGCATTAAAATGTGGCAGGAGCGGTGGAATTCCTCATCCAAAGGGCGTTGGACCCACCGACTGATACCGGATATCCACTCGTGGATAGACAGACGACATGGGGACCTAGACTTTTATCTGGCCCAAATACTTAGTGGACATGGGTGCTTTAGAAGTTACCTTTTCAGATTCCACAATGACATTAGTCCGAACTGTCCGACATGTACAGAGCATATAGAAGACTCTGAGCATGTATTATTTAATTGCCCTCGATTTTCAAATACCAGGGAAAAACTAAAAACCACACTCGGTGGTAGTTTTACGGTCGATAATTTAACGACACTCATGTGTCAGTCGGCTGATAATTGGAAAGCGGTCAGCGAAGCGTCAGCATCCATAATGACAAAATTGAGACTTTTTGAACAAGTTAGGCGTCCGTCAGTCCGCACAATAGAGGAGACTTAAATGTCCTGTCCCTCCCACGAAGTAATACTTAATCGGTGGTTCCGTGGGAGAGTCCTGAGTTGGGAGTAGGTTAGGTTTAGCGGATTAAAGTTCCGCACTCCGGCTTTCGATGCTTCCCCCTACTATAAAAAAAAAACACATATGAGAGTTGTAGCGCATGAAAATTTTAATTGATATTTGATATCAATATCATCGGCATACGCCAGCAGCTGTACACTCTTGTAAAAGATTGTATCTGCTCGATTAAGTTCTGCAGCTCGAATAATTTTCTCCAGCAGCAGATTGAAAAGACACACGATAGGGAGTCGCCTTGTCTGAAACCTCGTTTGGTATCGAACGGCTCGGAGAGGTCCTTCCCGATCCTGACGGAGCTTTTGGTGCTCAACGTCAGTTTACACAGCCGTATTAGTTTTGAGGGGATACCAAATTCAGACATCGCGGCATAGAGGCAGCTCCTTTTCGTTCTGTCCAAAGAAGCTTTGAAATCGACGAAGAGGTGGTGTGTGTCGATTCTTCTTTCACGGGTCTTTTCCAAGATTTGGCGCATGGTGAATATCTGGTCGGTTGTTTATTTACCAGGTCTAAAGCCACACTGATAAGGTCCAATCAGTTTGTTGACGGTGGGCTTTAATCTTTCACACAATACGCTCGACAGAACCTTATATGCGATGTTGAGGAGGCTAATCCCACGGTAGTTGGCGCAGATTGTGGGGTCTCCTTTTTTATGGATTGGGCATAGCACACTTAAATTCCAATCGTTGGGCATACTTTCGTCCGACCATATTTTACAAACAAGCTGATGCATGCACCTTACCAGTTCTTCGCCGCCGTGTTTGAATAGCTCGGCCGGCAATCCGTCGGCTTGTGGTCGATCGTAACGTTGCGAGGTAGGCAGCCTGTTTTCTCTCCGCTGCGGCACGGCACTCCTCGTCGTACCAGCTGTTCTTTTGCACTTTCCGAAAACCAATGGTTTCGGTTGCAGCTGTACGTAAGGAGTTCGAAATGCCGTCCCACAGTTCCCTTATACCGAATTGTTGACGAGTGCTCTCAGAGAGCAGGAGTGCTAGCCGAGTAGAAAATCGTTCGGCTGTCTGTTGTGATTGCAGCTTCTCGACGTCGAACCTTCCTTGTGTTTGTTGGCGTGCGTTTTTTGCTGCACAGAGGCGGGTGCGAATTTTGGCTGCAACAATATAGTGGTCCGAGTCGATGTTAGGACCTCGGAGCGCACGCACATCTAAAACACTGGAGACGTGTCTTCCGTCTATCACAACATGATCGATCTGGTTGGTAGTTTTTCGATCCGGAGACAGCCAGGTAGCTTGATGTATCTTCTTATGCTGGAATCTAGTACTACAGATAACCATATTTCGGGCCCCGGCGAAGTCGATCAGCCTCAACCCATTTGGGGATGTTTCCTCGTGGAGGCTGAATTTACCGACCATAGTGCCAAAGATACCTTCTTTGCCCACCCTGGCGTTGAAGTCGCCAAGCACGATTTTGACATCGTGGCGGGGGCATCTCTCATAAGTGCGCTCCAAGCACTCATAAAAGGCATCTTTGGTCACATCGTCCTTCTCTTCCGTCGTGGCGTGGGCGCAAATCAGCGATATGTTGAAGAACCTCGCTTTAATGCGGATTGTGGCTAGACGTTCATTCATAGGAGTGAATGATAGTACTCGGCGACGGAGTCGTTCTCCCACCACGAATCCAATACCGAACTTGCGCTCCTTTATATGGCCACTGTAGTAAATGTCTCAAGGACCTACTCGTCTCTGTCCTTGTCCCGTCCATCGCATTTCTTGGACGGCGGTGATGTCAGCCTTTATCTTTACGAGGACATCTACCAGCTGGGCAGCGGCACCTTTCCAATTAAGGACCGGACATTCCAGGTGCATGCCCTCAAATCATAATCCTTATTTCGTTTGCCGTGGTCGTCATCAAAAGGGGGGTCTCTCATCCGAGCCTGTTTTTTCCTTTTCATTGGGGGTGTTTTTTTACGTGGCGGGTCCTAAACCCAGCGCACAACCCTATGCAGGGGCCAGATTGGTCACAATAATAATTTTTGGGCATTTAAATTAAAACATCCAACTTTTAGTAAGAATAAAAATTACTATGTAGTGGTTATTTAATACATAGAGAATCTACTTAAATCTTTTTATGGTATGTTAAAACAACTGACTTTTGACCTTCCAATACCCAATAAAAAGTTTTAAGCTATTTAGCTCTTAATAAATTAAAGTTTTTAATAATTTTCCATTGAAAATAATACTATGATGCTTGACATTACAAAACTTTGATGAAATGTTGTTGTGACATTTAAATTTCATAAATTTATTTAATTTTCATTGTTTTACATTTTTGGTAAGTGCAACAAATCCCTCCGTTTACATATTTGTTTGGTAAGATTTCTATCTGGCCATCGCTCGTTTCCAATTGCTGAACGTCAAAACCTCCTGAACTCGATCAACTGTCAAAGTTAAGGAGGTTTTGACGTTTAGGAATTGTTCTCTAATTTCCAATGAGAAAGAAGTTGGACATCTCTTTATCTCTTAGCCCTACATTATTCTACTATTTTAACTAAAAAATATCAATTTTCACGAATCAAAATGGGCTTATGTTTTTGCTTACAATTTGTATGACATTACCCAGCGAAATATTTATAACGCCACTTTCGTTTATCCCAATAATAAAAAAACTGGTAATTTGCTGTTATTTATTAGTTATCGTATAACTAATTAATTCCACTTATATTATGCAATATGTTTTAAATATTTAAGAGAAAAATTAAATGCTAAATAAGATGTATGACCTCCATTGTTAGTAGTAAGCTCTTCCAGACACTTGGACACAGAATTAATTAAAGGATGCATGAAGAATTGTTCAATCGTTGCCCATTTGTGACAATGGCATTTCTTAGGCATATCTCTTTATCAAATTATCATCCATGTCATCCTAATTGCAGACCAATCGAGAAATTTTATCTTCTGAGATATTAGCATTGTCTTATAGGAAAATTATTATTTTCCAATAAATTCCTTTCCAAAATCAATTAACACTTCATTCTGAAATTCAATGTACTATAGTATTCCCAGCCCATTTTTGTTATAACAATGATATAAAAAAGCAAACTGGAGTTTTCCCTCTGTAAGCTGTCCCAAACATGAGTGATCCACCAACAAAGTTTCGTCGCTTATATTTATGCTTTGGTGGGCCATCTAAATTAAACTTTTTTCGTTAGTGAAAATAAGAGTTTTTCAGTTGTCATCCCAAAAGCGATTTTTTCCCTGGAACCAAACCTGGCCAATTGGTTTTCTTCGTTCAATGACAAAAATTCTTATGTAATTATTTTTTGCATTCGTAGTGCTCCAATCTCCAAATTAACTTTTTGCATAAATTTTCCTGTATAATAATCCGCTTAATGCTATGTTTTGCCTTTCATTTATTTTTCGAAGACTACATCTTCTCTTATTTTTTCTATAATTGTTTCTTAACTGTAAAAAGTTTCTTACAAAATCCTTTTCGGTTTGACAAACTCTCTTCGTGATATTCCATAAATTTTCCTTTCTCTTCTTCTGGCTTTTCCGCGAGACACAGTTTACGATGTATAAACAAGTTAAAGACTTTATGAAATTAACAAGCATACTCGTATTAAATTACTTTTCCAACAAAAATGAACTCCCATATAGCCAAGTCTGTCACAGCTAAACTAACAATGGAAGCAGATAAGTGCCGTCTGACTTTATAAATAATTTACTTTGAATTAGTCGCCGCGTACTGCTTTAAAATTTAATGAACATGAAATTATTCAAATGTCATGAAATATGTTTATAATGCAGAATTTGTGAACGCTTACATCAATTTTTCCAAGAAAAACATTAGGCGGTGGCTTTACAAATATTTTTCTAGGTGTATAAGTATTAAATAACGCGAGTTTATATAATGCAATTTTTTTTGTCACAGCTTAAGCCGAAAAAAGTTGCGGTAAATACTTTTCATAACCCTGCAAGACGGTATCTGTTCGCAAACGTGTAAGCGACAGTTTTACAAACGTTAAACTATTTGTTACTTTTGTTTAGAGAATGGGAAAAAAGAACACGTCGTCTTTTGATTTTCTCGCTCTAACCAATGACTTGGCTGTCTTATTCTAAGTTATGACAAACATTTGTTATCAAATCTCTTTACAGTCTGTTAAGGGTAACAAATACTTTTGTTTTTTTCGCGCGAAAACTTGTGTTTTCGTCCATGTACAATCTGTCAAACGAAAACACAGTTTTCGCTGAAAACTACTTGAAAACTTACATTCCACTCATTATAATCGGTGCCTTCTCTAGTTTAATCGATTTTTTTGGAGACATATTTTACCGGCACTAAATTGTCCCTTGACATTTGCTTACATTCCATATACAAATACAGCTGCTCACTGTTAAGGGGATTCTCTCGTTCTTGCAAAATCCTTGCACGGTGCACCAATTGCAGAATTTTCTTCTTGGTGCAGCGGCGCAACAAACACACGCAAAAATTTATTTGCAATGGTTGTACAATATGTCAGACCAAAACCCATGTTTATTTTCGTGCCGTCAAATATCACTAGATTCGCAATGGGTGCTCTCTTGGCCTTGCATATTTCGGTATAGGATTTTTGCATTTGGGAGGATGGAGTCATGTGTAGAAGTTCACGCAAGTGAGGAAAGTTCTCTGATCGCCATTCACTTGGGAGTGGATAGAAACGATTCTTTTACATATGACTCAAGCAGCTCACGACTTCCGGTCTTTGACCAATTATCCTTTGGGTAGCCTAAAAACATCCGTTTGAAGGCGAGCTAAAGTGAGAAGGCGAAATATTCCCTACTTAGGGTTGTGCGCTGGGTTTGGGACCCGCCACGTAAAAAAACACCCCCAATGAAAGGTAACAACAAGCCTCGGATGAGTGACCCCCCTTTTGATGACGACCACGGCAAACGAAATAAGGACTATGATTTGAGGGCATGCACCTGGAATGTCCGGTCCCTTAATTGGAAAGGTGCCGCTGCCCAGCTGGTTGATGTCCTCGTGAAAATAAAGGCTGACATCACCGCCGTAGAAGAAATGCGAAGGACAGGACAAGGACAGAGACTAGTAGGTCCTTATGGAATTTAATACAGTGGCCATATAAAGGAGCGCAAATTTGGTGTTGGATTCGTGGTGGGAAAGAGACGCCGAGTACTATCATTCACTCCTATGAATGAACGTCTAGCCACAATCCGCATCAAAGCGAGGTTCTTCAACATATCGCTGATTTGCGCCCACGCACCGGCGGAAGAGAAGGACGATGTGACCGAAGATGCCTTTTATGAGTGCTTGGAGCACACTTATGAGAGCTGCCCCCGCCACGATGTCAAAATCGTGATTGGTGACTTTAACGCCAGGGTGGGCAAAGAAGGTATCTTTGGCACTTCGGTCGGTAAATTCAGCCTCCACGAGGAAACATCCCCAAATTTGTTGAGGCTGATCGACTTCGCCAGAGCCCAAAATATGGTTACCTGTAGTACTAGATTCCAGTATAAGAAGATTCATCAAGCTACCTGGCAGTCTCCGGATCGAAAAACCACCAACCAGATCGATCACGCTGTGATAGACGGAAGACACGTCTCCAGTGTTTTAGATGTGCGTGCGCTCCGAGGTCCTAACATCGACTCGGACCACTATATTGTTGCAGCCAAGATACGCACCCGCCTCTGTGCAGCAAAAAACGCACGCCAACAAACACAAGGAAGGTTCGACGTCGAGAAGCTGCAATCACAACAGACAGCCGAACGATTTTCTACTCGGCTTGCACTCCTCGGTATAAGGGAACTGTGGGACGGCATTTCAAACTCCTTACGTACAGCTGCAACCGAAACCATTGGTTTTCGGAAAGTGCAAAAGAACAGCTGGTACGACGAGGAGTGCCGTGTCGCAGCGGAGAGAAAACAGGCTGCCTACCTCGCAACGTTACGATCGACCACAACACGTGCGGGATGGGATAGATACCGAGCGTTGAAGAGGGAAGCGAGATGCAATTGTAGACAGAAAAAGAAAGAGGCCGAAATTCGAGAGTACGAAGAGCTTGACAAGCTGGCCGACAGGGGTAATGCTCGAAAATTCTACGAAAAGATGCGGCCACTTACAAAAGGTTTCAAGACCGGAGCATACTCTTATAGAACCCCCAAAGGTAATCTAGTCCCCGATGCACAAAGCATACTTAAAATATGGAGGGAACACTTCTCCAGCCTGCTGAATGGCAGTGAACGTACAACGCCAGGAGAAGGCGAACCCGATTCCGAATCGATGACGATGGAGCAGACATTCCATTGCCCGACCATGAAGAAGTTCGAATAGCAATTACCCGCCTGAAGAACAATAAAGCGGCGTGGGCTGATGGATTGCCGGCCGAGCTATTCAAACACGGCAGCGAAGAACTGATAAGGAGCATGCATCAGCTTCTTTGCAAAATATGGTCGGACGAAAGTATGCCCAACGATTGGAATTTAAGTGTGCTATGCCCAATCCATAAAAAATTAGACCCCACAATCTGCGCCAACTACCGTGGGATAAGCCTCCTCGATTTCGCGTATAAGATTCTATCGAGCGTATTGTGTGAAAGATTAAAGCCCACCGTCAACAAACTGATTGGACCTTGTCAGTGTGGCTTTAGACCTGGAAAATCAACCACCGACCAGATATTCACCATGCGCCAAATCTTGGAAAAGACCCGTGAAAAGAGAATCGACACACACCACCTCTTCGTCGATTTCAAAGCTGCTTTCGACAGCACGAAAAGGAGCTGCCTCTATGCCGCGATGTCTGAATTTGGTATCCCCGCAAAACTAATAAGGCTGTGTAAACTGACGTTGAGCAACACTCAAAGCTCCGTCAGGATCGGGAAGGACCTCTCCGAGCCGTTCGCTACCAAACGAGGTTTCAGACAAGGCGACTCCCTATCGTGTGACTTTTTCAATCTGCTTCTGGAGAAAATTATTCGAGCTGCAGAACTGAATCGAGCAGATACAATCTTTTATAAGAGTGTACAGCTGCTGGCGTATGCCGATGATATTGATATCATCGGTCTCAACACCCGCGCCGTTAGTTCTGCTTTCACCAGACTTAACAAGGAAGCAACGCAAATGGGTCTGGCAGTGAACGAGGGCAAGACGAAATATCTCCTGTCAACAAACAAACAGTCGTCGCACTCGTTCACTGTTGGCAGTCACAACTTTGAAGTTGTAGATAATTTCGTATATTTAGGAACCAGCATTAACACCTCCAACAATGCCAGCCTGGAAATCCAACGCAGGATTACTCCTGCCAACAGGTGCTACTTCGGACTGAGTAGGCAATTGAAAAGTAAAGTCCTGCTATATGGTGCAGAGGTTTGGACGATGACAACAACCGATGAGTCGACGTTGCGAGTTCTCGAGAGAAAAGTTCTGCGAAAGACTTATGGTCCTTTGCGCGTTGGCCACGGCGAATATCGCATTCGACGGAACGATGAGCTGTACGAGATATACGACGACATTGACATAGTTCAGCGAATTAAAAGACAGCGACTACGCTGGCTAGGTCATGTTGTCCGTATGGATGAAAACGCTCCAGCTCTGAAAGTATTCGACGCAGTACCCGCCGCGGGAAGCAGAGGAAGAGGAAGACCTCCACTCCGTTGGAAGGACCAAGTGGAGAAGGACCTGGCTTCGCTTGGAATATCCAATTGGCGCCTCGTAGCGAAGAGAAGAAACGACTGGCGCGCTGTTGTTGACTCGGCTATAATCGCGTAAGCGGTGTCTACGCCAGTAAAGAAGAAGAAGATTTTTGCATTTTGTATCATCTTGAAAGAGCAAGAGAATCCCCGTATTGATAGTTGTCAGTGAAAACTCATCGAAAACATACATTCTAGGTCCGAAGGACTTACATTCTACAACATACAAATGTGTTTTCAAAATGTTTTCAATGTCGGTCCGAACATAGTAGTATTATTATAATTATTACCCATTTGTTATTTCTAACATTTTCAAATCCTTTAAATAAAATTCAATATTTTTTATTATTTTGCTTACTTAAACTAATTATTAATACCAATTGATACCATATATGTATGTAATTAGTTTTATAAATACGGGTTGCTAATATAGACTTTCACAGTTAATAGTAATTTTTAACTTTAATATACATATCATTGCAATTTTTATTTGCAGAATATTAAACATAGGTATAGGTATAACTTTAAGATAATAACAATATGAAATTTTTTTCTATAACTTTTGGCCTTTACTTCTCCTTCTCTTCTCTTTGTAAGTTTCTGTAATACTTTTTTTTAGTTTTCTTGTTCCCTAACCACATTTAAAAACTATCGCGATCCTTTACCACCTCATCTAAAATAACGCCGCTGATAAAGACCATGTATTTTCATTGCACCGGATCTTCAAGATGAATTTTAAATTTCTACAAATTAGAATAATTTTATTTTATTCTCTGTTACATTTTTTCATTTACAACAACTTACCGCTAATTTATCTTCACGCGCACGATATGCTTGTACAATTGCGTCATGTATCGATAATGGCCATTTGTATTGTGTTAAATACTGACCCAGCGATGCCCTGTCCTTCACCGTTTATTCAATACTGTTGACACAAATTAACCAAAGAATTGCGCATTTCCCACATCCTGTTATTAATTATGCTTCTTGAAAAATGGTGTATCGCCTTTTGTCTTTTAACATTATAATATTTCAATAAACTTAAAAGTCGATAGTTTTTCTCTTCTCCCTTTCAAAAAAGAATTAGACAAAATGTAACAGTGTTGGCGAACAGCTGGAAATGTTTCATTGTGTTTGTGCAATCTGTTGTCTCAGTCTTGCAGGGAATCTTGTGATATAATATTCGTGATCGCAAGCAACAGAAGCCTTTGTGTGTAAACTCGTTCTTAAAAGACAAAACTTATCGATGAGCAGATATTATTACATATCTCACACATAGTAATGTGTAAGTTTGCATTACGTTTTTAGGTTGCGTATAACGTAACAACAGTCAAATGCTTTCGATGTTCTATTCGCGACGAAGTGGTGTACATATACATAATTGTGGTTGACGGTCAAAATAATAATTTTAATTAAAAATAAGGTGGACATTCAACTTGAAAGTAAATAATTGAGTTATTAGTAATTGTAAATTGATAATATTTAACCTATATATATGCCTATAAATACTTAAGTTCATTAGTATGTAAACAAGCAAAGGACGAAATATTTGTAGTTACATACTGATTTCGACCAAGTTCTTTAGGAATGGTTAAGTTCGGGACATAATTTGTATTTGAAAAAATGTTTGTTATGATCCTATTCTGAATTTCTCAAAATGATATATGGAATGTTAATACGTATATGTATGAGTTTTGCATATTTGCTGATATCATGACACAGTCGAATGTAAAATGAACTGCACCCTTAATTTATGGGCAGAACACATTTCCTGAGGTGCGCTAGTGTTGCTTCAGTGTGGGACGTATTTTCAATGTCTTGGGATGCAATGCCACAACTCAGTAAATAGCTGCATATTTGATATCAATTGAAGTAAGCGTAAATATGATACAAAATTATATATATAATATGTGTACTTATATATTTAAAATAATTTTGCTCACAATATAAATAAAAACCTGAGGAATAGTGAGATTGATTATTTTATTTTTTTAGTGTTTTCTTTTTAGTTTAACTTAATTTCAGATCTTTAATTAAAGATATGTTAACTACTTATTACCGCTGCGATTTAGAATAGCATCCCCGGATTTCCGGGTTTAAATTGGTATGTGCGATTATCAGTGTTACCTTACGTATCTACATATTTTACAGAAGAACCAAAAGAAATAAAGGAAACAAATAATACCCCAAAGACGGGAAATAAATAATACAATAGTTTTTCGCATAGAATTTCTTTCTGCATTGGCGGCCTTCGGCCACGCTTCAAAAAAATAATCCTGGTCGTACGAACACCTGGGCGTTTAATATTGAATTAAAGTTATTTTTATTTTAATATAAAATAAATAGTTAGAAACGAATGAGTGAAGTGTTAGTGAACATAAAAATTAAAATATAAGTGTAAAATTAATTATAAATCGGAGAAACGCGCGTTTTGAATAGTTGAAGTTTTGAATTTTAAATGCAAATATCTCAAAAACCATAAGTTAGCGGCAACTATATATGTATACATATATATATTCTTGATCTGGAGGACCTCCTCTATCATTCCCATACCCATTTTAACTCCGAAATCGGGGACTATTCAAACGTACAAATTTTGTAAACTTAAATTGCATACAAAAGTTCAGTTGATTGTCAAAAAAATGTTTGCTCAGTATAAAATTTAATGCTCAATTCGAAAAAACATTTTACTTGTATTTAGTTGCGGATATGTATAGAATATAATGGATTTACTGATAATGTCACATTAATTGAAGTTTTAGAAAGTTTAGAAACTTCTTCCATTTTGCTTTAAATATACTTCCCAAGTGAATGTAGCATAAGCAAGGTCTACGTGTATTAGCATAAAAATGTAGATTGCAGGAAAACTACCTAAATAGGCGAATTGCACGACTCAAACCGACACTATCAAAGAATATCATCAAATGCAGGTTAGCGTTTGCGAAGGATTTCCAGCAAAGGGACTCAAAATTCTGGGATCTAGTGATTTGGATCCAAGTGGTTGTTGTTGTTGCGGCAGTATTCGAGTCGAGTTGATGTTGAGGTTTCCAAGTCTTTTGGAATGATGGTAGACCCAATGACAGGCGACTACGGTACAGGAATTTATACCATGATATACATACAAAATAAGTGGTGAAACATGGTGGAACATTAGTCATGGTATGGAGGTGCTTCACTACAGGCTAGACCCACTTGTACATGGGTCCACACAAGTCACTGATCCACTGGCTTGCAATTATCCCGAGTAGCCTCGTCATTGCAGGGATGTGATTTTGCAAAAAATATCCCCAACAAAATATTAGACTAAATAAAGAAATTTTTCTTAAACAGAATCGATTACTTTATCAGATTTTTTGTTGTAGTTAGCTTAATTATATGTAGTTTTATGTTTTTACATTAACATTCAGGTTAAAAAATTATTAATACAATAAATTTAAAGTCAATTAATTTAATTTTGTGATTTTTTTTTCGAATTATCAATAAATTTCACGTATTTCAAAATATTGTAGTCTATGATATAAAGATGCTAGCTTTTGTATGTTTATGAACTGGATTATTTCCTGTAAAATATACATACTATCGTTTTAGCAATAACCCTGGTATTAATTTATTATTATATTATTAACATTAGAAATATATATTATTATTTAAAATTTAAATGAATATATTATGTTTCAGATGTCGAACAAGCAATTTATGGTCTAAAATTTTCGAAACTGGAAAATTCTACAAAACCAAATAAAAATGACGAAGCTTAAGAAATGTGATATACTTATTGCTTTCTTAATTACTTCTAAGATTGCAGTTGTGGCAAATCTTCAAATAACAACTGACTCCATCACTGACCAACGAAATTATAATTTACCCTCAATAAATGCCTTCAATAAGCATTCAAGCATTGAAGAAAATAGTACTTTTAATAGTCCTCAACAGTTGTTCCCTAAACCAAGACGAGCTTTTCACAGCAGAGTCGATGTGGAAAACGCGGAATTTCCAGTAGATTCAGATATTTCATTTCATGACAATGAAAATCCATCTCACGTTACAGAACCCGTACATCGCAAAGAAATGGCTGAATCTACAAACGATGTGAAAAATGAATTTCATGTAAATGAAGAAATAAATATTACAAATAACAACGGTGAATTATCAAATGTTGAATATGAAGAGCGATCATCTGGTCCTATATTAGACAAAATTAATACCGCCGAGTCTGGTACTGCATTGCCAATATTTTTAACAGAACCCGAGGACATATATGTTATTAAGAACAGACCAGGGGTGCTGAAATGTAAAGCAGCCCATGCACTTCAGGTAAGTAATGTCAAATAAATTCTTATATTCAGAGCATAAAATGCAATACAAAATAATCATTCATTTCTTAGTTAAACTTTAAGTGCAGTGGTAGTTCGCAGCCTCCTCCATCTACACATGATAAACACGTTGATCCTCACACGGGTGTTCATGTTGAAGAAGTAACTGCAACTATACACCGCGATTTGATTGATGAATATTTTGGAAAAGGTCCTTTCAAATGTGAATGTCATGCATGGTCATCACGTGGTGTTGCTAAAAGTCAATCAGCAACAATAAGCATAGCATGTAAGTAAATATTAATAAACAATACATGCTAATGAAATTTTTTCACTTTCTAAAAGTATATGATATAACCTTCTTGATTCTTGTACTCAAGCATCAGTATGTTCCATTACATTGAATTTATTGTAGAAATTTGGGCCTTATGTATTACGGATATGAAATCAATCCGTCAAAAAATGTAGGTTGAAGTGTTTTCAATCTTTACACTAATTTGTGGTATCATGTTTTTAACTGTGCCAATTGATTGGAATATGAAGCAGCTTGCTTGGTAGCATACAAAATGGTTAAAAAATACAGGGTAGGCCATTTAAAGTTGACCCATCTGGCAACGCTGTAACTTTTAACAGCGCTGACAAATCGGCTAATGTCATACCGCGTTAGAAGCGTCATTCGAAGACAATTTATACCATGGAACAGTACACTCCAAAAGAACGCGCTGAAATTGTTCAGCTTTATATTCAAAATAACTTTTCAATTGTGTTAACTCAACGTGCGTTTCGCAAAAAAAATAAAGTGAAAAGTGCTCCAGTTAAGAACACAATTAAGTCTTTATACGCACAATTTGTGAACACCGGTAATCTCAGTAATGCCAGTCATGCATGCATCCAGACAACGCACAAGACGTTCTGATGAAAATATCGAAGCTGTACGAGCCAGTATTGAGGAGACTCCATCGACATCGAGTTATCGCCGCTCTCAGGAATTAGACATCTCTCGCACCACTCTCCGACGCATAATTCATAAAGATTTGAAGATGTTTCCATATAAAAAAATTCAAATGGCACAAAAACTAAACCCAGCTGATTATCCGCGACGCCTTAATTTTGGCAAACAAACAAATGGGTCAACTTTAAATGGCCTACCCTGTATTAGAGAAAAGATCCTAAACTGGACGAGGAAAGCTATAATTTGGAAACAGTTATAGTTAGATTAAGGTATAATGGAAAATGGTTTTAACATAAAGACCTACCATTCCTGGCAATGTACATTTTAAGGAAAATATTTTTTATTTAAGCTTTTTACTTTTCTTCAGCCATTTGTTCATTATATACGTTGCTCATAATATTTAAAACTTCCTTCACAACCATAGATATCGTATGTTTCTTTAGCCCAACGTTAAAATCATTTAAACTGCATAAGTTAATAGCGCATTGGCTGTGGCAATCTTTCTTCATCTCATTTTGTAAAAAACACAATTTTTCCTTTTTTTAAATGAAAATAACTTATGAATCTGCACGATAAACTTTATTAAAAAAACCATTTAATTGTCAATACAACGTTAACTTACTTGATGTCCGGAAGTTTGCATGTATACGGAGCATCAGTTCATCAGTTTTGGCCCTCTCGGTTTTTTTTTTTCATAGTAATATAAATCAAAACGAAATTCATTTTATTAAATATGCACCGTTTCATGAGCAAAAACTGAATAGAATTGTTTTGATTTTTGTTTAAAAATTTTAAGCTATTCACTTTTTAAGTTGAGAATTATTAATTGATTTCTAAAAATCGTAAGAAGTCGACTACTCTGAAAGAATGCAATATTGGTCAAAATTACAGTGGGTGTTTTAAATCTTTTGTTTTTCTTAAAAAAAGACGTCAGAAATAAAATAACATTTTATTATTATGTATGCATGTTAATATATTATAAATTTTATATGTTATTTTATTATGTTTCTAAAAGTGTCATCTAAAATGGTAGTAGTTAAAAATTCGATGGACAAAACTTTATATTTTATTTTAAATTTGTCTCAACAACATATGGGCACTTTATGGAACATAACCCAAACGAATCTGAATGAAATTTTACAAAAATTGTACAAATTTAAAATAATGAACAGACTCAAGGTTGATAGCCACAAAATTATTAGAAAAGTAGACTGAACAACAAAAAAAAAACAAATAATCGTTCATATAAAAATTTCAACTAACTGGCAATATGACAGAAGTACTCACTCTACAAAGATAGCGAAAATATTCTCGACGTCTTATTTTACCAAAAAAAAAAATTAAAAGTGAGACAAGAATTTATCAAAGTGACCATGGCTAGGAACAATCGATTGATATACAAGGAGATCCTTGGGAACGTGATGCTTCCCCTTGCCGAGTACAATATGCCACTTTCATGGTCGTTTCAAGACGACACGACCCAAAGCACACGTTGAAACCAGTGGCAAATCCGTTTGTAGCTCAAATATTAATGTCCTAAAGTGGCAAGCTCAATCGCCGGATCTCAATCCTTTTGAGAAGCTTTGGTATATAACAAATAGAAGGATAGACAGAAAAGGAGTGAATGGAGATAAAAACAAATTGTTCGAAGCTGATATATAGCTTTTATGCCACATAGATGCAGTGAAGTAATAACAAATTATGGTTATGCTATACAATATTAAATAACAATCATTATTCCAATTTGTTTTGTCGCACTGAATATTGAATATGTTTAATTTATTCGTATAAAATGGCAAGGAATCAAATAATTTCTATGGTTTTGTATGTCTTCATAAAATAATTTTCTTCAAATTTGAGTGATTTGTTTATAAAATGATAATTGCGAGAATAGGAGATGATAATGTAATTCGTTGATATGAGTCCAATATGTTTTGTCCGACACTGTATTTGTAAATATATTTTTTAATTAAAATAAATATTGATTTTGTAGATATAAGAAAACATTTTGTTTCCTCGCCAACATCACTGAAAATTGAACTGGGTTCCAAAGCTGAGTTGCACTGCGAGCCTCCGGGAGGATTTCCAGAGCCAAAAATAACATGGCTCAAAAACAATGCGCCGATTGTAAATATTAATGATCACGGAACAGTTATATCTACTGATGCCACGACCTTAACTTTTGACGTTGTATCTTTGCAGGTACTTAATATATACTACTAGTAGATCCGGCATACAAGGGATTGTGTTTGAATTTTAATTTTCGAATATAAAAATATGTTTTTTTTTATTTTAAATTGTTTAATTTTTCTCAAAATTTTTTACTTTATAAAGGTGAAAACATATTTTCATTAACTAAAGTTTCGACTTGATATTACAGAAATTTGAAAAAAAATTTCAAAATTATTGTGTTTCTTTTTTTTTTTTTTGAAAACTCACTACCCTTAACCTCATAACTTGAATATTATATATTATTTTTGAGTGCACATATAAAATATGTATCATAATTTTGTATCTTGCTGTTATACAACAAAATTTTTTTAAAAAATACTTATTTTTAATATTTAGGACATGGCGAACTATACATGTCATGCTGAGAATGTGGCCGGAAAAAGAATTTCGGACTCAGCTGTTTTAATAGTCTACGGTAAGCAAATAAAAAAATAAATAAAAAACATGATCCTACAATGTTAATCAATTTTCATTTGCCTTTATTCCTTAGTAAATGGTGGTTGGAGTTCATGGAGTCCTTGGAGAGAATGCAAGTGTTTAGGAAAATTAAGTCAAGGTCGAAAAAGAGTTCGTTTTTGTAATAATCCCATTCCTATGAATGGCGGTTCATTATGCTCTGGAGCACAAGTTCAAAAATCTGCGGACTGTGTATCTTGTCAAGGTAATATTTTATAAGGTATTCAATTTGCTTTTTCATACATATTATTGTTTTAATGAACAGAAGACACACAAATTGTAACATCTGATGGATATGATGCATTATCGACTAAGAAAAGTAAGTTTTAATATGAAATTATGAAAAAATCATTGTAAATCAATTATGAAGACAAAAATATAATGATGATGTACATATTGTATTATTGACAACTATTATTTCAGTAGGCAGATGGACACCGTGGAGTGATTGGAGTTCATGTTCTCCTGATTGTATACAAATACGCCGGCGGAAGTGCATTTATCCTGTCTCTGAAGATTTGAGTGTTGAATCACACGAAGGATCTGTTAACAATAATGGCGTTATTGGTCTAGGGTTCGTAAAGGTTCAGTGCCCAGGTAAAGATATACAAACAGCGGAATGTCGCGGAGAGCACTGTTTAATTGGAAATGATGGTAAGGATTTAGCTCATTTATATTCAGTAGAGAAAATGTATATATATATTATTTAAATTTTAAGGTTTCGACTGGACACTTTACCTAGGCTTAGCCTTTGTCATAACTGTATGTGTAGCATTTGGTGCTGCTCTAATTTACTGTGCTCGTCGGAATTTGGCAATAAATTCTCACTATAATATGACTAGAACAAGTAAGAATTTCCTTAGAAGTTTCCTCATTTACCTACATTTTTTTTTCAGATATTAACTCGGATTATATGCAAGGAATAAATAAGAAGGGAATCAATATTGAGACGGCAAATGTCAATTACGATTATCCCAGTTCCGATCACAGATTTATGTCTAATGATCATATAATCAATTGTGAAGCTTCCGAACATCACTATGACGTACCAAATTTATCTGCCAAGTAAAATTTGTTATTTATTTTATTTTGTTGGTTATTTAAACTTCCTGTCGTATTATAGTTATACCAACCCAATAGATGAAATAAGTGCGGAGTACGTCACAGATACACCAGAAACATCAACAGCGGATACATGTAAGACCGTTTAAGCCTTATTACTCTGAATAACTCTTTTTGATTCATCAATTCTATCTGTGCTATCTATTCGCGATACTCTCTTGTCAAACATGTAATGTAAAATCACTAACAAAGTTATCGATTTGAATTATTACAAGAGAGATGAGTAAGAGAATTAATATGGTATACATTACGACGCATCTCCTCAGGCAATGGACATTGCAAACATCTAGGCATAGACTGAACAGAATACCAGACCTTTGAATCTTCGCTCAGAGTTCCGCCTTTTTTTTTTTGGTTTAAGGGGTCCAACATTTTCCATAAATTTTCATTGGATTCAAAACTGTTGATTGTGATAGACAGGACGTAACATTAACACCATGATCTGTAAACCATTTTTCTGCACGACCCGAATTATGTTTCGGGTTGCTATCTCTTTGGAATTGCCAAATTGAAGGCGAAATTCATACAGTATATGGGAGTATGACATTATCTAAAATTTTAACGTGTATATGGAGGTCCATGTTTTCTTATATCCAAAAAAAAAAATAGATCCGACACCACACTGAGCCCCAAACCATTACATTAGGTTGTCAAAAAAGTCTTGCGGTATTTTTTTTTTGAATGATTTAATGAATTTATTGAAATGGTTTATAACGGTTTGATGACTCATGCCCAGTTCTTGAAATTGAATTTATCCTTCGATTTGAGTTTCAAACTTATTATTGCGAGAGAAATACAGTGCAAATTATGAAGCAAAAATTATCAATTCCAATTTTTAGGTAAACAAAGTGGTTATAATCGAAAAGTCAATCATATGCATGCATTACATAGTGGCTCATTTTATTAAAAATTCAAACAGAAAAATCCTTATACATTGCGATGACTGCCAAGTTTTGCGAATATTTCGATGACTTCTTCGGCGGTGAAGCAACGCTAAGATAACAGAAAGAACGTTCAGAGCTCGTGTTTGTTACAGGAAGTGTACAGAATACTCGGAGATAGGTGTTTTTTTTTGTTTTTTGTTACCGGAGGGGGAATCTTCGAAAGATACCGTCCTGTTTCAGACGGCATGCACGATTCATTATACACGCGCATGTGCCGCCATTGTTACTAAGTGCGGAACCTGCGTACTAAACCCTAACTCCGTCTCCTCTAGCTATTTATTTTTCCTTGCGGGACCGCCGCTAGGCATTTCTTCACAAGGATAAGCTTTAGCCGATTGGCTCTCGATCTATAAATTTACCAACTCCATGTGGGTCACCTGTCTATAGCTCTTTCTATGCCATTCGTTCCGTCTAAGTTCTATTAGGGCTGCCGCGCTCCATTCTCTAACAAAGTTCCACACCTGCTGGGAACGTAGCATGTGTGGTACAATGTTTTCAGGGGTTAGCCGCTCTGAAAGTTGTTTCTCTAGTTTCTCTCTTTCATCTTTATAACGGGGGCACAGAAAGAAAATGTGCCACGCGTTCTCATTCTTCTTTCCACAAAAAGAGCACTCAAACCCATCGTCATGTCCATATTTGTGTAAATACTCTCTGAAGCAACCGTGCCCAGTCAGGAATTGCGAGTAATAGTCTGTTTCTCCATGTTGTCTCTCTACCCACATTTGCACGTTTCTGATCAACGTGTGTGTCCATCTACCTTTTGTTGTTTCGTCCCATCGTTTTTGCCACTCATTAAGGCTGGTTTGTCTTTCTTGCTGTTTTTCTTGATTATTTAGTCGTCTGCCCGCGTTTTTCGCTTTGTCATACATTCTTTTTAGCTCCATTGCCATAATATCTGGAGGCATGATACCTGAAATAATTCCAGCCGCTTCGTGTGACACAGTCCGTAAAGCGCACGCTACCCTGATTGCAGCAATGCTGGTCCCCATATGGGTGCGGCGTACATTAGAACTGATTGGCTAACTTTTGCCAGAAGAGCTCGTCTATTCTGACTAGGTCCACCTATATTGGCCATGATTCTACTTAATGCAGCCGTCACCTTTGCTGCTTTCTCACAGGCTTTCGTGATGTGGGTCCGATAACTTAGCCTCCCGTCAATAATTACTCCCAGGTATTTCAACGACTGTTGCGTTGGGATATTGTATCCATCAATGTTGAGCGTAGTCGCCTATAATTTTTTCCTACTCGTTATCAGCACCGCTTCGGTTTTTTGGCTTGCTAACTGGAGCTTTGCTTTCGTGAGCCATTCTTTTATTTTAATCGCCGCGTGGTTGCACAGGTACTCTATCTGGCGTATTTCTTTTGCCACTATCGTTACTGCTATATCATCAGCGTACCCGATTATCTGAATTTCTTTGGGCAATGGGAGACGTAGCACACAGTCATAATAAACATTCCACATTAGCGGCCCTAGTACAGAGCCTTGCGGTACACCGCCTGTTACAATGTAGTTTTTAGGACCTTCTTCTGTGTCATATAGCAGTAATCTGTAGGAGAGGTAGCTGGATATGATCCTAAGCAGGTAGAGTGGTGTCTTCTTTTGTTTCAGGGCTTCCATGATGTGCGGCCAATAGGCCGAGTTGAAGGCATTTTTTACGTCGAACGTCACTTCCGCGCAGTATTCTTTGGAGCCATGTAACCACCTGGTACCTTCAATAGCCTTGCTTGCGACCTCCGTTACCTTTTTTATGGCGTCTATTGTTGACCTGTGTCTTCGAAAACCATATTGGTTTTCGGCTAAGCCCGGCGGCTCTCTTTCTAGATGTTGCTCTAGCCGCACACAGATTATACGCTCCAATATTTTCCCCATTGTGTCCAGCATACATAGTGGTCGGTAGGAGCCTGGCTCCCCTGCTGGTTTATTTGGCTTTTGTATAAGGACTAGCCGCTGTTATTTCAAGATCTTAGGGAATACTCCCTCTTGTAAACATCGTGTATAAACTTCCGTAAACGGGGTGGGTTTATATTTAATAGCCAGTTTTAGGGCCTTATTCGGGATGCCATCTAGGCCTGATGCTTTACTATTTGCGAATCTCTCTGCTGCTTCTATGGTTTCTTGGTCAGTGACTAGCGGTGCGTTTGTAACTTTGCTCTTCTTTATTGCTTTCTTGAGTTCATTTCGCATTCGTTTAAAGCGCTCGTTTAGCCTTATAAAATCTGCCGTTTGTCGTCCCCTTTGACACTGGCGCCTAGCTTTGTGGCATTCTTCTCAGGGCTTCAATACCCTCATTCTACCAGTATGCGGGTTTCCTGTATGTGTCTTGTTTTTTCCTACACATAGCGGCATCGCAAGCTTTGCTCGCATATTTAACAAGGCATTCAGCCTTCTTTTCTGTGTCTATGGCGTAGTTCGGATTGTCACCCAGCATTAATTTGTACATATCCTCATCAAGGGTTTCAGTTTTCCAGCCTCTGTTTTGAAGGTTTTTGAGATACTTAGGCATTTTGTGCGTTTTGTCAATTTCAAACAGAATTGCCAAGTGGTCACTGTGTGTATACAAGTCGCTCACTTGCCATGTACACGACCGCACAAGGGAGCTACTAGCAAACGTAATATCGATTACAGAACCGCGGCCGTTTTTTTCGAAGGTATTTCTGTTACCGGTATTCAGCAAGACGGTTTTCAGTAACGAAAAAGCCTTCATAAGAATTTCTCCTCGTCTATTTGTGTATGTGCTACCCCACTCCACTGCCCATGCATTGAAGTCACCTTCCACTACGTTCATTGTGGTGTTCGACACTTCTCGTACAAGGTTATCAAAGATTATTTCATATTCACCTTGTGCGATGTTTGGTGGAATGTAACAGCTATAGCGTGTAATAGGCTTGTCCTGTTAGTGGCTTTTCTTGGAACACGTTTACTCCACAGGCACAAATGGCCGCTTTGCGCGTTAGTTCGGAGGTCCACGTTGCTGCGCTAATGTTTTTGTATTGTTCGCAGACTATTGCCACGTCGATTTTCTGCTCAAAAACTGTATGCGTAAGTAGATCTTGAGCTGCTTCGCAGTGGTTGAGGTTGAGCTGTAGGACCCTCATATTTTGGCTCTATTGCACGCTTCTTGGTAGGGAGGGCATTTCTTGCTACCTATCTGATGGTCAGAATTCTCTTTTCCTTGTTTTTTACATGCACTGCAAGACGGCTCCTTGCTGCATGTCTTTGCGACGTGAACTTTTTCCCCACATTTGAGGCAGCACTGACTCCTATCATCTGAGTTTTTGCAGGTTCTCGCCAGGTGGCCATATTCCAAACATCGGAAGCATTTTTTAAGGTTCGGCTTTTCCCTAATCCTACACACTACCCATCCTATTTAAATTTTTTTGGCTTCAATAAGTAGCCTAGCCTGTAAGGCGGGGAGGCTTATCACAGCTGTTTGGGTGCCTGCGTATGACGCCCTAATGCCTCTAATTGAGCCTTTATCAAAATCCCCTAGTTTTCCTATTTGCGTGCGAATTGCATTGGCAATGTCTTCCTCTCCAGTTATTTCATCCAGATCCCGGATTTCCACAGTGGTCTCACTCGTTAGGGCTTTAATTTTGACTTGATCTTCAAGCACTTTGCCTATTTCGTTGGTGTAGTCAGCGGTGTTTTCCATCTGCGCGCTCTTCAGTTCCATTAAAATTTCACCTTTGGCCGTCTTTCTAATCCGGGTTGCACTTTCCCCCAGTTTCTGCAGGGCATCTTCTTTTTTAACATCCCTTAGAATATCGCTGTCTGTCATGTTGCCAGTTTGCGCAATCACTATCGCATCAGGCCTAGGTCGGTGCTTATATGCTGCCTTCTTTTTCCTTCTGATTTCAATCCAGCCATCTTGTTTTCCCGGTGTCTGTCCTTTGTTGATTGCGGATGGCTTATCTCCTATTTCCTCGTTATTTTTAACCTTCCTTGGTTCCTCTCCATGGGTGGTTTTATTCTTTTTTGGAGGAGTCTGCCTTTTCGCGTTTTTCTTCCCGAGTTCTTTTAGATTATTTCCGTTGTTGCGGGCATATTTAGGATACTCCGTCTTGCTTCTTTGATCTTTTGGTACTGCTCTAAGGCTTTTTTGTACGTCTTCGTTATATTGCCAACGAGGTCCCTAAGATTAGTGTTGATTGTTCGCTGCGGTGGGCGCATCATTTCTATCAACTTCTTAATTTCTTCGCTAAGCTCACTCATATTGTCGCCGCGAGGTTTTACCGCCTTCGTTTGCGGCGTGTTGTCTTGCAGCGTGGGTGGCGACGATCTTGTTCGCGTTGGTTTTTCTACGCTAAGCATCTTTAGGGGAGATCTGCTAAGTCGCGAAGATCGCTTAAATGGATCTATTTCCATTACTGGTGTCCTTTGGGAGTCAGTTCCTTGCACTTTTGGATTATTCACATCTCCTGCGTTTCCCGCGTCGTTTCCAGTATGGTAGCATAGATGTTACTGCTACTGTTGCTCCCACTTCTGCTCGTTCGTTCTTAGTTTGTATTGTTTGTATTGTTTTTTCTCATGTAAAATTCCATTCGTTTCTTTTTGTACCAGCGCATCGTGTGTAGGGGGCGGGCCAAAATAAACAGGAGCGGGTGTACCCTCGGTGGCTATGCACCTACCCCAGTTCCCTGAGGCCTGTTCTTCGCTTTACTAGTCCCGGAAAACACGGACGGACCAGCGCTCGCCCGGGGCAACGGAGACTACTAATCTTGCGCCCAATGCACACTCCTTGACCAGAGCCCGAAGGGGCTGGTTTCAGCTGGACACCGCGGCTAACACCTCGGCCGAGCAGGCTCACATCACCCTATCCATCTCAGCAGCAGAGAAGTCGCTCTCAGTGCGCCGCGATGTACATCGGTCAAAAAACTTTAACAGCCTCACCTAACATGGTGAACAGACGCTGACAAGGAAGCCGCTCATTGTGAGTCCGTCGTGCCTGGATTTTTGTATTACCCACCATGCCCTTGAATGGTGGGGGAGGACACTTATTTTTGAGAGGCGGTATCGGCTCGCCTCTGTCGCAGGTGTTTCATCAGCTTAGCTGGCTTTTTTACCGCAACCTCCACTCCTGCCGCTCCTCGTCGGGGGTTGCTTATTCGTCATAACTTATTTCGCAACTAACCTGCTACTACAGGCTGTCCGGCTATCCGCGACCTGCCGACCCCCCGGTAGCTTAGAGCTCAGCTGAAAAGTCTGGTTGCACTGAGAAACCAAGACCAGATAGGTGTGGATTGTTGGGAATATGTCGACATCACATTTTCTTAATGTTTCCAGTGCAGAAGTTGGAACTTCGCTGCCTTCAATTTTTTGTTGCTGCTGCCAGTGACATTGCCAGTAGCTTAATTCACCTTTGAATTTAAATTTTTGTACGCTTTTTTCCATCATCCAGAAGATTCGCGAATCTTTCTATCAAGCATCCGATTAGATCATCGATTTCGTTTTCTTTTAAAATACTTGCTTTTTCTGGGAGTAACAATTGAGTGTGTAACCATCCAAAACTTCTTGTGAAAAACGAGCTTCCAAATCTTCTTTGATGGTATCCAGCAGAGGTATGTAGACAGAGACCCTGTAGTAATCTTCGCATGTTTTCACGTTTTAATTTTTGCATTTCGTTTGTCGACCACATGTTCTCGGTTTCGCTTCGTCAACATAGAGTTTTTCCGCCATTTTCTTGGCTTCTGAATAAATCAATCGGAATATTTCATCAACTTTTTTCCTCTTGTTTTCCAACGTGGCAAGCAACATCTCAATCTTTTTTGATGCCTTCGCCAAATCAATTGCTTGCTTTTGAAGAACTACGCTGAGCGAATGGGTGAGCGATAGAATGTCGCTGAGACAGAAGACCCCGACGATAACTTGCACAAAGCCGATATGGGAATTGTTGCTTTGCCTGCTGTTTCTCTGTTCTTCCACTCACTGATTTTTGACAGAGTTTCGATGATCAACGGTAACTTCGCAACAAATTGAAGGACAGCATTGTGCTCTCTCTACCCACTTGTTTCACACAACTGGAAAATTTTTTCACCAAGTATCTTTGCTAATACAGTCACACGTTTTGGAAATGAGTTCTTGCAGAATTTGTCGACTTCTCGTATGGCACTGGCAACGTTTTCGATTAATTGTACTATCACTGACTTTGAAATACTGTTCTTGAGTTGGTGCGAGAAACACGGAGTCATGACAGCATTTTTTGCTTCTTTCCGAATTTCGTTGACTGCTCCGATATCTGACAGCATGACCGCACATCCATCAGTCCCTATCGAAGGAAAAATGAGGAATTTCTTAAAAATTATATAATTGATTCTATTTTATTGTGCGTAACTGTGTTTATGTATAAGTATGGTTATGTTTTTCCAAAAAATTACATTTCTACTTTTTCCATTTTTCACTTAAATTTTGACATCCTCATAAAAATTTTAAACGGTTCAAGAGCTCAAACTTGTGCTACATCAGCTCGATCCTACCTACCTCACGCCGTTTCGTGAATGATTATTTCATGATATCAAATGTCCACACAAGAACATTGCCATCCTCAAAGGCAAGAAGAAGAATGTGCATTTGTATTAGTTCTCTGTAAAAAATATTATTTTTTACGTAAGATTCTATTCTATTTTTTTGTCTTTCCAAGTTATAAAATTTTTAATTTGCCTTTGTTTTTGCAATTTTTTTACTATTACCAACAGCACTTGACATGAAGGATATAATAAAACTATTTTTGAGTTGAATTTAAATTAAATTCGTATTTTTAGAACCGATAATTAGTACTATGGATGACTATTTTATGTATGTATTTACGTAATTACTATTTTCCATGCTTTGATGAAATATATGTTTTGAATATTACTATTTTGCTAAATTGCAGTTTACGCAACATAAAAAAGACAAACCGAAGTTTGGCTTATACATGTATGTACATCAAAATTTTTATGGCTCTATCAAATCACTAGAATGATAGTACATTGCTATATTGCTAGCAATCCCGGTTTTAGCAATCTTAAATTGCCTGTAGAAATACCTCTTTAAGATTCAGGCAACGTTCATGGAATACAATGTATTATATTAACCTTGTAATCTTGGCGTCATTGAACCAACATGGTCATACTTACAATGGGACGAATGTGAAAAAAAAACAAAAAATTATTATGTACTAATGTTGCTGTTTTTAATTTTTACGTTTTTTGTTTGATAACTTTATATATCTCTATTAAGAGAAATTTTTAAAATACATTTGATATATAAACAATTAACGTTTAATTTCCTCTCTACATTATAGAAAATTACATTCTTCCAAATGTTTTTGGATATAATTTTATGATGCTTAAATGGTTTGCCCATTTATATTTTGAAATATTTTTCCTCAAGGTCCCATAAATTCTAATTAACTTTTACTTTTTACTGCACATAGTAAATGAGCCTTAAACCCAAGTTTGTATGTGAACCTTACATAATTTGAATTCTTCTAATTTATCCACTTTAAATTGTTTATAGAAAAGAAATCGTAATTTTGGGAGAGCTAATATATTTGAACCTTATAATATACATATGTATGTATGTATGTGCAAATTTGTGCAAAATTAATTTCTTTTTTCACACGGGAATTTTTACATTTTTGAGCATAACTATTACTCGTTTCGATTTTTAAACACGATTTTTTTTTAATATAAGCTCTTACCACTTCTGAAACGCAGAAACTGTAGAAATCGTTTTTTATATTCGTTTTTTTTTTTAAATACCGCGAGACCGCTGAAAGTTTACCACTTTTTAACGTATTTGGCTTATTTAAGGAGTGTAAGTATAGAGTTAGAAAGCCAAAAAATTTAGCAGTTTTTCTGAGAAAACTTTTAAAGTTATTGATCCAAAAATTTGCACACATATTATGGTATTTTTTAAGTTTTTTTTTAAGACTTAGTATTAGTAAAAATATTTATTTGGAAAGCAACTACAGTTGATCTCTGGGAGCTTCTCTCAAAAACGACGATTTGCGGAACAGATTTTTTTTGACAAAAAGGCGGTTTCTAAAAAAAATTGTAATTTAATAAAAATTAAATCTTACTGATTGAAAAAATTATATTAATTACTAAAAAGTAAATTTAAGAAGCTCGTGTTAAAATTTGAAACTAATCGGTTTAGACGTTTTCGGTCGCCGACTTTGAAAATACCAAGCACTCTGAAACGCCGTTTTAAATTTGCGTGAAACTTCGATGTCGGTTTTTTCTAACTGTATATAATCCCTTAAAATAGTCATTCGTTAGTTAAACATTTTCATATAAACATTTTTTTTTTTTTGAAACTGAAAATTTTATTTTAAATTGTAGTATTCTCAAAGTCTACAAAAATTTTAAATACAAAACCATTTCATAACATCTTTGATACAAATACTTATCAATTGCTTATAAAAAAAATTACAACTTAATAGGTTTTATAATTAATGTATTAAGAAATTTCAAAAATAAAATAACATAGTTAAGAAGCTATGGGAACTTCGTCATCAAAGATTTGATTTCAAAGCTGTCGTAACTTGGTATTATGTGAAATTGACTTTCAGGAGACTAAAACTTCGCATTACTGAATTATATTTTCGATGATTCCTTTGATAATTCTAAAATATTAGGTTGTTAAAAAAGTCTTGCGTAATTTTTATTGAATGATTTATTGAATTCATTGAAATGGTTTATAACGGTTTGATGACTCATGCCCAGCTCTTGACCGATGCTACGGCTGCTACTATGCCGGTCTCTTTCGACCAATTCAGCGATTTTATCGCAATTTTCGACGACGGGCCTTCCGGAGCGTGGCGCATCTTCGACCACCTCTACACCAGAACGAAAACGTTGAAACCATCGTTGTGCGGTGGAGTAGTACTGTAAAATATGCCGTATTTTCTCTTTATTTTGCTCCATGTTTGCGACGCTTTAACTCATGAACGACTTAAAAGAAACGACAATAAATCAAACACGTGTTAGCGCGTGAAATGAGCTTTCCAATTATTTTTCACATGTCAGCACTTTGGTTTGTCGGTATTTTGATTTAGCTGCATATTTAAATTTTGTCGGGATCAAAATAATATGTGTCAACATTTAGAACTTCGGATTTTAAGTGTATCCCAACTTAGATATAGGAGAATCTATACTTATTGATCCTTTTCTAGTTGAATTCCAGTGGGTTATACTCATAAAATCATTGAGATAACTTTTATTTCTTTTTTAACTGATTAACAAGAGGAAGAATACTGGTAACCCAACAACTTAAAGGAAAGTTGAAAAAAATATATAAAAATATTGATAAATACAGGCGTCGTTAAGATCTCTCGTTATCGACGTATGAGAATTACATATATAAAGGCCGATACTGTTGTCAAAATCCTGAAGTTGTGTTCAGATTTATATCGATAGATAATAATGTAAAAAAAATATAATTTGTCATACTTTGTAATCATATCGATTTGTATTCGTCGGGAATAGATTTTGCTATCTTTGTGGTAAATATGTAGTGAAAATGTTATAAAATCTGTAACTGATTCAGTGAACATTCTTCAGCACAGAGATGAAGCTCTGAACTAACATAATAGAGTCAATGATTTGGATGTAATCAAAAAATCATGTTGATGTTTCTTATTTTTGCGCTGTAGATTTATATTCTATAAAAAGAAAAGTCACATATCATGTTTCACCGTCCGCGTAAAGATCTAGATCTGAACGACTTACCATCTCCATATTCATAGAAAATTACGAAAAACGAAATACTAAAAACTATTGTCCCTATTGCGGTTTTCAACCCAACTGATTTCAGTCGAAGTTTAAAAATTCGGTATTGCCGACTTCAACTCAATCCGTCAAAAAAAAATTGCGGTTGAAGTATGATCGAACTTCAACTTTTTTTGGTATTGCGGTTTTCAACCCTGTACAAGTGGGGTTGACTAGTATATAAATAAACTTCGACTGCTTAATAGCAGAAAAATGGAGAACGGGTAAAATAACTATTTTCATTAATCTTAAATTAATTTTAATTCATATTTTTTATAAATTTTAGAAAAAATAAAGTTACAACAAAAAGCAATTCGAAAAATTGGTGGAGTTAATCGCACAGATAAAAGACATCGAAATCTACTCTTGAGTACACCAATTGTCCGCTCCACAATATTCCGGGCCTTTGAGTGTACTGTATTGTAGCGTCCTTGGGGTGAAGAAGCATCCGCCAAGCGATAAGGCGTCATTAAAAATGTATGCCAGCGTCACCTAAGAAATTACATTACTCCAATTATTTAGCAATAAATACGATAAAGTCTTACCCTAGATCCAAGGGTTATTCTGTATGTTGTTCTGTAAATGCACTTTCAAATCGCTAACATTGAAAACAAAAGAGTCATGATTTGCGCCTGCATGCCTAGCATCCATATACCGAATAGACATTTTATAATCACAAAGCTAAACATTTTAAGAAATTATACCATTTTGTTTCTAATATAATTCAGATTTTATACATGCAATCATCACGTTTAAACTGTAGTAGCCCTTTCTATTAAGATAAAGATGTTGCACTTCTTTTCTTGGTGAAATTATGCGGACATGAGTCCCGTCGATGCAACCAACTACTCCCGGGAAAGCACCTTTTGAAGAAAATTAAACTTTTGAAGCGTTTTGCTCTTCCTCAGTCATTTGAATTTTAATCCATTGGGCACAAATACGTTGTTCAATTATATTTAGAACCTCTTTAATTACTAAAGATATCGTAAGTTGCGCCAACCCAAAATTAAAATCGAAACGCAGAGTTGCGCATAATTTTAATATAGGAGGTATGGCCGTTCCTCGCACACGTTTGTGGAAATGTTCCTCCATCTCAATCAGTAAAAAACAAAATGCTTCTTTATTTAATCGAAAATAACTTATGAATCTGCAACAAATATTATTAAAAAGTCACTCAATTGTGAAAAAGCTATGGCTTACTTTGCAATGGATTTGAGTGATCACGAAGGCTTTTTCGTATACGTAGTACATCAATTTTGCCCCCAATATTTTCGCCATTGTAATATAAATCAAAACTTATATCCATTTTTTTATTTATTTTAATGTTTATTCACTTTTTCGCGAGCGACAACTGAATTCAATTGTTTAGATATGTCGTTTAAAAAATTTTAGCTGTTTCACTATCTGTCAAATTTCCCTTTCTTAGGTTGGCAATGCCAATCATACTTCGACTGAACTTAGTTGAAGTTCGCAATACCGAAAAAGAGTTTGGTTGATCTGAAGTTGAATTGCCTTAACTTCAATTCGAAGTCGGGTTGAAAACCGCAATAGGGGCATATGTTTTCTATTTAATGTCAATCCAGCATTAATTCTAAGACACTCTTCATAATATCTCCAATCTCTTGACGTTCTATTTGAAATGATCGTACCTTCAAAAAAAATGTCTAAAGTTAACCATTTACGTACACATATTTTTTTATTTGCATATTCTTTTGAAACTATCTAATTTACTAACACATTTAAGGGTTTTAACAAATTTCTTTGAAGTGATCAAAAAATGTATTTAAAAAAAAATACTTTTACTTTATTACAGCAAATTCCACATACGACATAAAAGGTAATTTTACCTTACCGTCATCATCTAAAAATGTAGTAACCGAATTAATAAATAATTCTGGCGGCAGCTTGAGCCTTTATAGAGGAGAAATGATGTTGTATGTCCCAGAGTTTGCTATTGGTAAAAATCAAAAAAAGCACATGTCTTTGATTGTATTAAGTGACGAAAGTGCCCGAATATCAATTCCTTGCGCTGAATCGTTATTCGTTTGCAGCACAATTGTATATTGTTCTCCTAGAAATTATAGTTTCCAGAAACCAGTTATAATCAAATTGCCGCATTGTTTAATTGAACCTCGACACTGGAATGTGCATATATACCAAGCAGATAACGATCATTACGATATTAACTCGAATTGGAGGAAAATAGTTTCCGTTGGAAAAGAAACTATAAACACACCGGTTTTTGTCAATGTGGAAGAAAAGCATTTATATATAATGACAGAACAATTAGGACGTTTTGCAGTAGTTGCTGAACCAAACAATCTCACCGATTACCTGCCTGGTATTGAAATGCGACTTATTGCGTTCAGTCAATTAACGCCGAGCAGCTCGAACTGTAGTCTTCGAATATATGTTGTAAAAGACTTTCCTAATAGTAAGGACATTTGCAAGACAATTGAGACAAAGTTGGGTGGTACTATTATGGGCGAAAGTGAGACTTTTGCTTTTCACTTAAATACCTGCGATTTAGTGATTCGTGTACGTAATACAGAGTCAAGTTCGTGGGATCTCAAGGACCAAACTAATTATGAACAAATTATTCCATATAATCATATTCTCAACAACAATTCAATTTTGCATTGTGAGTTTACCATAAAAAGATCACTGAATTCACAATTAGTTTTTGATGTGGACTTTGAGCAAAGTGGTTTAGAAAACATGGAATCACAGATTCACTCGTTCATTATTTCAAGTGAACATTTTTCACAAAGTGACGTTCGGTCTCAAACATTTGAAAATCGGCAACATCAAGCAATTGTTTCTATTGATCGTGATAGTAGCTTCATAAATGAGACGAATACTTTGAATAGCGTTTATTTACCACACACTTGTAAGCGGCTGATCTGCGATGCTTTGGACCCACCTCGCCAAGATGAAAAAGATTGGCGTTTGTTGGCTAAAAAACTTGGCACAGATCATTATATTGCGTATTTCGCTACAAAATCATCGCCAACCGAGCAAATCCTCAATCTATGGGAATGTCGAGCAAAACATTCCTCGCGTACAATTGTTGAATTATTAATAGTGTTCAGTGAAATGGACAGAGAGGATATAAAACAAATTATTACAGATACTAACGGCCCTCTTTGGGTGTGAAAAAATATTTGCACAACTGTTATTACTGATAAGTTGAAATGCCTTTATTTGAAAAATTAAGATATTAAAATAATATATATTATAAAATAAGTAAAGCATTTATAAGTAAATGTGTATCTAAATATCGAAACATATTCTCTTAATTATATTAAAATATTTCACGCATAGTCGCGGTCAAAACCAGTGCTAAAACCCATTTTTTTTTTTTTTTTTTGTGAAGATTTCATTGACGACTAAAAATGTTTGCTATTTAGTTACTTATTTTATAAACGAATTTTTATAGTTTTACTATACGTTTAAGAATATACTGTTCGATATTGCATTTTATAAGGACGTAAAAAATGATATTTAAGCAACAAATAAGTAAATAAAACCCAAGAATACGATATAAAGTACTCACATATATAAAATGAAATTACTTAATACCTGTGATCAAAAATTGTAATTGTTATCGAACACTTTTCCATTTTTCTAATTAATTTTAGTTTAATTTACACATAATAATATAATAAATTTATAACATTTTACGACTGAATATTTCATGCATATATATTTAGCTATGTTAAGTTTTAAGAAATTAACATGCTTTCTGACCAAATTCATTTATATACATATGCACGATTAAATTTATTATCGGAATTAACAAACTAATACTTCGAGATAAGATCATGTTCAAGCTCATACCGTTTGGTTGAATATATATGGTACATATATTTATAATGACAGTGTTAAAACATGTTTGCAATGTGTTTAATTTTCTATAATTATGCTTTTATAGATTGCAATATTATTATATCATATATATTTATAAGCTAAAATATGCCATAGCTTTACTTTCGAAATTATGAGGGCAGTTACTTTTAACTGAGTTAATAATTGATTAAAATAATAAACCACATTCATTTGAATAATCTTTTTTTTTAATTATCGCTCTACTTTAGAACAATAACAGATTACTGCTGCACAACTTACTATGACTTCTAATGAATGACCGCGATTGTGAGAAAAACACTAAACTAAATTAAAATAATACTTACCTATTTGCGTAGCCAAATATAAAAAGCATGTGAAAGACAAATAGTGTCCAAATTTTTCTAAGTGCAAAACCGAAAAATAAAAAACTCCGTGCCAAATTCTCCGTTTATTAAGGATAAGAATGGAGTGGCATATGTATTTATATTATATGTAGTTCATTAGATTTAAAATGACTGCTCAACACATACTACTATATAAAATTGTGTCTATTTGTTTCAAAGAAATGAAAAAGGAGCACACAATCATCATGTAAAAGTATGTATACAAACAAAATGTGGTTTGTTCGGACTGTAAAAAAATATACTCATAAATGAATAGTAGGTCGTAATTTACATACTATGTATATGCTCAAATAGAATAACTCTTGTAAACTAAAAATTAATCATGTACAACTGCAACAACAAACATCATGGACATCTAAATATTTTTAGAATGTTCTTAAACAAATTCATACAAGTAATGTTAAGTATAACTTTTATAAATAAACGTCACTGCATAATGTACATTGTTTTGGTATTTACCATATAAGGTTGTATCATTCGCATTTATAAGGATGTGAAAAGGTAAGTCCAATTTTGTGTTTACTGTATGTACAACGAGTAAGGAAGAGCAAAGTTCGGTTATAACTGAACATTTGATACTCGTACCCTTCAGGTATATAAAACTTGTTAGCTACTTGTTTGATTCGTTTTAGGGGTTTGAACAAAGTTGGTTCGATTTTGGGAAATTTTTAGTCGTAAGTTAAAATCAAAGTCTAAGTATTAATTGATTCTTAATTTGTATATTAGAAAGCGAATGTTACGTGTCGAATTGAGTTGAAATCGGTGCAGTAGATTCCGAGATATGTAATTTTCCTTAAACTACTCAAGTTTGACCCAGGCTCCTTTAAAGCCCTCTCATACTATCTCAAGTGCTGAATACAGTGCTCGCGACACGACACGGCACGGCAGCACGACAGTGAACTGAAAATGGCATTGTGCATCCTACTACATGAACGCATGTACACAAGACTACACAGCTCTCCATTTTGCATGTACACAATTTCGTTGTGGCCATACTAATACCTTGCACTTCAATGAAATTTTAATATTTTGTTCAAAGTGAAATTGTTTATGCAAAAAATAAGTAAATTGGTGTATATGTATTTTTGTTTTAAATTATCAATTGTTATTACAAATGATATAATAGAGCTATAATAGCTCTATTTTATGTCTTTAATTTGTAAAATAACGTCAAGTTTGTTAGAGCTGTGAATAATTTAGATTTTACATACTAGTGGCATCAGCACTCTTCCTCCTCTCTATCTTCCATTCTACTGTCAACTCTTTTGTCGTCCTACTGTCATTGGCAAATATAGGAAAATATTGAAGTTAGCGAGAGCGGCAACCGTCGGCCTGCAGTCGTGTAGTCGTGCAGCTGTCAAAATAACAGTGTCCATAAGAACGTGTGTATTTTAATATTTGACAGATGTCGTTTGCGGTCTGTCGCGAGTGTTGTGTTCAGCATATCAGTGGTAAAATATAATGCCTTTGGCGTATTTCTTCTTCTTCTTTACTGGCGTAGGCACCGCTTACGCGATTATAGCCGAGTCAACAACAGCGCGCCAGTCGCTTCTTCTCTTCGCTACTTGGCACCAATTGGATATTCCAAGCGAAGCCAGGTCCTTCTCCACTTGGTCCTTCCAACGGAGTGGAGGTCTTCCTCTTCCTCTGCTTCCTGCGGCGGGTACTGCGTCGAATACTTTCAGAGCTGGAGTGTTTTCATCCATCCGGACAACATGACCTAGCCAGCGTAGCCGCTGTCTTTTAATTCGCTGAACTATGTCAATGTCGTCGTATATCTCGTACAGCTCATCGTTCCATCGAATGCGATATTCGCCGTGGCCAACGCGCAAAGGACCATAAATCTTTCGCAGAACTTTTCTCTCAAAAACTCTTAAGGTCGACTCATCGGTTGTTGTCATCGTCCAAGCCTCTGCACCATATAGCAGGACGGGAATTATGAGCGACTTATAGAGTTTGGCTTTTGTTCGTCGAGAGAGGACTTTACTTTTCAATTGCCTACTCAGTCCAAAGTAGCACCTGTTGGCAAGAGTAATCCTGCGTTGGATTTCCAGGCTGACATTGTTGGTGGTGTCTACGCTGGTTCCAAGATAGACGAAATTATCTACAACTTCAAAGTTATGACTGTCAAAATTGACATGAGTGCCAAGTCGCGAGTGCGACGACTGTTTGTTTGATGACAGGAGATATTTCATCTTGCCCTCGTTCACTGCCAGACTCATTTCTTTTGCTTCCTTATCCAGTCTGGAGAAAGCAGAACTAACGGCGCGGGTGTTGAGGCCGATGATATCAATATCATCGGCATACGCCAACAGAAGATGGTACCTTCTCTGTTGAGTTCTGCAGCTCGAACTATTTTCTCCAGAAGCAGGTTGAAAAAGTCGCACGATAGGGAGTCACCTTGTCTGAAACCTCATTTGGTATCGAACGACTCGGAGAGGTCCTTCCCGATCCTGACGGAGCTTTGAGTGTTGCTCAGCGTCAGTTTACACAGCCGTATTAGTTTTGCGGGGATACCAAATTCAGACATCGCGGCATAGAAGCAGCTTCTTTTCGTACTGTCGAAAGCAGCTTTGAAATCGACGAAGAGGTGGTGTGTGTCGATTCTCCTTTCACGGGTCTTTTCCAAGATTTGGCGCATGGTGAATATCTGGTCGGTGGTTGATTTACCAGGTCTAAAGCCACACTGATAAGGTCCAGTCAGTTTGTTGACGGTGGGCTTTAATCTTTCACACAATACGCTCGACAGAACCTTATATGCGATGTTGAGGAGGCTAATCCCACGGTAGTTGGCGCAGATTGTGGGGTCTCCTTTTTTATGGTTTGGGCATAGCACACTTAAATTCCAATCGTTGGGCATGCTTTCGTCCGACCATATTTTACAAAGAAGCTGATGCATGCTCCTTACCAGTTCTTCGCCGCCATGTTTGAATAGCTCGGCTGGCAATCCGTCGGCCTCTGCCGCTTTGTTGTTCTTCAGGCGGGCAATTGCTATTCGAACCTCTTCATGGTCGGGCAATGGAACGTCTGCTCCATCATCATCGATTGGGGAATCGGGTTCGCCTTCTCCTGGCGTTGTACGTTCACTGCCATTCAGCAGGCTGGAGAAGTGTTCCCTCCATAATTTAAGTATGCTTTGGGCATCAGTGACTAGATCACCGTCGGGGGTTCTACAAGAGTATGCTCCGGTCTTGAAACCTTCTGTAAGCCGCCGCATCTTTTCGTAGAATTTTCGAGCATTACCCCTGTCGGCCAGTTTATCAAGCTCTTCGTACTCACGCATTTCGGCCTCTTTCTTTTTCTGTCTATAAATGCGTCTTGCTTCCCTCTTCAACTCTCGGTATCTATCCCATCCCGCACGTGTTGTGGTCGATCGTAACGTTGCGAGGTAGGCAGCCTGTTTTCTCTCCGCTGCGACAAGGCACTCCTCGTCGTACCAGCTGTTCTTTTGCACTTTCCGAAAACCAATGGTTTCGGTTGCAGCTGTACGTAAGGAGTTTGAGATGCCGTCCCACAGTTCCCTTATACCGAGTTGTTGACGAGTGCTCTCAGAGAGCAGGAGTGCAAGCCGAGTAGAAAATCGTTCGGCTGTCCGTTGTGATTGCAGCTTCTCGACGTCGAACCTTCCTTGTGTTTGTTGGCGTGCGTTTTTTGCTGCACAGAGGCGGGTGCGAATTTTGGCTCCAACAATATAGTGATCCGAGTCGATGTTAGGACCTCGGAGCGCACGCACATCTAAAACACTGGAGACGTGTCTTCCGTCTATCACAACATGATCGATCTGGTTGGTGGTTTTTCGATCCGGAGACAGCCAGGTAGCTTGATGTATCTTCTTATGCTGGAATCTAGTACTACAGATAACCATATTTCGGGCCCCGGCGAAGTCGATCAGCCTCAACCCATTTGGGGATGTTTCCTCGTGGAGGCTGAATTTACCGACCGAAGTGCCAAAGATACCTTCTTTGCCCACCCTGGCGTCGAAGTCGCCAAGCACGATTTTGACATCGTGGCGGGGGCATCGCTCATAAGTGCGCTCCAAGCACTCATAAAAGGCATCTTTGGTCACATCGTCCTTCTCTTCCGTCGGGGCGTGGGCGCAAATCAGCGATATGTTGAAGAATCTCGCTTTGATGCGGATTGTGGCTTGACGTTCATTCATAGGAGTGAATGATAGTACTCGGCGTCTCTTTCCCACCACGAATCCAACACCAAACTTGCGCTCCTTTATATGGCCACTGTAGTAAATGGCACAAGGACCTACTCGTCTCTGTCCTTGTCGCATTTCTTGGACGGCGGTGATGTCAGCCTTTATTTTCACGAGGACATCAACCAGCTGGGCAGCGGCACCTTCCCAATTAAGGGACCGGACATTCCAGGTGCATACCCTCAATTCGTAGTCCTTATTTCGCTTGCCATGGTCGTCATCAAAAGGGGGGTCTCTCATCCGAGGCTGTTTGGTTGTTTTCATTAGTGCGTTTTTTTACATGGCGGGTCCCAAATCCAGCGCACAACCCTAAGTAGGGGCGTATTTAGTGGTTGATTTATTGTGCCTTTAGTAGTTTTTAACAGTACCGTTATATGGGGAGTGAGCGGCGTTATCATTCCGTTTCAGCCATTTTCACATCATCGATAGAAGCTCTTATAATGTTTGCGCTAGACGAATTTGCTTGTAGGATTAGTAGTTTAGGAGTTAAGTGCATTAAACTATTTAGAGAGCGGGGCCACGTCCACTTTTCTAACTATTTTGCCCACAGGTGCTCCTGCTACTGTGATGTGCTGTGCCAAATTAGAGTTTTACATCTTAATTTAGTGCTTAGTTATGGGTCTTTATACATATGTTTTCAGTTAATGGCGTTGCAGTGGTCCGAATACCCCCATCTACGAACTCATTTATTTCTTTTTGCCAAGGAACGCACATACCAAGTTTCATCAAGATATCTCAACAGTACGGACGGACAAACAGACAGTAACCCGGATTTCAACTTTTCTAGTCATCCTGATCATTTATATATACATATGTACATATATAAGGTACATACAACCGTTATGTGAACGAAACCATTATACTCTGAATCAACATGTTGCAAGAGTATAAAAATAATTTAAAGGCTACTTCTTACACTTATAGTTCCATTCCGTTCTTCCGTAGTTACAATGTAATTGTTGTTGTTCCCATTTGAACACTTTTGTTATTTCAATGTAAATAAAAACTCATAACCGCTTCTACAGTCCCTTACGGCAAGTTTGCCAAAATTGGCTTTTTTCCGTAGAAACGAGTTTGTTCTCTTAACGAGATTGTTCTCTTTAAAACAATATTTTGTATTAATTTAAAGAAAAAACTTTAATATATTTGAAATATTCTTTAACTAACTCAAAATTACAGTCGAATACTATTATATATGATATATTTTTTAATAATTAAGTTTTAGTTTTGACGTTCTACATTATGAAAAATTGTAACTGAAAACCTAGATGTGTGCAAAACCATGTATACAAATTGAGCATTGGCAATATTGCTCAAATGTGATGAAGAGAGAACAACAACAACTACGTTGTCACTACGGAAGGGCGAAAGGAATTCACTAGTTGCACTATTAACGTTTACTTTTCTTCGTTTTTATTCAAAAATTTAGTTTCACTATATTGAATAGTTCAACCTTAGACAACGCGCAAAGTAGAAAAATGGTGATCGGACCACTGCCACAAAACGTAATTTGGCACATAAGTTCGCAGTAGCAAGGAGTATCTGTGAGCTAGTGTTAAACAAGAATGGGAGCGGCTTCATCCTCTAAGAGTTTCCCCAGAATAAATTAATGATTGATGAATGAAATCGGGTGATAAACCCACCAATTCCTCATATAACTGTTACGTTAAAAATTACTAAAAAGTGCGACAAATCAATCAATTAATACGCCAGAGGCATTTAATTTTCCGAATCAAGAAGTGATTAATATGACAAGATAAATGATTCGCAAGTAGTGTCTTTGAAGTATGTCATTTTAGGGCCAAAAATTTTCCAAATCGGATGAAAATTATTCAAGTCCCCAGATATTGAATATGTGGATCAATGTTCCCTTTGCAAACTTTTTATCGAAAATATCGTTCAATCTGTGTATATTATAGAAGAAATAGGAGTATACTTTACCGTATCTCAAACCAAATATTATGGTATCCGCGCCTCCATTTTTTCTTCATATACCCAATATTTCAAATTTTCGTCGCATTGTATATATCTCATATATTTAAATTAAATTAAGTGAGAATATTTTAATTAGTATGAATAAGTAATTCGGTAAAAATTCCGGATATTGGTATAATAATTAATAGTAAAAAAAGTACATAAAGGTCTAACACAAATAGATTTAAAATAAATATCTGAGATATAAAACAAAGTGATTAAGATGTGACTTATAATATATGTAAGTTAATCAGATACGAAATACAATTTTTAATTCATTCATATTTTTGTGGAATAAAAATTTGGAATTCAATCGCAACGTTTTTATAGTCTTGCAATATGTCGCTACGGAGTTTTTGTACAAAAGCGTTTTGCCAAAAATGAACGCAAGTAGAAAGTTATCAGCGATGGAATTCAAACGTAATAGCGTGATTGCTTTATATCTAGCTGGAAAATCACAGCCAGCAATTGTTCGTGAGGTTTGGGCCGCTGTCACCGCAGATGGGCGCTCTCTAATTGTTTTTATCGAGCCTGGCGTCAAAGTAAACGCGACATATTATCGGGAAAGTGTTCTGGAGGCTGCTTTGAAACCGTGGGCAAACAAACATTTCGGTCGCAAACCATGGACGTTTCAACAAGACTCAGCACCGTCTCACAAAGCGCGAGTGAACCAATGGCTGAAACACAACGTTCCGAACTTCACTCGAATTCACGCGAATTCAATGGATTATTCTCTCTGGACCATTTTGGAGAGCAAGGCCCGCAAGTCACATTCAGGCAGCTTGCGATTTGTTTTTTGACCGTCTCAAGGCCATAGTTAAGGCAAAAGGTGGTAATATCGAGCAAAAGTGAATTGGTCCTGAATTTACGATTATTTTCACACATTTTGTACTTTAAAATAAATAAAAATAATTTTACAAACCGAATTTATGGCTTTTTTAATTGGTTACACTTTGAATGCCGGATTTATAGGGATATAAGTGATCTGGAGAGACGTGTTGAATTCCGAGTTTGTTTATCCGCCCATCTGTCGGTGCAAGCTGAACTCGAGTAAAAATTATGATATCTTGATGAACATAGGTTCCTTGGCACATAAGAAGAGCTGGTGTTGCAGATGTTCGGAATTAGATTGTTGCAACGCCCTGAAAATGGCAGTCAATAATAAGATACAAGGATGTTATTTAGTACAAAGAATTGAAATAAGGAGGCACATCTATGAAACTTGTTTTAAGGAGCGTGGTCCCATTCTCTAATGTGTTCAATGTAAATAGCTCCTAAACTATTCTATAATAACAAAATTCACACAAAACTTCCTACATAACGATTTTGTTGAGACTACTGAAATTTAGTAAATGCATCTGTGTCATAATCCACACAAAAATGGACGAAATCAGGTTTACTTCCCATATAACACAATTTTAAATTCCATATGATTCTTTCACTTTCCAGTATTCAAATCAAGAAGCAATCAATGTATCCGAATAAAACTTTGCATGAATAGTGCAATAGATCTGTGAGATATATTATAGAAATTCAAAGAGCATCCGTTTCTGATAATAGTAACGACTGTATTTTAAAAATGGGTTAAATCGGAGTCTTTAGCCTTCATATAGCTAATTGAAAGATTTTCGAACTTACGGCTGACTTCATACTGTTTTTACAATAACGGTGCATCTTTTTGTCTGAAATAGATAAACTCAGGTGTAAGTTTGTCTATAACTAATATCAAGATCATCAAAAATCTACATATATAGTATATTGGTGATGGTAGTGAGGTACCTTAATGATACTTAGCGAGGTTCCTTTTTGGTAATAATATAAGTCATGCGGAAAAAAGAAAAAATCGATTCAAAACTACCCTTACCTAATATAAGATTGTCAAACTTCCGGTTGGCTTTATACCGTATATATTGATCGGTCAATATGCACGATATCTTTACAAAATTAACTGAACATATAATGTATATATTATAGTTCAATGCCGAAAATGGAGATTACAAACGAGGCTAGGTCCTTCCCCAACCCAACTGGTCTTTTAAATCAATTGTTTTATAAGTGCCCTTTTGAGTGGTATGTTTTTCTTTATACATACATATATCGACTTAAGGTATACAAAAAGTTGTGATCACTGCCTCGCCTTCCAATGAATGAAGGTTGTTTATATTAGCTAATGTTTTCTAAGTCTATGCTTTTGATTTCAGCTGCAACTTTTTGCAACTTTCTTTGTTATTCATGTTTTTTGTGTGTTATTTTTTGAAATTTTTTGTATTTACGTGTATATTCGTGAATATTTTATTGTTTTTTATGTTTTTTTTTACATACATATGTATGTATTCATATTTGAGCTTTGGTTTTCATTTTATCATTTTCTCGCTTTTATCAAATGTTTGTTTTATACGTACTTTTATTTAGGCACATCATATCGGTGTAAACTTTCACGCCTATATATATATAGTATATAATATTATGTTTTTGAATTTTGGTGTTTAGAAAATGTGTGAAGAAATATCACTTATCACCGAAGCAAATTTAACAAAGCTCAATATCTAATTATTAGAAGCTTCGTTAACAAAAAACTTGATATTATCTTCTTACCCTGCTATGATAACATTTTAAAGGAAAACAGTTATCCTGAGCAAATAAAGGTCTCAGAATCTGATGTTGAAGTTGAGATAAAAAAAATTTTTGGACCACAATGCGTCTCAAATGTAATTAATGAACGGAATGAGTCCTCTAATTACCTATTATCAATAGGAATATGTGGCTATGATGGCAATTCTGGTCAGAGCGAATATAAGCAGAAATTTTAAAATAATAATTTGGAAGACAATTAATTATTTGTCACGATATGTCCCTGTATAACTGATAATAGAATCGCAAAATAATGAAGAGTACAAACAAATTTAGAAAAACTGCAGACCTTCGTCCACCCGCTATTGCCGCCCTGTTCGAATTCAATTTCAAAAGAAATCGGTTTAAAAACCCTAAATGCACTAGATTTGCGGTAGATCCTGCAAAGGAATTAACTTCCAATTATTCCTGGTATTATCTTCCTTCGTCAGTCATAACATCGCTCTCGATGTTATTCAATATGCACCAGTTTCAATTTGAAAGCCGAAAATCCTATTTTCGTTTATCAACTTTTTTAATTTAATATAATTAATTAAAATTTGTCACCATCGGGGGGTGGTGTAATGGGAAACGGGAAAGGGAGATTTTAAAAAGCTTTGGCAAAAGTTTCACTTTTATATAGGCAGTGGAAGACCGACCACTGTGTGCTGACCCCAATTTTCGTCGGCTGATACTGTTGCAATTACACTTTCCATACTCGTAGGAAGCTCATCAATTGTCTCTGGCTTGTTTGCATAGACCAGGGATGGGCAAATTTTTAGCCCGCAAAGTTAGTTTGATGAGGGGAATATCAGTTTACGGAAGGATAAAAAATTGCGAAAAAATCAATGACATTCTTCCGAAACTTGATGTTGATCGCAAAATGCAGAGATAAAGAGATGTCCAACACATCTCTCATTGGCAGAGAGAGAGCAATTGCTAAACGTCAAAACCTCCTGAACTTGATCAGCTGTCAAAGTTCAGGAGGTTTTGACGTTTGACAATTGAAATCTTAACAAAAAAATATGTTAACGGAGGGATTTGTTGCCTCGCCCTAGACCACTAAATAAAATGTAAAACAAAGATAATTAAAGAAAACACGAAATATAAATGTATTTGACGAAATGTTTTGTCATGTAATGCATCATTGATTTTCAATGGAAAATTATTAAAAACTTTTACTAATTGAGAGTTAACAAACTTAATGATCTTGCATTTGTATTGAATGTTCAAAAGTCAGTTATTTTAATGTAGCATAAAAATATTTATATAGTTCCTCCATATATTAAATGACCACTATATATTAATTTTTAATCGTAATAAATATTGGGTGTTTTAATTTAAATGCCCAAAAATTATTATTTTGTTCGATCTGGCCAGAATGGAAAATGTTATAAAAAACGCTAATTTTGAGGCGCTCTCGTACAGGAATAAGTTGGACATCCCTTTAACACACAAATTAAAGAGCGAAAATTTACTTCACATCGGAATTGTACAGTTGTGTGAACAAAAAGAGGTAAACATATTTTGCAGGTTTTAGAGCTTCGCATTAATATTTTTTTATTTACTTTTTTATGGTGGGAAATTCTAATACCTGTTAGGAAAGAATTGTATAAGTTATACTTGTATCTAAAAACAATTTTATTTAATAAGAAAGCAGAATATTTTAAAACTTCACAATATTATATTGTTGTTGCTATTTTGTTCGCATTAATCACCATTGTAAAAATGACAATTGTAAAAACTCATTTTAGTTACAATTTGGAAACTTTGGGTGCTTTTATATGTAAGGCAGTTCTATATAGTATCTACATATATAAAACAAAGATATTTTCTTCAAACAGTTTGCGTGCAGTTCCATTTAATGAAAAGCTTATATACATAAATACATAAGTGATTTGTGATATTTTTCAGTTTGGTTATTTTACCAAAATACTGAGGTTTTTTTCTATAATTGTTTTATTAAATTTTAAAGATCTAAGTTGCCTCTGGGGAAGATGGAGTCATGTGTAGAAGTTCACGCAAGTGAGGAAAGTTCTCTGATCGCCATTCACTTGGGAGTGGCCAGAAACGATTCTTTTACATATGACTCAACCAGCTCACGACTTCCGGTCTCTGACCAAGTATCCTCTGGGTAGCCTAAGAACATCCGTTTGAAAGCGAGCTAAAGTGAGAAGGCGAAATATCCCCTACTTAGGGTTGTGCGCTGGGTTTGGGACCCGCCACGTAAAAAAACACCCCAAATGAAAAATAAACAACAGCCTCGGATGAGAGACCTCCCTTTTGATTACGACCATGGCAAACGAAATAAGGACTACGAATTGAGGACATGCACCTGGAATGTGCCGTGGCCAGCTGGTTGATGTCCTCGTGAAAATAAAGGCTGACATCACCGCCGTCCAAGAAATGCGATGGACGGGACAAGGACAGAGACGAGTAGGTCCTTGTGACATTTACTATAGTGGCCATATAAAGGAGCGCAAGTTTGGTGTGGGATTCGTTGAGGGAGAGACACTCCGTCGCCGAGTACTATCATTTACTCCGGTGAATGAACGTCTAGCCACAATCCGCATCAAAGCGAGGTTCTTCAACGTATCGCTGATTTGCGCCCATGCCCCGACGAAAGAGAAGGACGATGTGACCAAAGATGCCTTCCATGAGCGCTTGGAGCACACCTGTGAGTGCTGCCCCCGCCACGATATCAAAATCGTGCTTGGCGACTTTAACGCCAGGGTGGGCAAAGAAGGTATCTTTGGTACGACGGTCGGTAAATTCAGCCTCCACGAGGAAACATCCCCAAATGGGTTGAGGCTGATCGACTTCGCCGGGGCCCGAAATATGGTTATCTGTGGTACTAGATTCCAGCACAAGAAAATACATCCAGCTACCTGGCTGTCTCCGGATCGAAAATCCACCAACCAGAACGATCATGTTGTGATAGACGGAAGACACGTCTCCAGTGTTTTAGACGTGCGTACGTTCCGAGGTCCTAATATCGACTCGGACCATTTTCTTGTTGCAGCCAAGATTTGCACCCGCCTCTGTGCAGCAAAAAACGCGCGTCAACAAACACAAGGAAGGTTGGATGTCGAGTAAGCTGCAATCACAACAGACAGCCGAACGATTTTCGACCCGGCTTGCACTCCTGCTCTCTGAGAGCACTCGTCAACAACTCGGCATGAGGGCATAGATAAGATGATACGAAACTTTAGCTTTGACTCTCTTTTTCTCTCAAACGCGTTTCCTGATTATTTGACAAAGATGGAGATTAGGGAATTTCGAACAGCTGATATCAGAAAAGGCGGGATGCCAGAAATAAACCGATATAATTAACTGACAAAATCAGTGTGACATGAAATTTCATTAAACTGTGCGAAGATAAATTTTTATGTAAAATTAGTTAATGAATTTGCGTTATAACATTTACATATATATGCATTTTCAAAGTGTTTAATTTAGTGTTTTGTATTATTTAGCGAAAATTTGAATAATAAAGAAGTTTTTGGTTAGAATATATACATATGTAATTTATATTTTAAGTTATAGCAATTACTCACAAAAATAAGTATACACAGGAGTTCGTAAAAGAAATACACAAACTATGGAAAATTTAGTGGATAGAATTGAATTTTTTTGATGCACATTTGGAAATTGAAATCTTAATAACTATAATTCTACATAAAATAACTTTTTTCTTTAACATTAACCAAATTCTTAAACAAAAAACTAAATGTATGGATAAAATTGGGTCACAAAATTGAGTATACATTTGCATTTTATATGTGGCATCTCTGGATATCTTTTTGCAGCAGTGTTGTCCAACGTGACTGTGTGCACGTTATGCTTGTGTTGGTTATTCTAGCGTCAACTGATCGCAAAATTCTGCTTTGCTTGCCTACGAAGTCGAATACAGTAGCACAATCGTGCTTTCACAGACACTTGTCGCGACATGTTGGTGTGAGGTGTCTGGCACTGTCCGTGCGCTATTGTGCGCATAGGCCGCGGACAACGCTGTTTTACAGTTATGTGATCATGCTGACATTTAAATACGTTTTAAAGTTTTTGTCGTGTATTATCGTTAGATACGCAATTTATTGTATTTTGTGCATTATTTTCGCCATGGCTGGTACTAGAAAGGAGACAGCTATGGAAATAAGGGAATTAGTGATAAAATTGTGCTGTGAAGGTAAGTCGTACAGACAAATTGGTGAAATTATTAGTAGACCTCATTGCAAAGTCCAAAAAATTATAAATAAATGGAGATATGAAGGAACATTGCGAAATTCCGGAGGGAGAGGCAGAAAAAAAATTTTGACTCAGGTTGATGAGCGTAATATTGTACGTAAAGTGGAATTAAACCCAAAGATAAGTGTTCCTAAACTAACGGTTGAAGTGTCAAAAACAATAAATAAACAAATATCAACTGAAACAGTTCGTCGTGTTCTTCGCAAAAATAATTTGCATGGTCGGATAGCACGTAAAAAGCCATTTATCTCGAGTGTAAATAAGAAAAAATGGCTTGAATTCGCGAAAGCTCACGTTGATAGGCCTTTAAGTTTCTGGGAAAGTGTAATGTTCACTGACGAAACAAAGATTAACATTTGGGGATCTGATGGACGACAAATTGTGTGAAGAAAGCCAAACACGGAGCTAAAAAGTAAAAATTTAGTTGGAACAGTGAAACATGGCGGTGGTTCAGTTATGCTGTGGGGGGTCTATGGGAGCTACTTAATGGAGTAGGCACCATTCAATTTATTGAATGCAACATGACCAAGGAGATTTATTTGAATATACTGAAGTCAAATTTATGTCCAAGCATGGAGAAAATAAAGCTTCCGTCAGTGTTTTTATTCCAGCAAGACAACGATCCAAAACACACAGCGATGATAGTTAAAGAATGGAGAGAACTGAAATCTGAACTGAAAAAATCCAGTCCCCGTACCAAAGAAGAACTAAAAAAAGGAGATTATCAGGATATGGGACATGTATATATGTATTGAAAACATTTCTCTTGATTATGTGATGGTTTTTTATGAATTGTTTTATTTTTCTATTTATTGCTTATTTTAAATAGTTACATTATCTAAACTAATATATTTCAGCAGTGGCATCATTGGCAAATGTTATAAAAAATGCGAGTTTTGACAGCCCTCTCTCGAATCGAAGAGTTTCGTATCATATTATCCATGATAAGGGAACTGTGAGATGGCATTTCAAACTCCTTACGTACAACTGCAACCGAAACCATTGGTTTTTTTTTTTAAATGGAAAAGAACAGCTGGTACGAGGACTGCTCTGTCGCAGCGGAGAGAACACAGACCGTCTACCTCGCAACGTTACAACCACAACACGTGCGGGATGGGATAGACACCGAGAGTTAAAGAGGGAAGCGAGACTAGAAAAAGAAAGAGGCCAAAATTCGTGAGTATGAAGAGCTTGACAAGCTGGCCGACAGGGGTAATGCTGGAAAACTCTACGAAAAGATGTGGTGGCTAACAGAAGGTCTCAAGACCGGAGCATACTCTTGTAAAACCTCCGAAGGTGATCTAGTCGACCGATGCCCAAAGCATACTTAAATTATGGAGGGAACACTTCTCCAGCCTGCTGAATGACAGTGAAAGTACAACGCCAGGAGAAGGCGAAATTGATTCCCCAATCCATGACGATGAAGCAGACGTTCCATTGCCCGACCATGAAGAGGTTCGAATAGCAATTGCCCGCCTGAAGAACAACAAAGCGGCAGGGGCCGACGGATTGCCGACCGAGCTATTCAAACACGGCGGCGAAGAACTGATGAGGAGCATGCATCAGCTTCTTCTTAAAATGTGGTCGGACGAAGGCATGCCCAACGATTGGAATTTAAGTGTGCTATGCCCAATCCGTAAAAACGGAGACCCCACAATCTGCGCCAACTACCGTGAAATTAGCCTCCTCAACATCGCATATAAGGTTCTATCGAGCGTATTGTGTAAAAGATTAAAGCCCCCCCCCTCAACAAACCGATTGGACCTTATGTGGCTTTAGACCTGACAAACCAACAACTGACCAGATATTCATCACCCGCGAAAGGAGAATCGACACACACCACCTCTTCGTCGATTTCAAAGCTGCAAAACTAATACGGCTGTGTAAGCTGACTTTGAGCAACACTAAAAGCTCCGGCAGAATCGGGAAGGACCTCTCCGAGCCGTTCGATACCAAACGAGGTTTCAGACAAGGCGATTCTCTATCGTACGAGTTTTTCAACCTGCTTCTGGAGAAAATAGTTCGAGCTGGAGAACTAAATAGAGAAGGTAACATCTTCTATAAGAATGTACAACTGCTGGCGTATGCCGATGATATTGAAATCATCAGCCTCAACACCCGCGCCGTTAGTTCTGCTTTCTCCAGACTGGATAAGGAAGCAAAAGAAATGGGTCTGGCAGTGAACGAGGGCAAGACGAAATATCTCCTGTCATCAAACAAACAGTCGTCGCACTCGCGACTTGGCTCTCACGTCACTGTTGACAGTCATAACTTTGAAGTTGTAGATAATTTCGTCTATTTAGTAACCAGTATTAACACCACCAACAATGTCAGCCTGGAAATCCAACGCAGGATTAATCTTGCCAACAGGTGCTACTTCGGACTGAGTAGGCAATTGAAAAGCAAAGTCCTCTCTCGACAAACAAAAACCAAACTCTATAAGTCGCTCATAATTCCCGTCCTGCTATATGGTGCAGAGGCATGGACGATGTCAACAACGGATGAGTCGACGTCCTTTGCGCGTTGGCCATGGCGAATATCGCATTCGATGGAACGATGAGCTGTATGAGATATACGACGACATTGACATAGTTCAGCGAATTAAAAGACAGCGGCTACGCTGGCTAGGTTACGTTGTCCGGATGGACGAAAACACTCCAGCTCAGAAAGTATTCGAGTACCTGCCGGGGGAAGCAGAGGAAGAGGAAGACCAAGTGGAGAAGGACCTGGCTTCGCTTGGAATATTCAATTGGCGCCACCTACCGAAAAGAAGAAACGACTGGCGCGCGGTTGTTAACTCTTCTATAATCGCGTAAGCGGTGTATACGCCAATTAAGAAGAAGAAGAACAGAAGGTCTCAAGACCAAGACCTCCAAAGGTGATCTAGCGACCGATGCCCAAAGCATACTTAAATTATGGAGGGAACACTTCTCCAGCCTGCTGAATGACAGTGAAAGTACAACGCCAGGAGAAGGCGAAACCGATTCCCCAATCGATGACGATGGAGCAGACGTTAATTTTAATTGGGGTCTTCCTCAATTGATGCGCTAGCGGTAGCAATATTCTCGACACTACGAGCACTTTATCTCACACATAAGCAAAAGATTTATATGTCAATACGAAGGTGAGAACCACTATCCATATATATATATATACATATATATACATTTGTTTGATTTAACTTAATAATAAACATTTAATAATTGAATAATGATTGTATAAGAATAAGCTTATTCGCGTTTTTCCAAGAGGAATTAGAAAAACAAAAAACAAAAGCATGGAATGGTATCAGAAAAAAGTGCATAGAATCGGCCGAAAATGGCCGATGTCGGGTTACACCCGAACTTAGCCTCTCTCTACTTGTTTAATCAATTTTGTTAACACTTGAAAGTGTTGCATGGATGCTTTCAATGTGCAAGAGTATAAAACGTTCGTTACACTCGAGCATAGCCTTACCTTACTGATTAAAATGTTAATTTTGTCCCATGAATGGAACAGCTAATTCGAATAATAGTTGTGCTTATTTTCAACCAGACGAAAATCCAATTCGGAAAATTAAATAAATTTGACTTTCACAACAACTCGCAAAAATATGCCACAAATTTGATATCTGAGATATAATCATTATCAAATATTTTGATTATTTACAACTCCATTTGAGCAGAGTTCGGTTACACCAATGCATTCAGCGATTAAGAAATCTAAAGGAACAATGACCTTGTATTATCTTTTTTACTCAAAAACTATGTTTAAAAATAAATTATTGGGCTTTTAAAAAAATTTACCTTTCGATAAATAATTTATTTAAACCTCGTTATTTTTATACTCTTGCAACATGTTGCTAGAGAATACGGTGTTTGTATCCCCTAAAAGAAATCGATATAAATATAGGTTTATATACATAAGATCTCGAGACGAATTGAAATCCGTAGGTCCGTCTGTCTGTGCAAGCTGTAATTTCAACAAAAATAGAGATACCGTAAACAAATTTGGTATTCGTATTCCTTGGCAAAAAAGGAGGATGTGTTTGTCGATGGGCGTAATGACTACTACGCCCACAAAACACCATTAAACGAAAATATATAGTGACATAGCTAAATGAATATATAGAACTTTAAGTTGGCGCAGAGGATAGCAGGAACAAGGGGCAAATTTTGAAAAAGTGTGCATGGCCTCGCCCTCTAGTAAGTTTAATGTACATACATACGTACATCCCAAGCAACTAAAGATTCAACAATCAAATTCACTTCGAGCAAATATTTTAAGAATCCCTACCGACAGTGAGAAAATGAATAAAATTAGAGATTGTGTTTTACTCAAAACAGTGCATTTTTACGCCTAAAATATATCAAATTAGCGAAAACTTGATGTCATTATTTTCGGGTATCCGGTTGACTTTGCTCCGTATGATTGGATGTATATGTGATATACCTTGACAAACCAATAGAAGCATTTTATGAGTTTGTGGTATTATATTTATTATTAGTGTATAAAATTGGTTCAAGATAAGATGTATACCTGCGTAAAGTTAAAATTAATGCAATGAACCCGTCCTTTTCTCTGCTCTCAACATAATCCATTAAATGATTTCGGTCTTTCCACATGTATTTAAATCGTTCAGGTTTGTCAAAATGCGTGTTATTTTAATGAAACTAAATGGACAAGATCTCTTTAAAATTATGTGGTTTAGCTTTGAATTAAAATGATTTGGTACATGGGTGACGTTTTGCACATCATCTTAATATATTAAATTAATTTCTTCGGTTGAGCTAATATCAAATATCTCTTTTGGGAGAAATCTTATATCTCGGGACCCGACAAAATTTAGTACTTGGCATTCGACTCATATCTCCTTGTCCCGGTGTGAAAATGGGCGAAATCAGAGTACAACCACGCCTTACTTCCCATATAACGCAATTTTAAATTCCATTTGATTCTTTCACTTTCTAGTACACAAATCAGGAAGTAATTGGATTAAAATTTTGCACTAATAATTCCTTTAAAGTGTGCCAACTTATGACCGAAAATCCACTCAAAACTGTTCAAGCCCCTAGGTACCGAATATGTGGACCCCAGTATCTATTGTTGACGTTTTACTCATAACAGTATATCTTTGTGCTTAAAATTTATATATATTATATAACTATTACCAGGATTTTCGAACTTACGGCTGACTTTGCTTCACATGACAAATTTGTCGGCCAGTGTATGACTTATATAGAGTATATGTATACATAAAATTGCTTAGATTCCGATCCTTTGTTTGATGTTTTAATTCTAAGGTCCGTGCCGTTGATTATAGCAAGTTGCAAGAGTATAAAATGTTCGGTTCCACCCGAACTTAGACCTTTCTTACTTGTTATCATTTGTTTTTATTTCAAGAGTAAACAAAATATATCAAAAACAAGAAAAAACGTTAACTTCGGATGCACCGAAGCTAATATACCCTTCACAGGTGGATTTCTTTTAGTAACTATACTCGTATATGTGTTGAAGTAAATCTAAAGACGTAACCGGCCAGTGGTTTTCATCCAAAGGAAAACATTAAGGTTATTTAATCAAGAAAATGGATTTTTTAGACGTGGTGTATGGCATTGTTATCCGGCCTGTAAAATTTCTTCAACTATTGTAGCGTTGCCTTAGAGAATAAACCACGACGAATTTGCAGAATATACATATCTCTTTAACAGTGCCGGATTAGCCACGTAGCAAATGCTACGAGCCCCGCGAATCGGGGGCCTCGCGCCCCAACTGGCCGTAATTAAAAAAATATCAATTTAGATAGAGCGTAAAATATCCTTGCATTCTTTAAACGCGAAGCGCTTAGGCTATGCTTCACTTCCACCTGAAAATCTAAAACTCGATTTCGTCACTTTAGTTCGTAAAAATAAGTAGGCATTTTATGAACTTTTAAACTTAAATATTCTAATGTTTAATTATAAATATTATAATCGATATATTTAGATTAGTATCTATACTAGGTGCATTTCTACCCTTCAAGCGTCCAGATTTTTATTTTTTTATTAATATCCATTAATTTTTATATCAAAATAAAGTTAAATTTCTAAAAAATTAAAGTTTTTTGCACGTTGAACTTATTTTTGCTCATATTAGTTTGGTAACACTGATTATTTGACAGTTTGTAATTCATTTGTTATTCTTAAATAATCAGAACTCAACAATAAGTTAAATGTATAATAAAAGCTATTTTTGCAATATATCATATAAAATAAATGTTACAAACGAATTAGTGAAGTGCTAGTGGATATAAAAGTGCAAAATATAAGTGCAAAACCAATTTTATATCGAGAAAATAAGTACTTCAAATAGTGGTAATTTTTAACTATAAGCTTCCTGCGGCTATAACTATATATATTCTTGATCTGGGGAATCTCCTCTATCCGACCATACCCATTTTATTCCCGAAATCCTGGGACGGTATACTAAAGTTTTCCCATGGAAGGTCATACTGCCGGAAATACATCGGCTTACAAGCCCGAATTAAGAAAATAATTAAGTATGCAGAATGCATTCCCTGTCTTGCACATTCATTAAATTTGGTTACTAAGTGCGCTGCAGACTGCTGTACAGAAGCATTACTTTTCTTCGATTTTATTTTTTACCGCCTCTACCTATCGATGGGGTCGTCTTACGAACGCACTTAAAGATTCTACTTCAAAAATTCCGATTTTCAAACGGTTATCGGACACTAGGTGGTCAGCCCGAGCTGATGCTACGAAGACACTTTTATGTGGTTTTATCACTATTAAGCAAGTATTGGAAGACATTTTCAATAACGTGGATCAAAAAGCAGAGTGCCTTAATAAAGCTTACGAACTGGAAAGTGGGTGCCTCGCTAGTTTATAATCCAACAGAAACAACGAATAACTGATTCTAAGAAGTGTTTGAGTGCTCTTTAATCGGAATAAAACCGAAATTTTGCGTTGGTGCGCGACAAACATAGCTCCATTATTTCTCACTAGAGTCCAATCGACAGTCATTCTAGTGGACTGCACATCATGAACCGGTTCTCAGGAAAGCCGAAAAAGTCGACTGGAATGGTTATGAATCGGTCTTTTGGGATGGGCGTGGCATAATATATACTCAACAACTGATTACTGAGCCAGTTATAATCTATTTCACTGCGTGTTTGGTTGCAGTTCTTTTCTACTATTCTAAATACTTAACAATTGTATTATTTTTGAGAAAGAATTAAACAGATTCTTGTACTGTACACATATATTCAAATGATTCCTACAAACAAGAATTCTGAACAATAATTTTAAATATAATTTGTGTATTAATGAGTTGTATTAAATTTTGACATAAAGAGATAAAGAGTATCCTATGCCCTTGCCCTGGTTCTAAGCTACTTCCCCACCAATTTTCAGCCAAATCAATTCAGCCGTTCTTGAGTTCTAAATGGTGTAACTAACACAACTACCTTCTATAAATACAGATTATAAAAGGTGATCAATTTCCATGTTTCCTACTTCTTTAAAGAAAAAGCACAGAAACTTCAAATTTAATGGAGAATGTTTATTATCAACCGAAAGAGCATTATTTGGAATTTATTTTTTGAAGACAATCTCAGATGGTCCATCCTATGAGTCCAATTTTTGATGACTCGTTCGAGCATTTCGAGGGGCACTGACGAATGCCCTTGCCCTGTCCACGCGTGATGGACTTTACATATCCCCACAAGAAAAAGTCTAATTGTGTGATATCACACGATTTTGGTAGCCAACCGATCGGCCCCAAACGTGAAATTATCTGCTCACCGAAGTGTTCTCTCAATAAATCCACTTATTGATGAGATTTGTGGGTAGTAGCGCCGTCTTGTTGATACCAAATGTCAACGAGATCGCGAGCTTCAATTTCCGGCATCAAATAGTCCGTTATCATGGCGGTAACGGTCGTCATTGACGATTGTATTCTCATCGGCATTATCTTTGAAAAAAGATGGACCGATAATTCCACCGACACACCAAACCGTTGTTTTTTAAATGGTAGCTCTTGAACCTCTACAGATTGCTCTTCGAATCAAATGCAGCAATTTAGCTTGTTAACATACTCATTGAGCCAGAAATAAGCTTCATCGCTGAACAAAATTTGGTTCTAAAACGTCGGATCTTCTTGGAACTTCTTAAGAGCCCATAGAGCGAAGCGATGTCGCTTGGGAAGGTCGACCGGCTTCAGTTCTTGCACAAGCTGTATTTTGTATGTTTTCAATTTAAGGTGTCGGCGTGAAATGCGCCAAGTCGTGCGAACGGTGCCGAATCGACTCTCCACGATTTTCGTGTACACTTTCAACTACGGCAGCTTTATTTTCTTCACTGAGTACTGGACGTGGTCTATTTGATCAAATATTATCCCATAATGAATGCTGGGTCGCAAGATGGGTGATGGTGTTGCGAATAGTCGATTATGTTGACCATACGAGTAAGTTGAACAAAAATAGCAAGACAACTTGACACGACTCACGCGTTATCTGTCAAAAAAGATTATTGAAAAAAGTACTTCTACTTGGATTACCCCTTATTAAACTATTTACATCGCTGATAGTCGCAATTTTTTTATCTAATTTAAAATATATGGCAAATGATAAAAGTTACTCTTATGTACAAAAGGCTAAGGAAAAAGTTGATCTTGGGAGACCAATCAGCACATGGGAGAAAATATTGACATTTTAAATATCGAAATCTAATATTAAAGAAAGTAAGCAAGAGATAAGCTCGGCTGCAGCCAAACTATATTTACTCTCGCTAATCGTAAGAATAAAGGCGTAGTATTTCCAGTTGTCAGGAAAACTGAATAATAAACGTGTAAGAAAGGGCTAAGTTGGGTTATTACTCGTATACTCTAAAAAATTTCTAGAGATCAATGCCGGGGAAATACCTTCACGTGTCGCCAAAATTTATTAAAATTTTTAACTTTGGCGAAAGATCTAAAATTAATTAACTCAAAAATACCTACGTATGTACTGCATTTGTGATACAAACTCAGCCAAAGTGAAGTGGAAATCAAAATATTATAGCGCAACCAGTGAAAAACGTGAAATCGTGGCCCGAGTCAGCTGGCACGACCTATCTTATAGGCGCGCAATGTAACTGAACAGTGAAAAACGCTACTCCCTCTTCTCTCTTTGACGTGGGATGACGTGAGAATCCACGACATTTGGATTTTTGCCGCAGAATCGTGGCAGCTGTTTGCTCTCTCACAAGGGTTGCCAATATCAATATACTGCAGTAATTATCAACTTTTATAATTCAATCTGTTCAATATGTCGAATGCCATTATTTATAAATATATAAACTATTTTTAATAGTTTGTTTTCAGTTTTGGAAATTTAATATTGTAAAAAATTGTAATTGAAAACATAGATGTGTACAAAACTACATATGCGTATTGAGCAATGGCAACATTGTTCAAATGAAAACAAACAAAGATGGCTGATTTCTGCGTTTCCTACGTTCTCCACTGTGCACACATTTTGCCGATGAGGAAGGAAAAAGAAGGAAGGCAGTAGCGTTTTTCACTGGTTCTGCTATTAGAGAGGAAGAACTTCGTTCATGGTCTAGAACAATTTTATACTGTGCCCAAAAAATAAGGTGACATTTCAATTTAAACTGCGCGCGTCGTAGGATTTGGGGAATTATTTTTATGTCAAATTTCAGTCACATTTATGTCAAATTTCATGTCAAAATATTCATTAGTGTTTGAGATACGTGTCGTTTTGTGAGCTGCTAAAAGTGAGTTTTTCGTTTTTTGCAATGTCGAAATTTGTTGAGCAAAGAATTTGCATTAAATTTTGTTTACGGAATCAATTTTCTGCTGCGGATACGTTGAGGATGGTGCAGAAAGCCTTTGGTGATGAGTCTATGTCTAAAAAAAATGTTTACAAGTGGCATACGGAGTTCCAAGCCGGTCGTGAACGTGTCGAAGACGAAGAGTGTCCAGGGCAACCGTCAACCTCAACCGACGAAGCTCACGTTCAACAAATCAAAGATTTGGTGTTGAAAAACCGTCGATTAACAATTAGAGACCTTGCTGATGAAGTTGGCATATCGAAAGGCTCAGCCAATACCATTTTGAAGGATGTTTTGGGCCTCAAGCGCGTCAAATCTCGACTGGTACCGAAAACATTGAATTTTTTGGAAAAAAGGCGTCGCGTTGAAGTGTGTGAAACGATGCTTTCCGACTACCAGGGTGTCATGAAACGCATTATAATTGGCGATGAGACTTGGATCTGTGCTTACGACCCCGAAACAACCGATCAATCGAGCGAATATCGTGCCGAAAGAGAGCCGAGACCAAAAAATCGCGCCAAAGTCGCTCAAAAATCAAGGTCATGTTGACTATTTTCTTCGATTATTGTGGTGTTGTGCATTTTGAGTTCCTTCCAACCGGTCAAAGAGTCAACAAGGAATATTATTTGAACGTTATGCGTCGTTTGCGTAACGCTATCCGCCTAAAAAGGCCGGAATTGTGGAAAGACAATTCTTGGTTTTTACGCCACGATAATGCACCATCCCATACTGCCCTCGTAATTCGTGATCATTTCGCCACAACTCAACCCATATCGTTCCGCAACCACCATATTCACCTGATCAGGCGTCGTGCGACTTCTGGCTGTTCACCAAGCTCAAAAGACCGCTCCGGGGACACCGTTTTTATACGATAGAGGAGATTCAAGCCGCAGCGAAGACGGACCTGAAGGCCATCCCGGAAAGTGACTACAACCAGTGTTTCGAAGATTGGAAAATCCGTTGGCATAAGTGAATTGCATCGGGAGGGGATTACTTTGAAGGGGATGAAATTGATTTGGAATAATAAATAAAGAATTTTCAAAATAAATACAATGTCACCTTATTTTTTGGGCACAATTGCAATAACTGTACGGAATTTCTGTAGTGGGTGTTGAAGCTTTACATATCTGTGAGTTATGTAAAATGCCAAACAATTTTAACATCCATTGAAATGCAAAAGTGGATCATATTTTCCAGGCTATGTTTATTACTAAAAATATTTAGATTTGAATATGTACAAGATATGTTTATTTACAAAGATGTGTTTATGTATGAAAATTGTTGGGAGCAGTAAAATAGTAGTAAAGTACTAAAATTTTTTTTTTTAAATACTGAAGAATTTTTGCAAGTTTCGTCTATAAGAAATCTTAGTACTTGGTAGCATGGTAATGATTTTTGATAACAGCAATACATCGCTACTTCAGAGAATCTACGAGACTGTGGCATATTTTCGGTGGTATGCTCTGCCATGATTGCTGCACTACGATCCACAACTCGTTGTTGTTTTTGGGTTTATCCTTGCACACGGCTTTCTTGACGTCTGCCCAACGGTTTTCAATAGGATTCAGGCCAGGAAATTGAGATGGCCTGTTCATAACCTCAATTCCATTGACCCGAAACCACTCCTTTGCCACCCTACTGCTGTAATTAGGGTAATTATCCTGCTGAAATATCCTTTTCAGCGGCATGTCCTCTTCAGCAAATGGTATCATAATATACTGCATTATATCCGAGCATATGTGTCGGTCCATTATCCCAGTAATCTTGTGAATTGGGACTATACAATAAAAGTTGGCCTGTAAGAAAAACAGCCCAAACCATGATATTCAAACCGCTATACTTCAAAGTTTTTGTGCTGAATCTGGGGTCGTACTCTGTATTAGGGGAGCATCTTAGACACTGACGAGACCCTTTACCGCCGTATAGAACAACTTTCGACACGTCTGTCCATAAGATGTTGCGCCATTTCTCAATCGGCCAATTCAGGTGTCCTTTGGCGAATTTAAGGCGACTTGCTACATGATTTTTTTTTAATAACGGTACTTTTCGAGGACTGCGGACATATAAGTTATGGTCATGTAGAAGTCTTCTCACTGTATGAGCACCGCAAACCAGGTTCAGTTCTTTCCGAATCTCCATAGCTGACATTCTATATGGAGTCTTGGCAGATCTTACAACTATTCGTGTAAAATTCTCAGAAAGAATCCGTCTTGCGCCCCTTTTTTCGTTTTTTTTTTTTTTTATAACTGACTGCATTGCGAATCGTTGTGGCTTAACACCTTACAAGGTTTTCCACTCCCTTGTGGGACTTACCGTTTTTATGACAAATTGAATCCATTCTCGTTTGTCTTCACTACAGTCCTTCCCGCGGCCCAATAAAACGTGCAAAGTCATATTTTTTTTGCTTTTTGCATTGAATAATAAATAAAACATTAGAAAACTTACTTTTTGTTTGATAAAATTAAATTTTTTTAATTAAAATTTATCTGTTTGCAATCAGCTCACCGTTCACTACTATTCTATTGCTCGCTCATAAAAACAGATATCCCAATAAAATTGGCTCTAAAAAAATAACGGTAAGTGTTTCACACTTATTGTTGTGTATAACAGGACCGTTATACTTTAGAGAATATAACTAAAATAATGATCGACGGCAATATTATAAAAGAAACAAAATTTAAAGGAAAACTCTATTGGCCAATAGGCACTACTATTTCAATGCTCGCAACTGTATATGATCAAACATCTTCTAAATGTTATACTGCATGCAAATACATAAGTATGTATAGGATAGTACATATATTTTCAAGGTAAGTCCGAAACAATTCATTAATTGGCAGAAAATTCCGTCAAGAATATTTTTTAAAACTTAAGTTTTTTGACATTGCTTTTCAATCAACTACACATACGGACATACATATTAAACTTGCACAATCAACAGAATCTTGATCACACGCCGTATATTCCTAAAAATGGCAGGTATGTAACTTTAAAGAAGTTCCATATATATGTATGAACATATGTACACAAAAAAACGTACGTACATACATACATATGTATGTGTGAACACACTTGTATCCATATACTACGATGAAAAGTTAAAATGGTTCCATTCTTGTATGCACATAATATATACAACTGTTTCATTAGGAAATAAGGAATAACGGTTATTTGAAACATCTAAATTAATAATTATAGATATTAGTCTATACATATCTACATACTATATCTATATATAATATAGGTAGTATGTATATATATACATACATATATACAAATACTTTTCCTCTGAGGTAAGGAAACTACTGAGCCGATTTTTGTTAAATTTAACACACTGTTTAGGAGAATACTTCATAAAGCAATTATACTAAAAGTAAAGCAATGTATTTAACAAAATATGCGTGCACACCGTATATCTACATATGTACATGTATTTCTAAACATAGGCATTTGTTCAAAATTCAAAACAAAATGTTAATAATTCTAACTTTTAGTAAAGTGCGAAATAGAAAAGTCATTATTTTCCAATTGATGTAAGTAAATGTAAGGAAAGATAATTAGACTGGTACAAAATACCTCGGATTTTTATTGCATTGATACACATGCATATAAGGATGTGGGCATAATTCCCTTCTTATTTTTTCTTTTTTATTGTTAATTTAATGTATGAAGAACATTATAAAGAAACACGTGCTTCAATGTACCTTATTATTCTCATTACCAAGAGAACTGTACGCTCTTTATTATACTTTCTTATGCATACTATCTCGTTAACTTTTAGCGCATATTAGGGGTTGCAGTGAATGCCATCGTATGTATTTTATGAACTTAATAAATTTATGTACTGCGGTGTGTTCTTCGAAAGTTTTTTCTAATATGTATCGAAATGATCAGGACGAATTCATTGCCTAAATAAGATTGAACTATATTAAGGATTCTTTGAAATAAATAAATTTAGTCATAAAAATTACGGTTTAAAATTTGCTACAGTGGTGCGCTGTTGTTAACTCGGCTATAACCTACGTCAGTAAAGAAGAAGAAGATACGTCCGGCTGAATGTGGCCTGTTGAATTCCAGGTAAGTTGTGACAATAAAGTACCCGGAAATTGAAAATAAAACGCAAAATATTTAATTCTTCATAAATATTTTTTTTTTGCCTTCAACATAATCTCCACCAGATATAGTACACTTCCGCCAACGATTTATCCAACCCTCTGAACACTTTTCTAGATGGTATTCTACTTCTTTAGCGAATTTTGTTTTATCTCTTCGAAATTGAAAACGGGTTCCACGCAGCGACAAAAGATATTGGTTTGGGTATTTTGAGAGCAGCTTTACAAACATATTTAGTAGACTTTATAGGTTACCTGGTTGAAGAATTTAATCAGTGATAATGGCCAAAGGCTGAAAGCAATTAGTGATAGAGGAATGAACGATGACCTAATGAAATTCAAAGAGGCTTTAACAGAAATCTTTACTATTATCTATTTGTTATAGGTAAGATTACATATAGGAGGACTACGTCATGTGTAGAAGTTCACGCAAGTAAAGAAAGTTCCCTGATCGCCGTTCACCTGGGAGTGGCCAGAAACGATACTTTTACATATGGTTTATTATGTTTTTTTTTACTTACATATGTGGATATGATGATATCAATATCATCGGTATACGCCAGCAGCTGTACACTTCTGCAGCTGAAGAAGTCACAACACAGGGAGTCGCCTTGTCTGAAACCTCGTTTGGTATCGAAAAGCTCGAAGAGGTCCCTCCCGATCCTGACGGAGCTTTTGGTGTTGTTCAATTTTAGTTTACACAGCCGTATAAGTTTTGCGGGGATACTAAATTCAGTTAAAGCGGCATAAAGGCAGCTTCTTTTCGTGCTGTCGAAAGCAGCTTTGAAATCGATGAAAAGGTGGTGTTTGTCGATTCTCTTTTCACGAGTCTTTTCCAAAATTTGGCGCATGATGAATATCTGGTCTTTCACACAATATGCTCGATAGAACCTTATACGCGATGTTGAGAATGCTTATCCCACGGTAGTTAGCGCACATTGTGGGGTCTCCTTTTTTGTGGTTTGGGCAGAGCACACTTAAAATCCAATCGTTGGGCTTTCGTCCGACCATATTTTACAAAGAAGCTTATGCATGCTCCTTATCAGTTCTTCGCCGCCGTGTTTGAATAGCTCGGCCGACAATCCATCGGCCCTCGCCGCTTTATTGTTCTTCAGGCGGGTAATTGCTTTTCGAACTTCATCATGGTCGGGGAATGGAATGTTTGCTCCATCGTCATCGATTGGGGAATCGTTTTCGCCTTGTCCTGGCGTTGTACTGTCACTGTTCCCTCCATAAATTTAGTATGCTCTTGACATTTTTTCGTAGAATTTTCGAGCATTTACCCTGTCGGCCAGCTTATAAAGCTCTTTCTACTAACGCATTTCGGCCTCTTTCTTTTTCTGTCTACAAATACGTCTCGCTTCCCTCTTCAACTCTCGGTATCTATCCCATCCCGCACGTGTTGTGGTCAATCGCAACGTTGCGCGGTAGGCAGTCTATTTTCTCTTCGCTGCGATACGGCACTCCTCGTCATACCAGCTGTTCTTTTGCATTTTCCGAAAACCAATGGTTTCGGTTGCAGCTGTACGTAAGGAGTTTGAAATGATGTCCCACATTTTCCTTATACCGAGTTGTTGACGAATGCTCTCAGAGAGCAGGAGTGCAAGCCGAGTAAAAAATCGTTCGGCTGTCTGAACCTTCTTTGTATTTGTTGACGTGCGTTTTTTGCTGCACAGAGGCGGGTGCGAATCTTGGCTGCAAAAAGATAGTGGTTCGAGTCGATGTTAGGACCTCTTTGCGTACGCACGTCTAGAACACTGGAAACGTGTCTTCCGTCTATCACAACATGATCGACCTGGTTGGTAGCTTCTCGATCCGGAGTCAGCCAAGTAGCTTGATGTAATTTCGATCACAACATCTGATGAGTCGACGATACGAGTTTTCGAGAGAAAGATTCTGCGAAGTAGCTTTGCGCGTTGGCCACGGCGAATATCGCATTCGATGGAACGATGAGCTGTATGAAATATACGACGATATTGACATAGTTCAGACAGAGAGACTGAGGTTGCGCTGGCTAGGTCATACGTATGGACGAAAACACTACAGTTCTGAAAGTTTTCGACGCAGTACCGGCGGGGTGAAGCAGATGAGGAGAAAGACCTCCACTCCGTTGGAAAGACCAGGTGTAGAAGGACCTGGTTTTGCTTGGAATCTCCAATTGGTGCCACGTTGCGAAAAGAAGAAACAACTGGCGCGCTGTTGTTAACTCGGCTATAATCGCGTAAGCGGTGTCTACGCCAGTAAAGAAGAAGAAGAAGATTACATCTTCTGTTCCGTTTATTTTTTAATATAGAAGGTCTCATTCTATATACAAAAATTTGATTGCATAATCATATACATACAATACTTGTCCAATAAATTACGAACGAAGAAAAAAATATGCAGAATTCTAACTTTAATCATTAATAAAAACATAAATATGTACATATTTGGCGTTTTTTGGAAAAATGTATGCTATATACATTAAACTTAAATAATAATAATACGCCAAATATTTATGTTTCTTATTAATGATTATATTTAGAATTCTGCATATTTTTTTCTTCGTTCGTAATTTATTGGACAAGTACTGTACATATGTATATGTATGCACATAAAACGAAGTCATGTTATCGTTGATTTTTAATTTTTGTCATAGAAAGAAAATATTCAAAAAGTCAAAAGTTGGGCGTGTGCCAGTTAGTGCCTATATGGACATGTGAGCAAGTATGCATACATACATATAATGGTACCCGAATACATACACCATTAATGTATGTACGAGTATGAATATGTTAAATAGGGGTGATGGTGGGTTACCATGGCATCCGTCTGTAAACTGCAGTAGCATCATTTTACATTTATTCGTGAAAAATGTCGAATCTGTCGTGCTTAATGCAAGCGCATACAGCAGAAGGTTTCACCTAGACATTGGAGTTGGTATTCTGATTACGTGAAAATCCCGAGCACGTGCACAAAGTAAAGATTTTTTTATGATGAACACGCTGCACGTGCACTCATGGTTTTCTCAGGTACTTGTATGCCACGTCGTACCTTATATTTTCAGGATATGCGTCTGAGTACCTTCTGAGTACTTTTTGATTTTAAGGGCAACTCGCAATGCGCTTAAGCGAATATAATATGATCTCTGTACTTCTGTACTATTTTTGTGGTGCTTATTGTATTACAACCTTTAATTGCACTACCTCTCAGCGGGATTCCGTTTGGTTAAACGAAATTCTTGTGGATTTATGGTATGTTGTTCATGACTTTCATACACATGCCCTATTAGAAATCGATTACAAAAGCTTTTGGTGTGAGAATTATTTAGTTAAATTGAAATGTTTTTATTTGGATCAAGTTATTTAAAACTAAGTAATTCCCATGTTTGTCGAAAGTTATACTGGAGATTTAGTTAATATGTTATTTTATAACATGTTATACAAAGTTAAACATTATTTCACTTTTGTTATTAACACCTAACTGCTTATATATAACACCTAGAACTAATCGCGAATATATGTATAGGTTTATACATATATTATACATGTACATATATAATCAGGCTGACAAGACGAGTTCGGAAGCCGTTAAGCGAAACCTATAAAGTAAGTGCTACAACAAAGCCTTTAAGGTACAAAACTGAAATTTTGTTTAGAGGATCATCGTAGGGACGGAGTGATTGAGTGTCGTCGTGCCCTAACAAATTTACAAGTATCAAGAGTACCATGACATAACCCAGCGAGAAAATGGGTAAGAACGGATAATAACCACGCCCTTCTTCTATGCTTATCTCACAATATACTATACGTAAAATTTTTTTTTCGATACCGATTTGTTTTAAGAAAGTCGGCATGTGTAAAAGTACCCATAGTTTAGAATTGGCACGGCTGTATACCACTATAAGTTCTTAAAATTTTTCGGGTTTTTCGGGACTCACTTACTATGTTGATTTTAGATTTTTCTTATATTATACATAGATAACATGCCACTAACTTAGTTGTAAAATAATCTATACCCCAAAACGTTTTAGCGGTACGCCAAATATGCGCTACTCGTAAACATTTTGAATGGTGAGTTGTGCGTGGCCGCAGGTGTATGCTACATAAACATTTAATTGTTGCACTTTTACTTTTACTCACAAGTGATTCGAGCCTGGTGTTATTTTAAAATAAGTATTGTGCTCTTAGGATAATCCCTCCAGAGCCAGATGGGCCATGTTAATGCGTAAAGTACTTCCATAGGTAAGGACATGTAAATATGCATGTGCGTATACTAGTACATTTACATATATAAAGTCACTTTTGTTTCCGTTTAACCTAACATTTTATACTCTCGTAATGTACCGGATCAATCACGGAGAAATACGTTTAGGAGTTGGCAAAAATTTATATTAAACAATTAAGGACGGACAGATCAAGCTGAACGGTTTAAATCGAGATGGGAAAACGCAAGTCATTTTATGGGGTGTATTGGGGACGGAGAAAGGGACGGGCTGATTGCATTAACTTTCATATTGCTCAGGTATACTCGAAAATATACATAAGTATATAGACTCGCGGTAACAAAAACACCGGCTAACATGAACATAATTTTTTTTACACTGACTACTCGGTAGCGTAAACACGATGGGAAAGCCCTATAACGTGAACAAATTTAAAATGCATTTAAAACGTTATTTTCTTTTCTACATGCATACATATGTATGTATGACAATTATGGGAATCGTTTTTATAAAAAGGGGAATACCCGTAAATTATTGCTTATGAGTATACTGGGATGGATCGATGTGGATTGGCATTAAAATTAGTGCGCGTTGCTGACTTTGCATGATCTAATCTAAAGTTATTCGTGAAAAATGTCGCAAAAACGACCAAAATACTTGTCTCTAAAGGAAAAAGTTGATGTAATAGAAAAATTAAAAGGAGGATCAAGCGTAACCAGCTTAGCAAACCAGTACAGTGTTGCAAAATCAACAATTTGCGCCATCAACAAAAAAAAGAGAACATTTTAAAATGTGTTAACAGTACATTTTCTGGGCCTGGAAAGCGGAAGACTTTGAAGTGTTCTGAACTTCCTAAAATGGAAAAAGCGCTTTACCGTTGGTTCCTTAAACAGCGACAAAAAAATTACCCTGTCAATGGATTGATAGTTAAAAAAAAAGCTACATTTTTTTATTCAAAAATTAAAGAAACTCAAAGCGATTTTAGTGCGAGTGATGGATCTTTGCAACGCTTTAAGAAGCGTTATAGTGTGCGTTTTATTAAAATAAGTGGAGAAAAGTTATCTTCTAGACCTGAACTTGTGGACCCTTTCAAAAACAAGCTGCAAGCCAAAATTAAAGAGCTAGGTCTGTCGCACGATCTAATATATAATGCAGACGAATCGGGACCATTTTGGAAGCTGCTACCTAACAGAACATACGTATCCTCACAAGAAAAAAATGCTCCTGGAAGAAAAACGGAAAAACAGCGTGTCACTTTTCTGGCTTGTACAAACGCAACAGGGGTGCATAAAGTTAAACTTCTTGTTATTGGAAAGGCAAAAAATCCTCGCTCTTTTAAAAATTTTGATTCTCCTGTTGACTACAATTGCTCCAAGTCGTCATGGATGACGGCTGCCATTTTTAAACATTGGTTTCACCATTCGTTTGTACCACAGGTTAAAAATCAGTTTTAGTGATTTCAAACTTTTACATGTGTATTTCTTATTATTGTAGGTCAGGAAATTTTTAAAAGATCAATGATTGCCCAATAAAGTTCTGCTGTTGATAGACAATGCTCCATCTCATCCTCCCGAATATGAATTGAGATCAGATGACGAGTTAATAACTGCAATGTTTATGCCACCTAATGTCACTCCACTCATACAGCCAATGGATCAAAATGCCATACGACTTACAAAACTTTTCTACAGAAACAGTCTTTTGGTATCAATTGTAGCCACAGGGACTGATGTTATTGAAGCCTAAAGAAATTGATGTTAAGAGACGCTACTGGCTATTTAGATTTAGCTTGGCAACGTCTTGAAAAGGAAACAATAGCAAAATGCTGGACGAACATTTTAAGCTCTATAGAAGATGAAAAAGACTGTGATGAGGATATTCCATTAGCTACTTTGAGAGAAAGGATTTGTTTACCAATTAACTGCCAACAAGAACGCGCAATAGAACTGCTTCATTCAATTAATCCAGAGGTTTGAACCTTTTCTTCCATCCAATAACGCATTTGATTTAAATTGTGTATTTGCAGGTTAGTTCTTCAATTGCTGATATCAATGAATGGACTGAAGATTTTCCTAACTCAACCGAAACGAACGAGGTTTTAACTAGTGATGAAAGTGAAAGCGAGGATAGTAATCTGGAAAGACCACATACAAGAATAGAGCCTAGTGAAGCAATCAACATTTGTAATAAAGCTTTGGAATGGGCGGAAGATGAAAATATAAGTCCAACAGATATCAGCGTACTTAAACGTCTCCGCGAAAAAGCCGTGTTCAGCAATTTGCAAAAAAAGAAAATCCAAAAAAAGATAACTCATTTTTTCCAATAATTTCAATAGGTATTTTTTTTCTTAACAAAACCTAAACATATAAATTATATGTTTTTACAATCTGAAATAAAATAAAAATAAATGAATTTGAGTTAAAACACATGTTCAATTTATTTGAAAAATTATAAAAATTATACCTTCGAAAACGTGAACAACCTCGCAAACGTAAACACGCTCGGTTTTTAATAGTTCACGTTACCGCGAGTCTACTGTATTTTGAAGCAATTTTATTATAAATAATACTGACCGATATATTCGGTATAAAACTTTTGTTGTGAATTCCAAAACAGATTTCCGTAGTTGTCCGATTTGAAAACCAATTCTGATTTTTAATGGTGGCACAGAATTTGATTGGATTTTCGACTTTTCGAATATACACAAAACCAATATTCGAATCTGCTGTTTACTCATGTGACAAAACCTGTCACATTTTGAAGTGAATCTAATAGAATTTTAATGAGTTTCAAGGAAATCACATTTGAAATTTTAATTGGATTCACTTTTGCATACGTATGTTCATGTACATGCATACTTTACAGACTTATATAATATTATCGACTAAATAAAGACGGAGGTAAATTTGGTTTATTGCGTTTTGTAAATCCTATTAAAATATCTAAATTTTTAAAATTAATAATTATGGCATTTTGTATTTTAATATGTTTTCTCCTACATATGTATATAAAGAAGATTAATTCGTGACAATAAACTTGCTTTGTTTCTGATAGCAAATCCTATAAATTGGTTTCCGTTAAACCCAAAAACCAAAAAATTATTTCTGTTACGAACATTAAACCAAAAATATCTGAATTCAAAGCATTGAATACATTTTTTATCGTTTTGACTTTGGATTTCGACAATTACTGAGTTCTACAACACCGCTGTATAAGAGGTACACAAGAGATGGAAGAAGTATTGACTCGATTTTATATTTTTTTTCGATACTACATAAAATTAACATGCCACAGACTAATAAAATGCTCCCAGGATTTCACACAAGGGAACACAACCACCAGTCATGTGGAGCAAAGTCAGCTGGACGTTCAAAAATTCTGATATTGATATTCGGGGGCTGGGTTAAGTTATCGTCAAATTGTATCCATTTTAGGCGGAAAGATGCACTGTTATGGTTAACACACAATCTCTCATTTTCATTGATATATGGGGGCGAACTCATTTTTGACACACAGATATTCTATTATTAAGAAAGGATTTCCTCGGAATTTCAATTATACTATATATCTCACACATTGACTGATATTTTCAGTCAAAAGTCGATCTAGGTGCTTGAAAAGTTTTGGTCCGATTTTGAAAATTTTAGTCATTAGGTTGCATACTTCAAAGGCACTATTCGTGCAAAGTTTTTTCTCGCTATATGAATTGCTTCTTGACGTGTATAATGAAAAGTGTAAGAATCGATTGGAATTTGAAAATGTGTTATGTATATGGAAAGTATTCGTAGTTGTAGTCCGATTTCGCCCACCTGGAGTTTGACATTGGAATATCAAAAGAATGTTACATACCTCATTTGGTTGAAATCGGTAATGTACGTCCCGAGATATGTGATTTCACCTAAAAGTGAGCGATGTTATGCGCACTGATTTTGACCTCATAGCTGTATCATACTATTTCGGGGGTAAAATTTAATGTCTCTATTATTCTCTCTAGTTGCAAGAATCAACATTCTTATTCTATGGAATCGCGAAAGAATTATCCCAATGGTTATTATAAGTTGTAGACCCACTTAGCGTCATTACTTTATTTTGGTTATATTAGTATTAAAATTAACTTAATTAACAACAGCGTGCCAGTCGTTTCTTATTTTCGCTACGTGGCGCCAATTGGACATTCCAAACGTAGCCAGGTCCTTCCAACGAAGTGGAGGTCTTCCTCTTCCTCTGCTTCCTCCGGCGGATACACTCAGAGCTGGAGTGTTTTCGTCCATTCGGACAACATGAACTAGCCATCGTAACCGCTGTCTTCTAATTCGCTGAACTATGTCAATGTCGCCATATATCTCATACATCTCATCGTTCCATCGAATGCGATATTCGCCGTGGCCAACGCGCAAAGAACCGTAAATCTTTCGCACCTATCACCTGTTAGCAAGAGTGATCGTGCGTTGGATTTCCAGGCTGACATTGTTGGTGGTGTTTACACTGGTTCCAAGATAGACGAAATAGGAGATATTTCGTCTTGCCCTCGTTCACTGCCAGACCCATTTGCTTTGCTTCCTTGTACAGTCTATAGAAAGCAGAACTAACGGCGCGGGCCGATGATATCAATATCATCGGTATACGCCAGCAAATGTACACTCTTATAAAAGATTGTACCTGCTCGATTGAAGAAGTCACGATAGGGAGACGCCTTGTCTAAAACCTCGTTTGGTATCGAACGGCTCGGAGAGGTCCTTCCTGATCTTGACGGAGCTTTTGGTGTTGCTCAATGTCAGTTTACACAACCGTATTAGTTTCGCGGAGATACTAAATTCAGACATCGCGGCATAGAGGCAGCTACTTTTCGTGCTGTCGAAAGCAGCTTTGAAATTGACGAAGAGGTGATGTGTGTCGATTCTCCGTTCACGAGTCTTTTACAAAATTTGACGCATGGTGAATATCTGGCCGGTTGCTGATTTTCCAGGTCTAAAGCAACACTTATAAGGTCCAATTAGTTTGTTGACGGTGGGCTTTAATCTTTCACACAATAGGCTAGATAGAACCTTATACGTGATGTTAAGAAGGCTTATCCCACGGTAGTTGGGGCAGATTATGGGGTCTCCCTTTTTGTGGATTGGGCATAGCACACTTAAATTCCAATCGTTGAGCATGCTTTCGTCCGACCATATTTTGCAAAGAAGCTGATGCTTCCGATAATCCATCGGCCAGCGCTGCTTTGTTGTTTTTCAGGCGGGTAATTGCTATTCGAACTTCTTCATGGTCAAGCAGTGGTACCTAAAATTTTAAACGCGTTTAAGCCTGCTTATTAAGTTCTGAAATTTAACTTATTTTTCTTTTTTAATCAGTAAAATTGTCCAACTAGGTGCATTTTTAATAACTCATATATCAACAAAAATAAGTAAACTTCAAATTTATTGTTGCCTTATTTGCGTTTGAAACATTTATATAGTTCATTTAAATAATACAAATATAATATATGTTAGTACAGTGTATATTTATTAAATAGCAAAAACACATACAATATTTATATATAACCAATAGAGACAGAGGAATATGAACAACTCCGAAGAAGAATTAATAATAATAAAAATAAATTGATGTATTTACTTTTCAGATATGATCTTCTTCTACAATTTCTCTGCCATTATGAAATTGTGATCAATACTTTTTTGTTAAATGCATGAAAAGATAATATCAAAAAATGTTATAATTAATATTTTGCCTTAAGATGACTGACGAAAAAAAGGAAATCTTAAGACATAAGCTGATTTTATTATCATTCATTTTGTTTTTAATTTTTTAAAAGAATACAAGTGATGCTACCTATACACATGCAATATATACATACATATACTCGTATCTATGAATGTATTTGAATAAGAATGAAAAAATATTTGTTAAATAAGTTTACACCTGCAATATTCGGTTGCTGCTCGCAAATAAAGAACTTTTATAGCTACAGGTTAAACACAAATATTTGACAGTTACTTACACATACACTAAAACCTATAAAGTGCTTACTCCTGTACAAAAATATCGCTTCTATAATTTTACTGGGGAATGCTTATCAGACTATTATTTTGTATGTTATTCTCATGGTTACCTTTGAATTCAAAAAAAATAATAGATTTATTGAAAAATCTTTGTACATATACGAGTATTATACGATGTTTCTGCTATTTACGAAAGCATTTATCACATACTGCACGTATTGTCCCATTGGTGGTACTTTGTATTTGTCGGCGTGGTTAGCACATTGGCCTTAAATGATCGATTCAACTGAAAGATGAACAAATAAAATCTGGTAGTTCATTGTATTATTTAAAGAACAATTCTCAATGTAATTAAGTAAATTTGACTTTCGCTTTAATTATGCTTAATGCATAAGGTTATTTGCAGTCATTCCAATGGATAATTAATAAATCATACTTTTTTCTTTCTATCATACTCTCGCAACTTTAGAGTATTAAATCTTCGTACGTCTAAAGTTGCGTTTCACACCTAAAACTAATCGCGATATATGTATATGTATAGAGTTAAACACACATAAGCAAACATTAACAGGATGACACCACAAGAAGTTGCAGATGGGCGTAATCCAAAACATACAAAACGCTCTAATTCAGCCTAAAATCCCTTATTCACACGTTCCTTTAGTACATTGTGAAAATGGGCAAAATACAAATAACCAAATATACTTTCTATGCTATATTACAATTTTAAATTCATTTCGTTTCCTCTCTGATTTTGTCATTCCACAGTTAATAGAACATACTTATGTACATATATAGTACGAGTATGTCGAAAGCCAATGTCTTTATAATGCATCTTTACAGAAATACTTCATTTTAAGTATTTCATCATCATCCGTCCCAAAATTGACGAAGTTAAGATTATAATTTTACATGGCTGCAGATTGGAGTACGTGAACCCTGGTTCCTATAATGACTTTTCACCGAACATATCAGCCAATATGAAATGCAGAAAGATTGTTTGATGATAATATCATGCCCTGTAACAAAAGTGCGAACATCGGGTCAATATTTTCCCTAGGCGCCAAATACCAAAAATAAAGATTTTTGAACTTCCGGTTGTCTTTATATCACACTAGAGGACCCGTCCACGCTTCACTATGGCTGATACATAGATAATACTACTACCATCTATATATATGATTTCTATTAGTTGGATTATAACTATTAGTTAATGAAATATATTAGGTTGTCAAAAAAGTCTTGCGGTATTTTCGCTAGTTGGCGCTGACAGCGCGTAGTTCTGATTTTAATCGTCGCATCGGGTCATGCTATACCTTTTTGGAAAGCTCATTTCACGCGCTAACACGTGTTTGAGTGATTGTCGTTTCTTTTAAGTCGTTCGTGAGTTATAGCGTCGCAAACATGGAGCAAAATAAAGAGAAAATACGGCATATTTTACAGTACTACTACGATAAAGGCAAAAATGCATCTCAAGCCGCCAATAAAATTTGTGCAGTTTATGGACCCGATACAGTTTCCATTTCCACCGCACAACGATGGTTTCAACCACGTTCCGGAAGGCCTGTCGTGGAAAATTGCGATAAAATCACTGAATTGGTCGAAAGAGACCGGCATAGTAGTCATCAAACCGTTATAAACCATTTGAAGAAGCTTAGAGTCACTAAGAAGCTCGATGTATGGGTGCCACACGAATTGATTCAATAAAAATACCGCAAGACTTTTTGGCTTTTTTGGGAAAATACTGTTGAATTTGGGCTCAGCGAAATCCACCGTTGAGAAGATATTTGCTAACCTGGAAACAGGCGAAATGAGCAAAGAAGGTGCCTCGCAAGTTCATAATCCAACAAAAACAACGAATAACTGATTCTGAGAAGTGTTTAAGTGCTCTGTAATCGGAATAAAGCCGAAATTTTTCGTCAGTGATAGAAACATAGCTCCATCATTTCCCACTGGAGTCCAATCGACAGTCATTGTAGTGGACTCCACATGATGAACCTGATGAACCGGTTCTTAGGCGTGGAAAAACAAAAAGGCGGCGGGAAAGGTTATGACATCAGTCTTTTGGGATGCACGTGGTATAATACATACTCAACGACTGATTACTGAGCTAGTTATAATCTATTTCACTGCGTATTTGGTTGCAGTTCTTTTCTTCTATTCCAAATATTTAGCAATTGTATTATTTATGAGAAGACTCTGTTTAAAATTGTACGCATATATTCAAATGATTCCGACAAACATGAATATTGAACAAATGCTTATGATTTAAAATATAATTTTTGTATTTATGAGTTGTATTAAATTTTGACATAAAGATATAAAAGGTATCCTATGTCCTTACCCTGGTTCTAAGCTACCTCTTCACCAATTTTCAGCCAAATCGGTTCAGCCGTTCTTGAGTTATAAATGGTGTAACTAACATCAACTTTCTTTTATATATATAGATTTATCAATCAATAAGAATAATATTAAAATTAAAAGTTAGCGTTAGTGAAGCAAACTTTATGCCAAACTGGGCGGTCGGTCAGTGAGGGCATTATTTGTACAAAATTGCGTGAAAAAATGTTCTCGAGTATACTATATCAAAAGATTGGTTAAAATCAACATTCATACCACTACCTAAGAAAAATAATGCGAAACATTGTAGTGAGTACAGACTAATTAGTCTAATGTCATATGCTCTCAAGATATTTCTAAAAGTCATTCACGCCAGAATATATAAGAAATGTGAAGAGTAAATGGGCAAGACGCAATTTGGCTTCAGAGAAGGTCTTGGAACACGCGAGGCATTGTTCTGTATACAAGTTTTGGTTCAAAACTGTAAAGATGTCCAAAAAGATATCTTTTTATGCTTTATTGATATGAGAAAGCTTTCGACACCATTAAACACGATAAACTTATGGAAATTCTTCATTTTATGGGAATAGATGACAAAGAGATTCGTTGCATAAGAAATCTATATTGGCAACAAACTGCCCATGTAAGCTTCAATGGTGATATAACCGAAGAAATATCTATTTCACGAGGTGTAAGACAAGGATGCATTCTGTCACCCTTGTTATTTAACATATGTACATACATATATTCGGAAGTAATATTTAAAGAATTGGTAACCAGTATTGCTCAAGATGTGAAAGTAAATAGTATTTTCATAAATAATATACGCTATGCAGACGACACTACATTAATAGCCGATAGCTTGATGGGATTACAAGAACTTGTAAACCGAATTAACTTACGTAGTGACGAATATGGCCTACGCATTAACATAAACAAGACGAAGTACATGATTATTAGTAGGAACAAGTAAGGAAGGGCTAAGTTCGGGTGTCACCGAACATTTTATACTCTCGCATGATAAAGTGATAATCGAGATTTCATTAACCGTCATTTACATATTTTTTTATTTTGCTGTAAAATTAATTAGATGAGATCAATTTGTGTACTTTGAGTATTGAATTGTATTTTCATTTATTTTAACTGTATTGAGGACTATGTAAAACAACGAAAACAATCGTTTTTCGAAGTTAATGCACATTTTATTTCTTACATGAATAAGATTATGCAGGTTTGACTTAGAAGTAATAAGTATTATATATTTTAATAATTAAATGTTATATTTTTAAATTCTAAAGATATGTTTTTACAAATAGCAAAATGTATCCTACGTACATTTCATTTATTCTCTATATATATATGAATATGTATATATTATACAGAGAAGGCATCAGATGGAATTCAAAATAGCGTTATATGGGAAGAAGGCGTGGTTGTGAACCGGTTCCACCCATATTTCGTACATGTCATTAGGGTGTTAAGAAAATATTATATACCGAATTTCATTGAAATCGGTCGAGTAGTTCCTGAGATATGGTTTTTGGTCCATAAGTGGGCGACGCCACGCCCATTTTCAATTTTTAAAAAAAGTCTGGGTGCAGCTTCCTTCTGCCATTTTTTCCGTAAAATTTAGTGTTTTTGACGTTTTTTGTTAGTCGGTTAACGCACTTTTAGTGATTTTCAACATAACCTTTGTATGGGAAGTGGATGTGTTTATTATCCGATTTCTTCCATTTTTAAACTGTGTATGGAAATGTCTGAAAGAAATGACTCTATAGAGTTTGGTTGACATAGCTATAGTAGTTTCTGAGGTATGTACAAAAAACCTAGTAGGGGGCGGGGCCACGCCCACTTTTCCAAAAAAATTGCGTCCAAATATGCCCCTCCCTAATGCGACCCTTTGTGCCAAATTTCACTTTAATATCTTTATTTATGGCTTAGTTATGACACTTTATAGGTATTCGGTTTTCGCCATTTTGTAGGCGTGGCAGTGGGCCGATTTTGCCCATCTTCGAACTTAACCTTCTTATGGAGCCAAGAAATACGTGTACCAAGTTTCATCATGATATCTCAATTTTTACTCAAGTTACAGCTTGCACGGACAGACGGACGGACGGACAGACAGACATCCGGATTTCAACTCTACTCGTCACCCTGATCACTTTGGTATATATAACCCTATATCTGACTCTTTTAGTTTTAGCACTTACAAACAACCGTTATGTGAACAAAACTATAATAATCTCCTTAACAACTTTGTTGCGAGAGTATAAAAACATATACAATAACACACACGTCATGATTAATAATAATCCAATCGAAAGAGTCAAAAATCTCAAGTACCTTGGTTGTCAGATCAATGAAAGTTTTGATTGTTCAAAAAGAAATAAAATGTCGAATCGAATTTCTAAAATACAAAAACATCACAACCAAAATACGTTTTTTATAAATGCTATGTTTGGTCAGTGCTTCTCTATGCGATGGAATCGTGGACTCTAAAAATCACAGATATGAACAAGCTAGAGTTCGAGCTATGGCTTATTAGAAGAATCCTAAAAATCCCATGGACAGGTAGAGTTACAACCAGTGAAGTTTTGAGAAGAGTGAACCGCAATAGAGAGTTGTTAAAGACTATAAAACAAAAAAAAAAGCAGCCTACCTAGGACATGTTATGAGGCACTCTAAGTATGAGCTTCTACAAATAATTATCCAAGGAAAAATTGAAGGAAAACGGGGTATTGGCCGAAACCAACTTTCGTGGCTTCGAAACATTCGACAATGGACAGGAATCCAGAACGTTGGCAACCTCATAGATGTGGCGAGACATAGAGAGAAGTATGCTGCGATAATTAAAAATCTGTGATTTTTTTATTTTTTTAATATACAATAGATATATTTAACATGTAAACATTACATTATTATATTACTATTAAGCTTGTTAATATTGTACATATTATTAAATGTTATATGATCATCAATATTCGAATACGAATTGGCAAATAAAGAAGAAGATACTTGAATAATGGCAAATGTTATTGCAATCAATCCAGATATTCCTCTGACTTTCTTTCGGTGAATATGAGTGATATTTTAATAATTTCCTAAAAATAATATGATTTTGCGCTAAATAAAAATGAAATTGGTCCAGATCTTGGTTTAAACCTCATATATCAAAATATAGCGATTTTCATCCTCTGGTTGGTGTTTTTCTCACTAAACTGTGTTGAATTTATTTCACATATATTATATATACATATATGTAGTTTTTTTTCACCTAACGGTGTTTTGTATCACTTAAAACTAACCAAGATAAATACATAAATAAAGGATCACGATGACGAGACAAGTTAAAGTCCGAGTGACCGGCCTGTGGTTTGAAAACCTTTGAAAAGCGGTCCCACCTTCTACTAGGTTTAATGTACTTATGTATCTCTCAAACCATTCAAGCTTAATTACCCGAATTGGAAAAGGTCAAATCCTTTCAACACCCCTTACGACAGAGTAAAAATAGGCGAAATTGGATGACAACCCATATAGCACAATTTTAAATTCTATATGATTATTACAGTTTCTAGAAAACAAATGGAGCACCAATGATAAAACTCGGCAAAAACTAAGGTAGATGGCATACCATAGTCCAAACATTTTAAAAATCGAACTTCCGGTTCAATTCATACCGCATATATCAGCCTAATAACAGTATGTCTGCGCATATAATGAATAAAATCGGGGTAAAACTTGCCCTATCAAAATTATCCAATCATAATTGTGATGGTTGCGATGAAAAATTGCTATACTGTTGTATGAAGTATTCCCAGGAACTGATACCAAGCGAGGTATCAGACAAGCAGACTCTCAATCGTGTGACTTCTTCAATGTACAAGTATTGCTGGAGAAAATAATACGAGCTGCAGAACTAAGTAGAGAAGGTAAAATCTTGATGATATTGATATGATTGGCTTCAACAACCGTGCCGTTAGTTCTGTTTTTTCTACACTGGATAAAGAAGTATAGTGTATAGCTCTGATTGTGACAAGGCAAGACGAAATATCTCCTGTCATCAAACAAACAGTCTTCGCATTCTCGACTGGGTTTACAATTCACTGTTGACAATCATTACCTTGAAGTCGTAGACAATATAGTCAATATTGGAACCAATTTCAACACCAACAACATTACCAACCTTGAAATCCAACGCACAATCACTCTTGCCAGCAGGTGCTACTTACTTACTGAGTAGGCAATTTGAAAGTAATGTCATCTCTCGACGAACAAAGTCCAAGAGTTTTGAGAAAGATTTATGGTCCTTTGCGCATTAGCAACGACGAATACCACAGCCGTTGGAACGATGAACTGTACGAGTTATACGGCGGACATTGACATAGTAGTTCCGCGAACTAAGAGACAGCAGCTGCTAAATCTAGGTCATGTTGTTCGTATGGAAGAGAACACTCTAGCTTTAAAAGTTTTCGATTTAGTACCCGCCGGTGGAAGCAGAGGAAGACCTCCACTTCGTTGGAGAGATCAGGTAGGGAAGGACCTGACTACACTTGTTACATCGAATTGGTGCCGATGAGTGAAAAGAAGAAACGACTGAAGCGCCGTTGTTAACCACTATAACCGTATAAGCAGTGTCTACGTCAGTAAAGAAGAAGAATCGGACTATAATTTTTCAAAGACGCAGGCATCAAATATGTGAACACCAGTATACGTACATATGGCTGATTTTTACCGAACATTTCGGTCAGATCGTGAGTGCTAGTATTAAAATTCGTGGACAATATTTTTGTGGTAATAATTGGTGCCCTTGGTTAATCAATATTTTCGACGTTTATATTGCATCTATTGCTCAATATATAGGAAATGTTATTGAAATTCCGAAAGAATTTCTTTCTAATGATAGTGTATCTTCTATCCTGTGATTACAAATAATGGATGCAATACTTCCTACGAATATACCGTATATCACTTTACCTTTCGGGAGTATATAAAATTAGCTTACACCCGAACTTATGTATATATAAAGTTTACCAACACCTGAATATACATTTTTCCTTGGTTTTAGACCCGAACCTAGTCCTTCCTTATTTGTTAATTTTACTGTTTACTTTTTATTCCATACGATTTTTCGGTTATAAGAATGGTAAAGTGGTAAGTTAAGCTTTACTGCTCGGCATATTAAAAGAAACCAAGCATATAAAAGTGGCTACATAAATCCACAGCAAAATATTTTTAGCAACATATTTTTCTAGATACAATAAATTCGTACGCGTATGTATGTATATAAGTATGTATATTTGGAATTTGTCGCTTCCGTTTGCAAATAAAGCGTGCTGGTAAATAAAGGCTGGTTTTTCACATACACTCGAGTGAAATACGTACATTGAACAGTCACACATAAATAACATTCATCAAGAAATATAAGGGTTATTTGATCTAAACATCAATAGCAATATCGTACCTTAATTGGCCCGAAATTCAAACGGTGGCTTCGAAAATATGTATATGTGTGACACTAATTAAATAGCTTATTGATTTTTTAGCAGATTTCTTGCGAACTTATTTGGGATGACAGAATTCGGAAGGGTTATAAATGTGTCCCAAAAGGAAATTTCAAGTTTTTTTATCTCTTTGTTTCACTTATAAAATAAACTATTGTGCCATTGAAAATATGTTAACTTGAAGTTCAAATTATGATGCCTACAACTTTGTGGAAACTATTTAGCTACCGAGTTTAGTTCAACAAAAAAAAATACAAAAAGTATATTTATATACATACATATATACATATGTATGTATCATAATGTCCTGCATATATATGTATGTACATAGGTATATTCATAATATATTAACGAATCGAAAATAATAATTGAATTACAATTGAAATAGTATTTAATAGCAATAAAAATTACTCGACGAAGTCTTAAACTGTTTTTTTTCTAATGTATGTTACCTAATTACACAAGATACACGCTTACTTCGTATCATACTTGTATAATATGTATGTATGTACACCCAACTCTTTTTTTACACGGTTTTGAAGTTACACGGTTGAAAGTCTTTTTTTTTATGACAAATTTTTAATCTAGTACGGTTTCAAAATCACTGTCTTGTAATTATGTTTGTTTTTACCACACTTAACACCATTGCTGAAATGAACATACCTACATAATAGTAACCTTATTCGATAACTCTTACCTACACATTTTTTTCGCATGATATTTACATTGCTGAAATGGATACATATTTTCAGAGATGATACCGACTTTAGTCCAGTTCGTCGCAAACTATTGCGCTTGTTATCAAGTAGCGACGAATAATTATGTATGTAGATACGTAAATATTTTTTTTCCTTATTTCTATTCTAATTTTTCCGTTCTTAATCCTGGATTAACAGATTTCTTTTGTTTTTGGCTTAATCTACCAATTTTTCACCTGTATGAGTTATGTATTTTAAGTTTTATTATTATTATTATTATTTGAATATACAATTTGTATGCATATCTGAAATTTTATAGTTTTCAACATTTTTTACATGTGCAGAGGCATGGACGACGACAACATCTGATGAGTCGACGTGACGAGTTTTCGAGAGAAAGGTTTTGCGGAAGATTTATGGTCCTTTGCGCCATTGGTTATACGACGACATTGACATATTTCAGCGAATTTAGAGACAGCGGCTACGCTGGCTAGGTCATATCGTCCGCTTGAATGAAAATACTTTTGCCCTGAAGGTATTCGACGCAGGACCCTCCGGGGAAACATAGAAAGAGAAAGACTTCCACTCCGTTGGAGAGATCAGTTGGAGAAGGAACTTGGTATCTTGGTAATTTGGATAACAAGTTTCATCAAGATATCTCAATTTTTACTCGGTGATACATACAAGCCTTACCTATTATTACAGTGTTATAAGAAGTGCTAGGAAGACTTTTTTCACTAAGTTTGTTTGAAACAGCTCAAGTGGTTTTTGAGATGTGCACATTAAGGCACGTCCATTTGTACCCCAATTCCCTGTCCGATTTTATCATCCGCAATGATCATCCTAATATAGACATAACTCTAAATCTATGTCCAGTAGTTCTTAGGATCAAGCGTCAGGTGAACAAAACTACTATACATACATACATATGTTCATATGTATGTATTATGTAACAGAGCAAAAAATAGTCATAGCATAAGAGAATAACATGACTAACTGAAAACCTAAAATTATTTGCGGCAAGGGGCTTTAGACTCTTTTATAAAACCCTACTATTACACTAATGGAATTATACATATATCTAAAGGGTATGAATATTCTATATACATATGTACATATATACATATATGTATGTATAAACGTTCGTGCATGCACAATTGAGCATAACAAAAATACATACTTATGAGCGATTATAAAGAATTTGACCTAGTCATACAATTTTCGAACTGTCGGTACAATATGGTACGCTGTTATGGTATACTTATTATACTTGCAGTATTTGGCTTTTTTATTAGTGTTTTGAATCTTTACAAATATTTATTTTCACTATGTCATTGTTGATTTCATTATTAAGTGTGTACATCTTAATTATTTATGGACAAGTAACCACAACAGGAAATAATCAATGTGGAAAACAGAAGCAAGAAATATTTTGACACAATTGAATAGAAAATAGAGAATTGTTCATAAGCACATACATACATACATATACGCATACGTACATATGTATGTATGTTAAACAACAAGAACGATGACTTCGGCACACCGTAGCTGGAATACCTTTCACAAATAAAAATGTGTCATTACAAGAACTTAATTTTGATTAGTCTGTTTACTTGGAAGCTGCATACATACTTCTGCATGTACATACGTATATACATACTGCTGTGATCAAAGAATCTGCATACATACTTCTGTATGTACGTACATACATACTACTGTGAATTTTTTCGAATCGGTAATTTTTCTTTTTCTGTAAGTTGGTGGTACTGTTAGTGACATCTATACTAAATTTCACGTCAAAATATTCATTAGTGTTTGAGATACGCATCGTTTTGTGAGGCTCTAAAAGCGAATTCTTGGATTTTTACTATGTCTGAATTTACTGAACAAAGAAGTGCGATAATTCACCATCTCATACTGCATTGATCATTTCGCCACATTTTCAACTAATATCATGGCGCAACCACCGTATTCGACTGATTTACCTTCGTGTAATTTCTGGCTATTCAGCAAATTCATATGTATGCCCACTCCGAGGACACCGTTTTGAGTCAATTGAAGATATGAAAGCTGAATCAATTATGGCTTTAGTCGTAGAAATGTTCAAGAAATGCTGATTTGAGTCAAGAAATTCTAGTTGTAAAGTAGTATTTGTGCTAACTAGTGTGATATTTTATTGCATATTATGTGCCCCTTTGCAGCATGATTAAGTATTTTCAAAGGGGATCATTTTAGGTGTATTCTCTTGCTCTTGCAAAACCCTTGCACGGTGCACGAATTGCAGATATTTCCTCTTGTTGCACCGATACAACAACAAACACACGCAGAAAATTATTTGCAACGGCTGTAAAATATGTGCAATGACAATGTTGAGGAAGGTATGTACATAAATTTTAAATATTTTAAATTATAAAGATTTGTTACAGTTTTTTTTTTGTTAAGAATGAATCCAGCAGGTGCGCCAATTCACAACAGCCATGCACAATAGTCATTGACAATAAATTGACCGAATCCATTCATATATCTAGATTCTGCAATGGGTGCTCTCGTGCCCTTGTATATTTCCGTATAGGATTTTTGCAATCTGCAATCTTTCAAAAGCAAGAGAATCCCTCTATTATATCTTCTGTGGCATTGGACCATATAAATATGTACTTTTATATAGTATATGTATATTTTTCTGAATCATTATAACTATGGTATCTAATTGAAGTGGTTGTGTTTAAAGAATTGTGTGAGAATTGCCGAGTTTATGTTTAGATATTTTTTGAAATTAAGTATTTCTACAATTTATAATGAATCGATTTCTTTAAGCTCAACAACATGAGAATAAGTTGTTTGGCATTTTTTGTTCTCTTATCCTCTAACCGAAGGAAACTATTCTAATTTGGAGAAACTATTCTAAACCCATTAGCCCAGAAGAGTGATAGTTTGCTTCTGATTTATTTTCGTGGCTATATACATACATAAGTATATACTTATGCATTTAAGTATGTGTATTAATTCGGAGCTACATAAGTATAACAATCATGTCCAAACGACATTTTGTGTTATCATCAATGCAAGATATGTATTATATTTTTTACATATTTTATATTTTTTTCGATAATTTCAGTTTGAAATCAAATCAAAGAATATCATTGACACTCGTTTCGTCCTTTTTATACATACCTACATATGTATGTATGTACATGTATACAAAAGCATGTGCAACAGCTAAATAAATTAACTTTGATGTAGTGCAATGAATTTATAATTGATTTAACACAAATATATTAAAAATGTTGTTAGTAAAATGATAGATAATTATTCTAGTAATATATTTTATTTGGGGATTAATGGCAGTAATACTCGATTAGTAAAACCCGATTTTATGTGTTAAAGGAACCGAAAATATCGGACAAAGCTTTGGTATTTTCTGTGAAGATCACATGCACACTAACTGTTAAGGTTATATGGTGGCTGTCTCAGCTATTTAATAAGTGAATTCTCCAAGAGTGCAAAATTTTCATCGAGATAAGAAAACGCTATAATATGGTGACAATTCATACATAAGTATGTATGTATACTATTAAATGATTCTTCCGCCATGCAAGTGGTGTATATTTACCCATATTGAAATCATAACATCATAAGTTTGTAAGTTCATTGGAAATATGGTATACCTTTTGCTGAGGGATTTTCAACGATGAATATAATAAAAAAGGCAATAAAAAAGGCAAATTCAAATACCCCTACGATTGTTTTGATTCACCACAGATTCCTTTAATTTTAGGCATAATCAGCTTATGATTATAAAATAATGACACACACACACACAAATACAATTGTAGTGAAATGAACAAACAAGTAAATAATGGAAATAGAAATCGCTAGTCATTTCAAAAGCGAAAGCAGACCATCTTAATTCTTGCCGTTGTCATTATCTACATACATATGTATGTATACTTATGTACAACACAGTGCTTATACATATGTACATACATGAGCTGTGACAAGTTTATTAAACAATTAAGGAAGGGCTAAGTTCGAGTACAACCGAACATTTCATCCGCTTTCAAAAGATGCACCCTTACTAGAAAAACACGCTTTCTCAATTTCACTAAGATAACTCACAACTTGGCCGATATACGCGGTATAATCTCATCCGGAAATGAAATATTGATTCGATTCCATTTGACACACACTGTACATACTATTATCAGGGAAGGATTCTCTGTAAATTTCATTTACATACATACATATATATGTATCTCACACCTTGACCGATATTTTCGATGATGGTCATCAGGACGGAGGATTATCCCAAGTGCTTTTAGGACAGGAAAATTTGTTGGCACAAGTGTATTGCAGCGGGAGGGGATTACATACATATGTAAGTATAACCCTATCTACATACATATGTACATATGTATATTGATTAGTTTTAGGTTACACAAACAACTATTAGGTAAACAAAACTATTATACTCTGCGCAAACATGTTGCGATAGTATTAAAATTAACCAGTGAAATCGGAAATCATTACAAAAAAGAATAAGAAGCTTAGCCCATCATCTTGGCTAATTGTATTCATATACAGTGCTTAACCACATTATGTTTACTGAAACATTGAATAAACGATTAAAGTCAGCTAAAAAGTCGGAAATCATTATATCGGTTGTATTTGGACTAGGGGAAGTATTTACCCAATTTTATCGATTTTTGGCAATACGTCATAAGTATGTATGTACATATCATTACTAGAAAGAGGTGCTCTCTCAGTTTCATTGAGATATCTCACATATATGTACATATGTATGTATTACTTCTTTCGAATTACGACCATTTTCCCAATCATTTATTTTTACATGTAAACATAGTTCTTTTTATCAAGATAAGTACATACTTATGTACATAATTGAGGTATTCACAACGTGTCATAAAGCATCTTAAAATCATAAAATCATAAATCTGTATACTAATTTAAAAAATTTACTGATGCATTGCATACTAATATAAGTTTACGCAAATACAATTCTGAATGCTATGTTTTCCGATCGTTCTAACCTATAACATTATGAGACTAAGTATGTGAAACCCCTAATATACATATACATATATATGTGTGTACATACATATGTATGTACATGGTCTAAAAAATTTTGCTCAACTTTATCTCATTTTCAAATGTTTGTTATACATACAAACATATGTATGTGTGTACGTACAAAAATTTACAAATACAAACGTCATGTTCTCTCCGCATTATGTAATATTGACAAGAGAATAACTTTAGAGTTAGAATGTGCTAGATTTATTTATAATTTGGTTTGAAAATAAAATACATACATACATATGTACATATTATTAAATAAATGTATACAATGTTAGTTTATGTAAGTACATATTTTGAATTGAATCACATACATACATACATATAAGCATATGAATATGATTGTAAATTGTAAGACGTGAACGCGCATACATACCATTCATATGTACATAAGTATATTCGACTGCTAGCTTAGGATTATAAAGATATGATGGGCAGCATATTGCAAAACACCCTAATTAAATCAACAAATATTTGCGGTCTAAGCTTGTTGTACGTTTTTTTATACACAAAGAACACGAAAAAAACAATCAGCACAGTTTGAACAAATACCAAGGGAACACTAAAACGCTTTTTCAGTACTAGCACCCCTCTCTCAACCAGCCTAAATTGACGCGGAACTGATTAGCAGACAATATGTCAACTGCTCGGTGTAAACCGCTTTGGCCGTCTGCATACACATTATGCGGAATCCAAATATCCGTTACTTCACTAAAACCCTTCAGCATTCAGCTGAATGCTAAGGGGGTGTGGGATATGGTAAGCATTACTGGTAAGTAGTTGTAGCAGTGATAATGATTGCCGAACAGTAGTACAACTCTCATGGGGAGTATGAAATATGGGCCGAGCACTTGTGGCGTTGTAAGAAAAAATGCATGGCAAATAAACGGATACATGTGTCGGCAATATTTGTGCTCATTGCTGTGATAATCATCTTAAATTCTTTTGATATGCGTGTAACTGTGCCTTATTGTTATTTGCTCAAATGACATCCGCGTCAAGAAGACATTACAGGGTCGTTTAATTCACGGCTCGCCACTGTAAAAGCTTGCTGCTTTTTGACATCTTAATTCATAACTACATGTACATACATATGTACATACATATACATATGTACATATACATACATAAGCATATACTAAAGTTGGTTTGTCTCACAGTGTTGTGTGTTGTCCTCCCCCATTGAAACAGGACCTACTGTTCACTAGGCATTTCGTTGGCAAGTATAATTTCGCTACTAAGCAACCCCCAAGCAAATCGCACTAGCCACCAGAAGGTTTGACAAAAAAGCCTACGGGTTTTCTGTCACCACCACCCTTTTAATTCCCATTGTGTTTTGTTACATGAGCCACTCTCCAAGCTTTGTATCCGAGTTTTCGTGAGGGTCATATTTGTGCTCGTATGTATGCATTCGAGTGTTTATGGGTACAAACACAAACACGTTCATACTCGTACTTATGTATGTATGTATGCGAAGCTATGACTGGGGGAGATGTTTATCAATTACACAGCGCGTTGAAAATCATGGGCATGAATTAAATAAATGTCATATTCGGTTTTCGTCATGTTCAATGATTTGATAAATAAACATCAACGCTCTGCTTCGGTTACAATAATTCAAGTAGTTTTCTTATTGTTTACCTCAGTGGTAAATATTATTTTAACGGGAATTGTTAACAATTATAACGATCGAGTGTAGCAGTAGTGTACTTTTAATAAATATTGGAAAAATGGATCTAGTCCCAAAAGGATAATTCGCAGCATATACATACTTATGTATACATAATTATAAGACAATTTCTTAATGAGTGTTTAATTTAATTTCACTGATCTAATGCAGTAAAATATGCCATAATATTAAATTACTTTCGCCTCATTTTAGTATCAAAATGAGTTCAAATTGAATTATATGATATTACACGAAACTGTTGATCACCAATGCACTTACATACATACATACATATGTATGTACATTATTTCTAACGCAAATTTTGTAAGTATGTGTTAAAAAAGGCAGCCCTCATTTTATTAGAATTTTCGAGAAGTAATACAATGCCAAGAATTGCTGTTCGACGACGTTCAGCTTAGTTATGGTACTTTATACGTTTTCGGTATAAAAGACGCAGTCTTTAGTCACAAAATATTGTCTTAAATTTGTCATTTTGAATATACTGAATAGAGATCATCATAGATATTAGTCGATTGTCGTTTTTTTAGCAACTCAAACACAAAAAATTTAAAAAGAAATAAATTTCACTTAAATTTCGTAAATACTCTATAAATGCTAACATATATTTTTATTTTTAATAGTAATTATGCTTTTTGACTATGTTATAGAAAATTTTATATTCGGTTACCACATACATACATATGAATGTACATACTTATGTATGTATGTATTTATTTGCAATCAAGTTTTTATATATCACTAAATAACGAAATATAACAGACGACCATGTTCGTTTTCAATTGAGAATTGAATTGCAAAATCATCTAAAGTCACAAAAATTGTCTCTAATTTAAAACCTCAATTTTAGAGACTTGTGACTTTACCACAGTATAGAATCAATCGGTAAGACTCTTTGTAGATATAGGAGCAAAATTTTGCATAATAAATCCGTAACTGTGTAAACCCCAATATGCAGTGAGACCAACAAAAAATCAATTTAGTAAACCAAATTTTTAAGAATTAAAAAAAACGTATTTTATCAATTTTATAAAATATCCTTTTCACAATTATTTTGACGGTATCGTAGGCAACAATATTTTATTTGAATTGAATACAATAGGGGTATTCGCTTGCTCTTGCAAAACCCTTGCACGGTGCAAGAATTGCATACATATACATATTTCTTCTTGGTGCACCGGCACAACAACAAACACACGTAGAAAATTATTTGCAATGACAGTAAAATACATACTAACATATGTCAGACCAAAACCCATGTAAGTATATTTGCGTGCAATGTCACGCAAAAATATAATTGCAACCCTGTTTTAGCTGTCATTTTACATAAAGACATATGTATTACGTCGTTAAATTATTAAGGAAGGTAAGTTTTAAATAGATTTTATAATTTCTATTTAAATTCTAAAGAATTTTTACAGTTTTCCATAAATATGAATATCGAAGTTGCGCCCACAGCGAAGAGTAAAGGGCAGCAGCCGAACGAAAAGTGAGAATGAGGTGCACTCTATTATAGAGTTTTTAATGGAAGAGGGGGAATTTGGGGTAAGTTTATACGTTTTTATTTTTAATTTTTGATCTAATGCGGTTTTCTTTTATTTCAGGCTTCAACTGCGCAATTGTTTTATAAACGATTTTTACATAAATCGCAGTTGGATGTCTCATGGGATCTGGTGCGGTGGAAGGTCCGACATTTGAAGGCGCAGTACCGTAAAGCCAATGACTGGCTCGCGTCAATGGGTGCAGGACTACAAGACGAAGCTGACGGTAGAACCATCGAACAGATATTTTAAATTTATTGTAAATAAAACATTTTTTACTCAAAAATTAGATATGGAATTGAAAAAAATTGAAACTGATGAAAAATGCAAGATGTTAGAATTAGAAATGAAAGAAAGAGTGGCTATGTACGAAATTGAAAAAATATGAAAATAAAAACAACTTTATTTATAATTATTTATGCCAGTTAGATTATTTTTTTTAGGTTTCGTAAGTATGAACTTATTTAAATAGTTATATAAAAAATAGAGTTGGTATAAGTACCTAATACCACAATGTATAACATACATACAAACGTAATATTAATAATTAACGTTTTATTGATCACCAAACATTATTGTGTATCTTTGTAGATTTGCGCTTGGGTTCTGCCTCAGTTATTCGCCGGCCATTTTCATGTGGAGGAAATTCATCTGATTTATCGTCGTTGGCGACAACTATATTGTCTACGTATTCAATATAGTTAGAAGTAGCTCGGACGATGTTATGCAATATACAGCAAACAATAAACCAGTTGGAACATAGAATATGACTTTGTTTGTCCTGAATACGTATTCTTAGTTCTTTAAGACTGCCAAAGCGTTCTTTTAGAATCCCAAAGCAATGTTTAATCCTCACGCGATATTTGCTATGACGCAAGTTGAAAGCTTTACGCTTTGAATAGTTCACTTGTTGTGAATTTGTTCGAAATGGCGTGATAAGAGTGGTCAGTAATGGATAAGCAGAATCTCCTGCTAGCGATTGAGAAGAAGAAAAAGTAAGCCTTCCTGAGTGGAGGAGCACTAGCGACCATTGTGGACATTACCAAAGTGTCCCGCTACTACATGCCGAATCATTAACTGTTAATCGCATACAACTTGTGACTTTATGGAATAGATTCGGCTTTTTGAAAAATAAGCCGAATGGTTAACAACTGGTGCTTCTGCAAGTTTCAATTCAGTACCATCAATATACCCTATGCAATGTGGCAGCTCATTGTATGTTGTTTTAACGATATCTTGTCTTTCATTGGTATCAGGCCAAGTGATATATGTATCTAGATTTTAACTCCAAAATTTACGAAAATACTCTCTTTGTAATCTTGTAAAGCGTGTCACCATCTCCTACACCAAACAGTGTAGCTACTTTCCGAATCGCCGCACTTTCACCCGATGAACCCAAACGATATTAGGTTATATTCGTAGCTAACTGTAGTTCTACTGAAAATTGCCTAATGGATTGAGCGTTGTTAAATTGTGCACTGTCTTTGATCAAGGACAATAGCAACGTAAATTAATCTCTTGAGACTCGGAGCAATTGTTGGTAACGTCCTTCGTCTAAATAGTCAAGAACATTAGTCTTCCATTCCAAACACCTAAACACATTTTTATAATTTCCGCAATGGTTCGATAAGATAATTGTAAGACTTTCATCCAATTCATCCATAGTTTTCCAATAGCTATCGTCGTCTAAAAAGTTCAAATTTTTGATTATTTAAAGTTTAAAAAAGTGAAATAAGGAATTACCATCCAGATGTAGTAATATATTAGAAGCAGCTACTTCAATTATAAAATTAACAAGTTTTTATTTCTCAGAAATTTGGCATTTTTAAAAATATGTAGATTCGTTAACCTTTCGCAATTTGTTTTGTTTGTTATTTATTCAATCGCAATATTCGTTAAAAGAGTCATTTACAATAGACATTTACAAAAGTTTTACATAATAGTCATTCACAATAAATTGGCCTAATCAGCCGTTCATATACGACCATCACTATATTCTGCAATGGGTACTCTCGTGCCTTGTATATTTCGGTATAGAATTTTTTCAATCTGCAATCTTGCATGATCAAGCGAATACCCCTAATAATTTATTGCAAAAAATAGGAAAATAAAAAGGAAGCATGTAGGAATGCATATATTCTTTAGTTAAGAAGAAGAAAGTTCTCTAGAAGATTATATAAGAAATGAAAGTTACCAGGTACTTGGTTGCCAAGAAGAAATAGAAGCAAATTCAGTGGTAAATATCAGGACATTTTCTACAAAGAAGGATAAAACTTGCCTTTTCCAACGATAAATAACGAAGAGCGATACTCCAATTTACAGTTGATCTAATCGATCCAGTAGTACATCGAGGAGAGGTAATTCGCCATTATACTTTGTACCCAAAAAAGCTGGTAAAAACGGAAAACCACAAACGATGATAAGTTTCCAATTTCAAATATGCAGGACAAATTTGACAAGTTAGGAAAATGTTGCTATTTTAGCACTATCGAACAGCGAACTAACGTGCCAAATTAGAACTTTATATCTCAATTTAGTGCAAAGTTATGGCTTATAGGTTTTATGTTGATAGTCTTTTGTGGGCGTAGCAGTGGATCGATTACGCCCGTCTATGTTCTAGTAATTTGTTTTGTATTAAGGAAGGCGCATACCAAGTTTCATTACGATATCTCAATATTTACTTAAGTTACACTTTTCACGGACAGACATGAAGACAGTCATGCTGCAGTTTAAAAACTGGTTGATTTCATGCACTCGTAAAAAAAATATTATAGGAGTCAGCTGAAAAGACGGTACAAATTTTAAGAATAAGTAATTTCATATGTACGAGGTGTGTTCAAAACGTATCGCAAATTTTGTGTTTTTTTCAAAAATTATTTATTTATTCTTAATATCTATTTTGTCCCCTTCAAAGTAATCCCCATGAGATATTATACACTTGTGTCAACGGTTTTTCCAATCTTCGAAGCACTTCAAAAAATCATTTTTTTATCTTCTTCAGCTCCTCCTTCGATGCCGTCTTTATCTCATCAAGAGAAGCGTAACGTCGTCCTTTCATGAGCCTCTTCAGTTTAGGGAACAATAAAAAGTCACAGGGGCCCAGATCTGGGGAATACGGTGGCTGCGGCATCATTAGTGTGTTGTTTTTGGCTAAAAAGTCGCGCACAAGCAACGATGTGTGTGAGCAGGGGCGTTATCGTGATGCAAAAGCCAATTTTTGTTCTTCCACAAATCCAGGCGTTTCTGGCAGATTGCTTCGCGCAAATTGCGCATAACTTGCAGGCAATATTCCTTATTGACCGTTCTTCCCTGTGGCAAGAACTCATGATGCACCACGCCCCTGCAATCGAAGAAAACTGTCAGTTACGATTCGCGATACTTTTTGAACACACCTCGTATTTAATAATATTAATAAATTATATTTATTTTATTTACTGAGTAAAAATGAAATTTTACTTTTCGAGGATGTAAATGCTTTAGTGGTGGGTAAGTCATATACTATACTAGAACTCCCACAACCTGTGATCAAATTGAAAGGTGAATTTTGCTAATTTCATCTCCTTCAAAATAATCCTCTCCCGCTGCAATATACTTATGCCAACGAATTTTCCAGTCCTAAAAGCACTTGGAAAAATCCTCCGTCGTAATGCCATGAGGCCTTCTTCGATTCAGCTTTTACATGTATGTATGTATTCTCAATTGAGTCAAGACGGTGTCATGTAAATTTGGAGAATTGCCAGAAGTTACACGAAGCTAAATCAGGCGAATGCGTTAGTTGCGACACGATATTAATTGAAAATGTGGCGAAATGATCAATGCATTATGAGATATCGCACTTCTTTGTTCAGACATAGTAAAAATTAAAGAATTCACTTTTAGAGCCTCTCAAATCGACGCGTATCTCAAATACCAATGAACATTTTGACGTGAAATATAGCAATGATGTTACTAACAGTACCACCAGTAGTAGTCGAAGTATTAATTAAAAACCACCTTTCGATTTGATCACAGTAATACACTTCTCTATTCATTCTATAAATATTTACCGGTCTAACTTTTCCTTCATATCTCTTTTTCTCATTTCACAATTTACATACTTGCTATTTATCTCTCCTTTAATCTTTCTTTATAATTAATTCTCTCTTTCTTTTAAATAATAATAACAACAACAATAAACATTTGCATTAGTTTTAAGCTCCTATATATTAACATCCTACCTGTAAGGATTACGAATTGGTGTTGACTAATAAAGTTACATTCGAAAAGAACGGATACAAAAGAATACGTGATTTATGCACAGAAGCAGAAACTTTATGCAAAATAAATAAATAAGTCTGTATATAAATCTATATTTTACATCTTTTTTTTTTGTTTTAATAAAAACTTCTATAACTCGTTTTCACCAACTCGAAGATTTTCTGTGGATTATGGTGATTCCAGATAGCGAAGTTCAACTTCATATTATTGAAATTAAAAGAAGAAATATTTTTATGGTAGCAAGTGCTTAAATCGAAAAAATTCGGATCAATAGTTCCTCTGGCTTTAATGTCATAAAAATTTTCGAATTTCCGTTTTGTTTTTATAACGCGTATATCTGTCAATGAGTAAGATATCTTAATTAAATTCAGAAAGCATTTACATATTTCTTATAACAGAGTATCCTTGCGCCTAATATGGATAAAATGGCCGCCAAATAATTAATACCCGAGTTTTCAATGATCCGGTTCACTATACTCCATATATTATATTGGAGGTACTACAACTATCTCCAATAGACCTAATATACGATTTTTTAATCATCGTTTGGCTTTATACATTATACGTTATATGTAGATATGTATGTACATATATGTATATCGCTCAAAGTGTATGATACCTTAGCAAAATTAAATGGACGTATAATATTGTATATACTTACATACATACATGAGTGATATTTAATGTTAATGTTAATGTATTTAAAGATTTCATGAAAATACAGAAGAGTGTGAAATATTCGGTTACATCCGAACTTAGTCTTCTTACTTGTTTTAATTTAAGTTTTTATTTAGTCATTTTACAATTATGAAATACCCATGTATTGAAGAAAAACACACACACAATATCTATCATTACAGATACTTTTCAGCGATGATCATATTTACTGTCAGCAGTTTTCCAAATACCGATGTGTTAAAGAGGAATACGAACTCACAAGTATACGAAGGTAGAATATCGGTCGGTTTGTATGGCACCTACATATGTATATTCTACGGTGGACTGATTTAGATATTGTAGTAATGCTTTGGATAATAATCCATGAGAAATTTCGCGAAGACATATTATCAAATAAAAAAAATTCCTTATGCGAACTTGTCTCCGATTGTTCAGCTTCTATGGTAACCGATATAGATTTTGCATTTTGCTATCAAATACAATCCAAGAGACACAGCACTGATAGATTCCACATGTTCTTCTTCTTTAATAGCGTAGACACCGCTTACGCGGTTATAACCGAGTTAACAACAGCGCGCCAATCATTTCTTCTATTAGCAATTTGGCGCCAATTTGAGATACCAAGTCCTTATCCACCTGATCTCTCCAACGGAATGGAAATTTTCCTCTTCGACATGACCTAGCCAGCGTAGCCGCTATCTCTTAATTTGCTGCACTATGTCAATGTCGTATATAACACTTACAGCTCTATCCATCGAATACTATTTTCGCCGCTGCCAATGCGCAAATGACCATAAATCTTCCGTAGAACATTTCTCTTAAAAACTCGTAACATGGATTCCTCAGATGTTGTCATCGTCCATGCCTCTGTACCATACAGCAGGATAGGAATAACGAGTGACTTGTAGAGTTTGGTCTTTGTTCGTCGAGAGAGGACTTTACTTCTCAATTGTCTAGAGATTTCTTCGTTGGATTTCGAAGCTGACATTGTGGCGGGTGTTAATACTGGTTCCAAAATAGACGAAATTATCTACAACTTCGAAGCAGGCGATATTTCGTCTTTCCATCGTTCACTTCTAAACCCATTTGCTATGCTTCCTTATTGTGTCTGGAGAACGCAGAACTCACGGTGCGGATGTTGAGGCCAATGATGTTAATATCATCGACATACGCCAGCAGCAGTACACTCTTATAAAAAATTGCTCGATTAAGTTGAGCAGAAATAGAGTCAACTCCTTCTCGCGCTGTCAGAAGCAGCTTTAAAATAGACGAAGGGGTGGTGAGTGTCGATCCTTTCTTCCGGGGTATGTCATGGTGAATATTTGGTCAGTTATTGATTTGCCACGCCTAAAGCCACACTGGTAAGGTCGAAGTTTGTTGACGGGGGCTTTACTCTTTCACGAAATACGCTCGATAGAACCATATATGCGATATTGAGGAGGCTTATCCCACGGTAGTTTGGGACATATTGTGGCACCTTCCTTTTTGTAAATTGAACAGAGCACACTTAAATTCCAGTCGTTGGACATGCTTTCGTCCAACCATATTCAACAAAGAAGCTGATGCATGCTCCTTATAAGTTCTTTGCCATGGTGTCTGAATGGCTCGACCGGCAATCCATCAGCCCCGGCACTTTGTTGTTCTTCAGACGGGTAATTGCTATTCGAACTTCTTCATGGTCAGGCAATCAAACGTCTGCTCCATCGTCATCGATTTGGGAATCGGGTTAGACATCTCCTGGCGTTATGCTTTCACTGCCATTCAGCAGGCTGGAAAAATGTTCCATCCAAAATGTCAGTATGCTCTGGGCATCGGTTACTAGATCACTTCTGGAAGTTATACGAGAGTATTATTTACCCATGACGGCCAGCTTGTCCAGCTCTTCATACTCACGCATTTCGGTCTCTCTTTTTTTTTGTCAGCAAATGCGTCTCGCTTTTCGCTTTTTTTAAATATTTCTTTTTTATTTAAACAGAGTACTTTGAAAAAAATTAATAAGTGTTGAAACATAAGAACAAACCACTAACTGAAATGACTATTGAAGGAAAGGAATTTTTTCACATATTTTGAAGGGTAGCTAAAAAATTTTTATTTTTATCCTGGGAGATATAATCCCAATACGTATTTTTACTGGAACATACTATCCTAATAAACGTACAAGTTATAAAAATGAATGTTAGTATTAAGTAACCGAAAAGCATTTTATTTCAGTTTTAGAGTAATGTTTATTTATTTCTTTTTTGTAATTAGATATGTGTTTATTTCTTCAATTAGTGAAAATACGCAAAGCATTCGAAATACAATAGTGCATTAAAGTACGCAAACTATCGATGGTCTTGTATGCCAGACTATCGATAGTATTTAAAATAATTATTCTTTCTTATCTTCATATTCATTTTTGGACGTTCGATACTAAGTAATATCAACGTGTTAGTAGAAACTTGGAAGTACTTTAAAAAGTCAAGAAATAAATATTTTTCCAAATGTCTACAGTGTGGCAAAGAATATAAGACAAGCGGGAATAAAAGCAATCTTCTTGACCACCTAAATAGATTTCATCCAAATCTAGAAAAGACTTTTCGCAAAATACTCGCCAATCTAGCCTAATGTAACTTCAAATTAAAGAAAGCAAGTGGATTCTTTTTTCAAACTTGTCATACAATATGAAGAACATTTGAAAAGGAAAGCGGACATTGATTCCGCAATGGTTGGATTGGTTGCCCAGCCATTCAACATCGTCACAAATATACTTCAAATAATTTTAAGAAATTATAAAGGAATAGTAACATATTTTAGAAATAGCACGATAGCGTATGAGAAATTACTGAGAAGCCGTATAGTTGCTGCAAGAAAAACCAACTCGATGGAAGAGTACTTATTTTATGATTAAACGTGTAATAGCTACCAAAGATGCCATGGCACAGGTGCTTTTGGAAACTAAGAAAGATCCCGCACCACTTGCAGTAGATGAAATATCCGTTTTGTCTGAGATACTAAGTTTGTTAGAAATATTACAGAAAGCAACATAAAAGGTAAAAACTATAATAAGTGTTTAAGTTTTACAAACTAATTTATATAATTTTTATTTCTGGAAATAAGTGTGGCAACATCGCTGATGATTCCTTTGACCCCATCGCGGTTGGGTACATTACTCGACTCTCGTTTCTAAAAAGAAGGTTTCGAATCTCAGACTAATACACAAAAATTTGTTATTTGCTTAGAGCAGGAAGTGGCATGTTTACGGGAGAAAATAATTCGCAGTGCGGACTGCACCATGTATGATAGGTCGAGTTCATCTTTGCTTGATTTCATAGACATGCTCGTGACTGGTAAAGTAAAAACTTCACGTTAAGATAGCATAATAATGCTGAGGCAATATTATGCAAGAGCCAACATTAAGACCAGTGCAGATCCACTTCTTGTTTGGAAGGTGTAATTATAATTAAGAAGGTAAATATTCTAAGATCTGAATAATTTTACTTTCAGTTTGAAGGCGATGAATTTAATGCATTAAAAGAATGTGTGCCGAAATTCTTGTGTATTCCAGCAACAACTGTGGAACTGGAGCACATTTTTAGCAAGTTTGGAAGGTTGATTACAGACCGGCGAACGCGCTTAAAATCAATAAAATGTTAATAAGTATGCTAATTTTTTGTAATGGAAACTATTGAATTAATGAAAAATAAATAATAATTATAATTATATTTTTTTTTTTGCTATAGTATGCGTAATAACTTAGATTTTAATTTCATTAATTTTCCTTGTAAGAGGAAGAACTCATACTATCGATGGTGAGTGATCATATTATCGCTCACTATCGATGGTTGCAACTATCGATGATTTGCGATCTATATAGTGTATAACAGGCCGTACATGTAATATATTGCAGCGTCTGTGAATACCATGATTTTCTGGCAAGTTATCTCCAATATTGAGAAGATCAGGTTTAGGGCACTTGGAAACTCTACCTCTTGACATCGTAGAAATCGTGGAGTCATGTCTTCTAGTCAGCTTGAACACTGAAACTCGGAATAGTCATCAGTAGTGTCGAAAAATACTTTTGTAGCTCGTTCAATCTGCTCTTGGAGAAAATAATTCGAGCTGCAGAACAACTAAATAGGGAAAATTCTATCTTCTATAAGAGTGTACAACTGTTGGCATACGCCGATGATATCAATATCATTGACTTCAACATCCGCGCCGTTAGTTCTGATTTCTCCATAATGGATAATGAAGCGAAGCAAATGGGTCTGGTAGAGAACGAGGGTAAGACAAAATATCTCCTGTAATCAAACAAACATACGTCGCACTCGCGATTAGGCTCCCACGTCACTGTCGACAGCCATACATTTGAAGTTGTAGATAGCTTCGTCTGGCTTGGAACCAGTATCAGCACCAACAATAATCTCAGCCTCGAAATCCAACGCAGAATAACTCTTGCTAACATGTGCAATTACGGAATGAATAGGCAATTGTGAAGCAAAGCCCTCTCTACAGGAACAAAAACCAAACTCTATAAGTCACTTATTATTCCCGTCCTGGTTTATGTCGCAGAGGCATGGGCGACGACAACGTCAACTTTTCGAGTTTTCGAGGGAAAGGTGCGGAAGATTTATGGTCCTTTGCGCATTGGCCATGGCGAATACCACATTCATGTCGTCCGAATGGACGAAAACACTCCATCTCTGAAAGTTTTTGACGCAGTACCCGCCGGGAGAAGCCGAGGGGGAGGAAGAGCTCCACTCCGTTGGAAAGACCAACTGGAGGACCTGGCATCGCTTGGAATCTCCAATTGACGCCATATAGCAAAACGGAGAAACGGGCTGTTGTTAATTCGGTTATAACCGCGTAATCGGTGTCTACGCCAGTAAAGAAGAAGAAGCTCGTTCAGATGGAAATTGTTACTTCAAGCACAATAAGTTCGATATCAAGTAGATTTAGTTTCCCTCTTCCATATCTGAAATTTAGATTGGGATTATGCATCCCACCAAAAAACGTATTGGGATCCCACTTTCTTAAACTCTGGAAACATTTTGCAACTGAGTAGTTATAGAAGTTTTGTTCACGTAACGATTAAACGAGATTTGTGCAAGAAGTATCACAAGTTTTTAATTTTCGGGGACTCCGTGTATTCGATTTTCGATTGTTTTATTGCGTTATGTCGGTCATTTTGATGTTTAGTTAATTTTTGATCGCTGTTTGGAAATCATATATAACTAAATATTTAGCCAAAAGCATATGCCCCTGACCTGGTCCCAGTGATTGAATGATTGAGTAGATCAAAGCCGAGGAAATAACTTCAGGTGTTGGCGAAACTATATATGAAGAAATGTTGTGAAAGAATTTTACAATCATTGTTTGACGAAATCGAGTGGCTTACAATTAAATTTGTATCTTATTAACTGGTATTATTGGTTCTAAACCAGTGGTGCGCACGCCTCAATACTACTACATTTTACGTTTGCGCTGCACAAACATTGCTATAGATTTTCGTACGTACCTAGCGTACGTGTTCAGCCGCTTTCGTGTGCGTGTGATATTTTTCGCAGTAGCAGAATTATCAGTCAAACACGCGTGTTTGGATTTTTATTGCGTTGAGCGCCACTGTTCTAAACTCAATTAATTTCTTAACTATACGAGTATTTTAAGCACAACCAAAGAGGCTAAATTTAATATATGACACCCGGGAACTCTGACCGATTGACAAAGTTCCTTCGTGTGGGCTCCAACATTTGAACAATCTTTGGTCAGAAGGTGGTACACTTCAAAGCACCATCCGGGCAAAGTTTTATATCGTTATCTTCATTGGTGCTTGTTTTGTATACTGGAAAGTGCAAGAATCAGATGGAATTAAAAATTGTGTTAAATGAGAAGTAGGCGTGTTTGTAACAAAGGAATATGGGAATAATATTTGTATTATAGTTTATAATCCGAATTCACCCACTGTTGGTAGGGTACTAAAATAGTTTGTCCTAAGTGAACTTGATTATTATAGATTTAGCGGCTTATGAGATATTTAAAATTTTTTCACTCCAATGCTACTCGTTTCATTGGTTTCCGATTAATGGCACCTTTTAAACAATGGCTCAATTAAGCCCATATACATTACCAACCTTCTTATAGTACCAAGTGTCATTAAGATATCTCAATTTTTACTGAAGTTATAGCTTGCGCAGACGTAGGCACACAACGGACAAATAGTAACCCGGATTTTAAATCCTCTCTTCATCCTGATTATTTATACTTACATATTAGGTTGTCAAAAAAGTCTTGCGGTATTTTTGCTAGTTGGCGCTGAAAGCGCGTATTTCTAGTTTTATTCGTCGCATCGGGTCATGCTATACCTTTTTGGAAAGCTCATTTCACGCGCTAACACGTGTATGATGGATTGTCGTTTCTTTTAAGTCGTTCGTGAGTTATAGCGTCGCAAACATGGAGCAAAATAAAGAGAAAATACGGCATATTTTACAGTACTACTACGATAAAGGCAAAAATGCATCTCAAGCCGCCAATAAAATTTGTGCAGTTTATGGACCCGATACAGTTTCCATTTCCACCGCACAACGATGGTTTCAACGTTTTCGTTCTGGTGTAGAGGTGGTCGAAGATGCGCCACGCTCCGGAAGGCCTGTCGTCGAAAATTTCGATAAAATCGCTGAATTGGTCGAAAGAGACCGGCATAGTAGTCATCAAACCGTTATAAACCATTTGAAGAAGCTTGGAGTCACTAAGAAGCTCGATGCATGGGTGCCACACGAATTGATTCAATAAAAATACCGCATGACTTTTTTGACAACCTAATATATATGTACATACATACAATATACAACTCATTGAAAAAAGGCTTTTAAATATTTTTTATGAAATTAAATTTAGTTCATTTTCATTAAAGGATATTAAAAAAGAAGCTTTATGAAAATAAAAGAGAATAATTTTCAAACAAAAGAATTTAAACAAAAAAACATGCAGACAGCTAGAAAAAGCCTGTGTACAAGGTACAAAAGTCGATTAAATTGCTCTTAAAATTTAATAGAAAGTTGGATATCGTTTTAAATCTTCTGCTAGGCGTTTTGACATTAAATCAACAAATCTTTGAGGTTTCTGTCGAAGAGATTGTAGCCATCATGGGAAAAAATAACAAACTGATAAAAAACTGCCGGGGCGCAAAGTTTTTTTTTTGCGAAAGCCTATTCACTAGCGATATTACTTATTTCGGTTAGTATTTTTGGTACCTAGATACAACAACGCTAGTATGGTATATTTGTACAAGTAATTTTTAATAAAATTTTGTATGGAAGAATGTGTCCTTCGAACAATCCGAACGATTTCACGGTATGTTTTTCCTTCTCCATGGAGTTTAACTATTAATTCTCTCTCAGATTGGCTGATTTCTTTGCCTTTTACGAGACAAAGTATATTCTAAATTGTATTTCGAACTGAATCAAACAAAAATCTTTTAAAATTGCAACTCTTACAAAAAATGAAATTACAATATAACTTTCCGATATTTTTACTCTTGGTTACTACGCGAGTAATTCCGTTTTACTAATTTTACGCAGACTTTTTCTGCGCTGACCAATGAGTATTTTTTGTAAATTTATCAATAAAACAATACCAATACTAGTTAGTTTTTAACAAAAGTAAAGAAGATGTACGCAGACTTTTTCTGCCTAGTGTATTTATAATCCTATATCTAAGTACATATATAGATTAGTTTAAGGTAATACAAAGATTCGTTACGTGAACAAAGCTATTATAATCTGTAGTAACATGTTGCAAGATTATAAAAACTGCAATAAAATTCAGCAAACCGACTTAGGATGCCTACAAGGTGGAGTCGAGCTGAGCGTGCTGATCGATTTTAGGTATCGCAGAGTGGATGCGACGCATATTTTGCTATTAAAACGTACATGTTTGATTTTTATTTTTGCTTATGGAAGTGAAAAGATAAAACTTAGATTCCTCAGATAAAAAAATATTTTGCTTTCCAGCTCTGTGCTAAATATTCAGGTACATCCTAACATTTCATACTCTCGAAACTTGCAAGGATTAAAAGTACTTTCAGGTACATAAGGACTGTTAGTTATATGGGGTCTAAGGCGAGTTTTCACCCAATTCCCTCATTCTAGGCAAAAATATACACCGTTATAAGAAAAAGACGCTCTCTCAAATTTGATTAAGATAACCGACACCCGACACATTGTTCGACAGCCTATCACTTGAATTTGAATTTTTCTCGTCACCCTCATCATTTATATATATGTATATTATATAAGTTAATAAATCTGGCAACACATTTTCGAACATCATCTTTAATCCCTTCTCTATACAAAGATTTTCGAATGAAAATCCCCAGCCGTGAATATTTAGGTTGTTACAGTTTTTCTACAACTGATTAAAACACTCTTGATCAGACTCTTGTATTGGACAGTCGTAAGATTTATTTGTAATTTGGAAATTTAAAGAATAAAATGATATTTGACATTTAATAGTCTAACTTATATAAGCACACGTTTGGATGTAATGGAAGTGCGAAACAAATTTCGCAATTATCATTTTGGATAGTCATTTTTATTGCTCAGTGACCATAACTTGGTGTGACAAGTGAAAATTTAACTTATACGAGTACCATATACATATACATATAAATGATTAGGATGAGGAGAAATGTTGAATTCCGAGTGACTGTCTGTCTGTCCGTCCGTCCGTCCGGGCAAGCTGTTACTTGAGTAAAAATTGAGATATCTTTATAAACCTTGGTATGCGGATTTCTTCGTACAAAAAAAAGTACGAGTTCGCAGATGGGACATTACATTCTACCTCCGAGATGGTACGAGAAGCCTTTATGGGATATAAAGAAGTAGTTAATATAATTAATATACATACATATATGTATGTATATACATATAAATCCAAACAAAACTGTTCAAGTACCTAGGTTCCGAATATATTGAAATTCAGACAGAATACTTTCCTGACAATTCTATGTTTTAAAAATGGGTTGAATTGGGTCAATACTTCCCTTAGCCCCAATATACCTAATATAAAGATTTTTAAACTTCCAAGTGACTTTATGCTGGATATATCGGCCAATATTTGAGTTGTCTCAATGGAAATTACAGAATCGTAGATATATAATACATTATAACACAAATGCAGTTAGATTAGATAAATAAATGAGGATTGTCCAGCGACCTAAGGTCTATTGCGCAGTTTCTTACGACAAAAAACATTGAAGTGTACAAATTTATTGATTTTTTTAATTATCATGTTGTCTAACTTTTTATTTTTGTCAGAAAAGTTTTGTATTTTTTTTTGTCAGTCATTCAATTAATTTAAACCAAAAGTTCAATATCTCCATGAGATATTAAACAAATTTTTCCCTTGAAAAAAATTAATCGACTTCAGTTAGCATTTTTCCGCATAAAAATGGAATTTTTTTATGAAATTATTAAATAATTCGCTGTTTGGACGATGGATATTACATGGAGATTGAATTGAGTAAGTTCGGTACATTAAGGAAAAATTATAATAATTATGTGAGACGTAAATACAAAACAGGTAAGGAAGGGCTAAGTTCGGATGGAATAATTATGTGAGACTTAAAGACAAAACAGGTAAGGGAGGGCTAAGTTCGAAGTATCGATTTTTATTTAATTTATAGCTTGCAAAGATGGACGGCCCGACGGACGGACAGGCAGTCATGCCTAAGTTAGTAACAAACGTACAGTCACTGTCCAATTTGTAAAGATGGTTTTGCACACATATAGATTTTTCATAATGTAAAATATCAAAACTAAAAAAAATCAAATATTAACAAGTAAGTGAGTATGGGCTATGTTAAACTCTTGCAACTTGCTAGAATCAAAGCCAGAGAAATACTTTAAGGCGTAAAACAGATCGTATGGAGTAAAGTCAGCCGGATGTTCGAAAATCCTGATATTAGTTATATAGGGGTTAGGCCAAGTTTTAGCTTAAATTTATCTATTTTAGGCACAAATATACACTGTCATGAGTAAAACATGCTCTCCTATTTTCATTGAGATAACTCACATGTTGGCCAAAATACGCGGTACAAAGTCACCCGACATTTTCGATCAAAAGTCAACTATAGGTAGGGAGTCTAAATATTCGGTACCTAGGGGCTTTAACAGTTTTTATTGGATTTAAACAATTTTTGGTCATAAAGTGGCACTCACTAAAGACATCGGATTGTTCGTGTAAAGTGTTACCCCGTTATATTAATTGTTTCTTGGTTTGTGTACTGGAAACTGAACGAATCAAGTGAAATGTGACATAAGAATGCCACGTACTAAAGATATGGGATTTCACCAAAAAGCGGGCGGTGCCACGTCCATTGTCCAATTTTCACGTCGGCTTCCGTAAAGCTCTCTCATACCATTCCGGTGGTGTAATTTAATGCCTCTGGCGTATTTAGTTGTTGATTTATTGCACTTTTGGTAGTTTTTAAAAGTACTGATGTATGGGGAGTGAGCGTGTTAACTCCGATTTCACACTGTCGGTAAGAATTTTTATAAGATTTGTAGTAAGCAAATTTAATTGTTGTAGCTTAAGTGGTTTAGGAGTTATGCACATTAAAATTGTTAGATGGCGGGACCACGCATACTTTTTAAAACCATTTTGCCCACAAGTGACAGAGTTGTTACTGCGATCCTCTATACCAAATTATAGTTTTATATCTTAATTTAGTCCTAAGTTATGGCACTTAATATGTTTTCACATAACCAAAAAAAGTAATTTATATATCATTACATATCATTTATATATCATTATCTTAATATGTTTTCACATAACCAAAAAAAGTAATTTATATATCATTATTTATATATCATTTACGGCTATATGTCGGTAACTAAATGAAGCATTACTCGTTTATACGGGAAAAATCTTGCATTACGGGCGGTAGATGCATAGAATGGCAACATTACTCAAATATGACCAAAAGGGAACAGCTACTCTGTTGTCACGCGACACGTCGGTCGCTAACTGAAGCATCACTCGGATTTCAACTCGTCTTGTCATTTTATGATCGTTTACATACATAACTTCAAATCTAACTCCATTAGTTTTAGGTGATACAAACAACTGTCAGTTGTACAACACTATAAAATATGTATTATATACATTATTCTGTAACTGCGTGTGGTGTGAGTATTAAAATGAATGAAATTAAATTATATTGTATAACCGACCGACTACGAAATTCTAAGAATCCATGATCATTGTAGTAGATTCACAAAGCTTTTAACTATTTTTTATGTAGAGAGTAGTTAGCATTTCGCAATGCCAATGCCAAATTAGTTCATGAACGTCCCACCGACGATTTTAAGGTGAAAACGCAATTCCAGCCACCAATTAAAACAATTTCATAGTTTTGCCTCGAAAATTTTATGCTGTGGTTTTAGAATTAAACTTTTAGTTTTCATCTGTTCCCTTCACTTTACGATGCATAAATAAAGCATCAACGAAACGGGACAATACTTCCTCTAGGCCTCAAATACCCAACTCGAGGATTTTTAAAACTGCGGATATCGGTATGTATATACACAGTAACGGCCAATATCGTAGATTAAAATCAAATTGTATCATCACATCTCTCTAAAAAGTTTTAGTTCTTCCAGAACCATTGAAACAGCACATGCATGTAGACTTTTGCCTGTCACTGCATATATTTGTGTGAGTGAAGATTTTGATTCCAATAACGCAAAATATAATATATGGTACCCGGCAGACTTGGCGGATTGGGAGTTGCCCCCATCTGATGCAGCCCTCCGCTTGCTACCAGGCGGGATAACATAGATGTCACCAAAAATTTTTTTTTAGGAACCAGATATATATTTTCAGGTATTGACAAAATTTATATATATAAAAAGAAACGATTGCGAATGAATTTAATCTTCGCTATTTTACGAAATGACAAATGGATAACAATCATATTTGGTATCCCATTAACTTATACTAAATATACTGTTAAAAAAATATAGCGAATTTTCAATTTTCGCAGATTGCGTAAATTCGATTATCGTTTTTCTAAGTTTTTATGTTTTCGAAAATATGTTTACAGTTTCAGCTAACAAATATAGCATACTTGTATTTATTTTGTTCGTTATAGGCATAAAAGTTAGATGTGTTTTGCGTGTTCGGCGATTTCTGGCATTCGAAAATAATGGATTAAAGAATTTGTATTTTGTATGAAAAATGTATTTAAGTGCTCAAAACCATTTGAAATGTTGACAGTGGCGTATCGTGAGTGTACTTTGAGTAAAAAAAATGTTTACAAGTGGTACCAGCTTTTCAAAGGAAGTCGAGAAAAGTTAAGAAAAATGAAGAATAGTCGAATCACTAATAGAGAAATTGCTGAAGATGTCGGTATATCAGTTCGCTCATGCCATGCAATGAAGCGTGTTCGTCCCAAAATAGATGAACACAAGTGTATTATATCTAAGGAGGACTACTTTGAAGGGAACAAAATAGAAATAAAATACGCAAAATTTAATGTGGTTTTTATGTATAAGAGATAAACATTAACCAGAAGATGAAAATCACTATGTTAGGCATATTCAGACCAAGGTCTCGACCAATTTCATTCATATGTAGTATGCATTAAAATATCACGCATATTGACCGACAGTTATCGGGTATATTTGGACCTGCGAAATGTATGGATTGATTCCATTCAAATATCACAACATTCAATAAAACTCGAGAACATGTTTTAAATTAATTTTGTGAAGATTTTGGGTGTCCTATTCGACATACATATGTATAGTATGTTATAATAATGAAAATTTAAGTAAATATTTAGTATTAAAAGTAAGATTTTTTAATTTAAATTTCATGCGAAAACCTACCTGTCGAAATATTTTTGTTGTGGGTTAGTTTTGGGGGGGGACAAGTTTATAATTTTGTACCTGCAACTCAAAATCTTTTTCTTCGCGGAGAAGAAAAATTTATAACTTTAACCTTGACCACTCTCCGCAGTTCCCGCAGTCGCGTTGAGGACGAACTTAAACTAATGACCAACATGTCAATAAAATAAAAGTACTGGTATTTCAGAACCGGCGATTATCAGTCGGATTTGTTATTAGCATCGTTGAAATCAGGAAAAAAAATGAAGGAATACACAGTGAAATCCATTTTGAGAGTTTAATTGTGCCTAAGAAAAGTGAAAACACGATTGGTTTCAAAATAACTCAATTTTTTCGAAAAATAGCGTCACGTTAACGTCTGTGAAACAATTCTTTCCGATTTCCAGGATGCCATGAAACGTGTTATTACTGGCGATGAGACGTGGAGCTATGCTTCCGACTCCGAAACAGATGATAAATCGGTTGAATATCGTGAGCCGATCCGAAAAATAGTTTTTCGATTATGGAGGTGTGGTGCACTCCGAGTTCGTTTCGACCGGCAATAATTCGTCGTTTGCACGAAGTTATTCCTAAAAGGACGCCGGGATTATGGACCGACAACTTTTGGTTTTTGCGCAGGGATGATGCATTGTTGCATACTGCATTGATTCTTCGTGAGTTTTTGTCAAATTTTCAACCATTAGCGTGCCGCAACCACCGATTCGCCTGATTTAGCTCGGTGTGACTTTTGGCTATTCGCCAAACCCAAACGACCGTTCGGGAATTGGAAAAAACGTTAGCACACGTAGTATCCGAGGTGTGCCCAGCGCAGGCTTCTTTTATGCTGGATTTCAGTTTCGGCAAAATTCTTGTGTTAGGTCAGATGATGACAAAAATCTGGTTTTTGGATCAAAAATTACTTCGGTTTTTTTACCTTCATTAAATTTATGTGGAACAATATGCGCACAGTCATTTCATTTACCTAAATCATGAGTTAAAACTTTTTCAAAAAAAAAAAAAAAAATTTGAAATTTACCACGGTTTGTATCAAAGCTATTTCTTAAAACACCAATAAAACTAACGGTAAATACATTTTTGCTCTATCCCATTCGTAGGAGCTACGAAAAGCGCGAGAAGTGGGACAATAGAAACACGCGGACCCGTGCAGTGAAAACAGCTTAAAAATTATCTCTTATAATAAATTAAATTGCAATATAAAATCGTGCTTACTCCCCATAAATCGAAATGCATATTAAGAATAAAGGTATATGTTATATAACAAAGTAGTTTTTATAAAATAATGTATTGTTTTATTATTTTAAAACAATTGTTTTATAAGAGCCCTTTTGAGTGGTATGTTTTTTTTATACATCGATTTCAGGTATACAAAAAGTTATGATCCCTGTCTCCCCTGAAATGAATCAAGTTTATTTATATTAGTTAATGTTTTCTAAGTCTATGCTATTGATTTCAGCTGCAACTTTTTGCAAATTTCTTTGTTATTCATGTTATTCTACCAGGCATGCGATTTTTTGTGTGTTATTTTTTATAATTTTTTGTATTTACGTATATGTATATTCGTGCATATTTTATTGTTTTTTATGTTTTTTTCATCGCACATATAAGTAAATACATATTGAGCTTTTGTTTTAATTTTATCATTTTCTCACTTTTATCAAATGTTTGTTTTATACGTACTTTTATTTAGGCACATCATATCATGTCATATATTTGGTGTTCAGAAAAAGTGTGAAGAAATGTCACTTATCACCGAAGAAAATTTAATAAAGCTTCAGTATCTACTTATAAGAAGTTTCGTTAAAAAAAAAAACTTGATATTAACTTTTTACCCTGCTGTGATAACATTTTAAGGGAAAAACAGTTTTCCTGAGCAAATAAAGGTCTCAGAATCTGATGTTGAAGTTGAGTTAAAAAAAAATGATTGCACCACATTGCCTCACAAATGTATTCAATGACCCGAATGAGCCCTCTAATTACCTATTATTAATAGGAATATGTGGCTTTGATGGCCATTCCGGTAAGAGCGAATATAAGCAGTTTAATAATTTATTTGTCACGACATATGTATGTCCCTGTACAATTGATAATAGAATCGCAAAATGATGAAGAGTACAAACAAATTTAGAAGAACTGCAGACCTTCATCCACCCGCTATTGCCGTCCTGTTCGAATTCAATTACAAAAGGAATTAAACCCTAAATGCACTAGATTGGTGCTAGATCCTGCAAAGGAATTAACTTCAAAATATTCCTGGTATTATCTTCTTTCGTCAATCATAATATTGCTCCCGATGTTATTCAATATGCACCAGTTTCAATTGGAGAACTCTCATAAGAATCTGTTGAGTCAAGTAATAAGCATGTGAAGATGTATCGACTCCATCAAACATGAAAGATCTAACAGATCGGATTAGGACTTACTAAGCCGATTGCTTTTGAGCTTAGATCCTTTCATCACCAGTCAAAGAAACTATCATGCAAAAGTAAATCAATTTTATTAAAATGATTTTTTGATTTGGTAGAATAATACTCAAAAAATTCCTTTCTTCGTTTATCAACTTTTTTAATTTAATATAATTAATTAAAATTTGTTGCCATCGAGGGGTGGCGGAGTGGGACACGGGTGAGGGAGATTTTAAAAGGCTTTGGCAAAAGTTTAATTTTAATATAGGCAGTGGAAGTATTTTTGGCCGCTGATTCCATACAAGACCGACCACTGTGCGTCGTTTAAATCTTCACTTGTAAATCCTTTATAAACTTGTGAACGTCCTAATTAATGATTACAATAAAATTTGTTCACCAATTCGTAAGTGTAAGCGTTTTTTTAAGTTTTAAACAATTTCACACTTTTCTTTATTGAAATGTCTGTAGCTTTAACACCGGTCATCCGATAGAAATACGATGAATGTATCTTTTCAATGCTGTTCCACTACTTATGGGACACACTGTACGTCAAACCTCTATTTGTGCGAAGGATTATTTCGATAATTTTATTGGTGCTTGATTTAAAAACTGTATGGTGAAAGGATGGTGACAAAATATTTTTTAACCAATTGAATCAATATTGGGAACATGGAATAATTTTTGTAATTTTCATATTTAGTTATATAATTTTTATATTACATATTCGGTTTTTGCTAATAAGAGCATTTGTTTTTTTTTTCAATATATTTTATAAAGTTAATCCTCAGCCTGAGTACGGATAATCAATGTATAATCAATGATTGGATATAATAAGTCTAAAATACTTATGTGAACCTTAAAAATGTAATATTTGACAAAGCTTCATGCACGAGCTATTATACATATGTATTATGTACATGTAGATAGTATGTACTACTGAGACTTAGTCACTCTAGCTTATCATTAATATGTAAAACTTATGATTGTTGGTTTCCTTTACACAGTAAGTATTATGTAATTTAACGTACGGAAGTGTAGGTTTCGAGAATATCTTCGCATCAAGTCATACGTTCTATATACTACCTAAATAGAAGAATATGCATGTGCGTACGTAGTGAGGCGGCTCTCTTTGCGGCTGTTTATCTGCTGGTATATCGGTTGGACTACCGTCGCAACGGTGCGAACGTCTTTCGGCGGCGTTTAAGGTATCCTAAGTGGAAGTTTAACGAGGTTGACACGTGCACGCCCTTAATTTGTTTACAAATCACTTCAGATACGTTATACGCACGAGTACTCTGCACTACTACATTACCACTATGCGGCGGAATAGTATGAGTACACATTACATGATCTATTAATGAATCGTAGCGTGCGTACGTAAGTGGATCGGGTTCGTATACAGCATGTGTTTCTACCACCCATCTTCAAGCTACCTTTATTCCCTTATGACACTAACCGGTAGGTAAATGCCAGCCGGCCCAGGCACATGCAGCACCACTAGGTCATCGTAAGCGAACGCGATGAGAGGTTGTGAGGTAGCGCATTGCTATCGACCGCCAACTGTTGGGTAATGGGCGACATGCGTTGGGCGACGCGCGACGTTCGTCTGACGATTGGCGGCCGCTCAATTGTTTCATGCACTCTCGACTTCGACCACGATCTCGGATGATAGGTCATGCGATGCTGTTTGCTTTGCTGATGTGATGATGCGGTGATTTAACGTGTGATACATGCGGCCGATGAATGACAACGAGGGTGACAATGGTCGCTGCCATCTACTGCCACCAGCCAATCAGGACAATTCTTTACCAGCTTACTCGTGCAAACCTTTGCTGTTGGGAAGGTGACAGTTTTTGTGGTTTTTACACATATACATACATATGTATGTCTTCATAAACACATATACATTTCTTTAAGGGTACATTTTCAGAATAAAAGATATACTCGTACAATATATACTTACCTACATTTGTACATATGTACATACATCAAAACAAAATTTTTAGGTTTAAATTTCAGTTTGTTAAGACCCAAAATGAAATGACTATTATAAGCTTGAAATCCTCATTATTTTCTCCGCTATCAAGCGACAGTTCTCGTTTTTCATATATCTACAATTTTCGCGAATATTTAATCTTCTTTTTTCGTGAACTCGGTTTCACAAACTTCATTTTTTAATAAACAGAAAATATAATCTATTAATTTTTATATTTTAATAAAATTAAACGGGGATATTTAAATCATTATACTTGATATACTGAACTAAGGGAAGCAATGGGCAGTTTTCAGTTTGTTTGAAATACGTGTGCAGATTGATATATTAAAAACTTAAGAACTAGTTAGCGTATATACATAAAAACAGACAGACAGACGGACATAGCTAAATCGACTCAACTCATCATTTATATGTATATATGTTCCCCCTAGGTATTACAAACGTCGTGGCAAACGTAATATACCCTGTTCAGGATATAAAAATTATTGCTTTCGGTGATGCTTACTGTATAGGGTCCTTAAATGTGGACTAGACCTGTTCTTATCAAGACATCTTAATTTTTACACTAATTACTGCTTGTACAGATAGGTGAGTGGACTTACCAACATTCGGTATTTAATAAACTTATTTCTTGATTCTAGGTATTTTGACTTTTATAACCTACATCTAATATTTTCTATTGTGATTCTGAAATAATATTTACGTAAATATATTTATAACACTCTTTGCAGCATATTACCAGAATATAAGGTTACACAGCTAATCAAAATTATACAAATTCATAAGTTAAATTGGCGTAAAATATTTAAACTTCAACATTAAGAAACAGACTCTTTATAGGAAGCATGTATTTCAGAAAGAAGGCGTTATATGAAACTTTGAAAAAAATTATGGGATCTTTTTTTAGTAAAGTTAATGTTGAAACTGCAATGTAATGGTAATCTAAACGAACAATGAGGAAAAGAAGTGTTTGGGGACCAATTGGCGGGACTGCACACTGAGCGACGGAAGATTTCATATTATCGTTCTCCAAGGAGAATTAATGTTCAATCTTTAAAATTATTCAATGCGATCAATGATGTTGGCAGAGAGAACCAAAAAGATTACATTTTGCATTCCTGAAGAGAGCTCTGTTGAAATGATTGTTATATAATAAGTATATTATTATAGATACTAGTAATTATACTCGTCTATGTTTTATTCGAATGAATTATCAAGTTTCATATGATCCTATTTAATTCTTAAATATTATTTGTTAATATGCAAGAGATAATATTATACCTAATTATTCAATATAATTTGAATACTTTATTTGATAATATTCTCTGCGTGGTCGCTAATAAACACCAAATATTCCTGGCAAACCAAATCACAATTGATATTTGTACTCTAAAACAATTACTCACGGAAAAAAGTAAAACCCTAGTTAAGTATTAATTTAAAAAATATTACATACATATTTCTATTACTAAATCTAGAATACGCTGTGATGATTTTTAATGGAATTTACCAATTTTGTTTTTTGATCTTTAGATCGAATCCCGGGCATGTATGAAATTATGCAATATACCATACTATCCTATAAGTGGTTGTTTTTGATGTTTAACCATTATCCACACCCTGCTTGAGCGAAAGCAATAAGTAACTATCATTGAAATCAATTAAAGGTAGGCAGGGAGCTAATTTTAGAGTTTTAGATATCAAAATCGAAAAACGTTGGTCGAAGGGTAGGTTGACCTTATCTGACCACCATCACGCCTACGAAATGGCATTTTGCGAAAACCTATAAAGTGCTATAATTAAGCATCAAATTACGATATCGAACTTTACATAGGACAGAGGCAATAGAGGGCTAAAATTTTTGGTATAGCCCCGCCCTCTAATTGGCTTAATGAACATAACGCCTAAACCGCTTAAGATACAATATTCACTCAGTATAAATTTGCCGCAAATATTGGTCAATACGTGAGATATATAATTGAAATTCAGGGATTATCGTTTCCTGACAACAGTATGCCCGTATGTCAAAAATGGGTTGAATCGGCTTCCTTAGCCCCCATTTACATAATATATGTACATATTTTCGAACTTCCGGGTGGCTTTATATCAACGCCAATGAAAATAAGAGAACGTATTTTACTCATAATAGTGTATCTTTGTACCTAAAATGGATAAAATACCGACCTTAGCCCTTCCTTTCTTGTTTTACATTTTTAGTATATCTAAACTAAAAGTAATATTTGTTAGATACCGATCAAAGTTATAAATAAAAATTATATTATAATTATAAAGTAAATGACGGAGTTTTTCTTGCGCCCAAATCATTCCTTTTCAAAATAGCCTATTCCAACGAACTGTCGAAAGTATTTACATAAGTATGTATATACAAAGTTTGTTTAAATGCAACTAGGCCTTCTTCTGCAAAAATACTCATTTAACCCATTTCCGGCAGCTTTTTGATCACTGCTTTGATTTCATTCAAACTTTATATTCAACTTAGTATAAAAAAAAAACTCAATGCTTTAAGTTTTTTGAGATTTTTACATTAAGCCGTTTACCCGAGGGAATGTGGTCGAAAAATCGACCGTCAGCCGAAAACGATATTTACTATAGTGAAACAGTGTTTTATTAGAGTTTACCATTTAAAACGTTTATTTTGTTCAATTATTTTTCATTTTACTTACAATAAAAGATAGATACATGTCATAAGTAAGTTTTGAAAAAAATTTCTTGAAAGTTCAATATCTTATCTTTATATTTCATGGAATTGATTGATAGTCCAGTCATTATAGTAAGTTCACCTCGGAATTCGATATACCCATTTTTATGTCTGTAAATACTTGTATATTGACACCCTAAAGTTGTCTCAAAACCTACATATGGTAGGTATACCCTTCCGGGATTCTTACCTAATTTAAGCTTAAATGACTGGACTATATGCTCTTACGATGTGTGGCACATCAACATAATATTCCTTGCCACCTTTCCATCGCTTCACACGATGCAGTGGTTCAATTGCCTCATGAACACAACAAATAGCCATTAGACGAACATAAACCCTAGTATTTGAAGCCAAATCGAAATCAAAATGGGTTTTTGATAAACATTTTGTAGACTGATTGTGTGAGAATATGCCAAATATGAATTTCTTATTCAAACGAATGTATATTGATAGCCATCATTCATTTGGGACATTGAAGTTCACAAGACACAGAAATAGTGAAGTGGAAATATTTGTCGTATCGTTTTCGGCTGGGGGTCGATTTATCAACCAGTTAATTTTGCTCATTCCTTATCATTCTATACTACAACCGATCTCCTGAAAAATGCATTCTGCGTGAAGTATGCGACAAACACTATAATATATAGGAAAGCTTATTTTTTTCAAAAATTTTCTCTATTTTTTCCGAATTTTTTTTAAAAATGTGAAAAAATGGGTCTTCCGAAAATCGATAAAATTTCAAAAAAATTAATTAATTAGTAAAGGAAAATTTTTGTCAAGATCAGAAAGATGCAAGATGACATACAATTATTGCATTCAGGACATTTCTCGTTAATTTTTGACTCGGCGATTTTTCAAAGTTGCTGGTCGAAAAATCGATCATTAGTTGTAAATGGGTTAAAATATCACAATTATAATTATAATTTTTTATAATAAATTTTAACGGTGTAGATTGAAATATGGAGAGAAACATATGTATGTACATACATATGTCTACCTTGAGGAAACAATGTTATTTCAAAAGCTTCAGCATCTAAATAGTTATAAAAACGGTTTGCGACTGATGGCATTTGCCGCGACTGGCATTGATGCTCGTTATATTTGTTGCTGTAAAAATAATCGCATTGTGCATATGTGTACACGCAAAGGTATTGTTATATAAATGGAAGCGAAATTCTTTTAAAAACCCATACAAATCTACAAAAATTTGCGCAGTTTAGAGTATACTGGATGTTTTACTTTTTTGGGTGTGGCCATTTTTCCTTTTAACGTTCGCCTGCTTATGTATACTTATTTGACGTTTTTTTGCTTCACCGTCCTCGCTCATCGTCAATCCATGATTTTTTTATTTAGAATTATGTACATACATACACATAAATGTACCTTGTGTACATATACATATTTATACCAAAAGTCCAAAGTAGCTTATACTACTAAGGAATAAGCTTTCACATACATACATATGTACATATGCATGCACTATACGTTAACACATACTACATAAACAAATGTATATACTCGTGGAGTACAAAATCGAGTAACGATTACAAGCAAATGTATGCATGAATATGTACACCTAACTACATGTGTGTATGTACTTTTGCTGCGAGTAACGGATAAAAACTGTGCCTCATCCTAAAGAAAACATCAATTTTAAGACGACAAACCCCATTTTTTTAGATACGGTTAAGGATATATTAAACTTGCGGGATTCGGTCCCTAAATGTATCGGAACCACCTCATCGAAGACGGGCAATGTAACATTGTCAAGCTCACACATTTTAGGCATGTTATAAGTTGAAACTCGCACTTATTTATTCCAACTAAAAACATTTCAATAATTCAAAACTTTTTAGGCAACGAATTCTGCTTAAATCAATGTAGTCATAAAGGTAAAAATAAACCCAGAACAGAACAGATAATATTAATATTATAAATATTTTACGTTCCACTGAGTGAAAGTCCAAAATCACCAATCGATCACCAGTTTGATTGGGTACTGGAAGAGGAAGCATAGTCAATCGGTATAAAATGTGGAATTGTGATTGCATAAATATAACATGAAAACTTTTAAACTGAGGTACTAGTTTTTGTTTAAAACAAAAAAATTGTTAACCACAATTGCCCCGGAACTTGAATACCCTTCATAGATCAAGAAGTTTCCATACCAGGATATCAGTTTATATGGCAACTACATCATATAGTAATTCGATTTAAAAAATTTCTTCAAAGAGAATATTCCAAGTTAAGTTTCGTGAAAATATCTTGTCAAACAAAAATGTTGTTCACCCAAAAACTGAATTCTGATTGTTCAGTTTGTATGGAAAATACATGATATAGTAGTCGATATCGGCGGATCCGACAAATGAGCAGCTTCTTGTCTCAAGAACCATTAACAATATCCTTCACTTTCTTGGGCACTTAATAATTTTATAGCATAATTTTTGCGTAGCATTACTAGATTTAACTGCTTTCCCTGGCTGGCAAATGGAGAGTATAAATACGATTGAAACGCTCTTCCGGGAATTGATTGATGTTTGCATATTTATGTAAGAGCATATTGCAGAGCATAAAATACCATCTTCAGAGATTTTCGCTGTAAAAGAGAAAAGAAGCAAATGTACAAATTTGGAGGAAATAGATGTAGTGATTTGCTTCCTCACGTCAATATCAATTGGCTAATAACATTGCTGTTAATTATTTGCTTATAACACTCACAATTGATAGAAATGTTACAAGTGAACGAAATGGGCGTTTTTGTGAAAATAAAATATCATTTTGAATGAGAAAGTAAAAAATTGATTAAAAATATTGTCTATTGCTTTTTACATCATACCTTTCTGGTAATTTGTGAATATGTTCGTCTTTTGAAGCAAACCATACAGACACCCAATTTTCGACTTTTGCGTAGGAATCGAAGTGCCGCTCAGTCAATGTGTGTTCCATATGATAACAGCAGTTTCCAGCCAAGCACTTTGATTGTATCCTGAACCGATTTTGTTTTGCTTAACCGATTTTGCTTTGTGTGCAGGTGCATTGCCGTGGAACAAAATCACTTTGCCGTGTCTTCTGGCCAATTCTGGCCGGTTTCCGATCAATGCATGGTTCAAATTAATCATTTGTTGTCTGTAGCGATCATTTTAACAGCTTCTCAGGTTTTAGAACTCATAATATACCACACTCTTCTGATCCCAGCACAGAGCGTTGCCTTCTTACCTCATATATCTATTTTTGCAGTCGATTGTGATGGTTGTACCGGATTATCCTATGATTTCCTCCGTTTAGGATTTTTGAAATAATTTCATTTTTCATCGCCAGTGACAATTCGATGCATACCGATTTTCTTTCGTGTCTTTGAAGTAAAATTTCCCAATTTATTTCGGTTTTCTAATTGTTTTTCATCCAATTCATGCGGCACCCATTTTCAAACTTATGGATCTTTCCCAAAGCTTTCAAATTCTGAAATTGTTTTTTATGCCAAACTTAACTTCGGTAGTCTTTCAAGTTTTTCATTTTTCACATCAAAATCATTATCTCTGAACCGCTGAAACCATCATTTACATGTTGCTTCCGATAGATCATGATAACCATATGCCTTGAGAAGAAATTAATGCTTTCCGAAAATCATCACTTTTTGAAACAAAATTTGACATTTTAAACACAATGAAAAAATATGAAGTGGTCTGTTCAATGACTGCAAGGTTATTGAATATGTTTGACAAATGTCATATAAACCAAACAAAAACTTAATTAACAAAAATAAATTAATGCTCCCAAACAACTTACTGCGGCGGAGATGCAAAATTTGCACCAAGTGGATTTAAGTGTCGAAACGAAACGCCAACGCTTTGAGATGTGGGTTTATACGAGGTGTGTTCAAAAAGTATCGCGAATCGTAATTGACAGTTTTCTTCGATTGCAGGGGCGTGGTGCATCATGAGTTCTTGCCACAGGGAAGAACGGTCAATAAGGAATATTACCTGCAAGTTATGCACAATTTGCGCTAAGAAATCCGCCAGAAACGCCAGGATTTGTGGAAGAACAAAAATTGGCTTTTGCACCACGATAACGCCCCTGCTCACACACATCGTTGCTTATGCGCGACTTTTTGGCCAAAAACAACACACTAATGATGACGCAGCCACCGTATTCCCCAGATCTGGCCCCCTGTGACTTTTTCTTGTTCCCTAAATTGAAGAGGCTCATGAAAGGACGACGTTACGCTTCTCTTGACGAGATAAAGACGGCATCGAAGGAGGAGCTGAAGGAGATAAAAAAAAATGATTTTTTGAAGTGCTTCGAAGATTGGAAAAATCCGTTGGCACAAGTGTATAATATATCATGGGGATTACTTTGAAGAGGACAAAATAGATATTCATGAATCAATAAATAATTTTTGAAAAAACACAAAAATCGCGATACTTTTTTAGCCCTACTTTCTGGGCTAAAAAGTACCAAAATTGGGATCAAAATGATCGTAGAAACCAAATTCAATTTGCCATGCTAGCATATTTAATTTACTATGCTCGCAAAATTTAAATTGAGTGCATGTTCAGGTATTAGTGGATACAGGATAATTGTGTAGTAAAGAAAATTAAGTTTCCTCGAAGACAAATATTTTAGGGCTGCTTTTCATACCATGTTTAGGGACTTCAACACCCTGTGGATGAAAGAATTAATGCACAAAAATATGCTACAGCGACCAATTTTTAGGATCCGCAATTGAAGAGCACTATCCTTACACGGATGGCCGATTTTTTTTTAGTTGGCCAATACGTTTAACGATTTAAGGATTCATCGCTTGGATTGGCTTAGAAACTTGCGCGATTTAAAGTCTCAAATACTCTAAAACTCTCATAAAATTCAATTAATGAAGATTTTAGAACTCGTTGGGTATGGTTACGTTTTGAGAAAATTGTGGTTCTATTGATGCTAAAGGAGGAACGATTCGTTATTAGAAGATCCTATTGTGAAGTCTATATTTCTGCCGTGAGTGGGGAAAATGATTTGGTCGTTTTAAAATAACTTTACATTGCTTTCTTTTAACTAATCATGAAATTACACTATGTGGCCAAACAAATGAAAAAAGACCTAATATTCTAACTTTATAAACAAATAGCTGTGCGTTTTTATTCACCCAAAGTTCTATACTTGAAGAACCAATTAAATATAAATTTTTTGCACGGCGAAACATTGATTATACAAAACCCAAAATGTTTTGGTTGCCCTGAATATCTTAGCAAAATTTCAAATGTTCAGATTATGACCTTATTCATGAAAATATTGGATGTGCTCTTGTTTTTAATATAATTGCATATCTAGTATTTTGATAATTATCGGTTTGTTAGTAATAAAAATTTAGTTTTCTAGGTTTTAAGGTTTTACAAAAACCACGTTTAATATATCTAGAATTACGGTTCATAAAGTGTCCTATTTCACTCAACGGAAATCGCATTATATTATTATACATATATGTATGTATATTAGAGATTTAATATATCTACACAGATAGAGATCTTGATCGATTTCATTCATATATAATGCTCACAATAAGTATAAGAAACACGCCCACTTACATTACTTCAATACCACTGTGATCAAATTGAAAGGTAAATTTTTAATTTATACTTCGCATGTCGAATGAAAAGTTTTTTTTCCTGTAGGTTGGTAGTACTGTTAGTGACATCTATGCCAAATTTCATGTCAAAATATTAATTAGTATTTAAAATACGCATCGTTTTGTGAGACTCTAAAAGGGAATTCTTCGTTTTTACCTGCCTGAATTTATTGAACAAAGAAATGCGATAATGCAGCATCTCATACTGCATTGGTTATTCGTGATCATTTCGCCACATTTCCAATTAATATAGTGCCGCAACCACCGTATTCGCTTGATTTACCTTCGTGTAACTTCTGGTTATTCAGCCAAATCACATGACCACTCCGAGGACACCGTTTTGACTCAGTTGAGGATATAAAAGCTAAATCGAAGAAGGCGAGGATTTTTCCAAGTGCTACGATGACTGGAAAATTTGTTGGCATAAGTGTATTGCGGCGGGAGTGGATTACTTTGAAGGAGATGAAATGGACAAAATTCCCCTTTCAATTTGATCAGAGTAGCATCACTCATATTGACTTAAATAAATGGGAAGTACTGACCCTTTTTTATTCACTTTTGGCATCAGGGTAGATATATTGATATGATATTATATGATTTTATACTCTTGTAACATGTAAAAGTTTTTGTTTACCTAACTAACCGATATAGATATAGGGATATATAGTATGTACGCATTAATACATATATTAATACATATACATAAATAGTCAAGGCGACGAGACTGTTTGTCCGTAAATATTAAGTTATTTTGATGAATATTGGACGATATGTTTCTAGGCACCATAAAAAAACTCGTTATTGTAGATGGGCGAAATCGGCCCACTGTCACGCCTACAAAATGCCATTAAAAGAAAACTGCCATAACTAAGCCGCAAATTGAGATACAAAACTAATAATGGGTTTTCAAAAAAGTCTTGCGGTATTTTTATTGAATCAATTCGTGTGGCACCCATACATCGAGCTTCTTAGTGACTCCAAGCTTCTTCAAATGGTTTATAACGGTTTGATGACTACTATGCCAGTCTCTTTCGACCAATTCAGCGATTTTATCGCAATTTTCGACGACAGGCCTTCCGGAGCGTGGCGCATCTTCGACCACCTCTACACCAGAACGAAAACGTTGAAAGCATCGTTTTGCGGTGGAAATGGAAACTGGATCGGGTCCATAAACTGCACAAATTTTATTGGCGGCTTGAGATGCATTTTTGCCTTTATCGTAGTAGTACTGTAAAATATGCCGTATTTTCTCTTTATTTTGCTCCATGTTTGCGACGCTATAACTCACGAATGACTTAAAAAACACGACAATCAATCATACACGTGTTAGCGCGTGAAATGAGCTTTCCAAAAAGGTATAGCATGACCCGATGCGACGAATAAAACTAGAACTACGAGCTTTCAGCGCCAACTAGCGAAAATACCGCAAGACTTTTTTGACAAACTAATATTTAGTACAACAAATCGCATTAAGGAGGATCTGTAGTTTGAAAATCTTCAAAAAGAGGGAATTACCCCGTCCCCTAATAAGTTCAAAGTATATATGTATTTCATAACCAGTCATGATATATCACCTAAATTTCCACGGAACAAATATTTTCGTCATCTCTTATGACAGTGTGAACCATGTAACTAAATGCGTCAGAGACATTAAATTTTACATTCGGGATGGTCAAAATTGAACTGTCAATGTGGCACCATCCACTTTAAGGTGAAATCACATATCTCAGGACATACTATACCAATTTCCATAGGTGATATTATAGAGCAAAAATTATTTTTCTCTCCAGTACACAAATCAAACTGCAATGATTATATCGGGGTATAAATGGAAACCCCATTACCAATGGCTAACTTTTTACATAGACCTGCTGGTCAGATGGAGGTTCATTTTTTCTTCGTGACAATAGGTTGACAGTCAAGAGGCCAACAGCCGTCCGGCAGTCCTTTCGAGATCGTGTCAGTAAGAAGGAAGCGAGATCTTGGCGATCTTGCATATACTTAAGGGGTTAGGGGTAGTCAGAGGCACGAAAAAATGAGAGTTTTGAGCATTTTTTTTTTTTGCTACTAAATCATGTTATTTTACAAAAGTAGTAATATGGCATTATTATAGGATGTGTTGACTTAAATTCACGAAAATTTCAAAAAAAAAATTAATTTCCGAAGTTATAGTTGTTTGTGTTGACCCAGTTCCAAAAAAAAGGTACTTGCGGTGATAAGCATAAGCCCTTGGAGATTCATCTAAAATCAATCGGACAAAAAAGATTAGTTTTATAAATAGATAAACCCGGGCCTGATCGAAGGATTTTATTTTGTTTTCAAAATTAACAAAATGGCGGCCTGAAGAAATTTTTTTCTAAATTTTTGCGAAAAAATCAATTGGTCTTAAAAAATCGAAATTTTCGAAAAAATAAAAATCCTTCAATCAGGCCCGAGTTCATTATGTATTCCAAAAGCTGTATAAATTTCATTAAAATCTACTGAACGGTTTTCGAGTTACAGTTTTTACAGCATTTTGAAGTGCCCGAGCTCTCTTTCTTATTTCTCGAATAACTCAAAAACTAATTATCGGATCAACGTGAAATTTTCAGGGAATATTTTTATGAAAATGCAAAAAATAAAATAAATTTTTTGAAAATTCTAACTACCCCTAACCCCTTAAGGCATTCTACATTGCTGTGATCCGCCTGTCAGCACTTGTAGCACTTTTGGCAATCTCATCAGCAGTTTCGTTTCGCGGAACTCGCTTGAGGCCTGGAACACAGTATGCAGCCGCATCTACTGCTTTCCTCCTTCTAAAGACTATCTCTGAAATAATGAGATGTGAGACTATTGTTTTAACCCAGGGATGGGCACATTTTTAGCCCGCAAAGTTAGCAAAGTGCGCACGAGGGCTAGATGAGGGGAATATCAGTTTACGGAGGGAAGAGCATAAGAAGTTACCAAAAAAATCAGTTACATTCCCGGGTAACTTAATGTTCATCGCAGAATGCAGGAATAATGGGATGCCCAACTTATTCCAGTGTGAGAGCGCCTCAAAATAAGCGTTTTTTATAACATTTTCCATTGTGGCCAGATCGAACAAAATACGATTTTTTGGGCATTTAAATTAAAACACTCAACATTTATTACGATTGCAAATTATTATATATTGGACTTTTAATAAATGGCGAAACTATTTAAATTATTTTTTATGATTTTATAGTATATTAAAGCAACTGACTTTTAATGTTTCAATACTTAATAAGGTGAATTAAGCCTGTTAGTTCTCAATTATTAAATGTTTTTAATCATTGGTAACTGAAAATTAATGCTACTATGCATAAAAATACAAAACGTTTCATGAAATATATTTAAATTTCGCATTTTCTCTGATTTTCATTGTTTTAAATTTTTATTAGCGATCTTGAAAGGCGGCAATAAATTCCTCCGTTCACATATATTTTGGTATAATTTCAATCTGGCCCTTCCAGTCATTCCAATTGCAAAACGTTAAAACCTACCTGGATTGGGTCAAAGTTCGGTAGATGAGCGGCTCTCACATTTCCAGTGACAGGAGAGTTGGGGATCACTTTATCTCTGGCAGAATGGTTGCGGCAATACTGACATTGAACGCAAATTAAAGAGCGGAAGTTTACTTCATGTTGGAATTGTACAGTTGTGTGAACAAAAACAAGTAAACATAATTTGCAGGTTTCAGAATTTCGCATTAATATTTGTTTTTATTTACCTTTTCATGGTGGAAAATTCTAATTACTGTTAGGAAAAAATTATATAAGTTATATTTGTATCTAAAAAAAATTTATTTAATAAGAAATAAGCACATTTTAAGACCTTATGGTTGTTCACATTTTGTTCACACCATTGCACATGTGATAGAATAGTTAATGGAGGTGATACCAGTTGTAAAAATTCATTTTAGCTACAACTATGAAAACTTCTCAAGTTGTGGTCTTTTATACGTACATGTGCAAGGCAGTTTTATATATCTGCATATATGTATAAAAAAGAAAAGATACTTGTAACCATAATATATATTTTGCTTAAACATTTAATGAAAATGCTTATATAATATTAATATATGATTTGTGATATTTTCAATTTGGTTGTTTAATTAAAATTTTCAAAGAATTGTGGTTTTTTTTCTATAATTGTTATGTTAAATTTTAAACATCTAAGTTGCCTCTGGAAATGTATTAAAGTAATAATACGCGCTATAGAAAGGGAACACATATTTTCAAAAATATAAGAAATCATCAAATAAAAATATATTTGCGCGTTATGGCATTATTGATTAAGAGTGGCTACACACACAAATAGAATACAAACGCTAATAGCGGAACCAGTCAAAAACGCTACTCCCTTCCTTCCTTTTCCTTCCTTATCGAGCAAATGGGTGAACAGTTAAGCCCGTGGTAAAAACGCAGAAATCAGCCATCTTTGTTTGTTTTCGTTTGAACAATGTTGCCAATACTCAATACGCATATATAGTTTTGAGCACATCTGCGTTTTCAATTACAATTTTTTATAATATACAATATCAAAACTGAAAACAAACTATTAAAAATAGTTTATATATTTATAAATAATAGCTTTTGACTCTGATTTTGAGTTATTTTAAGAAAATTTCAAACATATTGAAACATATTGAACAGATTCAATTATAAAAGTTGATAATTATTTTAGTATATCGATATTGGCAACCCTGCGTTGTGAGACAGCTATTAGCTGACACGTTTCCGCGGCAAAAATCCAAATGTCGTGAATTCTCACGTCATCCCACGTCAAAGAGAGAAGGGAGTAGCGTTTTTCACTGTTCACTTACATTGCGCGCCCATAAGATAGGTCGCTACGAGCGGCAAGCGTTATGTTCTCGTTTTCATTCGAACAATGTTGCCATTACTCAATACGCATATGTAGTTTTGTACATACCTAAGTTTTCAATTATAATTTTTCATAATATAAAATATCAAAACTGAAAACAAACTATTAAAAATAGTTTATATATTTATAAATAATAGCATTCGATTTTGATTTTGAGTTAGTTTAAGAAAATTTCAAATACATTGAAGACAATTTTTATAATTACTACAGTATATAGAGACTGGCAACCCTGCGTTGTGAGAGAGCAATCAGCTGAGTGGTTTCTACGGGGAAAACCCCAAGTCGTTAGAAATTCTACGGTAAGCGGGCGGTATAAAAAGATAGTATTGCGCTCTCATAAGATTCATTTGTGTATATGCGTTTGAAGAAACAGTGGTTCAGAAACTGAAATTATTATAATTTAAATGTGCCGAAATGTTATCAGCGAGTGTAAGCAGTGTCCCAAATTTAAAAAGAAAAATTAATCCATTTAATGTGGAATGGGAAGAAAAGTATTTAAATCAGGAAAGCTCTGCTAAGTGTATGTATAATAGATCTGCAGTGCTATATTCTTTTAAAAAATAAGTTTGCGCAAATTTCAGACAGAATTACTTTTTATAAAGATCTTTGTTTAAAGAAATATCGTTGTTTGAAACTTTTTTCTTCGAAAATTATATCTATGTATGTTTGCAAGCACCTACACTTGTGAAGAATGTTGAATGAAATTAAACAAACATATAATAAGAAGTAGGTTATCTAATTTAAATTTTGGTACAATAATGCGTGTAGCTAGTAGAATAAATAAACTAAATTAAATGCTGTTTTAAAGACATATTAAAAAAAATATTACTAAAATAAAATATTCATTATACTTTTTGCTATTTGTCTTACATTTTAAAAATTTATAGTAGTTACAAAGAAACTTAGAATTGTTAGGCAGTTTTACAGTTATTACCCACAGTGCAACTTCCCATATATGAGCGCGCTCTCATTTGTGAACTTGGTGTGGTAAAGTACGTTGCTCTTATTTGTAAATATGGAGTGGAAAAATATGTTGCTCTTACTTCCCTCTTTATGTTTGCCCGCGATGATCCCCTCACCTAGCCCTCAAAATCTGCACTCGTGCCCGAACCCTTAACCCTTTCATGCCCGATGTTGCCTATAGGCAACATTATACATATATACTTCTAAGTTCCGTTATTTAAATTTTTTTGAAGCGCGGTTTTTTGCGTTCGTAGTCTGGTGTATTGTATAAGCTTACAGTGAATTGTTCAATTGTAAGCTATACAAGGGCGTTTTTCGTAGAGTGAAATTGTCAAGATCGCGAAAAAAGACGTTTTTGCAAAAAATGTTTAAAAATATTAAAATAGCTGTTTTATTGTAAAACCATGGAAACAAAATAAATTAATAAAAGTAAGATAGTTATTAAAAATAAGTCATTGAAAAAGTATTTATATTGTTCACAATAATTTTGTAAAAGTGCTGTTGGCTATAGGCAACATCCTGTACCTACCGAACCAGGACACTAAGGACTTTGAAAGTTTTATCACTTCATACTTGAGTTTAAACTAACAAATATGTAGCTGTATTAAAAAATGTTTTAGCTCCGCCCATTTTAATTCTGGCATGAAAGGGTTAATTGGTGCCTGGCTATCAACGTATATACATACATATAGTATTTTTCGTTATCCTAACAAATCGTGTGCGAATGTTCAGTAGGTGAGGTATATATTTATAAAATTGATGAAAATATATTCTCAAGTATATCTTAGCAAGATCAGAAGTTAATGCGATTAGCCGAAACCTTCTTCTGACATTAGGTTGGACAAAGTGTGTGATACCTTAATGAAATTAAGTGGATCATTAATGTGTTGTGTGGTAGCTGATTATGAATTTAATTGTTCTAGACTTTGGCATAAACTTTATATCCTTAAAATAATGAATTCTTATCCTCTGGTTGATTTTGCCTCATCTCATTGTCTTAAATTCGTTGAGGCGAAGTAAAATATAGTAATGGTACTAAATGTATCTACGACCTAGATATAATAGATATGAGTTAATAAGATACCAAATGTTGCGAAATATTAGTTCAATAGTATTTCGCAACATTTAAAAAAATTTGACAACATCTGAATTTATAGTATTTCCACGGCTTTGACCTTTGCAAGTTACAAGAATATAAAATGTTTGTCCAAGTGAAATTTATGAGCTACTCAAAGAATTTAATATTTCGAAAATGTTGGTTTACCACACTATTGCAAAAATTTATTCTAAATAAGCTACAAGTGAAAGCGTACGACGGTTGCTGAAGAAGTACACCGTTCACTTAATATATGCATTATTATTAAAAAATGATTATAGTTTAATTTTTATAACAGTCTGAAGTTGTAACGAAACTTATGGCCGCCATAGTATATGGCTAGCGCACCTTTTAGCAACTAGCTGGTAGAAATTCGAATATTTACTCAAATATTCAGAGACGTTTTCTGTAGTTTCTCTGAAGCATTGTAGAAACCTACAAGTAACAAATTCTATCATTTTCAACCACACATATGCAGGCGAAAGCTTATATAATGACAGGAGTTACATTAAGAATGCCATAGAATGAGGAAGACTCAGGGCAAAAGGCCAGGCATTTCATTAGGGTTTCCTAAATATTCTTCTATAAAACGGCCAAATGTCTTAAAAAAAGCTAAGAGTGTGTTGCTGTGTTATGCTATACAAATTATTACTTTAAGTACGTTTTTGTTACATTTTTAAATACATTTCGATTATTAAAATCATAAAGATTCAATTTACCTAGTTTTAATTAAAATTTTATTTATTGTATTAAAATATTGATAAATCTTTTATATTTTATTAAAAATATTTGAAGAATATATCTATTTTTGTTTAAATTATTACAAATAGTTTTGTTTAGTATTGTATATATTATATGGGTGAAAATATGCCTCCGGGGGAACCTAATACCGAAAAAATATCGGTAACGCGCCTATACTGCAACCTTTTTACTATTTTTAAGTCCTTTTATTTAAATCTCTGTGCCGAAAAATCAACTATTTTAATCAGGTGATCTCAGCTCTTCTACCTACAGTGCTCTGAAGTCAACCAACTTGAATAAGCTGTGTTTAAAATGAATTTTCAGTTGTTTATATTGTTCCGCGTACATCTGTATATAACGTATGTTTGGAACGTTAAATTTTAACGCATTCAGCTTTACTACATTTCTGTGAAATACAAAATGCGTTCAAAAGTAAACAGGATTTTTGAATCCCTCCTGGTGGCGCCATCTATATGTTGACCGGTGCGTTAAAATCTTTATTGATTGACCGGTGAAAATTCCATGACATTTCATAGATTGGAAGTGAAGTTAATGCGTTTTAAGTGTCGGTATGTTTGCGTTATTGGTGCTAAAATGAGCTTCGAACAAAGAGCCAACATTAAATTTTCTTTATGGCGATGATTGCCATAATCACAAAAATCATATTTTAACCATTAACCACTCCCCGTATTTGCCTGATATGGCGCCGTGCGACTTCTTCCTTCTCGGAAAAATGCATTTGCCCATGAAAGAAAAGCGTTATGCAGGCGTAGAAGCCATTCAAAAGGATTGCACCGACATACTGGCGGCCATACCGGCCAACGAGCTAAAACACTCGTTCGGCATGCTTGCAAAAAGCTGTATTAAAGCAGAAGGAGACTACTTTGAATAAAATATATTAATTTTGCCGAACAAACAATTTGTTCAGTTTTTTTTTAAGTCCTGTTTACTTTGGAACGCACCTTGTATAATAGTTTTACTCACCTAATGGTGGTGGATATACATACGTATGTACATATATATCAAACCGATAAGGATGCCGAGAGAAGATGAATCACAACTGTGTGCCAGCGATAGCTAGAGAAAACTTGAGATATCATGACAAGATTCTCCTTGACACTTTTTTTTGGGGAAAAACCTTGCAATTTGTAAATGAAAAAAGGCGATGAACTAGCAATGCCTCTAGTTCAATATACACTATATATGTATGTATATAGCTTATGACAAGCCAACATAATTATGTTGGCTAAGTCTTCCATACAAAATAAGCTAATAGCTTAATTTGCTGGTCAAATAAAACACGCCTATTATTGAAATTCAGAGAGAATCTGTTCGGGATAATAATGAGTCCTTGTGTTAAAAACGGGTAAAATTGGATTCAATACTTCCAATGTATATTAGGGTTATGGTACATACATATGTATGTATATACAATTTTCGAACTTTCGGTTGACTTTAATTGCCTAACCACTAAACCACTATATGTCGCTCAATATGCGAGTTATCTTCATGAAATTTAGAGAGCGTATTTTTCTGATAATAACTTCTATTGTGATAATAACCTGTATCACCGATGTCTTAACGGCATGTTAGATGTTAGATAAGGTCTTTAAACACGTACGCCCATTTTTCGAACTTTGAAAAACTCACATGCGTGGCAATAATTCGAATCTGCTCATATGCAATACAAATCTTCTCAACGCCAGAAAATACACGTGATTTAAGTGCACTTTACATCTACATCTGTAAATTCACAGTTTTAGATAAGAAACACACCACATTCTGTGTAATATCTTGAGAGAGTGTAAAATTTATTATTGTAGGATTTTTTCACCGTTATTTTGCACACTTTTCGTTCTGGTTTGGAAGGAATATTCATAATACTCTTTAATAAAATTATTTAAACGTTAAATAGGTTAAGATTATGTAGCATATTTCTCAGTGTGGTAATCTTTGAATCGAAGGTAATGCATATAAATAATGTGAAGACGTGTTTCTACATAAGTATGTATGTATAAACGCTAAAGCATATAGCACATGTAACATGTTTTTTGTTCTAATTTAAACTGGGACAAAATATATAATTCTATTTTTTAAAAACTTATTCTTCTCTTATAGTCTATTTTTAGAAATAAAAACTTTACTTAGAAAATGTGCAATCAGCATCGATACTCGAACGACTTCGATATCTGGTCTCAAGACTCTTGATTATTTAAAGACGATTGTAACAAGAATAGAAAGCAATTGGTGAGGATAATATCTAAATAATTGTTAGGCGTATAATGGAGCTCGTCATATGCTGTTTACATTTATTAATTTCTTAACCACTAAGCCCCAGTTCTCCGAAAACTCCTTCATATATGTACATACACTAGAAATTTCTTAATGGTAAGTCACGCTTGGCCGCGGGTGTATGTACATACTTATACTATATGGAGTTGCATTGTCGGCAATTCTCCAAAGGGCGGTGACGGCTAAAATAGAAACATTCGTAAGTATATATATGTATATACATATGTGGTGATGTAATAAAAATACATAATAAATTAGCATTATGTTTTTGACCAGATCTACAGAAAATGCATTAAAAATTTTAGTCCCAAATACCGGACTAAGAAATAATATAAATGTTTTAATCATTCAAACTGGACAAAGAAAATTAACATTTGATTGCGTTTGCTCACTTCGCGTTTTAGCATATTAAACTAAATTTCGCTCAGAGACATCATTTCCAATTTTCTAGAGCACTGATCAGCAAACTGACATATTGGCGATCTACAGTTTTTATTGACTTCGAAATTGTACATTCATAAATATGTATGGTGTAATATTTACATGAAATAAAATATGTGGCAGCCTCCAGGGCCGACCGAGACAATTTACCACCCTAGGCAAATTCTGCGTCCCTTCTAAGCCTTTTTTGAAGTAACAACAATATGTATGAATTTTTAAAATTATTTAGGTAATTTCATTTAAAAAAGCCGCTCATATTCCGAACGTTTAACATTTACCCATATTACAATTTTCAACTGCACTCAGTTGAATTAAATGCTTCAACTATTTTCAGTCGAAACTTCATTGCTGTTGCCAACATCGATAATGAGATGATCCGGCAGATAATTAAAAAACTGAAAATTTTCAAAATCGAAATCAAAATCAAAACAATTCAACTCAGTTATTGCTCACGAGAAAGTTAAAAATTATTCAAATTAACATTAGGTATGTATATTATGATGACAAAAATGTTGGGGACAGAACTGATAAGAAAAAGCAAATCAATTAAATTGATCTGAACTCCCTAACATCAAGTAAACCAAACTTTTACTAAGAATTAAATGGCTTTTAAACAAGGTTTGCTGAAAATTTATAAATGTTTTACTAAAATACTTAGATGAAGGAAGATAGCCATAAACTCTCCGCTTCCTAGCTGATGGTGGTTATCAAAAAATCAGTTTAAATGATTTTAACTTTGGACTGGCGCAACCCATGTTATAAAGTTTTCGACAAAAGTCTACGTACAACTCATATATTTGATGCCTTGCAGAATGTAAAAGTAATAGAGTAAAAGTAATGATGCAGTATTCTTTTAATTGCATTTTTATTAAGAAATTTTAAACCAAAAACCGTATTTCAATACAAACATAACAAACTAAGTATTCACAAAAAACTAGAAAAAATCCTTTACCAAAGTCTACGTAAGGTACATATGGTACACTTTATAATCTTGTTGAAAAATTGAAAGTAATTAGAAAATTCTTCGACTTCATGTTAAAGATGTTTTAATATAATCGTATAGCTCAAGAGGTGTATAGTTGCCACAATGGCTACTCTGAAAGAAATATCAACTGATGTGCCAAACCTGGTTGTAAAATACTATGCAACTGAGAATTAACTATTTGTTGAAATATCGAAAATGCCAAATTTATCTAAACCATATTTTAATACCTTAGAAAAAATGAAAATGCCACAAAGATGTCTCTTTTATTTTAAATGAATTTGATAATAACCAACCAATTCATGCGACTAAGTCGCGGAACTAGCAGTACGTTCAGAGAAACTTGTTTATTCCAGAGCAATTCAAAGAGCTTATAATGACAATGGATTACCTAGCAGAGCTCTACTCAGAAAACACTTGTAATTGAAAAAACCGAAAAATCGCTTGTAATTTGTTCACAAGCGTAAATATAAAGATCTTGAAAAAGGCACCCTAGATTCTTCAATGCCTAGATTTTTACAAGCAGTTAGAGATACCCATGACAGGCAAACCAAATACTAATTTTTCAGTTTTAGTACCTTAAAAATTTTTATATTAAAATGCTAGTCGTACTTAGACTTTTGTCAATGATTTTTTATAAACATGTATTTACGAAAAGTTTGTTAAGTTTGTATTTGTTCTTTTTTATTATTTTCTAATAAAACTGTTATGAAAACATTAAAAAAGAACTGCATCTATATGTACATCCTATTGATTTTACATTCAGCAACAAATAAAAAATATGAGTACGTTGTTAAAATGGTTTTAAACATTATGAATATCGTATTTATGCACAGCAGATAAAACACAAATGCCTGAAGAGCAGCTAAACTCTTCAAAATTTTAATATTACTAAAAAGTATCCTTTTCAGTCAACAACGGATGAGTCGACGTTGCGAGTTTTCGAGAGAAAAATTCTGCGAAAGATTCATAGTATTTTGCGCGTTGGCCACGGCGAATATCGCATTCGATGGAACGATGAGCTGTACGAGATATACGACGACATTGACATAGTTCAGCGAATTAAAAGACAGCGGCTACGCAGGCTAGGTCATGTTGTCCGGATGGACGAAAACACTCCCGCTCTGAAAGTATTCGACCCAGTACCCGCCGGGGAAGCAGAGGAAGAGGAAGACCTTCACTCTGTTGGAAGGACCAAAGGGAGAAGGACCTGGCTTCCCTTGGAATATCCAATTGGCGCCACCTTGCGAAAAGAAGAAACGTCTGGGGCGCTGTTGTTAACTCGGCTATAACCGTAAACGGTTTCTACGCCAATTAAGAAGAAGAAAAAAATATATTGCTAGAAAATATTTAGTATATCCGAATTGTAGCTTACCTTGTCCAGTTCCGGTGTTTTACTCTACGAGATCAATAAATGTTTTACCTTTCTATGTATTTGTAAAAAATAATTGATTAAAATAGTTTATAATTATATAAAATTGTTAATTTATCTGTTTTCCATTTTCTATTAATATTTCTCCTAAATAAATGCAGTAAAATTCAACTATTTAGTAACTGCTTGGTTTGCATTTTTTTGATACTTTAGTAATACCCGAATACCACAAAAAGTTAAGGATTGACAACACTTTGATAAGTTACGGACAAAGGAAATGTTGGCAACACCCATATTCGCGTAAATAAATGGGAAGCTTTACGTTTTAATTCGTTTTAACTAATTAAATATGTATACACTACTGCTTGTACTGTTATGAGCAATGTTTCTGCCAATAGCTTGTACTTCGTTAAATGAGTATGTTGCATCTACATACATACATAAGTATATCCGTTAATCCACCGTGAGGTAATGTCATGTCCAATTTTTAAGAATGTTCAAAATTGGCTGTATATATGAAACTGCTCAGCTGATCAATAGTTTTTGTAACTAGTTTCAACAGTTCATAACGTTCCTCTATTAAAGACAATGCAAAACACATAGAAATTATTTTCAAAACTTTGCTTATCATAGCGAATTGGGTTATAATTGAACTGTCATTTCTGTTTCCTCTAGCAAACTGATGCCGTGTCTTATCAAAATTACATACACACATATGTGATATTTTGTATGCAAATTAACAGAATACTCGCAATGAACGCATTGCAATATATGTATGTACATCACAAAACAACAACCATTAAGTGCTAATATTAAAAAAATTAATAGTACTTACTCCTGTTGCGATTTATAATTTGTATTATAATCTGAATATATGATTCTATGACTTTTATACATAACTATATGTATGTATTAAATACAAATAAAATAAATGAAGGTATTTTTTAAATTACTAACTAATTAACGAACCTAACTTCCCTGTATGGACGGGCCGGCCTGACAGTCTCTGCATAATACTAAAGTTTTTATGCACTCATCTCAAATTATAATTCATCTTTTTCTTATTCTGCAACTACTATCAGTATATACCCTATTCATATATAAACAAAAATTTCTGCATCCTGCCAGTTGCTGTGTGATGCTATTTTTTTTTTTTTGTTTTTTTTAAATAAAACAATATTCAAAAAAATCTTAGATGAATGATGAACACATTGTTCTGATTTGAAATACAATAAACTGTTTTTACTTACATATAAGTATGTATATGAATTGTTTATACGTTTAACATAAAACGATAAACCGTGCGTGTCCAAATTATTTCCTCACCAACTTTCAACCAAATCGGTTCAGTCGTTGTATATTTGTATGTTCATACTTATAACAAATTAAATAAATTATATTATTTATATAAAATTAAAAAGACAGACCTTTTGCAGGACTAAAGAAATACTTGTACACATTTTCTCGTCGTGGAATAAAAATCATGCCATATTAAAATTAGGAATTCAATTATATTGTTCTGTTAAAAATATTTGTGTTTAAATTAGGCAAAATTAAAAAAAAAAAAAACCTATTATGTTGGTCCACACCTACCGAATACGGTCTGCACCTCTACCCAACTCAGCGCCACGTATGTATGTATGCAGATTTATCATTTATTAATTTCATCTTAGATGTACTTTACGTATTGTGTATATTTCTGCGAAATTCTTGGTGCTATTTAAAAAAGATTTGGAGTACACATCAATATTTACAATATAAATTCGATACTTTGTTTTCAACGAATAAATGATAAAATAAAAAATCCGATTCACGATGAAGTAAAAAATACTAAGAAGGAATCGTTGAACGCACTGTTTTTACATCCATATAAGTCATATACATAAGTATCTACATACTATATGCCCATATGTACAGTGTCGGACAAAACTCATTGGACTAACTCGAGTCTCACACATATTCCATCATAACTTTTTCCGTAGATGCATTAGAAAACTAATTTTTTTTGCAAAAGAAAGATTACATATTCTATATTAAGAAACAATGCAATTATATTATCCAATTTTTATGTAAGACTTACAAATTATAACAGAAGGGAAAAAAGTAAAAAATTTGTGCGACATAACTCATTGGACTAACACTTTGGATATCGAAATAACCATTTCCAATAAATTAATTTACAGTTATCTGGCGAGAAAAGAATTTTGCAGGTACTTATAATGATTAATCGTAGATCACACTTATTCGAATTGTTTATTTTAATGGGAACGGGTATATTGGGAAATTTATAAACTTTTCCCAAATAATGCTACTAAAAAATTATTTTAGATACAAATTTTAGGCAAAATATGTTCAACTGAACTTAAATTATTAATTGCAAGGGAATTCACAAAATATGTGAGGCAAAGGAGCTTTGCACAAATTATTCTCTAGGAAAATCAGCTGCTTCTGCTATTTTACGCAAGAACAAAGCTGAAGGAATCGTTAAAAATCTTAATATTGGAGGACGCCATAGAGTCAATTCTGTAAAAGATGACTTGCGAATAATGCGGGAGTTAAAAAAATCTCCAAAGATATCAGCCAAAAAAAATGTAGATAGCTCACAACTAAGAGTGAGTACGCGTACAGTACAACGACGCGCCATTGATGCTGGTCTCTTTAGGTTCCGTGCTGCGAAAGCACCATATATTTTCAAAAAAAAAAAAAAAAAAAAAAAAAAAAAAAAATAGGTTAGCACGTTTGGAACTTGCGAAACTGCATATTGATTGGTCTATAGAGCAATGGAAGTCGACATTGTTTTAGATGAGTCCAAATTTATTTAGAACTCAGATGAATGACAGGTGTACGAAGGCCAACAGAAAAACGTTTAGACCGTCGATATTTGCAGGGTGCAGTAAGGCATGGTGGGGTAACATAATGGTGTGGGGATGCTTTTCTGGTCAGGGAGTAGGACCTATTTACAGAATAGAAGGGAACATGGATGGGTTCCAATATAAAAATATATTGCAAACCCAAATGTTACCTCACGCTATCCAAAAAAATGCAGCCTGATTGGCAGTTTCAACATGACAATGACCCCAGACACACCCTTAAAGTTGTGAAGGATTGGTTTTTGGAACAATAAGTTTATATTATGAGATGGTCCGACCAGTCTCCTGACATGAACCCGATTGAAAACTTATGGAAAATTGTCAACAGGCAAATTAACAGGAAACAGGTCCACGGTTATAAAAACAAGCTATTATTGCCTTAAAACAACCCTGGAATGGAATAATTACACACATATTAGTAATTTAATTTCATCTATGCGTAAAGGATATGTTGCAAGCAAAAATAATGATGGCTACTTAGTAAAATATTAATTTAAAACTAATTTGTTTTCATATTTTGCTAAAGTCCAATGAGTTATGTATGTCGCACGAATTTTTTACTTTTTCCCCTTCTGTTATAATTTATAAATCTTACATAAAAGTTGGATAATAAAATTGCATTTTTTCTTAATGTAGAATATGTGATTTTTCTTTTGCAAAAAAATTATTCTTCTAATGCATCTATGTAAAAAGTTATGACGGAATATGTGTGAGACTCGAGTTAGTCCAATGAGTTTTGTCCGACACTGTACATGTGTATATATTTTACAAAACTGGTATGAACAAATAAAAATTTGCTATGTAGCAATATACGCAAACTCCTGCAATGACTTTGATTGTAGTTTGTGTATGTTCCGGCTCACTTTTTCGCTTTTATATAGTATTTACTTTTCTTTTTATTTGCCAAAGTAGTCATCGTCAATCGCACAAGAGCTTCAACACGGGCGAACGACGATTGTGATGTCAGTACCTTTTGGCAAGCTTCAGCATTACAAGTATAGCGGCAACAACAATTGTTATGGTAAGGCAAGAACCCCATAAGGGCGGTGGATGTGGAAGTAGAAATGACAGCAGTAGCGACCCGACAATGTAGAAAAAACGCAAAAGCAACAAAATGCTGGAAAATGAAGAGAAATAAAAAAAATAAATATAGCTACATACATACATAACTACAATAAATACTATATACATACATACATACATATATAGGTAGAAGCACAAGTGCAAATAAAAATAAGTGGGTAAGTATTCAGCAGCCAACAACGCCGATAACAACGCAAATAACAGAAACAGTACAACGTCTATATGTCTCTTCTTTGCTATGTCAAAGAAATGATGCCACAGCAATCACCGGTGGCAATGGTGCCGCGGCAGTTGTTGCTGCTGCTGCATAATTCATACCTATGGTGCTTCTGCCCACAACCTGCTACCTTCTGTTTGCTACCAAACATCTTAGGCCGATTGTGATTACTGGGGTTGCAATGTTTTGCACATTAATATACATTTCTATATACTTATACACTTACTTATATACCAATGTGGATGTAAGCCCCAATACATTTTTTTGTGTGTTCAATTCAATTCAGTCATAGTCGTTCACACCAACAGGAATGAGTAGATACAGACGACTCTAAACTTTAGTCGCCTTTCGTTGGTAATAACATGGTGAATGAGTGAAATTGCTCAACCTTACTGGCACCAAGCACAATCAACAGAACGAACACCACGCCTCCCTAATATCCAAAGTATTAAAAGCACATACCCATACATATTAATACGAATACACAAGCAAACCAGCAACTTAATACGGCATGCTTTATAGCCTCCTCTGCTCAGTTTAAACACGAATTTCCTCCCTTAAGCGTAGCAGAACATAAGCGCAAGCAAGACAAATCTATAAACTTTGCCGAAACAGTCATCAGTAGAGACATAACAAACACCAATCGTATAAGATTCTGCCAATAAAAGATGCCTATATGAGTAAAAGATGTGTTGAAATGCGATAGCTGTCTTTAGGCCAGTATGAGTTGAAATTGGTTTCACTCATTTCGTGGAGCGTCGATGTGATGGGCGCTGTCAGAAGAAGTGCTGTACATACAGTAGTCGTCTCACATTCGAAGAACGATGAGCTAATGGGAAATTGTGTTGTATAGAGCGCATGACTCAACAATTGAATTGAGTTCGAAATTGTAAACGCGCTCTCCGTACTGTTTTTCGAACAGCGACAACCGGCGAGCACAGCATACTGCAGAAGCGATCGAATCACGGTAGTGAAACTTAACGTCCCAAAACCGCTCACGACAAATCAGTTTCAAACGTCCAGCTAGTGTCGGCAGTGTATTTTGGAACCTTTCAAAAGTTTCGAGCGAAAAAGAAACCGGCCGTGGGTGTGTGATCGACTATGTGCGTTTGTGAATAGATTGAAATAAAAAATTAACCCGCCGCAAGATATTCACAATCCACGCGTATATGGAAATACAAACGAAATAATTTGTGGAAACAAATAAATTATTAACATAATAATGAAGTGTACATATATATTTAGTATATATAAATTCGAAGAATTACTTTAATAATTAAAGGAAAACCTTTTTAAAGATAACAATGACTTTTAAAGGTTAGCAGCAATGATAATAGGCAAATTGTATGTACGTGCGTATATCGATTGAGAGCGGATAAATATAAATTTATATTCAAATATCTTCTAAATATGAATTCACGGTATGAAAGAGTAAATTGTGTAATTAAATATCGATAAGTGTAAAACATGAGCTTATAGAACTTAATATTAGCATTTCCAAAGTGTGGAACTATTAAAAAAAAGTTAAATTAGCGAAAGGAGCCTCCATAAATGTGAAATATATGGATTTTGCAATAAACAAAGAATGGAAACCTACATATGTACATACATATGTATACGTAACTAACTAACGTATGTACATACATATGTGCTAATTTATTTATATACATATGTATGTATGTATATACTTCTGTTAATAAACATATTTCTTAATTAGTTTCAGTAAGTGGCTGTTAGTAAATTATTCATCCAAAATGCCGATGAGATTAGGTATAACCAAATAACTGGACGTTCATCAGTACATCTTACTTAGGTATTAACCATACATACATATATACCAACGTATTAATACACACGGTCTTTTGTAGACACGAGTACATACATGCATATGTATGTATCTACATATACATATACATATATCAATATGAAGAATAGATTTTATCACAAGTTAAAATCTTATTTAAAGAAACGGACATTCGTGAGGGTCCGCTTTTAGCTTCACTTACTAGTACATTAAAAATCCAATTGAACTCAACGCTACCGCGATCGCTACTGTGATTGTTGTTGTATTGGTTGAGTTGTGTGGTAGAATCCGCGCATCCCTGCTCTGCAAAGGCGCCCACAACGGTCTAGTCATAAATTAATATGTACCTTAAATGAATTTTAAACTGTCAGTAACGCTTGCATTTAGGCGCTTAGGTTCGTGTCACCCGCCTGGTAGTGCGAAAGTTTAGGTTGGCTAAAAGCAAAGCTTTTGCGGCGTCATGCCCGTCTTCAGACTGCCGTTCTTAGCTACATGTGTATGTATGTACATATGTATGTACATTTACTTATTCGTAAATGAGACGTGAGGCAAGGCCCATTATAAACTCATTGATATTTACAAAAAAATTTAATTATTCAATAAATAAGTAAATCCAGTTAAAGTAACCTAAGGAGAGCTAGAATTCAATAATATCTTTACTTAGGTATAGCTATATGTCTGTTGGTATATAAAAATATATCAATTCGGGTATGAGACGAAACCGAAATGACAAGAATTCAAAACAGTAGGTGCTTAATAAAAAAATAAAGAAAAAAAATATAATATGCATTTTGTGATGTGAGACAAATAAATCAAACCGATTGGTTGATAATATACTCGTCGCCTTGCTGCCAATTCCAATCACTAAAGAATTTGTTAGAGTTTAAAGTTCCAGCGCGTTACTTAGTTTTTGAGAGTTGTTCTTAACCTTTAACTGATGACAAGCGGTCTCACAGGCCGAGCGGAGTCAGTGAAACATCATTTCACCCCCATTTTAGTTCCTACATAGATTGTATTAGAAAGTTAATAATTAAAAATTACATTTAGAGCCTATTGAGTAGTTTTATTTTATCATTTTATATATTCATTTAATGGTTTGCACTGCAGACTGCAGTAAGCTATCGTACATAGTTTCGATGCTATAGACCATGTAAAGCAGCGGCCTCTTAGGCCGCTCGTCACCAGTTAAGTTACACAAAAACCATGTCACCAGTTAAAGGTTAATATTTACCCATACATATGTATATATATATATCTGTAACCACCGTTTTTAATATACATATATCAGAGGACAACTTGAAATGATCAGCTACCAAGACATAAAAACGTGAATAAACCAAACCACATCAAGTGATTCGTACAGTGAGACGCCACGGCAAATCATAGTGTTTTAAAGCAAAATTGCTATTTTGAAAAACTTGAATACTTTTATTAGTACAATTACCTTTGATGGTTAAAGAAGCTGGATGAGTGTAACAGCGTTTTGGATATCTGAAAAATTAGTTACGCGATTTACCACGGGTGTCAACTGTCACATCTGTGCATTTTACGTGGATTCAGTATTAGTGAAAAAATCCGATTTTAGTGAAAGAATTATTATCGTGGGTTTGTTGAAAAGACGAGAATTAACACCGTTATTAAGCATCCTTGACAGCAAACCTTGAGATATTCCAAAAGACGCACATGGGCGTCTGCACCGAAGAGCGCCCTGTGATGCATTGGGTAAGTTAGCAAATCCAAATATACTTAAGTAAAGTTTTAAAATATTTTAGCTATAGTCTACAATAATAATGATTAAATTGATTAACATGAACATATGCTTCAATCTACTAATCAAATCGGATGTTTTTAGTAAGAATACGTAAAGCACTCAGCACAGTTTCAACAGTTAATGGTCCATTTCACTTGTAAATATTTTACATTTTATAAATATTAAGTTTCCGAAGAAGTTTGAACCACACAGAAGGAAACTACGGTTACCCTATAAAATATATATGTATGTGTGTGGATGATCAGCTGAGTCGGTTAAGCCATGTTCGTCTGCCTGCATAACGTAAACTAGTCTCACAGCTTTTGAAATATCGATCTGAAACTGTTTAGTACACACGTCCTTTTCTCCCAAACTAGCTGCTCATTTATCGGAACCACTATAGCGTATAGCTGTTATAAAAACTTACCGATCGAAAACAATTTCCAGTATGGAATATTTTTTATTTAACAAGATAGGTTCAAACCCAAGCAAATTTTTATGAATTTTTGGCGCCGACACTGTTAAAATATCTGTGTTAAAACCAATGGTTTATTAAAGTATGAGATTTAAAGCGTGGTATATAAAACATTTGCGAAGAAATATTACAAAACACGACAATGGTAGCAATTATTCGACCGTTCCTCGGAAAAAATGAGAATTGTGGTGCCCCTGATAACTTTGTGCTTCATCATCTGAAAAGACAAGGTTCATTCGCTAGATAATAGATTTTCCCATTTAATACCGTTTGTGTCGCCATCAGTTTACAACATTATTTTTACAACTTATTATGCTTCTTTGCATGACCTCTTCTTCTAAATTTATATGTGCATAAGTATATATATATCACTTTCCAATTCTAAGGAAAGAGCAGTGCCGGATTAAACTAGCGCGAGCCTGTAGCAAATTCTGTCAAGGGGCCCATAATTTGCTATAGGTTCTCAAGTTTAGGGTATTAAATAAAACAGAATTGTTACAAATAAACTTTTCTGTATTTATTATAGGCAAATTTAGAGATAATACTTTCAATAGCGACTTCTTTAAGCAAGTCATGCTCTATATTCACAAAGTGAGATAATTCGCAAAGCAATTTCTAAGTTTGGGAAACATCATTCTTAAGAATTATTTAATAAAAGTTTATAATATTCCTATTCCAGAGGCCCCTGTTTCTTGCTGTCAGTAACAGTAGTCACATCTGATTTCAGCAGCTCTGCGAACTGCACTATTCCGCCGCCTAGGTTGTTCTCCAAATCATCTTCATAAGCATTGACCATACTAGAGGATTTTTGCAAAATCTCTTCTGTTGTAAGAGGTTTTAGCTGTCGAAATACTTCAAAACCACTAGTAATTTCCTCACATCTAAAATTGCTCTTAAAAGTTGTTTACGTTGCGCCAAAGGAAAATGTATAGCAATTTCTTATTGTTTGATTTTCAATAGAAACCTATTTTATTTGTTCGAGTTACAACTAGCTCCATCGATGACAACATCAGGGAATTCCCCTACAGAGCTAGCATCTACACATAACTTGTGGTGTGGACAGTGTTCACTTTTAGAAATGTGGTAGGTACAATTTAAAATTATAGTTGTAAATTTTGATACCAACGTTCTTCGTGGTAGATATTTTACCTATACCTACCTATGGTAATTTAAAAATAGTATAAAATCCAAAATATCCAAATGTGCTATAGAAAAAATATTCAACGAAATTATGTACATGTCGACGAACACATAAAATGTGTAATTTTTAATTAAATAACTTTGTGTTTATAATACAAGGTGCGTTCCAAAGTAAACAGGACTTAAAAAAAACAGAACAAATATTTTTTTCGACAAAATCAATTTATTTTATTCAAAATAGTTTCCTTCTGCTTCAATACAGCTTTTTGCACGGTCCAAAAGCATGTCAAAGCAAAAGTGGTTTATCTCATTATTCCGAAAAGGAAGAAGTCGCTCTTAAGACTGGGCTGAACTAATTTTTTTTGCCCTGTTAAGAGGTCAGCGTCCGCTTAGAAAAAGAAATAACTAGATAGAACATTTTAATTACTGTGTTTTATAATATGAAATAATGTTTTTTTTTATAATATGGAAGGTCGCAAGAATATCGCTGAACAATTATTTTCAATAAAAATATTGTAAAAATGTAATAATTGTACTTATTTTCTTTTGACGGCCATGAAGCATGAAGTCTAGTGACATTCGATAATGATTTTCTTTTTATTTTATTTTATGAAAATATTTATTTAATTAATAAAAATGCACAATAGCGCTATTCGGCAGAAATTAAACTTTATTTTGATATACAAATTAATGGATGTTATTAAAAATTTTAATGTAAAATCATACCTAGTATAGATACTAGTCTAAATATATCGGTTATAATAATTATAATTAAACATTAGAGCATTAAAGTTCGTAATATGCCCACTTATTTTTACGATTAAACGTGATGAAATCGAGTTTTAGATTTTCAGGTGGAAGGTGGAAGTGAAGCATAGTCTAAGCGCTTCGTGTTTAAAGCATGCAAGGATATTTTACGCTCTATATAAATTGATATTTTTTTAATTACGGTCAGTTGGAGCGCGGGGCCCGTAGCATTTACTACTCTTGCTACGTGGCTAATCCGGCACTGGGAAAGAGTGACTTTATTTTGTATTTCAAGATTCAATAAACCTTCAAACTTCGATGAATAAAGCAAGATGCACTATAATGATAGTTTATTTGTTGGCAGAAGGTACTCTGTCTAGTATTCGTTCATCTTTATGGTATACCCACCAATTTCCCTGGCTTAACCAATAATTTTCTTTGTCTTTATGTCTGATTATCGTATTCCACTAGAACTTAAACGGCTCGAATAAAAATTTGAGGTATTGTGAAAGTTAATTTTAGAAACTCTATTCTATATTCCATAAATTTGTGATTATGGAATATTCACTCTCACAAAACATTTGTGTTTGCAGAGCTATTTATCGAATTTTTGATGTTCGTCTACATATTTTCTATCAAATCTTAAGCCGCTTACAAATAGCTATTGTAAAATCAGTTGCTGTGTAGTCGTGGTGCTGACTGTATATGTCGACACCACGGCAACATTTTCACAAAATAAATATCGGTAGAAAAAAGTTTTGTTTTCTTTTTGTTTTTTTGCTTCAATCAACAATACTTACGATAAAACTTAGAAAAGTGTAGTGTAAAATACTACCATTAGTAAAAATTTCCCAGTTCGCTTCTGTAAACATACTTCCTTATTCATAAGCATATACATATATACATACTCGTAAATAACACAGGTTTCGTGGAAATAATGGAAAATATTTTGTAAAAAAAATAGATACAATATTAAAAATTAATCAATTGCGTATCAAACGTATCTTTTTCAGGTGTTTAAGTTGCTCAGATTATTGCATTCATTCACTTACCAAGGAAAATGTCGTTAAAATAACCATATCTAAAAATAAGAAATTTTTAAAATATAAAATCCACTCTTCAACACATACATAACTATCACATTGGCAAATTTTTAATGTCCAATTATGGTAGCTAAGCCCCTAAGTCTTTATCTGAATTCTCACTATATTCTTGTTTTAATTTTATTTGACGTATGTATGGACGACTGACTTGCTTATAGAAAAAAGTGCTTGTATAGAAAACTTCTTCATGAAATATGTCATGGGTTATTTCTGGACACCGGTGCAAACTCCGAAGAACCTGTTCAGATCGAGCCACTATAGCGATATATATGTACATATATATTTAGATAGCAAAGCTGCCATATAATTTGAGAGATCAAAGGTCTTGTAAATTTTGTATTTGAGAAGGTGCAACCATTGCAAACCGTGCTAACGTTTTGTATTGTTTTAATTCCATTTTATTATTTCACTTTACGCATGTACAGGTATAAACCAAGCATTAATCAAGTTATCGGAATAATCCTCCAATAGTGAATCACTTCAAAAAAAATGTCGAAATCGGATTACAACTGTTTAAGACACTTTTGACTTTTTACTAAACATGGATATAATCGATTCAATACCTTTCACCTAATATAAATAAGTAAATAAAGGGTAAGTTCGGGTATAACCGAACATGTCCAACAGAGAAGATATAATTCCTAAGTGTTGCTTCGGCCTTTTTTAATATGTCATGACCTGTAATTTTCTTTCATTGCTTTCATTAATGTTCACAACTTCATCATGGAAAGATATACTATACGTAAGAACAAAATATAACAAATATTATATATAAAGAATTTTGACTGTCTCATACCACAACCTGTCTGATTTTGTAAAAGGACTTGGGCTTGCATCCATATAAAATTGTCTCAGAACTGTAGCCATTGGACCACTTTAAACGTTGTGAATTTGCTAATTTTTGCCTTGAATTAACTTGTACTTGTTTCGAAATGAAGCTGGTGACACCGTTACTGTCAATGGAGAACGGTACAGATCGATGATAACCAACTTTTTATGATCGCAATTAGATGAGGTTGATCTTGAAAACATCTGCCTCCAACAAGACGAAGCTACGTGCCGCGCAGCATGTGCAACAATCGAATTACATATTTCGAAAAGTTTGGCGATTCGATTATTTCAAGAAATTGTAACATTGAATGGCCTCCAAGAAGTTATGATTTAACACTATTAGACTACTTCTGTAGGGTTATTTGTAGTCATTGGTCTTAAGCAGTAAACCCGACTCTCTTCAAGCTTTAGAAGTCAATATTGAACCTGCTTTCCATTTATTACGACCTCATTTTGTGGAAAATGTTACAGGAAATAGGGTTCATTGAATTCGTTTCTGCAAAAGAAGTCTTGCGGAGCATTTGAATGATATTATGTTCAGAACTTATTGTATTGATTGTACTTCACATTAAATAAAAAACATTTGGATTTCCTTAACAATTAGAGTATTCTTTTTTGAAAAGAAATCATATCACTCTTATTTGGAAACCTAATACAAACTTCTACGTGCAGGCAAAAATTTGGGTTTAAAATAGGTGCGAAAGAAATCAACATTTATTTTGAAATCGTGAAATACCTCTATGGCAACACCACATATCACTTAAACACATAGATTCATTGTTATTAGAAAAAGGCGCTCTTTTAATTTCAGTAAGATAACTAACATATTGGCCGATATTTGTGGTATAAAGGCCGCCGGAAGTTTTGGTTGCTAAGGGAAATACTGACCCGGTTCAACCATATTCGGCTCACAAGAATATTAGAAAGGAATCCTTTCTGAGTTTTTATAATATACTATCTCACAGATTGACTTATATTTTCGATTAAAAGTTTAGTAATTTATATTTGGATTTAAAGTTCACAAAACCATTTTAAATGTACCAGTCGGAATCAATTTAGAACAAATTGTATATTATAAAACTAAGGTATATAACCTACAATATAACGCAACCTTTTTTACCCTGAACCTTGTATATTAAATTTGCCCCCAAATTTTTGTAACGCCATGAAGGAATCGTCAGAGATCCTATAAATTACATATACATATATGTAAATGATAGGTCGATTTAGCCCTGTTCCTCTGTCTGTATATATATATGTATGTATTTCGAATTTTGTCTCTTTCTATGCAAAAAACTGGTCATTTGTTGGAGTCACCGATATCAGACCACTACAAGCTCAACGATGAAATACATGTGATTATATGGATTTTTTTTTAATTTGATGATATATCATCATGAAATTCCGCGTGTTACTCTCCAAAGCCTCGGAAAATGTCTTCGTTGAAATTGTTCAGATCAGACTACTGACCGATAACAATCAAGATAATGATATTTTATTTCCTTTTAAACAGTAAAAAATGCACTTGTGAAGGACATTATAACTTCGGTGCAGACTTAGTTATCGTTTTTTTTTTCTTCCTTCCGCATAGTAACTTTTGACCCATATCTGTATATGAACATAATTTCAATAGTATATCATATAACAGGGTCGGATCCAGGAATATATTTTGGAGGAGTTCAAGTTCTCTATCCAGCAGCGTCGCTTCAAATTTAGTACTTTCAGTTACGGATCTGCTTGAACCTATTAACAATTAAATCTGCATACATAGCTACACTTTGTAACTTCAGTGATATCTTAGCATTATTCATTATATTCAAAAATGGAAACAGTCTTTAATTTTGTTTCTGAAATAAAATGTCACATTTGTGGAATATATTTCTATTACTTTATATTTTTCCAGAGCAGTTAAATTACTAATAAGCCATTTAACCCTTGGGGGGAAAATATACCCTATTTCCCCACCTGAAACCGCCACTTGTAGAATTAAAAGTAATCTTCGTTTGAGTGATAGCAAACGTCTCCCTGGTTCAACTGCATTGTATCGTCATCCATTTACCATACATGCATTGAGACATATTCATATTATAAAAGAAGTTCTTCTTAAGTATCAAGATATTTTACAAAATTTCTATTGAATGTGTTCGTATAAAAGTGACTGGAAGAGTAGTATTGAATGTAGTATTGTCGACCACTGTTACCTACTTATATATTAATATAAAATAAGGGGACATTTGAACTTAAACTGCGCGCGTCGAAGGATTTGGAGAATTATTTTTTTTTTAGGTTGGTAGTACTGTCAGTCACATTTATGTCAAATTTCATGTTAAAATATTCATTAGTGTTTGAGATACGTATCGTTTTGTGAGCTGCTAAAAGTGAGTTTTTCGTTTTTTGCGATGTCGAAATTTGTTGAGCAAAAATTTGCAATAAATTTTATTTATAAATTTTCTGCTGCGGATACGTTGAGGATTGTGCAGAAAGCTTTTGGTGATGAGGCTATGTCTAAAAAAATGTTTACAAGTGGTATAGTGAGTTCCAAGCCGGTCGTGAACGTGTCGAAGACGAAGAGCGTCCAGGGCAACCATCATCCTCAACCGACGAAGCTCACGTTCAACAAATCAAAGATTTGGTGTTGAAAAACCGTCGATTTACAATTAGAGACCTTGTTGATGAAGTTGGCATGTCGAAAGGTTCAGCCAATACCATTTTGAAGGATGTTTTGGGCCTCAAGTGCGTCAAATCTCGACTGGTACCGAAAACATTGAATTTTTTGGAAAAAAGGCGTCGCGTTGAAGTGTGTGAAACGATGCTTTCCGACTACCACGGTGTCATGAAACGCATTATAATTGGCGATGAGACTTAGATCTATGCTTACGACCCCGAAACAACCGATCAATCGAGCGAATATCGTGCCAAAAGAGAGCCGGAACCAAAAAAATCGCGCCAAAGTCGCTCAAAAATCAAGGTCATGTTGACTGTTTTCTTCGATTATTGTGGTGTTGTGCATTATGAATTCCTCCCAACCGGTCAAACAGTCAACAAGGAATATTATTTGAACGTTATGCGTCGTTTGCGTAGCGCTATCCGCCTAAAAAGGCCGGAAATGTGGAAAGACAATTCTTGGTTTTTACACCACGATAATGCACCATCCCATACTGCCCTCGTAATTTGTGATCATTTTGCCAAAAACTCAACCCATATCGTTCCGCAACCACCGCATTCACCTAATCTGGCGCCGTGCGACTTCTGGCTGTTCACCAAGCTTAAAAGACCGCTCCGGGGACACCGATTTCATACGATAGAGAAGATTCAAGCCGCAGCGAAGACGGAACTGAAGGTCATCCCGGAAAGTGAATACAACCAGTGTTTCGAAGACTGGAAAATCCGTTGGCATAAGTTCATTGCATCGGGAGGGGATTACTTTGAAGGGCATGAAATTGATTTGGAAGAATAAAGAAAGAATTTTCAAAATAAATACAATGTCACCTTATTTTTTTGGCACAGTGTAAGTCGCTCAAGATTACATATTTTGCACAGGAACATTAATTCTCGAAAGCTGAATGTTTAGCTCAGCATTCCCATTAATATTTTGAAATCAAATTGCGTTTTGTATTTATTAATTTTCTGTTATCTATCGCTAAGGTTAAGTGTTATCTCTGTATACTATAGAACCAATGTTTTGCTGATAACTCATATACAGCTTGCTGTTTTCAAAATTTACAGTATATGAATATGCAGGTACTTATGGTAACAAATGAAATCTGTTTGAGTACTCCTCGCTCTCTTTATACAAATGTATGTATGTTGAATTAATGATCAATATACATGTATAATTTAGCCAAGGATTTGCTATAGTTTGGGAGAGATAAAATTTAGTTAACGTTCTTCAAGAAAATTACGGTAATACTATATATAGGGTATAAACTCTGATTATGTATGGATTTGATATGTTGATATTGAGAGCTGAAATTATTGTAACAAAAAATCAAATTTATTAGACAATTGCAATTACACATATTCAGTAATGTTGCCGAAAAATTCAAAATTCATTGTTCGACGAAATCGTGAAGGCATTGCAATCAAATTTGCTATCTTTTTTTACTTTATTTGATGGTCATTGCTATAATTTACTTCGCGACAGCTAAAATGATATTAAAGTTCTCAGTGCTCTACTAAAGAAGTTATATTTGATATACTGAGTTCATGTGTGATGTGATTTCATTCGTTGCAAACCATGGCATATTTGAAATCATTGTTAATGTCTTTGCCTGGTAGCGTTGAAAGATTTCTATATTTGATTTGGATGCCGGGCCACAGCTGTATACCATACCCACACTGCTTTGTATAATTGACTTTTATTCTCAAGACTGAGTTCAGACATCGCACCAAGAAATCAATATATTTTGTTTGTCATAATCTTAACCCTTAAATGCCCAAGGCCTCAGATTTTTGTAAAAAATTTATATGTTATGTAAAAATATATGTGGAACGTGGTTTCTTCGACGATTTTTTGAAAAAAATTACTTTCAGAGATTTTTTTTTTAAATAATGGTTGTATCTTTAAAGATACACTGGGCATTTCCTTCACTTTTTACTTCAATACCCAAAAGAGCTAAACTTTGTATTCAAACGATTAAAATGCGGCTTATATTGCAAGGAACGTAATTTATTAAAAATGTATTCATATTTCATAAATGTTCGTATAAAATAATATAAAGTTTGGTGCATAACTTACTAAACAAAAGTGTTTTGGAAATTTTTTTTTATATAGTCGTTTTACATTAATACACTTATGTATTGGTAAAGAAAACTTATTATATCTTAAAAATGGTGATAATTATAAAAGCAATTTTTTTCTGATGTCATACATAAATTTACTTTACATTTAGAACAAAACATTTTTGTTTGTCCCGAACAATTTGGATACTTACATCTGCCTTTTTTCCCCATTGTAGTCCAGTGATCCGTCATGTCCAATCGGCTGTCTTTTGATAAAGCTACAGAATAATTCGGTTTCCTCTTTTTTTCCTCTAAAAACGGCTGGAGGTTAGGACGCCCACGTTTAGGGGCTTCAAAAGATTTGAAACTAAATAGGGAATCCGCGACTTCTTTCTTAAAATCAATAAGACGCATTTCTTTATATCCGAGGCGATTCTTATTAATTCGTTTGTACAGAATCCATGCATTAGCACATGTTAAGTCTAGTAAGTGATAAAACATTATGTTGGTCCATTTACGACTTTTCATCGTGATTTTATGACGACCCATACAGCTGTCAAGTAAATCTACGCCACCCATATGACGATTGTACTCTTTAATTATCTCTGGGTAGGAAATCATTTTTGTCGTAACGTTTTATGGAGGAAGATGTTGCAGGTAAATATTCGTTTTGACCAATCATCAAGATTGGTTTCATACCGATGTAAGTTGAAACAAGATTAACAATCTTGTTGTCCTTCTATGACAATGATGTCACATCGACGCCGTAAATTGAAGCAACGTATTCGCGGCTGGTTCCACGCTCATATTTTGACATTACTTTCTCATTTGGAAGTTTGCAGTTTTTAATCCGATTGCGACGAATAGTCCCAATTGAAAGTATACCTTGAGATCGTAAATATACTAACAATGGCACAGTTGTATAGTAGTTATCAAAATAAACGATATGATTTTGATAACGAGGAACCTCACGCAAAAGTCTACATAACAACAATATTTGCAGATGACTTCAAATCTGGTTCGCCCTGGAGTAATATGTTAGGTCCTCCGGAAAAAATTTCAAACTTATAAGCAAAACCGGTGGAGTCACATAAGACATATAATTTAAACCCCCATTTCTTAGGCTTGTTAGGCAAATATTGCTTCATGTAATTTTTCATTTTTGAAGAACACATTTGTTCATCAACGCACAATCGGTCTAACTTAGGTATGCTACCGAATGTTCTGTTTAGGGTATCAATCAATGGTCTAATGAGATATAGTCTATCGCGGTTTGGATCGTCTCGAGATGGAGTATTTTCTTTTTCATTAAAGTGGATGAATTGCCGTATTTTTTCAAGTCGGTTCCTAGTCATCGTTGTTTGTATTATTGGAACACATTGGTTGCCATTTTCAGACCAATAATCTCTTGTACTCGGGAGATTGAAGTAAGACATATAAAATAAGACACCAATAAATTTACGTAAATCGAATAAATCAAAATTAAAAGCTTTATTAAGTTCGGAGTAAATTTTAGTTTGCTCAACTATTTTGAGCTCCAAAGATTCTGGAAATAGGAATGACCAAACCTGAAAAGGAGTTTGCAAAGCCTTCAAATTATCGGATATGCTACTATCGCCTCTAAAGCTAATTTCAGCATTGGTATATTGAATATTTCCGGTTTTCCATATTACCCTGTCAAACTCAGAAGACTTCGAATCCACAGACAAGTTTTTGAATAATGAAGGAAATAAAATTGAGGAAACCCGCATGGCGATAGGTTAATCTGACCCTGCGGAAGTACCGGCTTCTCTAACAATCCCTATATTATCGTCATCATTTATCATGTTCACAAAGGAATCATGTAACGACGTTCCTAAATCTATCCTCAAAATGGTCATCAACAACGGCAACATTGTGAATTGATGCGTCTGCATTTTGTGTTTTTATTAAATCATCGAAGTCACTCTCGAAATCATCAATACTCTCATAACCAATCTGTTCACACAATATAGCACACACGTCAGCATTGGACATTTTGATTCCATCAACTATTATATAATCGGCCAATATAAAATTGATTAGAAAAATATATATCTTACGTGCACGAACTTTAACGTCTTGTCTCATCAGCGTTCTTAACTCAAATGATGTTATAAATGCAATTAACGTGCTTTTGCATTTCAAATACATATGAGCGTTTATCAAATAAAAAGTATGCGGCAATGCCCAGTGTATCTTTAAAGATACAACCATTATATTCACTCGTATTCAGCAGGGAAGCGAAAAATTAAATCAAGTAAAAATATATCGTTAAAAATTATCTTCGGAACCAGTATAAAAATTTTCGGGTCTAGAATGCAAATAGTACTGGAGATTTTACATTACAAAAGCGATAATTTATTTAATTTAACAAAAATAGTTGTTTTTTACTTTGCTTATCAAATTTGCCTTCAGTTGCAACAAATTTAGTAGAAGTATTACCCTTTATGAAGTGTGTATATTTTCTTCATGCAGTGACATGTGTATTAATGTTTTTAGATCATTAATATTGAAAATTGGTGATATTTAATGGTTGTATCTTTAAAGATACAGTGGACATTTAAGGGTTAAGCTACTGTCGCTTCGCTTTATTATAATATTTCCACGTAAGTCGTTGATAAAGGTAAATCTAAAATACCTACCAGAAATGTTTTTTGGGAATGTCAGTGCCATTTGTACTATATATACTCGAGAACAATCTTCTCTTCTATTAGTAAATGTTACGTGAACAGATGTGTCGGTATTTAAATATTTTAACATACCATATACGTGAAGTTTGAATTTTCGATTAAAAATTTCGAGAGATGATAATTTTTCATACGGTAAAAAGACTTTGTCATTAAACGGAATTGTATATTATAGTTTTAAATCAAGTTTTACGTCACAAAAGGATTTATAAATAAAAAACCATACATCTTTTCTTCTTTACTGGCTCACGCGGTTATAGCTGAGTTAACAACAGCGCGCCAGTCGTTTCTTCTTTTCGCAAGGGGGGCGCCAATTGGAGATTCTAAGCGAAGCCAGGTCTTTCTCCACCTGGTCTTTCCAACGGAGTGGTGGTCTTCCTCTTCCTCTGCTTCCCCCGTCGGGTAGTGTGTCGAATACTTTCAGAGCAGTTTTCGTCCATTCGAACGACATGACCTAGCCAGCGTAACCGCTGTTTTTGAATTCGCTGAACTATGCCAATGTCGTCGTATATCTCATACAGCTCATCGTTCCATCCAATGCAAAGGACCATAAATCTTTCGCAGAACCTTTCTCTCGAAAACTCGTAATGTCGTCTCAACAGATGTTGTCATCGTCCTGCACCATGTAGCAGGATGGGAATAATGAGTGACTTATAGAGTTTGGTTTTTGTTCGTCGAGAGAGAACTTTACTTCTCAGTTGCCTACTCAGTTCGAAGAGTAGCACCTGTTGGCAAGAGATATTCTGAGATGGATTTCCAGGCTGACATTGTTGGTGTTGTTGGTACTGGTTCCAAGATAGACGAAATTATGTACTTCTAAGTTATGACTGTCAACAGTGACGAGAGAGCCAAATCGCGAGTGCGACGACTGTTTGTTTGATGACAGGAGATATTTAAAAAACAATACACACATATCACAAATTTGCTGAGTAATAACATATGTAATTTATATTAATTTCATTTACTACGTGTTCTTTACGTTTAACTAACATAAATAATATTGAAAGAGAAAGGCTGGATAGATTTTATCTATTTTGAAATCAAACTAGTTAAAACTAAATTGTATTAAGTTAAGATATCATGCGGAATATTCGGCATAAAGCCTGCTAGAATAATATTTTAATAATTGGATATAACTAAAAATTCAAATTGATATTAATAAAATTTGAAAAATTGCAGATTTTTGTCATGTACATTTTTAATATGTACCACTTTCTGGCATATGAATAGGTTTTTTGTAACACTGAAAAGTAATGACCTCTAATGTCAATTTTGTTTAACATTTGTATAGTAAACACATGCGAAATACACGTAAATAAACAATGGTACGTTACACTGCGTGCCACAACCGATATTCTGAAGGATGCATTTCCCGGGCGCCTAATCTCCCGTTTTGGCAATTTGCACTGGCCAGCAAGATTTGACTGCTCCAGACTTCTTTTTGAGGCGCTTTTTGATGTCGCGGGCTTATGTCAACAAGCCTCAAACTCCTGCAGCTCGTGAAGACAATATCCGCAAAGAATGTGAGGACCTATCGGCGGAAGTTCTGGCCGAAGTGATGGAAAATGCCATAAAAAGGGCTCAAATGACAATCAACTGTGGCGGCGGCCATTTACATGATATCATATTCTCGACTTGATGTAAAAAAATTTAAAAGTCCAAATAAAAATAATCCATAAGCAGAATCAAAGTTTTTAATTTTTTAAAAAAGTTTTTCATTTTCCAAAAAACATCGGAAGGTAATTTTTGCGCCACCTGTTATATTAAGTTTTATTTTATATGGGTATACTAGCCGGAGAGTGGGCTCCTTTGCATAATAAACGTTTACTGCCTTAAATCTACAGAATCACTGTTTAAATTTCTGAGAATTTTTAAATTTTCTTTCGCAATTAATAAGCTAAGGTGCATGCAGAGTGGACGCTCAAAGCCGAGCCGAGTGCCGAGCTGATTTCGATCAACGCTGAACGAGTTTAGGTACCGCAGAGTGGATGCGAAATTCCTCGCGTACTTTGCTATTATACTGTTTTATTCTGTTTCTTGTTCGTATCAGTTTCCTTTAACAATAAAGAACTTAGTTCGAATCTCATATTTTTTAAAACAAGAAATATATATAATCAATGGATGTTTTTTACGTAAAAAAGTAGTGCGTCATGAAAATACAAGTATTTAATACCTGCAGATAGATTAGGGAATTCTCGTCAAAAGTTTCCCCTTCAAAATATTAATAGTGGGCATTCTAAATATTGTTCCATAAAAGTCAAGGTAGTTTCTTATAAGCAAAATATGATAGCAACATTCAAATGAACTCTAAAATACGCGAGTCGACGCCGACAAATGAGTCAAAATTGGTTTCTCCCATTGATCAGTTTCGCATTCGTCAGCTTTGCGCTGGGTTTTGAGCGTCTACTCTGCGGGCACCCTGAGAGGCTAACGGCAAATTTTTTTGCTGAAATAAAGACATACATACATACATTGAACTTATACTCTCCTCTGAATTACAAGTTATTATGTCTAAAACCCGACCATTTTTAATAAATACACGTTTTTACAAAAAAAGCATTAAAAGATTAATTTATAAATAGGTAAACATTCTGCGATTTTGGTAATAATGAATACAAATCGAAAGGAATTGACTTGGGTGAGAAGCAAAATGAATGTCAAAACTACCGTAAAATCGCAAAAATCGTCGGAATTCAGACAATTGTAAAAAACTTTGCCAAAAAAGGGAAAAATCAGAACGAAGAGAGGAGGAGGATCTACATATCCTTCTAAAATAAAGCAAATAGAAGCAAATAGTGCTGTGTCTCTTGCAGGGTATCATGGAAATGTTTCTCACAAAATAACTATATAGTCTTTATACCAGTACATTATTTTTATAAAAACCAACATGCTTATTTGTTTTTCCAATCTATTTCAAAATATACATATATACTTAACAGTAAATATGTCTTATCAAACAATTTTTTATACATATAAAAAAACGCATACAAAAACTCAAAAAACGCTTAAATCATGAAATTATTAACAAAAACAAATATTTAAAAACATATGTATACGAATAACGCGATGACCATGGTGGTGGTAACCAGAAAACCCAATTTTTTTGCTTTTTGCACTTTTGGTTTTTGTTTTTTTTTACATTTTGACATTTTTCTGGAAACTAATATATATTTATAAATAATATTTTTTAGTATTAAAATTTTCAAATTTAGTTTACAAAAAGCCAAAAAAATTTGTATCACAATTCGTAAAAAACACTTAATAAATATTTAATAATAACTATCATACGTTCTTTCCATACACTATATGTACATATGTATGTATGTGTACAAAGTTTCATGATGATCAGTTATGTATGTGGCTTCGTCGTGAAAAAGTAACAAACTTACTTACATACATCCACATTTATAATATTAGTATGGATTATTGTTATTTTGTTGTAAGGTCAGTTAGGTATTTAAACATTTCAAAAAATAATTTACTTCCAAGTGTACTTAAAATATATCTTAATGTAGCCGCTACCATTTCGAATAGGATAACCACCCAAAACACACTTCGTATCTTGTACGCAAATGGTTGTTATGCAATTGCAAACAACTCCATACACCTCCGCAATCACCAACTTTAACTCTATTGAACATATCTGGGACTTACTGCAAAATCATATTCGAAAATCACCAAAAAAGTCCATAACAGCTGCCCTGTCGACTGAGTGGGTCAAAATATCCGAAAATGATACCAGAAATTTAGTGAGAAGCATGCTTCGACGTGACGTCTGGAGGCGATTATTAAATCAAAAAGAAGACCAACAAAATAATAAATATATTTAAAACAATTGTAGTTACATTTAATTTACATAAACAATGTATGTATGTGTATGTAAACTTCTTTGATTGAATTCAGCAAATTGTGAGTTTTCATAGCGTCCCCAAACAACTGCCAAACTTTTAAGACAACCGAGATAAATCATTTTAAACGTCTTTGGTGACTAAAACATAAGGAAACATAATGCGACGGCCAGATTGAAAGATGCCATCATAGATAATGTGGAACAATTTTAGTTGAGCAGACCGAAAAGCCAATAAAGCCTCGTTCATTACTAAAATATACACATACATACATACATAAGTGTTTTTTTTATGAATTTTCATTTTGTTCTCTTTCCGAATTACTTAAGGGGTTAGGGGTATTCAGAGGCACGTAAAAATGAGGATTTTCAGTATTCTTTTTTTGTTATTAAATCGTGTTATTTTACAAAAGTAGTAATATGGCATTATTATAGAATGTGTTGACCTGAAGTCACGAAATTTTCAAAAAAAAAAAATTAATTTCCAAAGTTGTAGTTGTTTGTGTTGACCTAATTCCAAAAGGGAGGTACTTGCGGTGACAACCATAAGTCCTTGGAGACTCATCTAAAATCAATCGGACAGAAAAAATTAGTTTTATGAATAGATAATCCTGGGCCTGATCGAAGGATTTTTTTTCTAATTAACAAAATAGCAGCCTCAGGAAATTTTTGTCTAAATTTTTGCAAAAAAATCAACAGTTAATTGGTCTTAAAAATCTAAATTTTTGAAAAAAGTCATTCGATCAGGCCCGAGTATATTATGTATTCTAAAAGCTATATAAATTTCATTAAAATCTACTGAGCGGGTTTCGAGTTACAGTTGTCACCAGTTCAAAAAACATAGTTTTGAGAAAAACGCGTTTAAAGATTCACACTAGCGCTTTGAAGTGGCCGAAAACTAATTATCGGATCAACGTGAAATTTTCAGAGAATATTTTTATGATATTACACTTAACGAAAATGCAAAAAAATATTATATATATATATAATATATATATATATTTGACTACCCTTAAGTAAAATTTAATTTTTTATTAAATCTGCACTTATAATAGTAAACCTGCACTTTGAAAATCATTACCCTATAAACATTGTAACAAAGAAACAATTAAATTCCCCGGGTAAATAATATTTCAAAAAAAGTATTCTGCTAAGTTGGTGGCACTGTCCTTAATTGCTATGCCGGTTTACCTCAGTAGTGCGCATTGAACAAAGAATTTGTCTTAAATTTTGTATTTCTAACCAAATTTCGTATGCGGAATTGTTGCAAGTATCGGGAAAGGCTTACGGTGATTCAGATTTATCAAAAACACAAGTCTACGGGTGGTACAAAGCCTTCAAAGACGGTCAAGAGATCGTTGAAGTCATGCCTCGTTCTGGACGACCTTCGAACTCTTTAACTGATGAAAATATTAAAAAGTAAAGGATGTGGTGCTTGAAAATCAATGATGGATGATTTTGGATAAACCAGAATTTTTTTCAAAAAGATTACCGTAAACGAGTCTCTTTGAACATGTTTGATGATGCCAATTTCGATACCGCATTCATAGAAAGCATTATAACTGCCGATTAGACATGGGTTAATGAGTTTGACATGTAAACAATGGAGCCCATTTTCAGACAATCGAAGAGAAAAAACAAAACTCGCTGAAGGAGCTGAAGGCCATCCCAAAAAGTGCATATGAAAAGTGTTTCGAGGACTGGAAAAATCGTTAGCATAAATTTATTCTTCTTCTTCTTTACTGGCGTAGACACCGCTTACGCGATTATAGCCGAGTCAACAACAGCGCGCCAGTCGTTTCTTCTCTTCGCTACGTGGCGCCAATTGGATATTCCAAGCGAAGCCTCTTCCTCTTCTTCCCGCGGCGGGTACTGCGTCGAATACTTTCAGAGCTGGAGTGTTTTCATCCATCCGGACAACATGACCTAGCCAGCGTAGCCGCTGTCTTTTAATTCGCTGAACTATGTCAATGGCGTCGTATATCTCGTACAGCTCATCGTTCCATCGAATGCGATATTCGTCGTGGCCAACGCGCAAAGGACCATAAATCTTTCGCAGAACTTTTCTCTCGAAAACTCGCAACGTCGAATCATCGGTTGTTGTCATCGTCCAAGCCTCTGCACCATATAGTAGGACGGGAATAATGAGTGACTTATGGAGTTCTGTTTTTGTTCGTTCTCAATTTCCCTCTTTGTCCGAAGTAGTACTTATTGTCAAAAGATATTCTTCGTTGGATTTTGGGTCTGACATTGTTGTTGGTGTTTATACTGGTTGCAATATAGACGAAATTGTCTACGACTTCGAAGTAATGACGTGGGTGCCTAGTCGCGAGTGGGACGACTGTTTGTTTGATGACGGAGTCATGTGTAGAAGTTCACAAAAGTGAGGAATGTTCTCTGATCGTCATTCACTTGGGAGTAGACAAAAACGATTCTTTCACATATGGCTCAAGCAGCCTCGGATGAGAGACCCCCATTGCGATGATATTTTTGTGTCACATTGTGAAAATAACTGAAATCAAACAACAACCACCTCTACTTACCATAAAGCACAATTTTAAATTCCACTTGTTCTGTTTCCATTACAAAAATCAAGAAATAATTAATACTTATAACGGGATAAAACTTTGCACGAATAATGTCTTTAGTGTGTGCCACCTTATGACCAAAAATTGCTTAAATCCAATAAAAATTGTACCGAATATTTAGATCCCGTTAGCTGTAGTTGACTTTTGATCGAAAATGACGGTTAATGTGTGAGATATGTTATATAAATTCAGACATAATCCTTTTCCTGGAGTAGTAATTCTGTGTACCCAAAATAGGTGGAATCGGGTCAATATTTTCCTGAGCCCCATATACCTATTATAAACATTTTCGAACCTCCAGGTGACTTTATACCGCATTTATCGGTAAATATTGTTATCTTAATGAAAATGAAACAGAATGTTTTACTCAAAACAGTGTATCCATGTACCAAAAATAGATAACTTGACCTAGCCCTCATATAATGGTAATTATATGTATGCGAGGTACCTCAATGCAAGCCAGGTAAATTTTTTAGTATGTGGCATGATAATAGTATAGATAAAATCGGGACGATACTACCCCAACTCCCATATATAACATACATATGCATAATGATCTTAATTTTTCTAAGAAACCTTATTTGTCTGTTGGTGTATGAATTATATAATATATAGTTTATGTATTCATAAAATTGCTTGTATTTCAATCCTCAGGTTGACGTTTTACACTTTAACCCTTAAATGCATGATGATGTATATATCTTCTTCTTCTTTACTGGCGTAGGCACCGCTTACGCGATTATAGCCGAGTCAACAACAGCGCGCCAGTCGCTTCTTCTCTTCGCTACTTGGCGCCAATTGGATATTCCAAGCGAAGCCAGGTCCTTCTCCACTTTGTCCTTCCAACGGAGTGGAGGTCTTCCTCTTCCTCTGCTTCCCGCGGCGGGTACTGCGTCGAATACTTTCAGAGCTGGAGTGTTTTCATCCATCCGGACAACATGACCTAGCCAGCGTAGCCGCTGTCTTTTAATTCGCTGAACTATGTCAATGTCGTCGTATATCTCGTACAGCTCATCGTTCCATCGAATGCGATATTCGCCGTGGCCAACGCGCAAAGGACCATAAATCTTTCGCAGAACTTTTCTCTCGAAAACTCTTAAGGTCGACTCATCGGTTGTTGTCATCGTCCAAGCCTCTGCACCGTATAGCAGGACGGGAATTATGAGCGACTTATAGAGTTTGGCTTTTGTTCGTCGAGAGAGGACTTTACTTTTCAATTGCCTACTCAGTCCAAAGTAGCACCTGTTGGCAAGAGTAATCCTGCGTTGGATTTCCAGGCTGACATTGTTGGTGGTGTTTACGCTGGTTCCAAGATAGACGAAATTATCTACAACTTCAAAGTTATGACTGTCAACAGTGACGTGAGTGCCAAGTCGCGAGTGCGACGACTGTTTGTTTGATGACAGGAGATATTTCGTCTTGCCCTCGTTCACTGCCAGACCCATTTCTTTTGCTTCCTTATCCAGTCTGGAGAAAGCAGAACTAACGGCGCTGGTATTGAGGCCGATGATATCAATATCATCGGCATACGCCAGCAGTTGCACACTCTTATAGAAGATGGTACCTTCTCTGTTGAGTTCTGCAGCTCGAATTATTTTCTCCAGAAGCAGGTTGAAAAAGTCGTACGATAGGGAGTCGCCTTGTCTGAAACCTCGTTTGGTATCGAACGGCTCGGAGAGGTCCTTCCCGATCCTGACGGAGCTTTGAGTGTTGCTCAGCGTCAGTTTACACAGCCGTATTAGTTTTGCGGGGATACCAAATTCAGACATCGCGGCATAGAGGCAGCTCCTTTTCGTGCTGTCGAAAGCAGCTTTGAAATCGACGAAGAGGTGGTGTGTGTCGATTCTCCTTTCACGGGTCTTTTCCAGGATTTGGCGCATGGTGAATATCTGGTCGGTGGTTGATTTACCAGGTCTAAAGCCACACTGATAAGGTCCAATCACTTTGTTGACGGTGGGCTTTAATCTTTCACACAATACGCTCGACAGAACCTTATATGCGATGTTGAGGAGGCTAATCCCACGGTAGTTGGCGCCGATTGTGGGGTCTCCTTTTTTATGGATTGGGCATAGCACACTTAAATTCCAATCGTTGGGCATGCTTTCGTCCGACCATATTTTACAAAGAAGCTGATGCATGCTCCTTACCAGTTCTTCGCCGCCGTGTTTGAATAGCTCGGCCGGCAATCCATCGGCCCCTGCCGCTTTGTTGTTTTTCAGGCGGGCAATTGCTATTCGAACTTCTTCATGGTCGGGCAATGGAACGTCTGCTCCATCGTCATCGATTGGGGAATCGGGTTCGCCTTCTCCTGGTGTTATGTGTTCACTGCCATTCAGCAGGCTGGAGAAGTGTTCCCTCCATAATTTAAGTATGCTTTGGGCATCAGTGACTAGATCACCTTCGGGGGTTCTACAAGAGTATGCTCCGGTCTTGAAACCTTCTGTAAGCCGCCGCATCTTTTCGTAGAATTTTCGAGCATTACCCCTGTCGGCCAGCTTATCAAGCTCTTCGTACTCACGCATTTCGGCCTCTTTCTTTTTCTGTCTACAAATGCGTCTTGCTTCCCTCTTCAACTCTCGGTATCTATCCCATCCCGCACGTGTTGTGGTCGATCGTAACGTTGCGAGGTAGGCAGCCTGTTTTCTCTCCGCTGCGGCACGGCCCTCCTCGTCGTACCAGCTGTTCTTTTGCGCTTTCCGAAAACCAATGGTTTCGGTTGCAGCTGTACGTAAGGAGTTTGAAATGCCGTCCCACAGTTCCCTTATACCGAGTTGTTGACGAGTGCTCTCAGAGAGCAGGAGTGCAAGCCGAGTAGAAAAACGTTCGGCTGTCTGTTGTGATTGCAGCTTCTCGACGTCGAACCTTCCGTGTGTTTGTTGGCGTGCGTTTTTTGCTGCACAGAGGCGGGTGCGAATTTTGGCTGCAACAATATAGTGGTCCGAGTCGATGTTAGGACCTCTGAGCGCACGCACATCTAAAACACTGGAGACGTGTCTTCCGTCTATCACAACATGATCGATCTGGTTGGTGGTTTTTCGATCCGGAGACAGCCAGGTAGCTTGATGTATCTTCTTATGCTGGAATCTAGTACTACAGATAACCATATTTCGGGCCCCGGCGAAGTCGATCAGCCTCAACCCATTTGGGGATGTTTCCTCGTGGAGGCTGAATTTACCGACCGTAGTGCCAAAGATACCTTCTTTGCCCACCCTGGCGTTAAAGTCGCCAAGCACGATTTTGACATCGTGGCGGGAGCATCTCTCATAAGTGCGCTCCAAGCACTCATAAAAGGCATCTTTGGTCACATCGTCCTTCTCTTCCGTCGGGGCGTGGGCGCAAATCAGCGATATGTTGAAGAACCTCGCTTTGATGCGGATTGTGGCTAGACGTTCATTCTCCGGAGTGAATGATAGTACTCGGCGACGGAGTCTCTCTCCCACCACGAATCCAACACCAAACTTGCGCTCCTTTATATGGCCATATATGTATATATACATCAGTGTTTTCTTCCTTAAATAATTTCTAAATGGTAACTCAAACACAGTACTTTTTACTTTTATTAGGTGCTAAAAATATCTGTGTTCGTTTTTGAACGCAAACTTTCATATGACATTTCACTTTTTATACTATTTATTTCTTATAAATATATAATTTATATAATTATGTAATTACACAGTAAACAGCCAATCTGGGGGGTGAGAAAATAAAATTTTTTTCTTTATTTTTCCCTTAATTTATGTTTAATTTTCTATCTGTTACAATTTATGGTATTTAAAAAGGAAAAACCATGCATTTAAGGGTTAGGTTATTTCCCTGCCTTTGACTCTTGCAGAAGTATAAAATGTTTATTATTATTTAAATAAAACATAAAATAATTCACAAAATTACTTTATTTATTACTTTATATAAAATATCTACAAGTTATAGTTTCATACTTTCGCATTCTATTACAAATTATAAACAACAGCGGGAGTATTATTAATTTTTTAATAGCAGAAAATAGTGTTGTTGTTGTATGATGTATGTACGTTGATTTGCAAACAAAATATCAGATATTTATGTATTTAAGTAAATATGTACTTTATGTACTTTCGATCAAAAACGGCACCAGTTCGTTTGTTGTTGTATGATGTATGTACGTTGATTTGCAAACAAAATATCAGATATTTATGTATTTAAGTAAATATGTACTATATGTACTTTCGATCAAAAACGGCACCAGTTCGTTTGAGAAAACAAAAATTACGAGTACAGTTCAATTAAGAGGTGGAAGATGAGCCAATTCGTGCTTAAAAATTAATTTATATTTTGCCATTATTGATTTTGTATTGTCGTAAATCGATGAAAGATACGATCACTTGAAACAATTTATTAAAACTCTTGGATTTTATTTACCCTTGATCAAGGTTTTTGCAAAGTTCTTCATACACAACCATATTGAAAATTGTAAAAAAATCGATTTTGATGCAAAGGTTTTATACAACGAAGTGAAAGCAATTTGGACGTTTTAAATTATATCTGTTTAAACGAATTAATAGACATTGTTCTAGATTTGTTTAATATGGGTGTTGCTAACTCTTCCTGTGTTGTTATCAAAACTTACTTGAGCTCTACAATGTGTCAAAAAAACTGACGGGCTTAGCATTATCAAATGAAAATGAAGTGGCACAAACTCTTAACAATAAAACAGTTGTGTCTGATTTATCTTAGTTAAAGGCACGCAAATATTTAAGCAATTACCTCTTTTTATTGTACTACTTGTTATAACAATTTTTTTTTAATAACTATCGCCAGTATTACGGTTTTTAACCCAATCCCATTTTGGTTAAAGTTTTCTTATTCGGTACTATCAATATTAACTTGACCCGAAAATTTTCGGTTGAAGTATTGTCACACTCTGCTATACAGTTCGCCAGCATATTATATTATTGCGAGAACATTGTCAACCGAATATTCTAGAAACTACGAATACCCGACAACAGTGCGTTTCTTCAAGCAATTTATCGTCGATTCGATTTTGTTTACCATCCGTGTTCCTCTTAATACCTTCCAAACCGCTGAAGCTTACTCAACCAAACTTGTCTTTTTAACACTTTCAACTACACCCACTCCCCATATAACAATTATGTTGAAAACTACTAAACGTGCGATAATACAATAACTAAAATCGGCAGAGACATTAAATTCTACAACCGGGATGGTACTTATATGAGCCGTTGGAAAAATTGGACGATGTGCGTGGCACCGCCCACCGCTAGGACAAATTACAAATTTCGGAACCCATTCGACAAATTTCAACCAAATTTGATACATATCGTTATTATGACATTTCTATGCAACCAGGGGACCCCAGTGCATATGGTAGACTTTGTGCTAAAAATATAGGCCAATCTGTATGTATGTATAATCCTGAAATTCGGGGAGAATGATTACTTTAAATTAATATTCCCTTGTATTACAAATGGGTTGAGTTGTACTAATATTTCTCTTGCTATTTTCTCTTTCTACATATCTACCATAAAGATTTTCGAACTTCCAGTAGAATTTATATTACATACTTGTATATCAGACAATAGGTGAATTATTTAATGACAATGAGACAAAGTGTTTTACCCACAACAGTGTATCTCTGTACAAAATTGGACAAAGTTGGGAGAACACCTGCCCTAGTCCCCACTTAAATGATATTCTGAATTTTGAAACGTTCGGCTGACTTTTCTCCATATACCATATATTAGTGATAGTATGTAAGGTACTTCAATGAAACTTGATAATAATATATGGTATTGTCAAAATTAGGTAAAATCAGGTCAATACTACCTTTATTTCCCATATATCTAATAAAAGATTTTACAACTTTTCGTTGCCTTTTTGGCGGATAAATCAGTAAACATTTAAAATATCTTGGCAAAATTAATTGATTGAATAATAATGGATATACTTACTTTAGTATAGTTTAATAGAGAAAATATAGGAAATGAATCTACGAATCACCCCTATTCCTATATACTACTAGTGATGAGCGATATTTCACTACCGGTGATTTTTTCGCTATGATTGAAAAATCGCATATCGCAACTGCGATCACATTTTATAAATAGCAGTTCGCTTCTATGAACTGCGATTGCGATAGCAGTTAGAATCTGTGATTTCGATAGCAGTTCGAAACTGTGAATTGCGATAACTGTTCGATTTTGTGAATTGCGATTGCGATAGCAGTTCACAATAAACTTGTGAAACTGTGATTTTTTAATAGTGCAATACTTGCGATCACAATTGGAAATAGTATAAAAGTAGCAGCTTTCTTCAGGGTTTGTATATATGTACATATGCATATGCGCTATTTTTCGTCATAGCGGTTCGAAGTTTTGAGTGTAACGTTCTTATAATCTTTAATAATGACAGAAAATGTATCAAGGAAAAAAGTGAAGTATGAAAGATGTTTGAAGTGGCAGATGAAATATATGCAAAATGCAATATTTGCAAATCAAAAATTTCATATAAAACATCTTAACAAATTTAAAAAAACTTGAAAACAGAATAGGCATCGTAAAGTGAAACTACCAGCTCAAAAGGTATATATGTATGTAATAATTTAAAATTTTTAATATTAGGTTGTCAAAAAAGTCTTGCGGTAATTTCGCTAGTTGGCGCTGAAAGCGCGTAGTTCTAGTTTTATTAGTCGCATCGGGTCATGCTATACCTTTTTGGAAAGCTCATTTCACGCGCTAACACGTGTTTGATTTATTGTCGCTTCTTTTAAGTCGTTCGTGAGTTATAGCGTCGCAAACATGAAGCAAAATAAAGAGAAAATACGGCCAATAAAATTTGTGCAGTTTATGGACCCGATACAGTTACCATTTCCACCGCACAACGATGGTTTCAACGTTTTCGTTCTGGTGTAAAGGTGGTCGAAGATGTGCCACGCACCGGAAAGCCTGTCGTCGAAAATTGCAATAAAATCGCTGAATTGGTCGAAAGAAACCGGCATAGTAGCAGCCGTAGCATCGGTCAAGAGCTGGGCATGAGTCATCAAACCGTTATAAACCATTTCAATAAATTCAATAAATCATTCAATAAAGCAAGACTTTTTTGACAACCTAATATAAAGTTATTAACTTTTGCTTTACTGATAAAAACAAGCAAATCATACTACAACTACTGTAATTGAAACCTCCTCTAACTCGGAAGGAGCCAGGAACTTCGAGACAGCCGAACCACTCCAACATTTGCGAAAATGTAGTGAAAAGAAAGGCAGAAAAACTTGACTCGCGTTACAGGACCCAAAAGAGAATTTGCCGCCAATAACGACAAAAGGTTTCCGTCGTTCCCACGACAGTTGGGTCTACGTAACTGGAACGGAACCGGACTTTTATTCGGCCAAACACTGTCAAATTGGCGGAATCTGCCGCTACAACAACCACAACAACAACAACAACAAAAAGGTCTCCGTTTGAGCGTCGACTTAGTTGCGATTGCAATAGCATATAAAATCACAGTGATTTAAAAATAGCATCGAAAAATCGCTATATCGCAATATCGCTCATCTCTATATACTACATACATATGTATGTGCCACATAATGATTTCCGTTAAACCGAATAGGTAGTAGGTGAGTTAAATATTTATAAATTAGTTAAAAAATGTGTTCACTAGTATGGTATACCTGAGCAACGTAAAAAGTTAGACGGAGATTTTGAGTGATTTTTAACTTTTCGCCTGAGATTATACCGTTGTTGGACAAAATGTGTGACATTTTTATAACATTAAGTAGAAAACCTTTTTTTAAATTATGTGTTTTAGCGCTTGGGTTTAACTTTGGTGACAACCTCATTTCTCTAATAAATTAAATTCTCTGGTTGTCGTTTTGCATTCAATAAATAAAATTTAGCCTCTTCGGTTCAGTTTATGTCAGGTACATCTCATTTGAAGATGAATATATAGTAATTTTCGCTGAAATGAAGTGGATCTAATTGGGTCTATGACGTATAATACCAGATTTTCTAAGTGTCGTTTCCTCCATTTCTAATATGTCGTGGTCTGTATATTTTTATATTGAGTAATATTTACGACTTCACCATGGAAAGATATATGGAAGAACAACGTTTACAAATTATTCAATTTTTTTTATCTAAATAATCGTTCTCCAATTGCAACTTTTCGTGAACGTTTTGCCGTTTTAGGACGTAATAATTGTCCACCTGTCCCCTCTTTTCTCGAATTTTTGAAAATTTCGAGCGTACATTTCCTTTACATAATGTTCAAGTGCCAATAAGACAAAGAACCGCTCGAAGTAATGAAAATATTGCTGCGTTCAGGGAAGTAGTACGGAAAATGAAATTTGGCGATACCAAGAACGTATCGTGAGAACGGAATTGGGACTGTCTCAAACCACAACCGTATTTTGAGAGAGGATTTGGGTTTGCATCCTTGCATCCGTATAAAATTGTCTCACTCTAGAACTGTAGCCATTGGACCACGGTAAATGTCATGACTACGCTGATTTTGCAGTGGAACAACTTGAAAACGATGGGGCTCACTTTCATTTGAGTGGTTGGTTAGTAAACAAAACTGCTGATACTGTTGAGAAAAACTACACTAATTATTAATAAACAACCATTACATTCACCTAAATGGACAGTTTGGTGTGGTTTTTGGTCTGGCGAAATCATTGATCCGTACTTTTTTCGAAATGCAGGTGGTGACATCATTACTGCTAATGGAGAGCGCTATAGATCGATGATAAACAACTTTTTATGAACTCAATTTTAAGAAGTTGATCTTGATAACATCTGGTTCTAACAAGATGGAGCTACGTATCAGATTTGGAGATTTGATTATTTCAAGAATTTATGAATAGAATGCACTCCAAAAAGTTGTTTTTTAACATTATTAGACTACATCTTTTGTGATTTTTTGAAGTAATTGGCATTTAGCAATAAACCAGATTCTCTTCAAACTTTAGAAGTCAACTTTGTACTTGCTATTCATGACTTTCGACTTGATTTAGTGTAAAAAGTACTCGAAAATTTGGTTCATGAAATTCGTTCCTGCAAAAGAAGTCGTGGAGGCCATTTGAATAAAGTTATATTCAGAACTTCGATGAAACTCACACTAAATAAAACATTTAAATTTCCTTAAAAATTATTATTATTTTTTTTTTTTTTTTTTTTTTTGAAGAAATCATTTCACTCTTATTGGGTAAGTTGATAAGATAAAATTTGATTGTAATACTTACACGATTTCTTTTCGCTTATTAACAACGGAGTGGAGAGCTGAAAAAGAGCTCATTGCGGAGATTGTTTTACATAGTTTCAGAAAAAGTCCAAGTAAAATGTATGAGCTTCTCAAAAAATATAACATTTCCAGAAAGTTGGTTTATTACACTATTGCTCGTTTGTTCTAAATGTCTCCAGTTGATGATAGAAAGAGAAGTGGTCTTCCTCGTGTGAATCGAATCAATTTAGCCATAAAGAGCAGAAATCCCTTTAGAAAACAAAAAATTATGTTAAAGCAAACGTATATTTCGACCAGATCAATGTAAAAATATATTATGGATAACCTCCATGTGAAACTTACGATGATTGTTGAAGCAGTTTTTAGCAAAACGACAAAATATACGCAAATACTTCCAAAGACGCAACAAATTATATTCCCAGGAGTGAATGGGGTCATCATCTACTACATTGTTCGTCTCATTTAACAAATGCATAACTAAAAATTATAAACTTTATTAAAGTAAGTTCTGTTATAGATATTGACCTTAAAATAATAATATTTAATTATAAATTATACAATACATTAGTAACAAAATTTAAGAAGTCCGTTACTTTTCTTAAAAGTAAATAAGCTATGAAAATTTCGTCAATTCATTGACAGAATTCATTGCAATTAAGTATTAAATGCAAACAATCTGCGGAATATTTCAGGTGTGCTGATTAAGAATATGAATTTAAACATTTTCCATCACGTACTGCTATTTTGATCATATTAGAAAATGGTGGTGGTTTGACCCCTACACTTCTGGAATACAATACAAAAATTCCTGTAAACTAGTGTAATACCTAAGTAGACATTTGGAACTAAACTTCGCAATTCACTTTTACAAATTTCTTATTATTTGCGTGGTATAATAAAATGGAAGATGTATAAACAGCTCATAAACTGTCCTAACCACTCCAAAATTAATTTTAAAATACCAAACTCATTCCCATGAAAAAAATTAAAAGCCACTTTATTTACAAAACTTGAAATGAATACTGTACTAGGATATTTTCAAATTAATTACTCAAAAATACGTAGATACGTACATGAAATAAGCAGAAATGTCAGCACGACTGCGATGATGTGACACTTCCAAATTTAGAATATTCCTGTCTGCGGTAATCTTAATTTCCAGTTATAATTGTACTATCCTTATAATACGGTATGCGCACTTTCTAATTCACAGCAGTTTATCTGGATTTTTTGTAAATATACATATGTATATGTATGTCTGTTGTATACAGTCATGGACAGAGAAATAGTACACTTTGAGTATGTAATAAAACGACGTTAATAATTATTATAAACAGAAAACAAATTGAACAAATTGAGAAAGAGATAAGTTATGTATAAAAAAAATATTTTTCCAATTGCGTATTTGATATGAACGTAGAAAATTAAGATAATTTATTAGAAATGTTTGAAGTTTAAGCACTTACACTGTTCATACTTTGTCTACAACTTCTCAAAATTGATTGGCATCGTCGGGGCAAACTCTCCAGTCCAAAGTTTTTCAGCATTTTTGAATTTATCTTTAGCAATCAGCGCCTTAACATCGCTCCATAAATTTTCAGGACGTTAGTACTTTCTGCAGTAAGCAAATCTCAGAGGCATCAATTCGAACGCGAGTACTATGGAACCGTATTTATAAAAATGTTAAGGTATGAAAATTGGTTCATTTGGTCTGAATCCGTATCAGGAAAACTCTACCCTTAACGATTTTTGTGATGTGTCTGGAGTTACGGAGCTATATGTCAAGGGCGATGGACAAATGGTTTGCCATTTATCAAAGTTCAGCCATATTCTTATGCATTTTTTGGACACTGAGCATCATTGAGACGCCTTCGTACAAGTCTACTGGATACGCAAAACACAAATTCCTCATTTACTTCAGCCATAATTTATCGTCAAATTTTAAAAAGGATCAGCGTGTTCGGTGCAGCAACTTTGCGGAGTTTTTTTTAATATTCTCATTTTATTTAAGAGTTACAGTTAAAACAATATTGTTTCCTCCACTGCCAATAAATAATGAATACTTGCACAAATAACTAAATGTGTACTATATATTATTAGGTTGTCCAAAAAGTCTTGCGGTATTTTTATTGAATGATTTATTCAATTTATTGAAATGGTTTAAAACGGTTTGATGACTCATGCTCAGCTTTTGACCGATGCTACGGCTGCTACTATGCCGGTCTCTTTCGACCAATTCAGCGATTTTATCGCAATTTTCGACGACGGGCCTTCCGGAGCGTGGCGCATCTTCGACCACCTTTACACCAGAACGAAAACGTTGAAACCATCCTTGTGTGGTGGAAATGGAAACTGTATCGGGTCCATAAACTGCACAAATTTTATTGGCGGCTTAAGATGCATTTTTGCTTTTATCGTGGTAGTACTGTAAAATATGCCGTATTTTCCCTTTATTTTGCTTCATGTTTGCGACGCTATAACTCACGAACGACTCAAAAGAAGCGACAATAAATCAAACACGTGTTAGCGCGTGAAATGAGCTTTCCAAAAAGGTATAGCATGATCATTCAGCGCCAACTAGTGAAAATACCGCAAGACTGTTTTGACAACCTTCTTTATCGAATTTCAGCCATTCTCTTATTTCTTTAGAATACGATTGTAAGGAGTAACAATTATATATTATATATGTATGTATATATTTAAATATTGCGATGCACTAATTTGATAAAACTGATTTGAATAATATATTTTAAAAGTGTGCTATTTTTCTGTCTATGACTGTATGGTATATATGTATGTATATTTGCAAATTTGCAAACCAAGGCGAACAGCAAAACGGCTGGTCCAAATGTGTTTGTTTTCCATTTTAGATATAGTACATATGTATGTACATATAGTCTAAAACGCTTTGAAATGTGAGTACATATCATAGAACTAGTATAGCTGTATAACGCAATAATATCGGTATTTCTGTCAGATAAACAACGAATTTTTCCTTTAGCCCAACATATGTACATACATCGCCCGTTACCAGGTTTACCATACTTTCATCATCCTAATGCAATTGTTTCTAACTTTTTTTATTGTTTTAAAATTTTCTCTACTTTGTAATATAAATAATATTGTTTCAAGAAAACATGCGGTAATAATGTTCCGTTAGATATGTTCCGATATTTTTTTTTATTTTTAGCCGAAAAATGTGCTTTATTTTAGCGCCATCAGGTTAGCACATACAATTTGATATGCATTTATCTTCGGAGTTTGAACACGCGATGACACCAAATTTTTTGTATTGCTTAAGTGCTATATTTTCTTTAATATGGCTACAGGAAAATCGGTTGAAACAAAAACAATAATCGTAGCTTATGAAGAGTTAGAGTTTTCAATAATTGATATATTAAAAAAGTTTATAAGTAACAAGAGAGCAATTTTAAGAAAAACATCCAACTCCCATGAATCGAATGCCAGAATCAGGACATATGCTGGTGTTAAGAGTTTGTTTCTTCTTTAGAAGGTGTCAAATAATCCCACCAACCACCTAAGGTTTCCCGAAAGGAAACACTATTAAACTTTGCCCCGGTGCCCATAGCCTTTACCTCTGATTGGCGCTAAGTTGTTTTTTCAGACCAAAACAATGTTAGTTGGGAAGAACCTGGATACAATTTTAATTTCCATGATTTCCGGAAGAAGGAACTCCAATTGAAACATCAGCTTTGAAATCGACGAACAGGTGGTGTGTGTCGATTCTCTTTTCATAGGTCTTTTCCAAGATTTGGCGCATGGTGAATATCTGATTGGTTGTTGATTTTCCAGGTCTAAAGCCAGATTGATAAGGTCCAATCAGTTTGTTGACGTTCGGCTTTAATCTTTCACCCAATACGCTCGATAGAACCTTATACGCGACGTGAGGAGGCTTATCCCACGCTAGTTGGCGCAGATTGTGGGGTCTCCCTTTTTATGGATTGGGCATAGCACACTTAAATTCCAATCGTTGGGCATGCTTTCGTCCCACCATAACATTTTACAAAAAAGCTGATACAAGCTCCTCATCAGTTCTTCGCCGCCGTGTTTGAATAGCTCGGCCGACAATCCATCGGCCCCCGCCGCTTTGTTGTTCTTCAGGTGGGTAATTGCTATTTGAACTTCTTCATGGTCGGGCAATGGAACGTCTGCTCCATGGTCATCGATTGGGGAATTGGGTTCGCCTTCTCCTGGTGTTGTAAGTTCACTGCCATTCAGCAGGCTGGAGAAGAGTTCTCTCCACAATTTAAGTATTCTCTGGGCATCGGTGACTAGATCACCTTTGGGGATTCCACCAGAGTATGCTTCGGTCTTGAAACCTTCTGTAAGCCACCGCGTTTTTTAGTAGAATTTTCGAGCATTACCCCTGTCGGCCAGCTTATCAAGCTCTTCATGCTCACGCATTTCTTTATTTTTCTTTCTGCAAATGCGTCTCGCTTCCCTCTTCAACTCTCGGTGTCTATCCCATCCCGCACGTGTTGTGGTCGAACGTAACGTTGCGAGGTAGGCAGCCTGTTTTCTCTCCGCTGCGACATGGCACTCTTCGTCGTACCAGCTGTTCTTTTGCATTTTCCGGAAACCAATGGCTTCGGTTGCAGCTGTACGTAAGGAGTTTGAAATGCTATCCCACAGTTCCCTTATACCGAATTGTTGACGAGTGCTCCCAGAGAGCAGGAGTGCAAGCCGAGTAGAAAATCGTTCGGCTGTCTGTTGTGATTGCAGCTTCTCGACGTCGAACCTTCCTTGTGTTTGTTGACGTGCGCTTTTTGCTGCAGAGAGGCGTGTGAGAATCTTTATTCGGGCACCGGCGAAGTCGATCAGCCTCAACCCATTTGGAGATGTTTCGTCGTGGATGCTGAATTTACCGGCCTTAGTGCCAAAGATACCTGTTGTTGATAGACGTTCATTTACCGGAGTGAATGAGTCTCTCCCACCACGAATTCCACAACAAATTTGCGCTACTTTATATGGCCACTGTAGTAAATGCCACAAGGACCTACTCGTCTCTGTCCTTGTCCCATCCATCGCATTTCTTGGACGGCGGTGATGTCAGCCTTCACTCTAATGAGGACATCAACCAGCTGGGCAGCGGCACCTTCCCAATTAAGGGACTGGACATTCCAGGTGCATGCCCTCAATTCGTAGTTCTTATATCGTTTGCCATGGTTGTCATCAAAAGGGGGGTTACCCATCCGAGGCTTGTTATTCCTTTTCATTGGTATGATTTTTTACGTGGCGGGTCCCAAGCCCAGCGCACAACCTTGCAGAGGGGATGTACCGCTTGCTCACTTTAGCTCGCCTTCAAACGGCTGTTCTTAGGCTACCCAGAATATACTTGGTCAAAGACCGGAAGTCGTGTGCTGCATGAGTCATATGTAAAAGAATCGTTTCTGGTCACTCCCAAGTGAATGGCGATCAGAGAACTTTCCTCACTTGCTTGGAAATTTGTAAGAATCGCTATCCAATCGAGTCTTTGAGATCATTCTCAATAAGGCGGGATAGACATATACAACTGCTTAAATTAGTTAATACATAAATTTAAATACGGTGTATGTTCTTGCCTAAAAATACAGATAAATGGTTTGACTTTAAAGTGACTTATGTATCTTCTAAACTATTAAAACTTTAAAGGTGTATCCAAACGTGAGAAAAATTTAATTTTATTTTTAAAAGTCCGAAATCCTAAAGAACAGACTTCGCCTCATTTTAGACATTAACTTTGCGCTCTCGTAACTACGTTTCCATATAGGCCCAAAGGTGCTCATTGCGATTGAAGTCTGGACTCTGGAAACGATGTGATAGCTCTTTTTTATAATGCCCAACAACCAAAGCAGAGTGCTTCGAATCGTTATCCCAATTAAAGCAGTAACCTCAATTTAAATTGAGTTTAACTGTTAATATTGCCTAGTAGTCCTTCGTTGGAAACAAAGTTACCCACGGCATTTGCTCGCACTGCCACGCAAATCGAAATAAATTAAATTTAGAGTCATTTGAAAAATTACAGAATCACACAATTTGTTATGACGGTGGATATACTCTTTGCAATATATTAAATATTTGGCAATATTTCTCTACTATAATTATGGATGCATTTGTGGCGTATACGCTAGGGTGAAAGCAAGAAGTTTCGACAACCAAAATAAGATATTTTATTTCTTTTTGAATCGTTAACATCAGTCTCTTCAAAGTTAAGACATATTTGGTTGGTTCACTGTAACCTGATGACCAAATTAAAAATTTTTATTTTTTTTTTTTTGTTGTTTTCTAAAAAAATTATAATGCAAAAATATGTATGTATATCAAATAATAGAAACTCGAAATATAATTTTATTTAGTAGAATAATTATTTAACCAAAACGATTTAAACCTACTACTGTGACCAAAAAATAAGGACATTTGAATTTAAACTGCGCGCGTCGAAGGATTTGGAGAATTATTTTTTTTTATGTTTGTAGTACTGACAGTCACATTTATGTCAAATTTCATGTTAAAATATTCATTAGTGTTTGAGATACGTGTCGTTTTGCTGCTGCTAAAAGTGAGTTTTTCGTTTTTTGCGGTGTCGAAATTTGTTGAACAAAGAATTTACATTAAATTTTGTTTACGGAATCAATTTTCTGCTGCGAATACGTTGAGGATGGTGCGGAAAGCCTTTGGTGATGAGGCTGTGTCTAAAAAAAATGTTTACAAGTGGTATAGTGAGTTCCAAGCCGGCCGTGAACGTGTCAAAGACGAAGAGCGTCCAGGGCGACCATCAACCTCAACCGACGAAACTCACGTTCAACAAATCAAAGATCGATTAACAATTAGTGACCTTGCGATGAAGTTGGCATATCGATAGGCTTAGCCAATACCATTTTGAAGGATGTTTTGGGCCTCAAGCGCGTCAAATCTCGACTGGTACCGAGAACATTGAATTTTGTGGAAAAAAGACGTCGCGTTGAATTGTTTGTCAGGGTGTCATGAAATTCATTATAACTGGTGATGAGACTTGGATCTATGCTTACGACCCCGAAACAACCGATCAATCGAGCGAATATCGTGCCAAAAGAGAGCCGAGACCAAAAAAGTCGCGCCAAAGTCGCTCAAAAATCAAAGTCATGTTGACTGTTTTCTTCGATTATCGTGGTGTTGTGCATTTTGAGTTCCTTCCAACCGGTCAAACAGTCAACAAGGAATATTATTTGAACGTTGTGCGACGTTTGCGTAACGCTATCCGCCTAAAAAGGCCGGAATTGTGGAAAGACAATTCTTGGTTTTTACACCACGATAATGCACCATCCCATACTGCCCTCGTAATTCGTGATCATTTCGCCAAAAACTCAACCCATATCGTTCCGTAACCACCGTATTCACCTGATCTGGCGCCGTGCACCTTCTGGCTGTTCAAGCCGCAGCGAAGACGGAACTGGAGGCCACCCCGGAAAGTGACTACAACCAGTGTTTCGAAGATTGGAAAATCCGTTGGCATAAGTGCATTGCATCGGGAGGGGATTACTTTGAAGGGGATGAAATTGATTTGGAATAATAAATAAAGAATTTTCAAAATAAATACAAAATCTCCTTTTTTGGGCACAGTAGTAATTTGTGCTGATCTTTCCTGCTGTTAATCTACCTAATATAACTTTTTTTAAAATTTTCAACTGAATTTATGCCGCATATTTACTTTATACATACATACCTTTTGAAACAAATACAATCATCTTAAAACTCATAGAGCTAAAATATACCCAAATAAAGATTTCCGGGTTACCAATTGACTTAATACCGTATTTATCGTATAATGAATTTACGTATTTATAAAATGTTCGATTATAACGAAATTTAGCCCTTCCTTACTTGGTTCAGTAAAGTTTCCATTTTTCTGACAACACACCTGTCATTTACATACATAATTTTGCGTTTAATTTTTATTGTGAAAAATATTAATATAAAATTTCTGAACGAACTTTGCTCATTAAGATGTCTTTGAGTTTGTTTGTGTCTTTGGTAAACAAACGCGTAATAAATTTGTGCTTTATAAAGTACTATACTGTCGTAAAATAGTCATTAGTTTTAATATTTATTTATTTTTCAAATACTTTATATAGATACATTTAAAAATAGACAGATTTTAAAAAAGTGTATATTGTGTTTCATAGCTTAATAATTTTACCACACCAATAAATACAAAAAATAGATTTTAAATTTAAAGTCCATTTAAACAAAACACGACATCATTAAAATAACGAAAATCTATGTACATATATGTATATGTACAAGTAAAAATGAATCTAGCGCCCCCAAGCGCCATCTATACGTATACATATGTATGTCGACTGATGCGTTAGAATCTGCTATTTTTATCGATTGTCCAGTGAGAATTTCATGACTTTTCATAGATTGGAAGTGAAGTTATTGCGTTTTAAGTGTCAGTATATGTTATCAGTGCGAAAATGAGCTTCGAACAAAGAGGCAACATTACATTTTGTTTTAAAATTGGTAAAACTTTTACCGAAACGCTTCAATTGATGAAACAAGTTTATGGCGATGATTACCAATAACGTAGCAGAGTGCACGAGTGGTTTCAACGTTTTCAAAGTGGTCGTGAGGACATAAAGGACGATGAACATGTGGGCCAATCAAAACCCGTAATCACCGGAACATTTGGGCTTACGAAAGGTGTGTGCACGGTTTGTTCTGCACAAATTCACTGACGACCAAAAATTGCTCAGAATCCAATATTCGAAGGACGATTATTTGACCAAAAATCACATTTTAACCATTAACCAATCTCCGTATTCACCTGATATGGTACCGTGCGACTTCTTTCTTTTCGGAAGAATGCATTTGCCCATGAAAGCAAAGCGTTATGCAGACGTAGAGGCCATTCAAAAGGCTTGCACCGCATATTGGCGGCCATTCCGGCCAACGAGCTAAAACATACGCTCGACATGCTTTTGGACCGTGCAAGAAGCTGTATTGAAGCAGAAGGAGACTATTTTGAATAAAATAAACTGATTTTTTTAACGACCTGTTTACTTTGGAAAGCACCTTGTATTTATGTATAGAACATATAAAAGAAAGTCCTATTGGTTACATTATTTATAATTTAAGAACGGCTGAACCGATTTGACTGAAAATTTGGAGCCAGAGTTCGTTCATAGGATACCTTTTTATGTCACTATAACTCATAAATACAAAAATTATATTTCAATAATTTGAAATCAATAGCGGAATAGCTGGCTCACAATTATTCTCGAAGCATTGCACAGAACAATGCAACGTTGAAGTTTTCTATGGTCTGTCTTACCACTGCCTGGTGATTTTCGACAACCCGGTCATCCTTTGCGTTTTTTAAATCAATAATATTAACGAATGTTTAAGCAATCGTTCCTATGGTGAAGTGTTGAAACACTTCAATTATGTATCATTAATAAGTGCGAACAATTGCAAACTGATCCACCCTCATAAATTATACAATTGATGGATATTGGAAATGGTAAAATGGAATTTTAACCAAATACATACTTATATAATACTGCCAGACAATTTTTTGTACTTCTGTTCAGAACAAAAATTTATTACTTGAGAATATATTCCTGAAAGTAAAAATTAATTCGTTAGATCATAGCTTGCTCAGAAATCGGGCTACATTAGCGGCCACAAATTTAGATGTTGACTAAATTCATTTCCAGATGCAACAGTCGTTGCCAGGCTACGTAAATCAGATGTAGTTTAATTCATTAGCTACTTTTGTTGATGAAAATGAAAACGTAAATTATCTAGATATACCCGAAATAACATCACATAATCTTCGGTAGAAAATTTGTTCATCTACTATTCATCAGCGAGTTATGCGACTGTACATATTTGGTTATCAAAAAGATTACAGGAAATATTGTAGCAACCATTTTGACTAGAAAATTTAATGAAGAAATTATCCTCTTGCCACGTTCATTTTCAATGTACAATATGAATAGTGCTGAACAAAAATGAATCTGAATATGTTTATAATTAAAAACTATAAATATTATTATTACCAATTAACAACTTTTAAAATTACACATCATTCATTTTCGAATTTGGAAGTAATGTTGAAGCTTTCGAATCGGGGATTCTTCCACCTTTAACTTGAAGATGCCTAACGCCTTTATAGTAGACTTCCAACCAAAGCATTACAGTACACCATTGGAATAACATGTTTGCGCCTATTTTATTGTTTTGCTAATTAAAGATGTGCACTTGACCGACGGTAGGCTAAGTTTTGCCTGAAAATATTTCCCTGTACTCCTGCTTATTGCGAGATTACAAAATGTTCATTATCACCCAGGAGGGACTTACTTGTTTTATTTAATTTTTTCTCAAAAGTTGATAGCATTCTTAATACTCTAAGACAAGGATAAGAATTTTTTGTTTAGCATGTCTGGGAGGCCCAAAGATTTATCAGCTCTTATGGGGAAAAGCAGTACTTATTCATAAATTTATTGCAGGTTTGATGATGAAGGCTGGAGTCTCATTAAATTGTGATGTTAATGATTCCAGATATAATGTTTTATCAATTATTACAAAATTATTAAATACTCTATTAACATAATTGGTGTATATTATTAATAGTTAGAGTATATGTATTTTAAAATTGCAGCAGCAGAGCGCAAGATTTCTTGGGCCAGGTGCGAGAGAAAAAAGTCCAACCCCACCTGTAGCACATCAAGGGAGCACTCATTGCGGCAGTGCTGCAGGTGTAAATAACAATCGTCTACTTTATAGATCTTGCTCTTCCTGTCCCGAACTTTGTGACCACAACACCAAGCCTTACAGCTCGACATTTAATGAGCCATTTAAAAGGTTTGTAATTACTCGCAGGAAAATGGTTCTTAGTGGGCCAATATACATACAAATATTGTTTTTTCTGATAGCTATGAAATCGCAGACCGCACACTATTCAGCGAAACTGCACTAAAGTACGCAATAAGTCGAGCACGGCCTGACTGTTTGGAAGTGAATGAGGAAACTACCTCGAGAATATCCTTTAAAACGGAGCCATATGGTCCACCAAGTAGTCCAGACTCCACGAATGAAACACCAAATCTGCCTCGAAGTCTAGAAGATTGCGCTGGTTGCGGTCGATTCATACAGGTAATACTACTGCCCACGTATTAGCTAATGAGTATATGCATATATATTATTATACACCTTGAGCTTGATTAAAACAACAAAAAATATCAAAGCCTGTAAGTGATAATATTCAATACAATAATACCTCTGTTATCATAAAAGAACTTTTTTATGTAATACAAACGCATGTGGAAGAAAATATCTTTAGTATGGGTTAATTAAACAGTTATTTTATACGTCTGTCTTTTAATACCTAATATCCTTACAGGATCGTTTCTACCTCTCTGCAGTTGATAAACGATGGCATATTAATTGCTTACAATGCCACGCTTGTCGACAACCGTTAGACCGAGAATCATCGTGCTATTCGCGAGATGGAAACATTTACTGCAAGAATGATTATTATAGGTGAGTACATTAGCGAATATTCTAATTATCGATGTCTTCCAATTTTTGTACTTCATAAGAAAAGCGACTACGAATAATTAACTTTCTGAAATCTTTCAAACATTGCGAATCGGAATGAAATAGTTAAATTAGTATGAATAAGTTTCTCTCCTCTGCCACGCCTACAAACCACCTTAAATCAAATACTTATTAAGTGCAATATAAGCTCCAAATTGCGATAAAAATGGTATTTTCCTATATAGGTACATAAGTTTTTGCCAAATCTTTGCAATTTGGAAGACTATGAAATGTTCGTTAACATTTGAATTCATCCCTTCATTACTTGCTTTATTTCATCTATGTATCCAATATTTTTCAGTAGTAGCTGTTTAGTGGGGTCTTGTCTTGGTTCTTAGAAGTTTTGATATAGAAATTGTTACACTCTTTATACCAAAAGGAAGTAGAGAATTAAGCAAACACCTATAAAGGCTTCTGACTTTTAAAAAATCTGATATTTTGATCGGAGAATTTTTGATTGATTTCATACTCTTGCAACCTTGTCCACTTAATTTCACTAAATATAACGCATATTGATCAACTTAAACAATTTAAAGACAGGTGAGAAGCCGGAATGCACTATATAGAATAGTATATTGGGGACAGAAAATGCTCGGGCTGATTGCACCAACTTTTGACATCACTCAGGAATATTTAAAAACTGATTTAAAATCATTTTTATAAATTTACCAGCTGATCCGTCAAAATTTGTACGGTTTCAATCGATAAATAAAAAACCTAAACTTTTGTATAAAATAGACAGAAAACGAACCAAAAAATTTCCGTAATTAATAAAAAATGTTCGGTACATAAAAACTTTTACATACATGATGTTGCTTACTTACAAAATAGAGTTTTCCTGAAATAACTGGCTATTTATAAGGTTTCAATTTTATATTGTCAGATACACACAGTTTAATACAGTCAGTTAATCAAATTAAAGTTTTCTGATAAACTTTGTTTTTTTTTATATTGTTTTGTGGTACGTGAAGAAGCAATGATAACCGTTTTCCGACGCCCGAACACGCGACGTATATGCAATTGTCCATGCACAAAACAGGGAAACTCCAAGTTCATTCCGCAAACTTCCAACGACTGAGCTTGCGATTTATTTATGGAAACAGCTGTTATGTTTCTGAGTGTTGATCAAGAAGGGCGTAAAAGATCTGGTAGAGGAACCAATTGTGATAATTGATACCGATTTGTGGATACAATAACCTATTACCGGATCAAAGTGGAATGCAGCTCATTCTAAGTTCACTGCGTCTGCGGAATCACTCAATTTTATTATGTTGTGCTCGCTTTTGATGCCTTTGATGTATATGAACTCGTTGCATTCTGAGTCTCTCTGTTTCATATTCACTCACTAAAGAACGCAATTCTGACATAGAAAAAACACTAATTTCTTGATCTACCTCTCTGGTCATCAGTGCGCCTAGCACGTGAGATCAAAACAAAAAAGACCACAAAACTTGAAATGCTGCTATCACAAATCATCTGATGATTGCCAAATTATAAATGTTATTGTTGATTTCTGAACGACGGAGGACATATCAAAGGAAAAACAAAAGCTTTTAATTCTTCTCTGAACTTCCACAACTAATTCAAGACCGAAACTAGCCAAATCGATCCAGCCATGCTCGGAATTTAGCGAATCTAACCAACAGCTATTAATTGATTTATAGATTGAAACTTGCCATATTTTCTTACTTTTTAAACCTTCCTGAACTACGATAAGTATTTCAAATTTAAAATCAGCTATAACGATATAGATAACACACACACTGACCTACATATTCGGGGTAAGTTTGCTAAGTAACGAAAATCATTAGGGGGATTCTCTTGCTCTTGCAAGATTGCATAATGACACAAAATCCAAAAATCCTATACGAAATATGAAAGGCTGATTCGGTCAATTTATTGAGAATGACTATTGTGCATGACTATTGTGAATTAGCGCACCTTCTGCATTCATTCTTAACAAAAAACTGAAACAAATCTTTATAATTTAAGTATAAATTATAAAATAATTTTAAAACTTTCCTTCCTCAACAGTTTAACGGCGAAATATGTCTTTATGTAAAATGACAGCTAAAACAGGGTTGCAATTATATTTTTACGTTTCATTGCACGAAAAAAACATGGGTTTTGGTCTGGCATATTTTACAGCCATTGCAAATAATTTTCCAACATGTACCAACAAACACCAAGTGGAAAATTCTGCAATTCATGCAGCGTGCAAGAGGTTTGCAAGAGCAAGAGAATACCCCCGTTATATTTAGTATTTAGGAGTTGGATAATTCGTCGACCAATTTCACATTTTTCGGCATTAAATGATGCTTAGTCAACTAGTAACTACTATATTATATACAAGTATTATTAACAGAAAAAGATGCTCTCTGAGTTTTATTAAGTCAACTAACATACCATTAGTAATAGTTAACTAGATATTTGAAAATCCTGATATCAGTTAAGTATATGGGTCCTGAGTAAGTTTTCACCTGATTTTATATGTTTTACGCACATAGATTCACCGTTATTAGAAAACCTTCTCAATTTTATTGATATAACTCACATATTTTCCGATATAAACTCCATTACTATCCGTGCAAAGTTTTATTGAACAGATCCCAAGGTATGAATTTTCACCTAAGTGTGGGTGGTGCGATTCCTATCGTCCAATTTTGACAGCGACTCCTAAAAGGCTTTCTTGTATCACCTCGGGTGTACAATTTTGTGTATCTGACGCATTTATTTATAGAATTATCATACTTTTGGTAGTTTTTCACAAAACCGTTATATGGAGAGTGGGCGGGGAAATAAACCGAATTATCTCATTTTCACAGAATAAGTAGGGAAGAAAAAATATTTTCCTTAAGAAAATTTGCTTACTACAGGTTTAGCGGTTTAAGAGATATCTACGTAAAACCTATTAGAAGGCGAGACCACACTCACTTTCTCAAGATTTGTAAACCATAGATGCCGCTTCTTAATGCAATTAGTTGTACTAAATAACAACCTTGTTTGGTAGTTGATAGTTTTCGATTAATGATTTTTTGTGACGTGGAAATGGTAAAATTCCGCCCATCTGCGATACCAACCCTTCTTGGAAAGAACATGTGTACGAAGTCCGCTTGATTGGACGGCCGGACGTACAGGCAAATAGTAAAATGATATATAAATCATACATGAACCGTTAAAGTAAATAAAAAGAATGCGTGGTACGCAGATTACCATATCCTGAAATGGAATCAACCCGACCTTATTGCCAACCCTCCATATATCAACACTTTTGAGTTAGTACATTTCTTTTGTATATGAATGGCTATACAATCATTTTCTTCTCGTATTGCATTTTTTGTTATTCCAGAAAAGATTATACCATGCGCTTCTGAAATATTGTAAGCAAATATTCCCGATGTATATTTCCGAACCCGTGCATTTATTTTTCTTGCTGCTTTCTTGATGAATTGCTGATAAACAGTGGAACTGCATGCCAACACAACATCTATGAAATTGTTCTCAAACACGCGAAATAAATTTCTATGCCAAAAGTATGAATACAAGCAATGCAAGCGCAGCTTTCAACAACAGCGCCCAATAGTACATATAGTCATGATGTAGAAATGTTTCGGAGCAGTGCGCCAAGCAGAGCGCGACGAAGACATTAATTTGCCCGGCAACTGATGCGTGTGCACTCTGTCAAGCGCTCTGCTCCACCTTGTAGCCGTCTGAGTTTCACAAGTTCATCGGCATAGCCACATTTGTGACCAATGCTAACAGCTTGGCTTTGAAAAAACAAACAAACAGGTTCTACTTTTCCCCGAATGAGAATTATAAATTACACAACACACGCGAAATTGTTTCATAGACAAATAATCTCTTATTATTAGTTAATTCTATATATGATATCAGGTAACGTATACTAATGACAGCACATCGTCTTAAATATCATTTCTATAGAGACCTGTTTCACTGTGACACTATAGATTTTTATTTACTATTTTCGGAGAGAGTATAGTGATGAAGAATCATCATAACAATATAATGCACACAAATTTAGATCTAGTAGGTGGCAGCCCGCTTAAAATTGGAGAATCTCTTCATTCGATTTCATCATTCCCAACGCTCAATCAAAAGCATAGGCGTATCACCCTCGCTACGGATTGATGGACTTAGCGGTAACGTAAATCAAAATGTTTATCATCCAAACGTTTCTGTTTCTTCAATGGAGTAATAAATTTGGCAAGTCATGCTCATCACTCGTATTTCCTCCTAAATGATTCTCGTGACATTTATTACCGCTCCATAATTCAAAAATACCCAACTGTGAACAGCGATAATTCCAAACACATTCATACTTAAACACACGTCCACGAATTCATACAAATTTCTATTTATATTAGTACGTACGCATACTCATACTTACTTATTCAAAAAAATATGACTAAACATAACATGTGTGTATATACGTACGTGTATATATCGTACATATATATTTATTTATGTACATATAAGTATATGTAAATATCATTTTGGGGCATGTGCCATGATCTGGTCGGTTCTTCACCATTCCGCTTCGCTCCACTTGGTGCAACATGGCAAGTGTGTGTTATACTTTATTATCCATCAAGTGGCCGCCGATTTTTGTCGAAATACCCTGCAGTGACACATCAAACCAGAGGGGAAATTTACTAGTTAACTCTCTAAATCTCTAAATCTCTATTTTTTATTTTTCAATTGTAATGCTAATTTTGGAGAAAAAATTAAATTTTTATTACTATATTTCATTTAATAAATAATTTTCTTTTTTTAATATATTTTTTTTTTATATTATATCTTGAACCGTTTGTAACGCTCAGAAAGAAACGTCTTCAACGTATAAAAAAAATATTTATTATAAAAATATTTTATATAAATGCGCAGCGTGATGAGCTAAGTTGTCTAGTCCCTCAGTTTTTGAAATATCGATCTAAAATTATGTATACGTTCTTTTCTCCTCAAGAAGCTGTTCAGTTTGTTCGGAACCGCTGCTATCACACCGATCAAACAAGTACTCTTGATTAAAAATTTTTTAATTTAACAAGGTATCTTCACGACATTTGGCGTGGCCTATTCTTCAAGGCACCAATAGAATCCCCGAAGATGTTCTTCAGTTCGGACTACTATAGTATACAGCTGCCATAAAAATTACCCGCTCAAATCAACTTTTTGTAGGAAAACTTTAACCTATGAAAAATATTATAGCTTCGGAGCAACCGAAATTAACGTTTTTTCTTTTTATTCAGGTTTTTTAAGTCGCAACAATGGACTGTTATTGTGAGAGTATTGGTGAACCCATCAGCAGTTTCTTTTAGAAAATGTTAAACCTGCGCTAACAGGTGTTCTGACGCATGCGCAATAGTGTTATGATTCTGTCTTGGCGGAGACTTTATTTTCTTCGCGTTGCTAGAGTGTATAATAGCGGTTGTACGTATCACCTAAATCTAAGCGATATACATAGATGCGAGCTGTAACTAGAGTAAAAACTAAGACATCTTGATTAAACTTGGTACAAATGTTCCTTAATAAAAAAGTAAGGAGAGTTCGTAGATGGGCGTAAGCGGACCACTATCCCGCCTACAAAACGCCATTACAGAAAACTTATAAAGTGTCATGACTTAGCGCTAACATTAGTATTACCATAAGATAAATTAGGCAATGGATGTGGCTCCGCATATTAGGTAAAATCACATATCTCGGAACTTGCTCGATCGATGCCAATCAAATTCGGTACGCGTGGTACAACCACTTTCCATATAACATAATTTTAAATTTTGTACCAATACCCATAGTTGACTTTTGACCGAAAATATCAATCAATATGAAAAGAATATAATCGAAATTCAGAGAGAATACTTTCCTGATAATAGTATTGTGTGTCTAAAATGGGTTGAATTGGGTCAATACATCCCTCATACCTAATACGAAGATTTTCGAACTTCCAGAGTAATACATATGTAAATATATCGGCCAATATGTGAGTTATCTCAAAAATCGATTTAACAGTACTTCCAAGAAAAAAACATATTCCGATTTCTAATCATGCATCCGCATACTCTCTTGTACGAATTACGCTTCAATATTTGACTTACAAAAATTACTCGTAATAGTTCGCGACTTTTATGTAAGAAATTACGTGTAAGAATCGTAATATAAATAATTTCGCTTTTGGAAAGTAATTCCTTATAAAGAAAACTTCGTTGTACAGAAGTTCGTAATATAAAAGTTCGTCTGTATATGTACATATACCTACCTATATGTACATGTTTCAAGATAAGGCATTAAAAACTATCACGTCGGTCCAGTGGCGAGTATTTACTTATACATACACGCATTGGGTTCTTATTTGTTTCTGGAATGTATTTTTATACCCTGAACAGTGTTAAGTTTTCCATGAAGTTTGTGACGCTCAGAAAGAAGCGTCAGATACCATACATATAATATACACATGTGACTGATCAGCAAGACGTGCTGAGTCACCATAGCCATGTCCGTTTGCTTGCCCGTCTCTCCGACGCGTACAGACCGATCAAAATGACATTCTTCTAAGGAATCTTTTGTATTTAAAAAAGAGTATTATAGCCGAAGTTAACATAATATAAAGTTTGTAACTTCCAAAAGGCAACGTCTGAAACCCTTTATGGCGATGATTGCCTATCCCGAAGCAGAGGGCACGTGTGGTTTCAACGTTTTCAAAGTGGTCGTGAGGACAAGAATGACGATCAACATGTGGGCCAATCAAAACCCGTGATCACCGGAAATTCCATCGAAACTGTGCGTAACTTCATCAAAAATCAGCCGAAATCATCATTGAAATTGATGGAAATGGAATTGAACATCTCAAAAACATCGATTTATCGAATTTTGACCGAACATTTGGGCTTACGAAAGGTGTGTGGACGGTTTGTTCCGCACAAATTGACTGACGACCAAAAATTGCTCAGAATCCAACATTTGAAGGACGATTATTTGACCAAAAATCACATTTTAACCATTAACCAATCTCCGTATTCACCTGATATGGTACCGTGCGACTTCTTTCTTTTCGGAAGAATGCATTTGCCCATGAAAGCAAAGCGTTATGCAGACGTAGAGGCCATTCAAAAGGCTTGCACCGCATATTGGCGGCCATTCCGGCCAACGAGCTAAAACATACGCTCGACATGCTTTTGGACCGTGCAAAAAGCTGTATTGAAGCAGAAGAAGACTATTTTAAATAAAATAAATTGATTTTGCCGAAAAAACCATTTGTTCTGTTTTTTTTTAAGTCCTGTTTACTTTGGAACGCACGTTGATGCTTGCATGAAAAGCTTCTTCATTTGACGTCGTATCATTACGAAATTTTGTACAGATTATTTTCTAAGTAACGCTAAAATATCTGAAGACATTTTTCAGGTCGCACCACTATATCATATAGCTGTTATATGAACTGAACGATCAAAATCAAGTTCTTATATTCGAACCTCTTTATTTGAGAAGGGTATTCCAGCTTCGGTGCCACCGAAGTTAATGTTTTTCATACTTTTTCTTGTTTCAGTTGTTTTGATGAAATAATCATAAAAGGTATTCACAACCCCTCATTGGCTGTCCAACTGCGAGCGTACTCTGTTCATAAACATTCGCATGTGTGCATGTACATACACATATGTATGTATACGGTAAACAGGTACGGATGAGGACGATGTGCCGAGCTATCAAGATCAGTTTCACAACCTTAGTCTAAACAGTAATAAAAAATTTAAGGCATGGTTAAAATTTTTGCTTAAAAATAAAAACATCATTCTTATAGGTATTCTGACTTAAATGACTCTGAAATGCAAATTGTGTGGCACTGGAGGCACTTTCCATACCAAATGCGCCAAGTGTTCACCATAAATAAATTGTCAATTATAAGCGCGTTCGTAGGCCTATAGTGAGGTGGTAATTTAAATACTCGTAATATTACTAAAAAACAGTTGCTAATTTTAGCTACGATCCTTGACCTATTCTTCCTGAATTAAATACAGTAAACGATCATATAATATTATATGATAATATAATATTACAATATTTGCTAATAGTCTCGCATAGTTGCAATTTTGCCGCAAAATAAATTGTATGTAAAAGTAAAGTTGTTTTACGATATTGCCATAAATACATATGTATGTTACGAAGAATTGTTGAGACTGTTTCGTGTCTTCGTATCACGTTGAACTCTAAACATAGGTGAATGTATTCGGACATTAGTGAAATAAGTGGTCAAAAGAATTTAGTTTAAATTATTATCATTAAGGGGTCAGTAGGGTATTTTGGCCTGTTTTTTTGTCATTTTTCTCCATAGAAATTTTTATTCTACAATAGAACTTTTTTCACATATCATATAAACAAATTTTTTCGGAATGTTTTGATGACATCTGTCGGAGAAATGGCTGGGTGAATGAGTTGCGTTTTTTCACTAGCGGGCACGATTTCTCATGTTTGGATCACCTGAAACGCAAAAAAATAATGTATTCTTAAAAAGTACGTGAATGGCTATCGTCTCTACTAGAACCATGAAAAAATGTTGATAAATAAAAAAGTAATAAACGTTTTTTTTTAATTTTTCCCTATGTTTTTTCACATAAATTTTGTCATAACATTGTCAATAAAGTTATGAATCTAGTAGGAACGATAGTCAGGCGTTTTGTGAACATTAAAAAAAAAAAATTAAGCAAAGCGGTTGAGTAGTTCGACCGGAATCATGTACGCCAGTTTAAAAAAATGTGTTTTGAGAAAAACGCGTTTAAAATTTGAAGTGTGCACTCCGAACGTCGAGGGGTTATTTGCTTTGGGCCTTTTTCGAATCGTTCCAATGGTAAAGTGGGTTTCTACATTAATTCTAAGGGTATAAGGGACAGAAAATGCAAAAGAATTTGGAAAAAAGATTACCCTACTGACCCCTAAATATGCCGATTCCCGAATACGTTTCGGTAATTTGATACCCAAGTAATTAATTTATTTGGATGAAATAGACAATATACGATTTCCACTTACAATATAATATATTATATATTTTACTTCTTATAATAGTCGCTAATTAGCTGGATTATTAACCTTTTTATTATGGAACAGTATAAAAAGTTTGTATTAGAACTGCCTGGTTCAGTGGATGAAACGTGGTGGCTAGTATATTAAATCTTTGGATGTTGAATTTTAAAAAGATAACATTCATATTGACGAATAAATAAAAATTAGTACATTGCTTTAAGGGGTCCCGGTGGTCTAGAACCCTCAAATTAAGGGTGTTTTCTGGATTTTTTTTAAGGTTTAAAAAAATAGCAATCAATTTGAAACTTTTACAGTTTATTTATACACTTATAAAAAGTACAAAAATATTTTTTTGATAAATAAAATATTTTTTAACTATATTAAAAATGGCGTCCAAAAAAGCTATCTTATAAATGGACTCCCTGTGCCGTTGTTGATTTTGACTCTTCTGAACATCTGAAACATAAAAACTAAATAAATTATTAATCAGTAGGAGTGCAGCTATCGCTGAGACTACAACCAAAAAAAAAAACAAAAGTTAAGTGAAGTTCAGATTCTGAAAACAGCTATTTTTGGTCCAATTTTAGATCGAAAAAATCAAAGTTCTTAAAATTAAAATTTGATCGTAGTCCCAGCGATAGATATTGACCTTATAAACACCATATTAAAATTTCAAGTGATTCGGATGGATAGCTTTTTTTCTCATCAACGGCACGCCGAATTTTGACATAAATGAGTTTAAAGTTTAGAGTGTCTATATTTTAGATACCTGCGCTACCTGCTAAAACGGCTGTAGAAGCTAAAATAATGTGATCATCCTTCCAAAAATTTTACAGTATATTCTTATAGGACTATACTAAAATTAATTTTTTGAAAATTCTAGACCACCGAGACCCCTTAACTAATGAGCACACCTCGTTTAAAGAAAGAAGTGGCTCACTTTTATTGCGACATACTACATATATAATTCGTCACATTAGAGGAAGAATTCGCGCGTCTGAAAAAAGTCTAGATGCCTGATATTTTAGATAATATTAATTATTAGTTTCCACTCTTTCCGTCTTTCCGAAGTGAAATACTTTATAAAAAAAATTATAAAATATAAAAAATCTGTGGATTTTCAGCACATAAAATCTTTATTTATATAATATTAAAAATGTGATCACGATTTCTATTTAAAGTGAATACATTTTCTTCTTTCTACGATTGTTTTGCTATTTTCACACAGTTATAAATACTTAAGTACTAAATGTAAAATAACCATTGTACACCGTTATATGTGTATATATGTACAATATTAATTAAACTTATGGGTTATCTAGAGCTCTTTTACCTGTGCAAGATGTTGTAAAGGCCACCCAACCATGTCCACTTAACAAAAATTCTGAGTTGGTAAGAACATTAATATTAACCAAATGGCTTTAAATGTTTTACGACAGTCTTTATGCACACACACACTGTTATGAACATAACTATATACATTTTTTAATTTAATTGTTTCCTTTGTAAGAGTGAACGTTGATTCTCAGGCAACCACAAGCCCTATATTGAAGAGACCATTAATTTTTGTGTGTCCATAAATTATAATATGAGTACATTTGGTAAACACGGTTTGCAAAAGCTACTGTATTTCAATTTTTTGATGTCTAAATAATCTTCCACATTTGCTCTTAGATTTACTTACGTACAAAATTTCGGAACCATGGAAAATCGGTCACTGTAAGCAGAAAATTTCCATCTGAGGAGATACATATACGTATACATTTGTATATCAGACTAGCTTTACTAAAGTTCCGTGGTGTTTAGCCTTTGACATATTGGCAGTCACAGTGTCTTAGCTGAAGTCTGCTCCATAATCACGCAAATCTACTATCTACCCTAGAGATCCAATATAACATTTTTTATAGCTTCATAAAGCTTTTCTTTTTATTTACCTATTCCAATGGATGGTATACGAGTTGTGTTCCAAAAACAACACGAATTTTCGATTTTTGAAAACAACATTTTTTTATTTGTTCGTCATTAATGTTGTCGCGTTCAAAATAGTCCCCATTGGACATTATGGACTTATACCAGCGAAACACTTGAAACGTTTTTTTTGGATCGCCTTTAGCTCTTTCAGCGGTGTCCATCTACATTGTAAAACGACGTCCATTTTTGAAAATAGGGAAAAGTCTCACGGAATCATGTCTGTCAAATATTGAGGCTGCAGCATTGTTACACTATTGTTTTCGGCTAAGAATTCGCGAACAAGCAACGAAAAATGCCCCACCTTAACAGCTCCTACAGACAAAGTAAACAGTGAATACAGCTGAAAATTATCGTACTTCAGGGACATATACATACATATACCAACATTATAAAAAAAATCCAAACACGCGAAATTTTAAAATTACCCTTATTTTCAGAACCTCGTATGTATAGTCGTAAATGTATGGTATGTATCCAGTGGCGGAAAGAGAAATAAATGTCTTATTAGTAATTTTACTAAAAATAAAATATATTATATAAAGAAACAGAAATATAATCTCATCGCAGTCGTGTGTAAATTTTAATTTATAATTGGGATTTTTGGCCTATGTGATATTCTATCTCTCACTAATTCACTCAGAGTGATTCTTCAGAAAGAATCGATCGAACTGGCAAAAGCATCAAATAAGATAGATACACTACTTGTGACGTTCCGATATCGAAGACACAAAGTTGAAGAACATTTACGATCCATATATTCAGGCATGAAGAAAATGGCGGTAGAAGTGAAAGTTGACGAAGAAAACACAAAAATCTGCGGCCAAAAATCACGCGAAAACTTTTGGGTGAGAACTAACGACGAATACTACAGGGTCTCAAGATACATTCCTCTGTTGGAAACAATCGGTGAAGATTTGAAGACGCGCTTTTCTAGAGAACGTGGCTGAGGATGAACATGTTTCAAGATACATACATAGATTCATTGGCATAACGTTGCTGCACACGAATCATGGCATTGAAAGCACTGCAGAAGAAGCATTCTCGAAACATTATCAAAACTTGGCTGATATCGTTTTGTTTTGTAAAATGTTTCTATTCAATACACGAACTGACTACAGTATTACACATTGCAATAAATTATGTCACACGCACGTCTACTACGATTTATAATTGGCTCAAGGAATTCCACCGATGAAAAGATATTTGCTAAACTTAAAGAGGCGACAGCTCTGTGCTCTGTGCAAAGTGGGTGCCTCGCAAGTTCATAATCCAACAAAAACAAGGATTACCTGATTCTGTGAAGTGCTTGAGTGCTCTTTAATCGTAATAAAACCGAATTTTTGCGTTGGTGTGTGTCAATAGAAACATAACTCCATCATTTCCCACTAAAGTCTAATCGACAGTCATTCTAGTGGACTGCACATGATGAACCGGTTCTCAGGCGTGAAAAGACGAAAAAGTCGGCTGGACAGGTTATGACAACAGTCTTTTGGGATGGACGTGGTATAATATATACTCAACGACTGATTACTGAGCCAGTTATAATCTATTTCACTGCGTATTTGGTTGCAGTTCTTTTCTACTATTCCAAATACTTAGCAATTGTATTATTTTTGAGTAAGATTTTGTTTAAAATTGTACGCATATATTCAAATGATTCCTACAAACATGAATTTTGAACAAATGCTTATGGTTTGAAATATAATTTTTGTATTTATGAGTTGTAACCTAATTGGTCACCCGACTGTAGCTTTGCCTAGTGTTGATGCCTTCGAAATGATTATTATCAGCTTTCGTTCGAAAGTCTGACCAGTGGACTTTCAGACAAGAGTTTCTAACTGGAAAGTGGCCAATTTTCTAACCAGTTCACTGCATCTCTGCAGGATATGTCACAATTCTATGAATGTGTTTGTATATATACGCATGGGTAAATATAGTTCTATGCACATTCCCACGCCTGTACAAATTTAAACGATGTGCCAGGAGCCTGTATAATTACAATATTCAGTAAACAGAAAGTATATATACATACATAGCTCAAAATTATCACCACGGGACATTGAGAAAACACATCAAATAGTTTCAAAACGTTTCATCACCTTTACTAGTTTTTGCTTCCAACTTCTTACCTTTCTACTTGGGTACGAATATACATATGTATGTATGAATAATCAGAGATGGTGAACTGTAGACTCATAAAAAAAGTTGTTGTTTGTGTTAAACAGTGGTTTTTGTCAAGAGGCTATGAAGCCGTGAGTTGTTCTGTCGCTTGTAACGGTGCTACTCAGCGGGGTATTGAGTGCAACTGCTGTCACTGCTTTTGTGGTTGCACGTGCGTTAAGTATATGCGTGCGTGTAATCACATCGAATCCGTGCTAAATCCTGTGGCGCTTGCCACAAATATCTCATCTTACGATTGATAGCGGAAGTCAGGAAGCAATGCTTGTTGATCCGCTTAACAAGTTATACGAATGTACTATGAGTAGTCATTATTTGTACAAGAGAATTATATACTTTTATTACAAAATGCATTTGTATGTAGGTACATAAAATATTTAAATGCTATAGAAAAGAATACTTTTAGTTTTATGCTATACGACATTGATCTTAGTGAAGAAGTAGATCTAAGGATATGAATACGAAATATTTTTTCGAAACAGATTCTGCTAAAAGGTGGTCGATCATACAAGGTATTTTCCAGAGGTAAACAGGACTTTTTGCATCTAGCGCCCCCTGGTGGCGCCATTTATCTGCCGACTGATGCATTAGAATCTGCTATTTTTATCGGTTGTGCAGTGAGAATTTCATGACATTTCATACTATGGAAGTGAAGTTATTGCGTTTTAAGTGTTAGTATGTTTGTGTTAGGTCCTTGTGGCATTTACTACAGTGGTCATATAAAGTAGCGCAAGTTTGGTGTTGGATTCGTGGTGGGAGAGAGACTCCGTCGCCGAGTACTATCATTCACTTCTATGAATGAATGTCTAGCCACAATCCGCATCAAAACGAGGTTCTTCAACATATCGCTGATTTGCGCCCACGCCCCGACGGAAGAGAAGGACGATGTGACCATAGATGCCTTTTATAAGTGCTTGGAGCGCACTTATGAGAGATGCCCCCGCCACGATGTCAAAATCGTGCTTGGCGACTTTAACGCCAGGGTGGGTAAAGAAGCTATCTTTGGCACTACGGTCGGTAAATTCAGCCTCCACGAGGAAGCATCCCCAAATGGGTTGAGAAATATGGTTATCTGTAGTACTAGATTCCAGCGTAAGAAGATTCATCAAGCTGCCTGGCAGTCTCCGCATCGAAAAACCACCAACCAGATCGATCATGTTGTGATAGACGGAAGACACGTCTCTAGTGTTTTAGATGTGCGTGCGCTCCGAGGTCCTAACATCGACTCGGACCACTATATTGTTGCAGCCAAAATTCGCACCCGCCTCTGTGCAGCAAAAACGCACGCCAACAAACACAAGAAAGGTTCGACGTCGAGAAGCTGCAATCACAACAGACAGCCGAACGATTTTCTACTCGGCTTGCGCTCCTGCTCTCTGAGAACACTCGTCAACAACTCGGTATAAGGGAACTGTGGGACGGCATTTCAAACTCCTTACGTACAGCTGCAACCGAAACCATTGGTTTTCGGAAAGTGCAAAAGAATAGCTGGTACGACGAGGAGTACCGTGTCGCAGCGGAGAGAAAACAGGCTGCCTACCTCGCAACGTTACGATCGACCACAACACGTGCGGAATGGGTTAGATACCGAGAGTTGAAGAGGGAAGCAAGACGCATTTGTAGACAGAAAAAGAAAGAGGCCGAAATGCGTGAGTACGAAGAGCTTGATAAGCTGGCCGACAGGGGTAATGCTCGAAAATTCTACGAAAAGATGCGGCGACTTACAGAAGGTGTCAAGATCGGAGCATACTCTTGTAGAACTCCCAAAGGTGATCTAGTCACCGATGCCCAATACTTAAATTATGGAGGGAACACTTCTCCAGCCTGTTGAATGGCAGTGAACGTACAACGCCAGGAGAAGGCGAACCCGACTCCCCAATCGATGACGATGGAGCAGACGTTCCATTGCCCGACCATGAAGAGATTCGAATAGCAATTGCCCGCCTGAAGAACAACAAAGCGGCAGGGGCCGACAGATTGCCGGCCGAGCTATTCAAACACGGCGGCGAAGAACTGGTAAGGAGCATGCATCAGCTTCTTTGTAAAATGTGGTTGGACGAAAGCATGCCCAACGATTGGAATTTAAGTGTGCTATGCCCAATCCATAAAAACGGAGACCCCACAATCTGCGCCAACTACCGTGGGATTAGCCTCCTCAACATCGCATATAAGGTTCTGTCGAGCGTATTGTGTAAAAGATTAAAGCCCACCGTCAACAAACTGATTGGACCTTATCAGTGTGGCTTTAGACCTGGCAAATCAACAACCGACCAGATATTCACCATGCGCCAAATCTTTGGAAAAGACATGTGAAAGGTGAATCGACACACACCACCTCTTCGTCGATTTCAAAGCTGCTTTCGACAGCACGAAAAGGAGCTGCCTCTATGCCGCGATGTCGGAATTTGGTATCCCCGCAAAACTAATACGGCTGTGTAAACTGACGCTGAGCAACACTCAAAGCTCCGTCAGGATCGGGAAGGACCTCTCCGAGCCCTTCGATACCAAACGAGGTTTCAGACAAGGCGACTCCCTATCGTGCGACTTTTTCAATCTGCTGCTGGAGAAAATTATTCGAGCTGCAGAACTGAATCGAGCAGGTACAATCTTTTATAAGAGTATACAGCTACTAGCGTATGCCGATGATATTGATATCATTGGCCTCAACACCCGCGCCGTTAGTTCTGCTTTCTCCAGACTTAACAAGGAAGCAACACAAATGGGTCTGGCAGTGAACGAGGGGAAGACGAAATATCTCCTGTCATCAAACAAACAGTCGTCGCACTCGCGACTTGGCTCCCACGTCACTGTTGACAGTCATAACTTTGAAGTTGTAGATAATTTCGTCTGTCTTGGAACCAGCGTAAACATCACCAACAATGTCAGCCTGGAAATCCAACGCAGGATTACTCTTGCCAACAGGTGCTACTTCGGACTGAGTAGGCAATTGAAAAGTAAAGTCCTCTCTCGACGAACAAAAACCAAACTCTATAAGTCGCTCATAATTCCCGTCCTGCTATACGGTGCAGAGGCTTGGACGATGACAACAACCGATGAGTCGAACTTAAGAGTTTTCGACAGAAAGGTTCTTCGAAAGATTTATGGTCCTTTGCGCATTGGCCACGGCGAATATCGCATTCGATGGAACGATGAGCTGTACGAGATATACGACGACATTGACATATGTAGTTCAGCGAATTGAAAGGCAGCGGCTAAGCTGGCTAGGTCATGTTGTCCGGATGGATGAAAACACTCCAGCTCTGAAAGTATTCGATGCAGTACCCGCCGCGTGAAGCAGAGGAAGAGGAAGACCTCCACTCCGTTGGAAGGACCAAGTGGAGAAGGACCTGGCTTCGCTTGGAATATCCAATTGGCGCCACGTAGCGAAGAGAAGAAACGACTGGCGCGCTGTTGTTGACTCGGCTATAATCGCGTAAGCGGTGCCTACGCCAGTAAAGAAGAAGAAGATGTTTGTGTTATCGGTGCGAAAATGACCTTCGAACAAAGAGGCAACTTTAAATTTTGTTTTAAAATTGGTAAAACTTTTACCGAAACGTTTCAATTGATGAAACAAGTTTATGGCGATGATTGCCTGTCCCATAGCAGAGTACACGAGTGGTTTCAACGTTTTCAAAGTGGTCGTGAAGACAAAAATGACGATCAACATGTGGGCCAATCAAAATCCGTGATCACCGGAAATTCCATCGAAACTGTGCGTAACTTCATCAAAAATCAGCCGAAATCATCACTGAAATTGATGGAAATGGAATTGAACATCTCAAAAACATCGATTTATCGAATTTTGACCGAACATTTGGGCTTACGAAAGGTGTGTGGACGGTTTGTTCCGCACAAATTGACTGACGACCAAAAATTGCTCAGAATCCAACATTTGAAGGACGATTATTTGACCAAAAATCACATTTTAACCATTAACCAATCTCCGTATTCACCTGATATGGCACCGTGCGACTTCTTTCTTTTCGGAAGAATGCATTTGCCCATGAAAGCAAAGCGTTATGCAGACGTAGAGGCCATTCAAAAGGCTTGCACCGCATATTGGCGGCCATTCCGGCCAACGAGCTAAAACACTCGTTCGACATGCTTTTGGACTATGCAAAAAGCTGTATTGAAGCAGAAGGAGACTATTTTGAATAAAATAAATTGATTTTGCCGAAAAACCCATTTGGTTTTTTGTTTTTTTTTTTTAAGTCCTGAATGCTTTGAAACGCACCTTGTACAACTAGAAATATACGATACACCTACAATGCAAAATAACGTAACAAGATTTTTGGAAAATTATAGGAGAATAAATAAAACACGATATAAAATGGAACGGAGGTTAAAAAATAATTTAAATTTTGGTTAAAACTAGGTTATATCTGTTAGCAGAACCTTAAAATGTTAAAAATGTTGGTTAAAAGTACTTATATGTATGAGATTTGAAGTAGTGAGTCGTAATTAATAAAATATTCAATATTTCTTATCATACGTTGTTTTGCATTTTAGGTGACGATATGTAGATGATACTTTCGTAAAGTGTACGGATCTAAGTAATTCCGTATGGCATTAAAAAGTAAATAAGAATAAATAAAAGAAATTATTTGAAAATAAATTAGCAATATTTACGTTTAAGCTCTGGTAAATCGACTGCTCCACAATGTTAACTGTTAGTTATTAAATAAAATAGAGACAAAATCAATTTTTGTGAGTCGGTGGATCCCAAAAATATTAAAGGCTAGAATAAATATGATTTCGATTTCATAAAGACTTTCGAATATGTGTAAAGGTAAATTTCTCGTGCTAATTACAAGTATTTTAAGAGGATGTCATGTTGTCCTTAGGTTGTAAATTAGATAAACTACCTTTGACCAAATATGTTTTGTCTGATATAGGCAGTTAGTTAGAACTAACTTTTTGAAGCTAATTTTAGCTTCACACACCCGGGATTATTATTATTAGATGATATTATTTTGATGCGGTAGCTCTGTGAAAAGTGCTTCTGGAACTTACAATCCACCAAGTATAACAACAAATTGTTTTTCTCAGCTGTTTTTGGAGTTTAATCGTAATAAATTCGAATCTGTGGACATTAGATCACTCCGTAACCTAATCGGCACTCTTCCAAATGGCACGTGGTGAACCGAATCTAAACCAATGAAAACTAAAAAGGATTTATCATATATATTTTATATACATTAACATGAATCTGTCAACAGTTGAAGAAGAAGATAGTACGGTATCATAAAGGCAACTCCACCATGCTGATATTACCACATACCACTTACCAAAAATTATTTCAGTTAAACATGGGAAAATCAAATGAGCTGAATAAATTCCTTCCGGTAGGCGTGGTCAGATTGGCGAATTTCTAGCTTACTTGAATTCACAATAGAAAGCATCAACAAAACTATCGAAACACAAATTGTTATAAATACAGTCCTGACATATTAAAACTTTTATCTAAAACTTCAAAAATGTTCGAAATATCGGTCCATCCTACACCTCGTGCAACATAAACAAACCGTAATACCTTTTTTACTGTGGGAGTAATCGATTTACTTTTTTTTGCTAGTAATATGGAAATATCGCATGAAGACCGTAGTGACTTGGCTGCGCCAGGCTTTTTTTATGGTGTTAGGTTAAAGAACAGATGTACAAAACAAAACCCAAAAATCTGACTGAACTGAAGCAGTCCATTAATAATTGAGGTAATCCCCACTTCAACCTTCCAGACCGCAAGGAATACTTTTCTCATTATGTTTCGCATATGCTTATATGATCGTGGAGGTCCTTTACGGACCATAATTAAAAAAACAAACTAATTATATAAAATAAAATTTTCTAAACCATAAAAAACTAAATGTAATGCATTGAATAAAAAAAGTTGTTACGGTTTTTTTTTTTTTTTTTTGTAGCGATTCGTCCCCCACCCTGTATCTAAATGAAAGAAATAATTCAAACACCTGCTGAAGGAGTACAAAAGCACTGCTCAGCACCTTAGAACAATGTATATGAATAAAATAAAAATAATAATAATAATGTGTAATGTGAAAGCCTCCGATTGGCCTGCCTTAACGCTAACAGAGAAGTATCTATCCGAATGCCCGGTGCTGTTAGCGTTATTGCCGAATCACACAAAGATGAATTTGCGTTTTACTGTTTCGAAACGCAACATATCAGCCACATATTTTTCATCAGATATCTTCCCGCCCCTTCGTTCCGCACCAAGTAAAGCAGAAAAGTCAAACTGGCACTTGTACACGAGCACTACAGAAGCTCCACACTGAAATCGTAGACACATCAGGCCAGACAAGATTAGACTCATTCACCATCTCCGTAATGCTTTGTTGCTTCATTGCTGTTTTCACGCTTGGCGGGCGATTGGATGTCACCAGAAACAGCAGCAACCACACAACAGCAGCCACAACGGCAGCAACAGTTTCAAGAGCAGAAGTTGCAAGTTCTTAACTCATGTAAACATGTACATATTTACACATGTGTATGTATATATGACATATAAATACAACATGTACATAAATCTGCACAATATAGCCGTCCACATGCATATGCTTGTGTGGGAATTTCATTGTGAATTGTGAGGGTAGCGACATCACGAGCGAGCGCACATATCAGATTTCGAGCACTCAAAGGCATAATCATATATTAAAAGATGTCACTTTGACATCTTGCCTGCTCTTTTACATGGCAATAATAATAATTCATTTTTCTCGGGTGGGGATCTGGCGAACAACCAGACAAGCAGATTGGTAGGGAGTTTTTTGGCGCTAGAGGTGACTTGGTAGGACATTACATATTTTTTTTTATAAAGTATTTATATTTTCATACACTTACATGCATGAAGTGTACCAGTAGGTATGCTTACATAAAGTATAAATGTATACATATTTATATGTATTTTCCTTTTTATGCCCATGTTTAGCATTATTTATGTGCCTAACGGTTCTATGCTATCTTCCTAAATCATCATAAAATTCCCAGTATTTCATATAAAAACCTAAAAAAACAAAAAAAAACGTTAGGCTATAAAAATATTATTCTGATATTATTCTGATTTTGATCAGCCAGTTTAGATAGCAGTTATAAGCTAAAGTGGTCCGATCTGTTTGGAGATTTTAGCGGTGTATTGGATAGTAGTCTACGCCAAATTTCATGAAGATAACTTTATAATAATAAAGTGTTCCATACAAGGACATAGTTTTGATCGTTCTGTTTGCATGACATCTATATGCTCTAATACATAAGCAACAACTCCTTGGTAAAAAAAAGAATATGGGCAAAACTTCTGATCGACGCCTCAAAAACTGAGAGACTAATTCTGGTATAGGCAGACGATCAAACAAACAGTATCCGACGTTTTCTTTAGTTTCTTTAGAGTGTTACACATCGTGGCAAACTTCTTCAGAGTATAATGCATAAGCACACATTATCTTAGCCGGAGTTTTTCCTGTTTTCTAGGGCATCTTATATTCAAAAATCTTATAAATTTCATTATCTATTGAGTTTCTTACAGTTCGCCATAACATTAAATTAATCGTTTAATGAAGTGTTTATGTTTTGGTTTTAATCATAATATTAATATCGTAAAATGTTTGTTGTACAAAAGGCTTGTGAGCTATTTAATTTTTTAATTAATTTTGTGCAGCTTGTTTGGGAATATCGAAGTGATGTTTCCGTCCTTTGATAGGAGTTTTACATTAGTAATATCTTAACCCACTATCCACATAAAGGTTAGGATTCCACCTACTAAAAATATACTAGCTCTGTGAATTAAGAATCATTCAATAATAGTATGATACACAGAGGTTTACATATGTATGAATTAACTAAAAAATCAGTAAAATTTAGACCCTCCCAACTTGTCTGGTAAAAATATTAATGTAATCGCAAAATTTTGTCTTTTCGATTCTTGAATTGAACTCAGACAATTTTACAATAAACAATTTTTTTTTACAATTTAATCGATGCATAATATAATAATCAAATATACTTATATTAATAGGAATTATTAAAATATTATACGAATACCTCTGTTTATATTTAAATATGAGGTCTAGTAAAAATAAATCCATTATTTTTTCATTCAATTGAAGGTTTCACAGTTACATACACATGTACCCTTTAGTTCGATAACTCGTTACCATTTTTAGGTAAAGAAAAAAAATTGTGATGTTGCGAATAATTGCCAGAAAAATCATTCGTCATTCATCATCACATAGACGGAAACAGATAGTAATCACACGGGGACAGATTTGAACTATAAGGTGGATGCGTAAAATCTTTCCAACAAAGTTCTCGTAGCTTCTGGCGAGTCACTATGGATGTACAAGGTCTGTCGCAAAAGAAAATGAACTTTTTAAATATAACTGTTTCTATTGGTGGGTACATGAAATAAAAAGTTTGATCTCTTGTTGACATTTCGTAAAAATTTTATGTCAATTGGATAACTACAATCGATGTTATCGATCAAAAAGTGACAGCAGCTTTTGGTAATCGGTCGTAAAATGCATTTTAATCAAAGAGCAAATATTAAATTTTGTTTTAAACTTGGGAAAACTGAAACATTTCAAATTATGAAAAAAGTTTATGGTGATCAGTGCCTATCCCGTAGTAATGTGTATGATTTAAATGAATGGTTTAAACGATTCCAAGAAGGTCGTGAGGACCTCTATGACGATCAGAAGTCACCGAAAAAAAGTCCTCTTCAGAAGTAAAAAATAAAGACAATGCAATTGTACACCAAGAGTTAGTCCCACCTGGCCAAACAATTAATGCTGTGTTTTACCTTGGTGTTATGAAGCGTTTTTTGTCACGCATTCGTCGTGCTCGACCAGAATACCCTGACGCAGGGTCCTGGCGCCTTTTGCACGATAATGTGCACAGCACATCGGTCTACGCATGTCACTCATTTTTTGACAAAAAAACTCCATATTAACCATTAATCACTCACCCTACTCACCTGATCTGGCACCCTGTGATTTTTACCTATTTGGAAAACTTCATTTGCCCATGAAAGGACGCTGGTTTAAGGACATTTCAGCTACCCAAAAGGCGACGACCGACATTCTCAAGAGTATTCAGAAAAATGACCTTAAACACTCATTTGAAATGCTAATTGACGGGCTAAACGCTGTATCGAAGCACAAGAATAATTTGAATAAGAAAATATAACTTTTGAAGAATAAATATTTATTTTTTTTTTTTTTTTTTTGTAAACAGTCCTGTTTCTTTTGCGACAGACCTTGTATGTGATCTGGAGTGGTTCTGCTAAAACCCTATTCTCCTGTCATATTTTATTTTCTGGTTTACGAAACAGTGTTTACCTGACGGTCAGACTCGACAATTTTCGCCAATATCGAAGAAAACTGTAAAATATGAAGTATTTTAATCATGCGAATCATGCGAAATCTTATCTGTCTAACGCCTCATAGCTAACTACACTGGGGCAACGCGAGATATACATAGATTACTATGTCCTTATTATTATTATTGGGAAAATAATTGAATGATTTTTACTATACCCTATATGTAAATAGGTTTTCAAATTGAATTCGATCTTAGACTACCTCAATAAATCAAAATCTTACGGGCATCATTCAAAAGTAATTTGTTCAGTTACTTATAGCGATTTAAGATATATACTATCATATATGTACATATATGGCTGCACTTCTTTTTGGGTTGCCAATTTAAAATTAAATACAGTAGCATGCACTAAATTGCTTTCAATAATACAGGAGCGTATATCGAAGATTATACATACGACCTACATATGTATGTATGTGTAAATATCCATAGTCGACCGATAAAGCAAGTTATAATTTCACTTAACTATAATTTAGAGGCAGACAAATGAGAATGATACCCGTTGTACGTGCGAAAATTACTGTGATTGATTTGAAAGTATCATTCACAATAATCATCTTAAACAAATTAGGAACTACTACATAAGTTCGTGCGGGAACTAAAATTAAATACTCACGCAATATGTAAGAATGTAAGGGTTGTGCAGCATTTTTAATATTTATAAGTATGTATTCGTAGACATACATTTATACGTAAACATTAATTCAAATAGTATCCCTTAAGTACAAAGCTTCTATATTTATCTCCAGAGCTTTGTTATGCGTTTTTTTTTATTTTTTCATTACAATATTCCGGATAACACGATAACTAATCATCCAAATCCATTTTTTCTGAGTCGAACCAAGGAATGTTCTCCGGTCAAATCTATATGCACAAACGCATGTACCTACATGTACTGCTCGTATAAGTACATAAGTAAAATATACATATAAGAAAAATTTAAAGTTTTGTAAATTGTTTTAAAAAATACCAAAATAGATTTCAAGTTAAGGAAATATTAATGAGATGAAAAGATTTAGAAAGTATTAAGAGTATACTCGTAAAAACTTTATAGGAATGAGTGCGTTAACGTCAAAAACTAACCATTTATTGAAGCTTTTAGATTATGGTTTTAATAAAAAGCTTAATATCATCAAACGCATTTAGTATAACTTGCTTATTAATTACTCAATTTTGTAATTATTATTTTGCAGTTTTTTTGGGACGAGGCGCTGTTCAAAATGTCGAGCATCGATTAGTTCGACAGAATTAGTAATGAGAGCCAGAAGCTTAGTGTTTCACGTAAACTGCTTTTGTTGTACGATTTGTAATGCGCCACTTACTAAAGGGGATCAATATGGAATTATAGACGCTCTTATATACTGCAGGTAAAGTCTTATGTATACATAAAGATATAATAACCAACATTTATATCAATTCCACAGAACGCATTACAGCATCGCACGCGAAGGTGATTCAGCGTCCACAAGACTTGGAGGTTCATTCGCATATTGCGCAGACTTCGATTCTCCTCAAAATGAGTCCTCCAGTCCGCATTCAGATCCCTCTCGTATTGTTCCTAGTGGCATATATATGCCAACTTCACATGTTATCTCAGGACTAACGCAGGCGCCGCGACAAAAAGGCAGACCTCGGAAACGAAAACCTAAGGATATTGAAGGACTCACTGCCAATTTGGGTAAATAAAAGTAACAGGCATAGATAATGTAAATAATTGAAGCATTTTAGACATATTGCTCACTTCTTATTCCAATTACTCGTGCTTCGTACTTAAATTTAAATTTTATTATTGGGTAAAATATACTGGAAAAATTATTTTATCAGAAATAAGAGCGTAACCCTTACACGGCTTTCACTTATTTAACAAACTAAAGCCCTTACGGATTATAATTCTTATATGCTATTGTATCGATCCGTATGTATAGGTTTACATGTACATTAGTACGAGAGAGTGAACTACATAGATATACTGATAATAGCACACTTTTTAAATATTGCTTACGGGAAGGAACTTTAAATTGTATTAATTAAAATGAAGATTTTCTGGAAATTTAATAAGCTAAATTTTCACATTGATTTTCGATAGATTTGAATACGGAATATTTAGACTTTGGACGTGGATCTCAAATGACTGCTTCCCGGACGAAACGGATGCGAACCTCTTTTAAACACCACCAATTGCGTACGATGAAGTCTTACTTTAATATAAACCACAATCCGGATGCTAAGGATTTGAAACAACTTTCCCAAAAAACAGGGCTGCCAAAGAGAGTTTTACAAGTAAATTTGTTATATTTTTATTATCCACATAAATAGTAAGCAAAAATATAATAGTAGTGAGTTCAAATCTTCAGAACATAAACGTGTTCTTTACGACTATATAGAAAAGCTCAAAATATGTTCAAGACGCTGATGAATTTATGTATATATATATATGAAATATTTGTAAGTATGTATGTATATAAGTACTTGCATATCTAATTAATTGAACAGTAATACATATAATAGCATTTTAAGTTAACACTTTCAATGAGGACGATCGATTTTGTCTATGGGTGAGAAATTTCCTGTTTAATGTTTTGTCATAACTTTGTTACCTGTTAATGTTTTGGATTCGAACGCTCAGAGTTATCTATTGTTGTTGCCTTGTTGGACTTGTTCGCCCGACACCTTTTCACAAAATATTAAATTCTTATACTCTAGCAACATGCTACAGAGTATAATAGTTTTGTTCTCCTAACGGCTGCATGTACCACATAAAACTAATCATAATAGGAATATTTACTATATGTATAAATGATTACGATGACGAGTCAAGTTAAAGCTCGTGTGACCGTCTGCCTGTCTATCCGTCCGTGCGAGCCGTAACTTGAGTAAAAATTAAAATATCGCAATGAAACTTGCCACAAGTATTTCTTGGCCATAAAGTAAGGAGGACTTCGTAGATGGGCGTTATCGGACCGCTACCCCGCCTACAAAACCCCATTAGCTTTATTGGAGCCGGGGTAAAAATTAAACGATGGGCGTGAAATCATATATCTCGAGACCAGCCGCACCAATTTCAACCAAATTTTGTACATCATATTTCTCACACAGTTAGAAAACGTACAACAACCGCGCATACATACCAAATAAAAAAATTTTTAATTCCATCTGATTCTTTCACTTTCCAGTGTACAAATCAAGATCAAATTAATATAACGGAATACAACTTTGCACATATAATGCCTTTAAAGCTTGCCACCTTATAACCAAAAATTGTCCAAATCCAACCACAACTGTTCAAGCCTATAGGTATCGAATATTTAGACCCCAGTATCCATAGTTGTCTTTTTATATTAAATATCGGTCAATGTGAGAGAGATATAAATAAAAAGAGGGGATATTCCTTTCCTCATAATGGTATGTCTGTGCATCTAAACAGGGTTGAATCGGATAGCTCTCAAACACCTAATACAATGGTTTTCGAACTTCCGGGTGACTTTATTCCGCATAAACCGTCTAACATGTGAGTTATCTCAATGAAATGTAAGAGCGTGTTTTACTCATAACAGGGCATCTTTGTGCCTAAAATGGATATAAATGGGTGAAAATTTTGCCTAGCTTCTTTATAACTAATATCAAGATTTTCGAATATCCGACGACTGTGACCATATGATTGAAGATGGTATGTGAGATACCTTAATTAAATCCAGGGAACATTTTATTAGTATAAAACAGATAAAATCGGATGGATAATACCCGGATCATATATTAGTTCATATACATATAACTCATACACTGACGGACATATGTATTTGCCATAATATCTGCTAGAACAACGGTAATAATTATATGTACATACGTATGCGTAGTACTCATATGTGACAAATGGGGTAGTTCCTCAACTAATTTTATAAATGTTTGGCATTTTAACAACTTTTAGAAACACGTCAAACTATTATCGAAGAAAGATGATCTCAGAGTCAAAAAGATATCTCACAGATTTACCCATATTTTCGGTGTAAAGTCAGGCATAGGAATTGAGGTTTTCATTTCAATAGCTTTTTTTGACAGATAACGCCTGAGTCGTGTCAAGATGCATGCTTTTTTGTTTAGTATTGTTTAACATTTCATCATGAGAAAATGAAAAACAACGTTTACAAATCGTTTAACTTTATTACGAAAATTCACGTTCTGTAATAAATGTGTTTCACGCGTTTCGCTCATTTTATGGTCAACACAATCTTCCTATTGAGCGTACTATTCGAAACACCATCACCCATCTTGAAACCCAGCACTCATTATTAGATAACATTCGGCCGAATACATCACTTCCGGCTCGAGTAAAGAAAATATAGCAGCCGTAGCTGAGAATGTACACGAGGACCGTTCGCAACATCTCGGACTGACGTATGGAACGACTTGGCGTATTTTACGTAAAAATCTTAAATTGAAAGCGTACAAAATACAGTTTGTGCAAGAACTGAGAGAATACTTCGGTGAGCAGATAATTTGGACCGGTCGATTGGCTACAAAGATCGTGCGATATCACACCGTTAAGCTTTCTCCTGTGAGGATATGTGAAGTCAAAAGTCTATGTGAACAATCCCGATTCGACTCGGGCCTTAGAGCAAAACATCACTCATGTCATTCGTCAGTTGCCAGTCGAAATGCTCGAACAAGTCATAGAAAATTGAACTCAACGAATGAACCATCTGAGACATAGCCGCGACCAACATTTGAAAATGATAATCTTCAAAAATAAATGCCAAAGAATGATAAAAAAACATTCCCCATTAAAATTGAAGATTCGGAATACCCTTTATGTTCCATTTTTAGATGAAAGATGCCACACCTATAGAGCAAAGTTTTATTTCCATATCTTCATGGGTACTTGATTTATGTAATGTAAAATGAAGTAATCGTATGTAATTTAATTTAATGTTATTTGCAAGGTATTTGATGTGATAGTTTTTCTATAGTAGTTATAAATCATATAAGGCTTAAGTATTGTTAATTTTTCGAATTATCTAAAAGTGATAAGTTGTTAAAAGCTTAATCAGTATTACCTCTAAAGCAAACTCCTTCCTTCTCCCTACTCAGAAGTTCTCAAATTTTTATAATGCTCTTTCATTCCCTATATCTCGATTTACATTTTTTATACCGAAGCACATACTGTTAAGTGAAATATTCTAGCTTAGTTGATACATAATATCTTCTTTAGTGACCAACCAAAAGTTTTCAAAACACATTAATGGCTATAATAATATCTACCCCTGGTGAGCACTTTAAGATTATTATAACGTTTAGAAACAAATCTTGGTAAATTAGTAGGATCTAAAGTTAATGTAATTGGGTAGCTTACACCAAAGGTTCATACCTCAAACTTAACCTGATCTATCATCATTCTTACTTGGCAGGTGCTTTATAGCAACATCTGAAGATTCATGATATTGCTGTGCTTCACAATTAGCCAAAATGAGTCGAAAATAGTGTCAAAAGTCATAATACATATATCATACGCAAACCATCAAGTAAAATATTACAGATGTCTTGCGCCATCTTTTTTTATGATATAAAATGATTTAGTGTTATAGGCATGATGTTTTCCTTTTTATTTTATCTTGCCTAATATGCCTTAGAGTACTTCATAATTACATTGAAACAATATTACTTGCTGGAACACATGACTTAAAACTGGAAGAATGAGTCCGTAGGTGGGCGTAATCGGACTGACAGGCCCACAAAACGAAAACCTATAAAGTGGCATAACTAAGCGACAAACTGAGATATTAAACCTTTATTTGGTATAGCGGATCGCAATTACAAGGGGAGTCAATATTTTTTTCCTTAGCTCCCATATACCAAATAGAAAGATTTTCGAACTTCCGGCTGACTTTATGCCGCATGTACTTAGAACATAGTTATGGTAATAAAATTGAGAGAGCGTGTTTTTCTAAAAACGGTGTATCTTTGTGCCTAAAATTTAAGAAATCTAGTGAAAAATTGCCTTAATAAACTTTATACATCTGAAGATGTTTCCAGCCCTTGATCATTGGAAGTTACAAAAGTATGAAATGTTCGGTTACATCCGAACTTAAGTCTTCCTTACTTGTTTATATCATGAAACTGCTCCCATTCTGAAGAGTCTCTTTATAATTCAGCAGTATCGATTCTTTAAGGCCCGTACATCTTCGGCGGAAACCGATAGGTTAGTTAAACCATTTTTAATATCTTCAAATTTATTTTAATGGCCATTATTATTCAAAAATGAACTATAAATGGATAAGTTAATACTATTAACTATTAAGTTTATACTAAAACTAAAAAAGAAATATGTTCTTATTTCTTAACCTTGGTCTAAGAACTGCACTAATTTATTAATCCATATGCTTATTTGTTTTTAGGTATGGTTTCAAAATGCTAGAGCAAAATGGAGGCGTATGATGATGAAACAAGATGGTTCCAATATTCTAGAAAAGGGCGATGGATCTCTGGATTTAGATAGCATATCTGCTCATAGCCCTACTTCTTTCTTAATGGGCGGCGGCAGTGGCTCTCCTCAACATACCATAGAGTAGCAGACATATCCATTACTGCTTCCACATAGAGAACTTTGAGCTAATCAGTATACATACGTTGTTGCTTTATAGATATTACAACTGTTTCTATAGCAGTAGCTGTAGTCTAGAATCTAGAGCATCCGCTTTTGCGCACGCGCACCAGTCCAATGCAAAAACCACGGCAGGGAATTTACCGCCTATATTTGTATGCATTCATGCGACTACGCACATCCCTATAAACATACATATGTACATATGTATGGTACACTACTATACACAGTTAAACTTTAAAGAATCGCAAAATGCGCGCCGCATGTATTTACAAGTCAAAAACCGAACTAAATACGAGTATCAAGTTTATACTATATCTACATATGCATATGTATGTATGTATGTACAAACCAGTACACAACCTCAACCGGCCAATAGCCATATTGAAAATTTATTAAACCGTTACACAACCGAAAATTCATATCTTATGCGCATGGGCTAATACGAGTAAATATTTTTGTAAATGTATTTAGATATAATTACATACCATAGAAGATATAATTTAAACATAATGCCTAAATCCGAACTTGTTACTTCTAGCACCTTTGGCACTTAATGGTTCATATATTTAAATATGTTATAAGATATCTTATTATTTAAGTATTTTTATAAATATATGCATAAACAAAGCTGTGTAGATCATAAAAGTGCGTACTATTAATAACGATCAAAATAGTTTCGATTGATTTATAACATTTTGATTGTATCTTTGTAAATACTTACATGTGCCGAAACAGGGTCAACCTACATACATACATACATATATTTCCTTTGGTGCGGATTTTATCGTTTTCGACCTCGTCTTTACCTAATAGATTAAATATTAAAATTGTAGATTAATATCATTAAAAGTATATATTTTGATTTGGCGATGGGAATGTACATATGTATGACATAAGCACACGGTTATAAACATATACCATTTATCCCGTGGTATACCTAAACTATAATCATGCATATATAGTATGTATACCATTGGTATATACAGGCAACAATAAAACAAGGTCGACAGTTCAGCACATACCGTTATTTATTTGGGGATTTTGTAAATGTTTTACCAAACAAATTATGCAAAGTCGTATACTTTATTGTGGTTCTTGCATTATTATTTGAAGTAAATCAATTCGCTAGCTGTTTGATCAAAGATTTAGCGATATAACGGATGTGTAATCTAGATTTAAAAGAAGCAAACAAATAATTAATACATTGAGTTTATGCCAGTACCACTTCAATCAATCTAATGATAGTTTTGGGTCTCTATAAACTTTTTTACTTACTTATTTTGCCTTTGGTTAGGCATGTGTAGAAAACTATACTCCAATAACGATTGAGTCGGAAATGATCGTAAAACTTTTTGGGAAAATAAAGGAGCGTTCCATTCATTTGAGTTATATCCAGAAAACATTATTATTTTAAGGTCGCTTAATTTTAATCGTTTTACAGTCGTTAAAACTTTTTTTGGAATACATGTAATACCTAGTCGTTTCACTATAATCATTTCTGTTCAACGAAGTTACGAATTAGTTTATTTATAAAAGGCTGGCCGTTAAACCTACATATATATACTACTTAGTATACTTATATTATCTTACCCTGTGTTTAATTACGCAAACACACATGGCTATGTGTATGCATACATGCATACATATTAGTGATTTTAGATAAACACCTTTTACTAGTCAATAAGAAATTAATTTCCATAAGTTGTATATTTTACAAAATAAGATTAATTACGAGTTTATTTATATACTTACATATTTATTATTACTTTTTTGTTGTGTAATGCAAATAATTGCTAAAAGGGTTTTAGATCTGGTCATATGTATGTACTGTGGCCCAATTTCTATATTTAGTTCCTTATTTTATACTGTCGCGCACTAACCAATAATATTTATAGCTAAATTCCAAAAAATAAACACCCCATTCTGTAGTAAATTATATGTACATGTATGTATATTGCTTTATAAATTTATAAAAAGTGTATTTACGAGTATTAAACAATTTTAACATCAACTGGAGAACAAAATTCTTTATATTTCTTGTAAATAGCATATTATGTTTATTTACTATTGTATAGTTGATAGCGAATAAATAATTGCTTAAGATAAATTTTTACAAAATAAATACTCGATATTTTATTTATGTATGCCACGATTAACCTTTCACGTTATGCGATTTATAGAGATTATGGAAAAAATGAAATAAAAGCCAATGCAATTTCAAACTGAAATATTAATTCCAAAGTTATTGAGGTTTTTCAAATATGGCAAGCAGAGTAGCATTTCCGCAATTTTTAAATGAAACATAAATCCAATATCTTATTACTTTAGAGATGTAATGGAGAAATTGAAAGACTTTTTTTGCATTAATATTATTTATAATTTTAGCGCTTTATATAAACTTATTTACATTTTACGTGTGAACATGATATCTTTTAACTTATAAGAATGCCAATTACAACTGGATTAAAGTTTTCAATGTTATTCACCTTCTATAAACGTTACATGTGTAAGCTGGTCTTCATTTTCACATTTACTGTTTTAAAAACTTTGCAAAGTGAGCGTAGGCTAACCGAAAAATGGCTTAATTTACTTTTAAAGTTAACTAAATCTACAATTGCTCACCGTAAATTCCATCGAAACTATGCGTGAATTTATCAAAAATCAACCGAAACCTCATCATTGAAATTAATTGAAATGGATTTGAACATCTCCAAAACATCGATTTATCGAATTTTGACCGAACATTTGGGCTTACGAAAGGTGTGTGCTCGGTTTGTTCCGCACAAATTCACAGACGACCAAAAATTTCTCAGAATCCAACATTCTAAGGACCCTTGTCACCGATTATTTGACCAAAAATCCTGTTTTCACCTGATATGGCACCGTGCGACTTCTTCCTTTCCGAAAAAATGCATTTGCCCATGAAAGAAAAGCGTTATGCAGACGTAGAGGCCATTCAAAAGGCTTGCACCGGCAAACTGGCGCCTTACCGGCCAACGAGCTAAAACACTCGTTCGACATGCTTTTGGGCCGTGCAAAAAGCTGTATTGAAGCAGAAGGATACTATTTTGAATAAAATAAATTGATTTCGCCGAAAAGACCATTTGTTCTGTTTTTTTTAACTCATGTTTACTTTGGAACGCACTTTGTATATACTATTTAAGCCAAACAAATACTCTTCTGCATCATTCCCGTGCAATCCGAAAAGTAATAGAGGGCAGAGTAGATACAACCGCACAATCACATACAGATCTGAAGAAAAATGTGAAAGTGAAACAGAAAAAACGGCATCACCCGTGCAAATAAAGCACAATAGAAGTAAAAAAAACCTAACATAATCAACTCTGCCAAAAACCTACAGAGATACGTATTCATTTAACATAAATACAAGATCGAACCGAGCTCGGTTCAAGTATTGAGAATTTTGCAAGTACCGAGTACCTTTTTCATATAAAATAAACGAATCTTACATACATATAGTATATGCTTTTGTTTAAAATATGTCTGTATATATTTTTTGTTTTTTATATGTTTTTTAATTCAAAAATCCTTAAGTTAAATATGTTAGTAAAGGGTGATTTTTTAAGAGCTTGATAACTTTTTTAAAAAAAAAAACGCATAAAATTTGCAAAATCTCATCGGTTCTTTATTTGAAACGTTAGATTGGTTCATGACATTTACTTTTTGAAGATAATTTCATTTAAATGTTGACCGCGGCTGCGTCTTAGGTGGTCCATTCGGAAAGTCCAATTTTGGGCAACTTTTTCGAGCATTTCGGCCGGAATAGCCCGAATTTCTTCGGAAATGTTGTCTTCCAAAGCTGGAATAGTTGCTGGCTTATTTCTGTAGACTTTAGACTTGACGTAGCCCCACAAAAAATAGTCTAAAGGCGTTAAATCGCATGATCTTGGTGGCCAACTTACGGGTCCATTTCTTGAGATGAATTGTTGTCCGAAGTTTTCCCTCAAAATGGCCATAGAATCGCGAGCTGTGTGGCATGTAGCGCCATCTTGTTGAAACCACATGTCAACCAAGTTCAGTTCTTCCATTTTTGGCAACAAAAAGTTTGTTAGCATCGAACGATAGCGATCGCCATTCACCGTAACGTTGCGTCCAACAGCATCTTTGAAAAAATACGGTCCAATGATTCCACCAGCGTACAAACCACACCAAACAGTGCATTTTTCGGGATGCATGGGCAGTTCTTGAACGGCTTCTGGTTGCTCTTCACCCCAAATGCGGCAATTTTGCTTATTTACGTAGCCATTCAACCAGAAATGAGCCTCATCGCTCATCGGACACGGACGCGAAACACATTTCGAACCGAACACTGATTTTGGTAATAAAATTCAATGATTTGCAAGCGTTGCTCGTTAGTAAGTCTATTCATGATGAAATGTCAAAGCATACTGAGCATCTTTCTCTTTGACACCATGTCTGACATCCCACGTGATCTGTCAAATACTACTGCATGAAAATCCTAACCTCAAAAAAATCACCCTTTATATATACATATACACAAATATAGATAGATATATGTACATATGTAATATTATGTGGAAATGAAAAATTTGAAGTTTTTAATTCTTTGGTACAAGCTTGCTTGTTCCGTACTACGTTGCTTCTGAGTCTCTGAAGCGTCATAACATCGTTCAAGGAATCGTTGTTTTGCTCCGCCCATTCTAGGCAAACATTGAATGCTGACATTGTCTCCGCCGACGTGACTTTCTTCGTATTGACTCCAGAGACTCCAAAGTAGTTTCAATAATCCATTGCTCAATTTCAGAATTGGATATTTTCTGCAATGGTTCTACTTCTTGAAGCAAACTTGAAATGGTGTGAATTTTTGATGTGTCTTCAGCTAGCTGTAAACGTAACTCTGAAAGAGGGATGTCATCTTCATTATCATATTCGGTTGTTATGCCAAATAATTTTTGAAAATATGACAGAATTGAAGACACATTGACGGTATTCCATGCATTAGATAAAAAAAACATATTGCGTCTTTCAAGCTGATGCTTTTCAGAGCTTCGTCTACTGATTTTCCTCGTTGAACGATGTGACCTAAAAGGCTTGTAAAACTATATTCAAATAAAGCCAAGGTCATCCAAGCACTTTTATTTCCTTTGTAGACAACAGGCAAATCCGTAAAATTTTAAGTTAGCGTTGATTCAATGATTTCACAATAACGATTAATGTTACTCCATGATTACCAGACGCATTCGTACAAACAAATTATTCTTTCTTTACTGATTTTATATATTATTATTCAAACCTAAATCAGTAATTTTTTCGTTTAAGTTTTGCAAAAATGGGTTAACTGAATCAGTGTTCATATACCATATCTGTTATTGAAAGTTGTGACTGCTCACCTGGCTTTTCCTGTATTTTTGCATGGAAAAGTTTTTCCTTTACCTTGAGCATATCAGTCGTGATAGGTAAGTTCTTTGCTCGTTGTTTTGTAAACCATTTCATCACTTGAAAACTTTTGGCTAAGGAACTGACAGAGTATCCTGCACTTACTTTCTTTAAAATGTCAACTTTCTATTTTATTGTTAGCAATGTAAATGTTTTCCTTGCCATTATGAGACCGCACTACACAAAACATTAGTTAAAACTAATTCAAATCTCCCGAAACGCACATGCGTAAGAGTTCTTCTTCTTCTTTACTGGCGTAGGCACCGCTTACGCGATTATAGCCGAGTCAACAACAGCGCGCCAGTCGTTTCTTCTCTTCGCTACGTGGCGCCAATTGGATATTCCAAGCGAAGCCAGGTCCTTCTCCACTTGGTCCTTCCAACGGAGTGGAGGTCTTCCTCTTCCTCTGCTTCACGCGGCGGGTACTGCATCGAATACTTTCAGAGCTGGAGTGTTTTCATCCATCCGGACAACATGACCTAGCCAGCTTAGCCGCTGCCTTTCAATTCGCTGAACTACATATGTCAATGTCGTCGTATATCTCGTACAGCTCATCGTTCCATCGAATGCGATATTCGCCGTGGCCAATGCGCAAAGGACCATAAATCTTTCGAAGAACCTTTCTGTCGAAAACTCTTAAGTTCGACTCATCGGTTGTTGTCATCGTCCAAGCCTCTGCACCGTATAGCAGGACGGGAATTATGAGCGACTTATAGAGTTTGGTTTTTGTTCGTCGAGAGAGGACTTTACTTTTCAATTGCCTACTCAGTCCGAAGTAGCACCTGTTGGCAAGAGTAATCCTGCGTTGGATTTCCAGGCTGACATTGTTGGTGATGTTTACGCTGGTTCCAAGACAGACGAAATTATCTACAACTTCAAAGTTATGACTGTCAACAGTGACGTGGGAGCCAAGTCGCGAGTGCGACGACTGTTTGTTTGATGACAGGAGATATTTCGTCTTCCCCTCGTTCACTGCCAGACCCATTTGTGTTGCTTCCTTGTTAAGTCTGGAGAAAGCAGAACTAACGGCGCGGGTGTTGAGGCCGATGATATCAATATCATCGGCATACGCTAGTAGCTGTATACTCTTATAAAAGATTGTACCTGCTCGATTCAGTTCTGCAGCTCGAATAATTTTCTCCAGCAGCAGATTGAAAAAGTCGCACGATAGGGAGTCGCCTTGTCTGAAACCTCGTTTGGTATCGAAGGGCTCGGAGAGGTCCTTCCCGATCCTGACGGAGCTTTGAGTGTTGCTCAGCGTCAGTTTACACAGCCGTATTAGTTTTGCGGGGATACCAAATTCCGACATCGCGGCATAGAGGCAGCTCCTTTTCGTGCTGTCGAAAGCAGCTTTGAAATCGACGAAGAGGTGGTGTGTGTCGATTCACCTTTCACATGTCTTTTCCAAAGATTTGGCGCATGGTGAATATCTGGTCGGTTGTTGATTTGCCAGGTCTAAAGCCACACTGATAAGGTCCACTCAGTTTGTTGACGGTGGGCTTTAATCTTTTACACAATACGCTCGACAGAACCTTATATGCGATGTTGAGGAGGCTAATCCCACGGTAGTTGGCGCAGATTGTGGGGTCTCCGTTTTTATGGATTGGGCATAGCACACTTAAATTCCAATCGTTGGGCATGCTTTCGTCCAACCACATTTTACAAAGAAGCTGATGCATGCTCCTTACCAGTTCTTCGCCGCCGTGTTTGAATAGCTCGGCCGGCAATCTGTCGGCCCCTGCCGCTTTGTTGTTCTTCAGGCGGGCAATTGCTATTCGAATCTCTTCATGGTCGGGCAATGGAACGTCTGCTCCATCGTCATCGATTGGGGAGTCGGGTTCGCCTTCTCCTGGCGTTGTACGTTCACTGCCATTCAACAGGCTGGAGAAGTGTTCCCTCCATAATTTAAGTATTGGGCATCGGTGACTAGATCACCTTTGGGAGTTCTACAAGAGTATGCTCCGATCTTGACACCTTCTGTAAGTCGCCGCATCTTTTCGTAGAATTTTCGAGCATTACCCCTGTCGGCCAGCTTATCAAGCTCTTCGTACTCACGCATTTCGGCCTCTTTCTTTTTCTGTCTACAAATGCGTCTTGCTTCCCTCTTCAACTCTCGGTATCTAACCCATTCCGCACGTGTTGTGGTCGATCGTAACGTTGCGAGGTAGGCAGCCTGTTTTCTCTCCGCTGCGACACGGTACTCCTCGTCGTACCAGCTATTCTTTTGCACTTTCCGAAAACCAATGGTTTCGGTTGCAGCTGTACGTAAGGAGTTTGAAATGCCGTCCCACAGTTCCCTTATACCGAGTTGTTGACGAGTGTTCTCAGAGAGCAGGAGCGCAAGCCGAGTAGAAAATCGCTCGGCTGTCTGTTGTGATTGCAGCTTCTCGACGTCGAACCTTGCTTGTGTTTGTTGGCGTGCGTTTTTTCCTGCACAGAGGCGGGTGCGAATCTTGGCTGCAACAATATAGTGGTCAGAGTCGATGTTAGGACCTCGGAGCGCACGCACATCTAAAACACTGGAGACGTGTCTTCTGTCTATCACAACATGATCGATCTGGTTGGTGGTTTTTCGATCCGGAGACTGCCAGGTAGCTTGATGAATCTTCTTATGCTGGAATCTAGTACTACAAATAACCATATTTCGGGCCCCGGCGAAGTCGATCAGTCTCAACCCATTTGGGGATGCTTCCTCGTGGAGGCTGAATTTACCCACCGTAGTGCCAAAGATACCTTCTTTGCCCACTCTGGCGTTAAAGTCGCCAAGCACGATTTTGACATCGTGGGGAGGGGCATCTCTCATAACTGCGCTCCAAGCACTCATAAAAGGCATCTTTGGTCACATCGTCCTTCTCTTCCGTCGGGGCGTGGGCGCAAATCAGCGATATGTTGAAGAACCTCGTTTTGATACGGATTGTGGCTAGACGTTCATTCTCCGGAGTGAATGATAGTACTCGGCGACGGAGTCTCTCTCCCACCACGAATCCAACACCAAACTTGCGCTCCTTTATATGGCCACTGTAGTAAATGTCACAAGGACCTACTCGTCTCTGTCCTTGTCCCGTCCATCGCATTTCTTGGACGGCGGTAATGTCAGCCTTTATTTTCACGAGGACATCAACCAGGTGGGCAGCGGCACCTTCCCAATTAAGGGACCGGACATTCCAGGTGCATGCCCTCAATTCGTAATCCTTATTTCGCTTGCCCTGGTCGTCATCAAAAGGGGGTCTCTCATCCGAGGCTGATTGTTGGTTTTCATTGGGAGTATTTTTTTACGTGGCGGGTCCCAAACCCAGCGCACAACCCTAAGTAGGGGATATTTCGCCTTCTCACTTTAGCTCGCCTTCAAACGGATGTTCTTAGGCTACCCAGAGGATACTTGGTCAAAGACCGGAAGTCGTCAGCTGCTTGAGTCATATGTAAAAGAATCGTTTCTGGCCACTCCCAAGTGAATGGCGATCAGAGAACTTTCCTCACTTGCGTGAACTTCTACACATGACTCCATCTTCCAGAGTTACATCATCGAAAAAACGGGACTTCTTAGAAATGAATTCCAACTAAGAAACCGTTATCAAAATCAACAAGGTCTTGTCGCAAGTATTGAGGTCAAAATTTTGGATGTCGCAAGTGCTGAGTACATAATGTAATATATTTCTTTATTGCAAACACGGAGTTGTTGCAAGTATCGAGATGTGCAAGAATCGAGTTACCACTACATTTTTAAATACCCATACATATATTATATTTACATATACACAATTTTATATTAACCCTCTTAGGGCATATGTTAGTCTCAACTGAAATATGAAGTGATAAAAATTTCAAAGTCCTTGGTGTCTTGGTTCGGTAGTTACAGGATGGTGAACTTAAAAAAAATATGAAAATTATTTTTTAATGCCTTTTTATTGAAATTTAAGTGTAGATAGATACAAAACAATTTTTTTGTGGATTGCAGTATAAATAAACATTGCATTTGCTACATTAAGTGTGTGTCATAACCTGACTCTGCCTTTTGGTCCGCATTCCACCCAGAGACGAATATTATCACATCGTTGGAATTTTGCCGGTTCTGCAACAAACGCTCTTTTCTGGAAGCTTGATTCAGAGGACGTCGAAAGAGCAGGTGGTGATGAAGCCGATGATTTCGTTACCGGTGATGAATGGGTTGACTCAATGATAACGGGCGACCTATTTTCTTTGGTAAAACTGTTGTTTGAATTATGTTCAAGAGCTCGTGAACAATATCCAATTGATATTTTATAAGTGGCATATGTTTTACTTCGCCGTCTGTGTATTTAAGGCCCCTGCGATACAACAATTGATTCCAGATGAATTTATACACCACTTTACTATGCGTTTATACCATTTTTATGAGCGGTGGTTGATTTTATATGACTCGAGCAGCATATCAGCTAGAACGCTATCCATTTGTTTATTACTACATTTAACTATACCTGGATGAGGTATAGCAATAAACTTCTTCTCTTTTCGACACCACCTCTTGCACTCGCTCATGGAGCTTTTATTTGTATTATTATACCAACGACAAGCAATCATGCTGTGCGTCACGTCAAATTTAAAATTGCTTGATCCACGTTCTCCATTTTGAAACTCCTCGCTGTTAAGAGCGCAATTTTTCAATCGATTTTGAATTGTACCAACGGATAATATGTCTTAGAGCAATCATAAAGCTTATTTATGTTAACCAATTATGAAAAAATAACTGAAATTTTGGTTCAAAGGAATATTCGATGCTAAATCTAAAACAATGTCTGATGATATTCCTAAACCAACAAACTCACACGTTCCTGCTCCAATGTAGAGGGTAAAATCGTAAATAATGCCAGATATACCAGCCCTAGTGAACACTTTGAAGCCCCACTTCTGGGACCTACTTGGCAAATATTGTTTCAAACTGTGTGGTCAACAATATAGAATTATTAAAACAATTAAAAATATATTTTAAATTAGATAGATATCTATTGCATATATGTACTTATAAATAAAATTAACTACCTTTATATGCAATCATTTGCTTATCGACGCTTTGGAATTCTTCTTGGGGAAATTTCATTGAATTTTCTTTATAAAAAAGTCCAGCAAAGGGCGAACTTTGGAAGGTTGCTGGATTTGACAACCGAGCATCAAAACTTTAACGTTATCCTAGGAATAGGAATATAGAGAACAAATTCGGTCAGTCAAAAGCGATTTCCAACATAACCCAGCATACAAAAATGGGTATCAAAATCGATCATCCAAAGTTAATACCTTAACTTATACAAAATACCCAAAGTTTATTTAACAACGGAACAATTTGTAAGAGCTACCCACATTTATTTGTTATAAAAAATTAAAGGTCAAGTCAAAATAGTTAAAAAACCAAATTTCAAGTTGTGTTTAAGGACACTTTTGCCCGGTTTCACAGTCCATACTTAAGTTGTGCCCAAATGATATCTTAGCTAAGCATTGTTGCAGACTGAGTAGTCGTTTGCGTTTCACAGCCAATGCTTAATTTCTATAAAATTTTATTATGATATATGGCAACGTTATGGGCAACATATGTTTTACATATGTCATCCACAAAAATATGTTTGAAATATTTAAGCATAAGATACAATACATAAATTTACAAGTTATGTCGAAAATTCATGAAAACAACACCAAATTTCACCGCTAGTGAGTCGGAGCACCTATTGGAATTGGTGGAAATCCCAATCCGATTCCATATTTTTCACAAAAAATAATTTCTTATTTTCATCTTTTGACAAATAACTGAAAATTCAAAACAAAAATCAGCTGGTACTTAAGCACTGCTTAAGTCTCCCATTTTCAGTATTTAAGTATGAACTGCAAAACAATTTTTTCCTGTTTTCTCTTAAGCACAACTTAAGTATGGACTGTGAAACCGGACATTTAAGTTCTACAGGCAAACAGGCATTTGACAAATTTTGATTTGCACTATTTTATTAGATATTCACAAACAAATATACGTACCCAAGAGAAGAAGTGCAATAATAAAACATAATTGTTTTGCCGTCGGCTATTGCACCATTCTTCTTCTTCTTAATTGGCGTAGACACCGCTTACGCGATTATAGCCGAGCTAACAACCGCGCGCCAATCGTTTCTTCTTTTCGCTACGTGGCGCCAATTGGATATTCCAAGCGAAGCCAGGTTCTTCTCCACTTGGTCCTTCAAACGGAGTGGAGGTCTTCCTCTTCCTCTGCTTCCTCCGGCGGGTACTGCGTCGAATACTTTCAGAGCTGCAGTTTTTCGTCCATCCGGACAACATGACCTAGCCAGCGTAGCCGCTGTCTTTTAATTCGCTGTACAGCTCATCGTTCCATCGAATGCGATATTCGCCGTGGCCAACGCGCAAAGAACCATAAATCTTTCGCAGATTTTTTCTCTCGAAAATTCGCAACGTCGACTCATCCGTTGTTGACATCGTCCAAGCCTCTGCACCATATAGCAGGATGGGAATTATGAGTGACTTATAGAGTTTGGTTTTTGTTCGTCGAGAGAGGACTTTGCTTCTCAATTGCCTACTCAGTCCGAAGTAGCACCTGTTGGCAAGAGTTATCCTGCGTTGGATTTCTAGGCTGACATTGTTGGTGGTGTTTACGCTGGTTCCAAGATAGACGAAATTATCTACAACTTCAAAGTTATGACTGTCAACAGTGACGTGGGAGCCAAGTCGCGAGTGCGACGACTGTTTGTTTGATGACAGGAGATATTTCGTCTTGCCCTCGTTCACTGCCAGACCCATTCGTTTTGCTTCCTTGTCCAGTCTGGAGAAAGCAGAACTAACGGCGCGGGTGTTGAGGCCGATGATATCAATATCATCAGCATACGCCAGCAGCTGTACACTCTTATAAAAGATTGTACCTGCTCGATTGAGTTCTGCAGCTCGAACTATTTTCTCCAGCAGTAGACCTTTTCATTCGGGGTGTTTTTTCACGTGGCGGGTCCCAAACCCAGCGCATAACCCTAAGTAGGGAATATTTCGCCTTCTCACTTTAGCTTACCTTCAAACGGATGTTCTTAGGCTACCCAGAGGATACTTGGTCAAAGACCAGAAGTCGTGAGCGGCTTGAGTCATATGTAAAAGAATCATTTCTGGCCCCTCCCAAGTGAATGGCGATCAGAGAACTTTCCTCACTTGCATGAACTTCTACACATGACTCCATCTTCCTCCTATTGCACCATTCCTGTCAAATAATAATAAATATTAATTATTATACACATGTAAATTTACGTATGTACCTTGAAACAAACGAATAGCGATCTCATCCGAATAATATTTGTTTTAACAAATACTAACAGCGGCCAGTACAAGTTATCATGAAATAAGCTTTTCCAAACTAAACATAACAATTACTCGAATTTAATACAAATGACAATACAATTCACCTGTTGGGAAAAGTGCTGACCAATTGTTTTGTCCGCAAAATAAAAATTAAAAACTGCCACAAAATCATAATAATTGAAAGTTAAAAAATAGTAAATAAATAAAAAACAATTAAAGGAAAAAAATGTGGTACAACCCATAATATCGTATTCCCACAAAGAAGCAATGTGAAGTCAACAAGTCAGCAAATGTGCTTACGGGACTGCTAAAAGAAACGTAGCAAAAAAGCAACAGAAAACACATAGTAACAGTTACATCTGCTACCTTTCAATGCAGTGCGCATCTTGTTTGGTAAGCACAATTTTAAATTTGCCAGTGGACGTGGCAAAATTTTCCACGCGTCTTAAGTATAGAATAAAAGTGTTCTCCAAGAAAAATGCATTTTATATCAAAAAAAAATTATTTATTTCTGTATCGAGCAATTTTGAACGGTGAAAAATTGCTTTCAATAGAGCTGATGATCAATTGAAATTTTCGACAAAAAATACCAAAGATTCTGTAAGTGCGGATTTATCGTTTAAACATCCAGCTCTTTGGAACAAATTAAGGTAATAATTAGGAACTTTGGAAAAGCCAAAAGATGAGCTTGCAGTTCTTGTATTGCGACCGTGGAAGCATTTTTCTTAATAAATACTGCAGTAAAAAAAAAAAGAAAAAATTGGAACAACCGACATTAATCAACAAACCGTGAGAGGAAGGAGTTGCCTAGTAGCCCAGAAAAAGGACAAAAAGGACGACGACCCAAGGAGCACCAGGCACCTCATCAAACTCTGTTTACGTAAGACTTGGTTTTAGAAAATAAAAATAACAAGAAGTAGCAATGCCATAGAGGGTATAACAACCTCCCTAACATCTGATCATATTTGACCGTTTGTAGCTCTTTCGTTATTGTTAGGTAAATAAATTTTAACAATAAGTTAAATATTGAATTAAAACTGTTTTTGTACTATATAATGTTAAATAAATGTGTACAAATGAATTAGTGAAGTGCTAGTGGACATAAAAGTGCAAAACTAATTTTATATCGAGAAAATACATACTTCAAATAGTGGTAATTTTCAACTTTAAACGCGAATATCTCGGAAACTATAAGCTTCCTGCGGCTATAACTATATATATTCTTGATCTGGAGACTCTCCTCTATCCGATCATAACCATTTTATTCCCGAAATCCTGGGACGGTATACTAAAGTTTTCCCCTCTGCGAAAAATATTGAAAATTTTTTAAAATTAAATAATAAAAAATAATTTTATATATGTATGTACTTATATACACTCGTAGCCACACAAAGCTTACCCCTCAAAATTTTCAAGTGTTGTGCATATTTGACAACACTTTATAGCGGTACTTTTTGCGGTACGGAAATTTTTTATTTAGAATCAAGTTAATGACATATTATTTGTCAATAATATTAAAAGTTATAAACAAAACACATTCAGGTATAGACAAAATCATTTGTAAGTTAGTGAGCCTTACAAAAAGAGCTCGAAAAGAGGAAAAAATTATATTTCTTAATTTAATTTCATTTACACTAAAATTGAAATTAATGTCCTATTTTTGTTTTAATTATTGCAGGAAGGTTTTTTGCGGTATTACTTCAAAAACAATAAAATCGGCCACTTGTGTATAAGCACATAAAAGCTAGTTTGTGTTTAACTCATTAAACGTAATAGATTAAAACTGTAATTACTTATGCTTACTTAAAACTAAAAAAAAAACAAGTTTGAACAAAATCTCAAACGAACAAAAAAGTTTGCGTGGCCACGAGTGTATATTAAAAAATCAAAATGACTAACCCTCAAAATATAATTAGGCCATAGTAAATAGTGATGATGACGTTCACATTCCTGCGATTCCAGCACATTAAATGCATAACGGTACTAATAATGTGGAAAAATACTGACGCTAGTTGACAGCGTCAGAAGGTTACGAGCAAATGCAAAATGATTGGATCGATCATTATAAAAGTGGCCATCAGCAAGAGGAGTTGAATCCTCATAAACTTAAAAGTTGTATTCATCTATCTTCAGTTGTATTTATCCATCTTTATAAACATTAATTAAATAATAATTCCAAATAAAACCACAAAAATGTAATTTATACTTCAAACCAATAATTTTATCAAACTAAATTTCATCCTGAATTAGCTTACATCCCAAAACCCAATTAAAATTTTAATCATTACAATCAACAACGTTGTTTTTACTATCCTATGAACCAACACATAATTTTCAAAATCCAAATAAATTTAATTAACAACAAGGGAACCCACTTCCAAGATCACAAAAACCACCTCAACCAATGCATGCAAATCTTAGCTTAAAAACCAATGCTATTAATTACGCAAACCGACCAAGGCCCCAAGATTTAGATAAATGATCACTTAGACATCCATGATTAACCATCCGCCACCGAAAATCCAATGAAACTTTTTCAACGAACAGATTTATCAACACGGTAATGACTACCATAATAATAGTGACTACAACTACAATCCCTATGATACAACACAAAGTCATGAAAAAGAACCATCTCTAGACCAGACAGATATATATTTATTTAGTTCAAATAGTTCTTCGTTGCCTTATTTCAAATTCAAAACGAGTAGAGGACCAATTTTAAAAATATTATAGATACAGGCTCTAATGAAAATTATATTCAATCGAATTTAGTACCAAATCCTAAAGAAAACGATAACCCTTCGCAAAATCTGTTGATAGTAAAATAAAAATAACCCATCGCAGTTGTAAGTAAATTTATTTAATATCGATCAATGCAATTTGATGTTTTTCTTATTACCAGCTCTTTCAACTTTTCACGCAATTCTTGGAAGTGATTGTCTAAAGGAATTATCAGACGTAATTATACTACAGAAAATTGTATGATAATACGCCACCAAGACGTTAATTCAATTTAAATTAGTGAACAATATACGAATGCTTCAGAAAAATACATGATTAAAGGACTCTTACGAAAACATAAAAGCTTATTTTCAGGACCCAACGAAAAATTAACCTATGCACTTCGTAACAAAGATAACAATTCAAAACTAAAGCGATGGAAATTTATTCTAGAGGAATATAATTATGAAATAATATATAATTATGAAATCGAACATAGTAGCAGATGCACTTTATAGGCCAAATAAATTCATAACCAGTAGCCACCAATTCGAACGACAGTTTTCATAACTTAATTCCTTCAGTAGAAGTCCCAATTAATATTTTCAAAAATCTTCTTATTCTTCTTAATTGGCGTAGACACCGCTTACGCGATTACAGCCGAGTTAACAACAGCGCGCCAGTCGTTTCTTCTCTTCGCTACGTGGCGCCAATTGGATATCCCAAGCGAAGCCAGGCCCTTCTCCACTTGGACCTTCCAACGGAGTGGAAGTCTTCCGCTTCCTCTGCTTCTCCCGGCGGATACAGCGTCGAATACTTTCAGAGCTGGAGTGTTTTCGTCCATTCGGACAACATGACCTAGCCAGCGTAGCCGCTGTCTTTTAATTCGCTGAACTATGTCAATGTCGTCATATATCTCATACATCTCATTGTTCCATCGAATGCGATATTCGCCGTGGCCAACGCGCAAAGGACCATAAATCTTTCGCACAACTTTTCTCTCGAAAACTCGCAACGTCAACTCATCAGTTGTTGTCATTGTCCAGGACGAGAATTATGAGTGACTTATAGAGTTTGATTTTTGTTCGTCGAGAGAGGACTTTGCTTCTCAATTGCCTACTCAGTCCGAAGTATTCAAGAGAAGTGTTGGCAAGAGTTATCCTGCGTTGGACTTCCAGGCTGACATTGTTGGTGGTGTTTACGCTGGTTCCAAGATAGACCAAATTATCTATGACTTCAAAGTTATGACTGTCAACAGTACGCTCCCCCTACGGGTAAGGGGGGACCCCCTCTTGGGTTCGGGGGGGAAACCGAATATGCCATGGTAAGGCATGCCTCTCGTAAGAGGCGACTAAAATCCATATGCATTGTGTATGACATTTACAGATTTTGGTTTGAATGTCATCATGGTCTAAAGTCAGAAAAGTGCTATAATATTAGCTTGAAATGATATTATAGTTTTTATATGTATAAGTTTACAATTATATAACAAACATTTGTTGCTCAAGCGACAAATGTCACCAGTCATGAGTTGGGATACTATGAGCTCAAACTGGTAGTAGCCAAAAGTTACAAAAGTCATACCAAAGACTTTAACATGGTACTACGGGGAGCAGTTAGCCCTTGGAGGAAACTCCAATCTGCTCATTGGGTTTGGCCCTTTGGGGAGATTCGTGGTGGCTGTGGTTTAAACCTAAATGCAGGCAGTGCATTTGTCCAATGTGAAGTCGCACTGCGGCCGGGTGCCGGGCCCAGAGTACGGCAGAGGTTTTAGATGGGCCTCGAACCCGACCAAGGTTGCTGGGGAGTCCCACCCTACCAATTGGAACCAAAGTATAAGTGTATGTGACGACACTCATGCTTTGGTTCTCCAGAGTGTAGTGTTGTGCATGCACTTATGCTTTGGGGAGCTGATCAACGCATTGTTTTGATCTATGTGCTTCTAGAAATAGAAAGCACCGTGGATTTGAGCCTTCGCAGGCAGACCACAATGGGTTCTGTCAACAGTAGGCAAAATAAGACGCATTTTAAGGAGCGATTGGGGTCTCGGACGTCGTGCTGTCCGCGCCATATATCTCGGCTTGTTTGTGGCCTGTGCCACATATGGAGCCCCTGCATGGTGGGAGGCAGCCACGACTGTCCTGGGGTCTCAAAAACTCTTCTCAATACAGCGTTGTATGATGCGATGCAGGTTTGATTAGGTTCACCCCCTCTTGACCTGATTGTCACACAGCGTGCTGTTGCATTCAGGGTAAGAAGGGATTTGAGTGTGTCATTGCTGCGGAACGATTGGATTTCCGACGATGATGTGGAGAGGGAGGGAGATCTAGGGAGCAAGAGGCTTCTAGATGATAGGGTTAGGCGTAGGTGGCAAGAAAGTTGGCAGCAATGGTCCCAACGGCGGAGTGACGTACGAGTGCATTCGGGACGTTGGGCACGTTGAGGATAACCCAGACTTCAGATTTTGTCTGAGTCTGGGTTTTCTGCTTACGGGGCATGGGCTTCTGAATGCATTTTTGCATCAGAGGCACCTATCGGACACGTCGGGGTGCATTTGTGGGGCGGGGTCAGAAAATTGGTCGCATTTAATTGCGGGGTGCCCGATGTACTCGGACATTAGGGATCTGGGTGGTATGGGGATTAGCTGGACTGATGGACGATTAGATGTTGGTGGTGTGATCTCCACTAGTCGGAATACCGAACAGTTAGGGTCGTTTGCGCGTGAACTATTTAAGCGGCGAAGGCGGTTAGCTGGAAATTAGGGTTAGTTTTTGTATGAGTGGTGTGCGTATGTGATATATGTATGGGGTCCAACCCCTGGCCACCAGTCCAGAACAGTATGGAAGCTTCGTAGCTTCGGCTACGAGGTCTGACCGGAGACTTAGTTCTGGTACCACGGGGAGCAGGAGCCCTTGGAGGTAACACATTGATTTGATCCGCTGTGCTTTTGAGCGCCGTGGTGTAAGGCTGTCGTCAACAGGTACCCACGTTAAACACACTGGGCGTTGTCAATAGTGACGTGAGAGCCAAGTCGCGAGTGTTACAACCCTTTGTTTGATGACAGGAGATATTTCGCCTTGCCCTCCCTGGGACCGCATTTGCATTACGTCAGGGTGGCGTTCCATTTTTCTAATTGAGAGATTTACATCTGCGCACCTGCGTCCAGGTCCCGCTTTTTGCTGCGAAATTCTTGATAGTTTCCCAGTTTGCTTCACTCTCCACTCATCCCATCTTTGTTGTCATGTTGTTATTGTATCTTTCCTTATTTGTTGTATTGCGCTCTTGTTATTTTCGGATGACTTCTTTAGCTCAAACAGCTTTTTCCTTTCATATGTTAGAAGGTCAATTGGGGCATTATCGCTTATAACTAATATTGCATCGCCTGATACTGTCCGATAGGTTGATGCAACTCTGACGGCTGCGGTGCGGTGCACTCTGGCCATTACCTTACGCCGGTTTTCCTTTTTAAGCGCGTCTGCCCAGATCTCGGCTCCGTATAGTAAGACGCTGATTGTCGTCGACATAAGGAGCTTTCTCTTTTCTTGGCTGGGGCCTCCTATGTTGGCCATTAATCGGCTTAGTTAAGAGGTGATCTTCGCTGCCTTTCCTGTGGCGTGCTGGATTTGTACCCAGAAGGTTAGTGTGGGGTCCAGTCTTACGCCTAGGTAGTTTACTGCTATCTGTGTCGTAAGAATATCCGTGGTTGTGCATGCTTATCTCGAGAGGTATGTGCTTGTTTGTTAGCAGTAGTAGCTCTGTTTTCTCCGTAGCGAGCTGGAGGTTGTGTGTGTCGAGCCATGATTGCGTCCGTATCATGACCTGGTTCAGCTTTCTTCGCGCTTCTTCTGTATCCCTTGCTGTGATTACTGCCGCAATGTCGTCCGCGTAGCCAATTAAATATGATTCGTCCGGCATTTCTAGTTTCAATATAGCGTCAGAGCTAATTTTCCATAAGTTTGGTCCTATAATGGATCCTTGTGCTGCTCTTGACGTAACCGCTATCTGTCGTGACCCTTCTTTAGTTTAATACAGCAGTTTTCGGTTGCTAAGGTAGCTCCGCACCCCACCCCTGGGGTAGTCGGGTATCTTGAAGCTTTTTTTCGGGAACGTGGATCATGTCCACCTAGCACTGTTAAAGGCGTTTCGGACATCTAGAGTCGCATTTTATGGCTCCAATAGTTGATCTGACGGGTCTGAAGCCATGTTGTCTAGGGGACAGACCTCCAGCTTCGTTAATAGCTGCTTCGAGTCTGGGTTTTATTAGGCTTTCGTATAGCTTTCCCGCTGTATCAAGTATGCATAGTGGGCGGTATGCTGATGGCGAATTGGGGTCTCCTTTTTCTTTACTGATTAGCACCTGCCGTTGCTTTTTCCATGGTTCAGGGAACATTCCGGTTTCAAGGCAGGCGTTGAACATGTTCAGTAGTACTGCCGGGCGCTCTGCTGCGATTATTTTGAGGATTTCTGCTGGGATCCCGTCCGGGCCAGGTGATTTGTTGGCCTTGAGCTAGCTAGCGGCTAGCTGCAGCTCTTGAAGGGTGAACTGGGGATTTGCGCCGATCTTAGTGTTTGTTCTGGATCACTAGCCCTGCTTTCTTGTGAGGAGAATAGTGCGTTCACGATGTGATCCATTTTGACAGCGGCTAAGTTAGATGGCTTTACTCGAGCGCCGAGTTTCTTCATAACGACTTTATATCCGAGTCCTCAGGGGTTTCTGTTTATATCCTCGCGTCGCCATCGATGGCGTGCTTCAGCTCCTTTTTTGCTGTTTTGTATTGTTCGGCTTCTTCGGGTGCGGCTCTTCTGCGGATGGATCTCGTGTAGGATCTGCGAAGGCGGAGGCATGTGCGTCTGAGTAGGGCGATATTTTCAGTCCACCAGTAGACTGATGCCTTATGTTATCTGTGAGAAGCCTTGGGCAATGATTTTTTACAGGCTCTTGTTATATTAAACATTGTGTGCTCGACAATTTTTCTTGCATTTTTTGGGGAGCTGCTAGATGGGTTTTGGTCGTCTATTGTGGAGATCAATTTCAAAGTATTTAGCTTCGAAATGTTCCACTTCCGTGTTACAGTCATTTTCCTGTACTGATTAGCGCTTGTTCCTGTATCGATAGTGAAGGAAATGTACCCGTGATCGCTGCCAGTGTAGTCCTCCAGGACTTTCCATTTCTTTATTGAGCCTGCCAATTACTGTAAAAAGGTCGCATTTGGCCCAGACAAAACCATTGCCGTTCCCTTTGTCTACAGTGATGGCGTTACTCCCTGGTGGTAGCCATATAGCGGCTAACGAGCTGCTATCTTCCAGCCAGGTACCTTTCTCTTTCTTTTTGTATTGCTCGCTTATGATGATTAACTCGTAGGCGTTCTCCATCACCATTTGCGAGAGTAGTGCGTCAGCAGCCTTGCATCTATGCATATTGGCCTGTAAGATATTCATTTGTTTTGGTATTTCCTATATACCATACATTTTGCGGAACCCGGGATATGGTCAACTTTTTCGTGTTTAGCCTCCACGCAGAGGCAGCATGAGGGAGGCTTTGTGCACTCTTTCATTTTGTGACGTGGTTGGCCGTATTTTATGCAAGCCCCTTGTCCTCTTCTATCGGGCCCTTTGCAGTCCCAGGTTAATTGCCCTGGTCCAAAATAGCGAAAGCATCTTCTTGGTGTTTCTTTCAGTCGAAGCCTGCAGTTTACCCAGCCGATTTTTATGTGTGCTTGTCGCATCAGTGCCCTGACCTGCTCTCTTGTATTAGGTGCTGTTATGCTTTTTTTACAGCCTCTGCTACTTCCTCTTTTGTTGAAAGGAAGTCGAGGTCTCTAATATCTATTGTGGCTTTTGATTTAAGGTCGGCAACGGTAGCGGATTCTCGGAGACTCGTCTTGAGTGCCTCACAGAAACTGGCTTTTGTGGATTGTCCCCTCTCCAGCTCCAGTAGTAAAGCCCCTGCTCTTGTTTTGCGGATCCCTTTGATTTTCACCTCTGCTTCTCTGAGGTTAACCTTGCTACGGATATTCTTGAGGACCTCGGCGTAGCAATTTTCTTCTGCTGGCTTAATGATTACGGCCTCCGATTGTCGTTTGGGCCTGCTTTTTGCTCTCTGGTTTAAGGCGGTATTTCTCCCTTGTTGTCTTCCTTCTTTTGGGTTTTTGTTTTCCGTTCCTTCTATTGCGAGTATCTCCCTTGCTTTTTTGGGCAAGACTTTCTGCCACTGGCCGCCTTTTCACTTCTTGGTCGCACTGTTTCTGGAGGCTCCACTGGGCTTGTCGCTCGCCGCTTCGACGTTGTTGGCTCTGTGGTCGTGATCCGTCTGCTTAGAAGTCAGCTTCATTACGTCGAAGAGTTCGTCCAGCTGTGCCGCTCCGTTGACATAAATATTAATAAAAGATACGGCAATAATTTACCAAATACCAAACGAGGTTTCAGACAAGGCGACTCCCTTTCGTGTGACTTCTTCAAAGTATTTCTGGAGAAAATAATTCGAGCTGCAGAATTATACAGAAAAGGTACCATCTTCTACAAGAGTGTGCAACTGCTGGCGTATGCTGCTGATATTGATCACTGACTGTTGACAGTCATGACTGCGAAGTGGTAGATAATTTCGTCTATCTTGAAACCAGCATCAACACCAATAACAACGTCAACTCGAAATCAAACGAATAATATCTCTTGCCAGCAGGTGCTACTTCAAACTAAGTAGGCAATTGAGAAGTAAAGTTCTGTCTCGACGAACAAAAACAAAACTCCATAAGTCACTCATTATTCCCGTCCTGCTATATAGTGCAGAGGCATGGACGATAACAACATCTGATGAGTCGAAGTTACAAGTTTTCGAGAGAAAAGCTCTGCGAAAGATTTATGGTCATTTGCGCGTTAGCCGCGGCGAATATCGCATTCGATGGAACGATGAGCTGTATGAAATACTATATACGACGCCATTGACATAGTTTAGCGAATGAAAAGACAGCGGCTACGCTGGCTAGGTCATGCCACGAAAACACTACAGCTCTAAATGTATTCGACGCAGTACCCGCCGGGGGAAGCAGAGGAAGAGGAAGAGCTTCACTCCGTTGGGAAGACCAAATGGAGAAGGACCTGGCTTCGCTTGGAATCTCCAATTGGCGCCACCTTGCGAAAAGAAGAAACGTCTGGGGCACTGTTGTTAACTCGGCTATAACCGTAAACGGTTTCTACGTCAGTAAAGAAGAAGAAGAATTTATCTTCAAGATATAAAAAATAAATAGTTAAAGAAAATCATAATTCAACAGTTGTAACCCAAGCCGGCAATATAGTTCACAAAAGCCATACAAAAATTTAAAAAAAGACAATAAATAATACTTAATTTATAATTTTGATACAGTAACAATGGAAAAATGTATAACACACCTATTTTATTCCATTAAAATAAATAAAAAATTAAAAGAAGATCCATAGATTTTATACGTACCAGCGGAAATGAATTTATGTCCTAGCAAAAAAATATTGACTAATAAAATTAGCAATTAAAAAAAATAGTAATCAACATACTTGTATTATTAGAAACAAATTGATGAATGAATAACAAAATTAATATATTAATCAATATAACAAACATAATTGAAAAATTTATAAACATAATATACGAATGAAACTAAGTAATATCACTTTTAAATATAGAATTTAAAGTAGAAATTATAAAACCATAATTAAATAATACGGCTTATGTGAAAGCCAATAATCAGTTTAACAGCAAATAGTACATTTAATAAAATATAACTACTCTTGCAAAAGCAAACGGAATATTGTATAACTCTAATTTTATAACAAAAAAATAACTCAAATTAGAAAATATATTGTTATTAAAATCTATAAAGTCAAAACAAGTAAGGAAGGGCTAAGTTCGGGTGCAACCAAATATTTTATACTTTTACAACATGCAAGAATCAAAGCCAGGGAAATACTTTAATGTTTAAAACCAATAATATAGAATAAAGTCAGTAGGATGTTCGAAAATCCTGATATTAGTTATATAGGGTCTAGGCCAAGTTTCCGTTCAAATTTATTTGTAGGGACAATGATATACTGTTATGAGAAAACAAGTTTTTTTATTTTCATTGGGATAACTCACATATTGGCCAATACTTGCGGTACAAAGTCTCCCCGAAGTTCGAAAATTTTATATTAGTATATGGGGGCTACATACAGGCATACCATTATAAGAGAAGGATTATGCTTTAATTACAGTTATATATATCCCACATTGACATACATTTTCGATCAAAATTCAACTATAGATACCGGGGTTTAAATATTCGGTACCTAGGGGCTTTTACAGTTTTTATTGGATTTGAAAACTTTTTGGTCAAAAGATGGCACACACTAAAGACATTATTCGTGCAAAGTTTTATTCCGTTGAATTAATTGCTTCTTGATTTGTGTACTGAAACCTGAACGAATCAAGTGGAATTTAAAATTATGCTATATGGAAAGTAGGCATAGTTGTTGTCCGATTTCGTCCATTTTCACAAAGTGACATAAGAATGTAAGAGGAATGCCACGTATTAAATTTTTTTCGAAATCGGTTTGGTCAGGTCCTGAGATATGGAGGGCCGTGCGCACTTTTTCAAAAAAATTTGCCCACAGGTGTCCCTTGCCCCTACGATTCTCTTTACCAAATTACAGCTTTATATCTTAATTTAATGATTAGTTATGACACTTTATAAGTTTTCGGTTAATGGCGATTTGTGAGCGTGGCAGTAGTCCGATTACGCCTATCTACGAAATCCATTTTTTTTTTGTATTAAGGAACCAACATACCAAGCTTCATCAATATATCTCAATTTTTACTCAAGTTACAGCTTGCACAGATGGACGGTCAGACAGACAGTCAACCGGATTTCAACTTTTCACTTATCTTAATTAGTTTTAAGAAATACATACAACCGTTAGGTGAACAAAACTATTCTAATTATTTTAATTTTATGTAATAGCGTCGAACGAGGACATTCGAATTTAAGGATGGAGGAGTTATCACCAAATAAGCTATTCCAAAGTAAACATAAGAATTTCTCGAATTAAATATAAATGGAAATACAATTCTGTTGGTAAAAGTGCTGACCAATTGTTTTGTATTCCTGTGGAACGAAATGTTAAACGTTTCCTATAAAAAATAGTGGCAGCATTGATTTTGCTTAACAATAAGCAAATTAGACTTAATAATCAGTAGTAGTTCGAAACTCAATAAAGAAGCTACGCTACAGTAAAAGAATATGGTTTTCCTATAAAAAAAATAGTGGCAGCGCTGATTTTAGAAATTAAGCTTAACATTAAGAAAATTAGATTTAATAATCAGCTGTAATTCGGAACTCAATAAAGGAGCTATTATATTAAAAAACCTAATTTACATAAGTACTAAAGCAAATACCGAGTAGGAAAGCAGGAATAGTTGACCCAATGCACCCATCGCGGAAATTAATATTTCCAACAAAAATATTAACACTTGTCCACTAAGAGGCAAAACTCAAAAATAATTCAAAGGTTTTGTTAATTTCAATTTATTGTTAACCTTATCGCGACTTTTATCACTTTTTTCTATAAACCTTTACCCAAATAAATTAAATGGAGGATTTTAAAATTACATCTGATTTAATCGAATTCGTGGAAGACCACCTCCAGACCCGTCCTACTATATGGTGGAAATGAATCGGTCTATACTCTAGAAAATAAATTAGTTGGACTCAATTCGCTTTATGATAAAGGAAAATAAGTATATAATGCTATTCGCAGAATCTCCCGCGATACCCGAAAAACCATCGATTTTAACAAAGTGAAAGATATTCTTGTATATAAAAATGTTATCAATGGGAAATTTTGGTCGACCAATACGAAAATAAAAAAATGCAGGTAAACACTCAATTGAAAACACTTTTAAACCAGCCAGGGTAAATTAAAAAAGAGGCCGTGATATTAAAACCCTGCAACGAGCTGTTAATAATTTTTTAACCAATTTAAAAAATCTTGAAATTGATACAAAAAGCTGCGATCCGATGTTGTAGTTCGAAACTCCCTAAATATACTTTAAAAACCTTTGAATATACCCTCATTGTTAAATTTCGACAGTTTCTTGACCCATAAACATAAAGCCCTCGAATCTGTGAGGAATTTCAAGACTTCTGTAGCAAAACAACACTCACTCCATCTTGGCATAGAAGAAAAAAAGCTGAAAAAAACTCCATTAGCTGGGCACTCAAATCACCAAAAAGGTATTAACAACACTACTCAGAGATAGAAAGTTGCAAGCTCTAGAGAAAGCAACACCCGATTCGAGATTGTTCACAATTTCTCGCCATGAGTGTTGAGACACGTTTCCACAAAAATGGGTCGTTGAAAAGTACTCAACAATAAAAGCAAAAATTGCTCTAAATATTCGTGGAGAACAATAAAAATGCAGAAATCGCGAAATGTTTAAATATGTAAAAGTCGAAAGCGGTTTTGAATTTATTGGAAAATCTGCAAGAGGATGGAAAAGCACATAGTAGCAGCCGGCCAAAAACGGTAATACCTAGGCAAAAAAGGCAATTTTGCGCGTAGCATAAAAGACAAATCGCCGAAAAAGGTGGTGTAAAAAAAATGTTCGCAATGTACAAAGAATTTTGAAAAACCCCGATACTATAAATGTCCAAAAATTGATCAGGAAACCACCACACTCAGTGAAGCAAGATTGAAGTTTGCTGAAAGTCATATCAAAGGGAAGAAAGATGGCGCCTTATGCTGCTTATGATGACAAAATTTAATTTATATGCTTGGTCTTACTATTATCACGATTTAAGAAAGGAAAGTCTTTTCCTGAGTCGCCGTCAGCATGGAGCGGGATGTGTTATGAGTTGGGCTGGAATAGGTTGTCGTTGGGAAACTGAAATAAAATTTGTTCCGTCAAAAATAAACAGCCCAAACACTTTGATTGGTAGTGAAGTAGTACATCAGATACAACAATTTACAGACTGACCTACGATGGTCCAGCAAGATAATGCGGCTATGCATACTGGCAGAGTAGTCAAATACTTCTTTGAGGACAAAATGTGTACATAGCCGTATTAGATTTGGCGCTTGGTAATAATCTGGTCGACAGCAGATTTTCCAGGTTCAAGCCGCACTGATAAGATCCATTCATTTTGTTAACGGTGCGTATATTAAGGAGGTTTATCCCACGGCATTCCTTCTCAGACATCTCAGTAAAAAGATAGACGAAAGTCCAAATCATATGTTATATTTCATTAAAACGCCTTAATAAGTTTTTTTTTTATAATTTTCGACTCGACAGTTTTTTTTTTTTCAAGAATTAGTAGTATTCTGCTATCATGTGACATCTTTCTTCCATCACTTCTAGATGAACAACTCTTCCTGTTTCTCACTATACTTTCCAATATTATCAGAAAAATTATCCACATTATTATGGAGATAGTCTAACTTGACACTCAAATTTACTCCCAGATAAGCATATTTTGCGCTATTTCTTCATAAATGTCCGACTATCAACACAAACCGTTTCCAAATTTCCGAATCAGTTATAACATTGATATAATTTGCTTGTTTCATTAATTATCATATTCAACTTTTACGTAATAAGTTCGGAATTTTTTTTTACAAATATTACTAAAACATCTTTCCTAACATGATCTCTTATTAAATTACAGAGTTCATTTTGAGAAAAAAAACTTTGGCGTAGTTGTTCCACCCTATTATTCACATACATTGGTAGAATGCACTGATATCTGGGTATTTGGTGAGGCCATTGTTTCTAAGTTGTCCATACTTTTGAAACGCAAAATGAGATATCCATTGAGGGGAATAGATCATTTTATAGACTGTAATTCTAGATATCTCCACGTTTGACTTTTAGAAAACCTTTTCCCATAACACCGTGAAACATTTTTGGGATTATTGTCTGGGAGGTGAGAAATTCCAAGTCAGGGTGATGGCACTAGGTCAGTATAGTAAAACCCTCAAAGGGTTTGGCGTTCGTATGTGTCAGTTTTTTTTTAAATTTAAAATTTAAAAGGACGTTAAAAAGGGTTTGGCGTTCGTATGTGTCAGTTTTTTTTAAATTTAAAATTTAAAAGGACATAAAAAAAACTGACACATACGATCGCCAAACCCCTTGAGGGTCGTATTCTTGATAATAATAATAATAATTACTCTCCTCCTGTTGCACTAGCTTCGGATTTATTGTGTACCATCATTGTTATTATATATGTATGTTTTTAAGTGATTCTATGCCTTAAATATTAAACACCTACACTTTATAAAAATATAATCTTACTTACTTTATGTCCACCATCTCCGTCTTGCCATAGAGGTGCAAATGAATATCCGTTCAAAAAATTTCGAAATTCAACGGTTTTATTCCCTTTCTTAAAATTTCATCTTCACTTCAGATCGTTAAAGCTTTCTCAATTATCACGACAAAGAACGACTGTTTCTTTCTACATATATCGTTACTATACTGGTTTCAAAATGGGGAATCCCAATTTATTTCCGATAAATGTCGATAACGCACAATAACAACAATGCCACAGAACGGCTATTCTTATTTCGTTTTAAGTGCGACACGACATGGCAGCACGACAGTGAACTGTAAATGGCGTCGTGAATCCTTCTACATGAACATTTGTAAGCAGCCAGCGACATAACAATGGCCGGCATGTACACAAGACAACACAGCTGTCCATTTTGCATGTACACAATCACGCTGTGGCCATACTAATACCCTTCACTTCAATGAAATTTTAATATTTGGTTCAAAGTGAAATTTTTTAGGTAAATTTATTTGTTTTAAATTATCAATTATTACAAATGATATAACAGAGCTATTTTATGCTTTCATTTGTAAAATAACGTCAGGTTTGTTAGAGCTTCGAATAATTTAACTTATTAGTGGCATCACTCCTCTGTCGGCAAATTTGAAAATATTTTCAAGTTAACGAGAGCGACAACTGACGGCCTGCAGTCATGTAGTCGTGCAGCTGTCTAAAAACTGTGTCCATAAGAACGTGTGTATTTTTATATCTGACAGATGTCGCTTGCAGTCTGTCGCGCTCTAAGTGTTCAGCTTTTAAAGCAATAACGACAGCGGTAATAGAACCGACTATCTTCGTGTCAATAAAAACCAAAGTAGTAATAAAAAACCGGAATTCGGTCGACAATCAACAAACTTTTCTTATAGCATTTGCAATTTGTTTCCAAATTAAACCACTAGTCAACTAATAAATAAAATTATTATAGTACATTAAAATTTTCATAAAATAAATGTATTTTTATGTTAAATATTCTGTGACAATCACGCAAAATTCATATGGTAAATTAATTAATATAAAAATATCAAAATTGTATGTACAGTGCGTATTCAAGATGTCAACCAATTCCAACATTTTTTCATAGTTTTAAGCTAGTAACAGTAAATATAATTTAACTAAATTGAAAACTATGAATTTGGCTCAATTACAATATATTTTAAAGCGAAAATGAAGTAAATGATTCATATTGCATTTTTCATATAACAGATTTAGAATCCCTAAAATGAGCACATATGTATATAAATTGCTTAATTTGTTTTTTAACAGCACACTGCTTTATTTAAACGATTAGCCTGCAAAACGAGTATTATTGGTGTAGTATATAACTCTTATCAATTTTATATGAAACGAGAATTAGTCGAAACGAAAGATTTATAGAATATATATGACATGGAGCATATCTATCATTCGATTTTGTTAGAGGACTAGTACAGTTTAGTAAGGCCAAAGCACTCATTAACGAACTCTCAATTACTGTGTTTGACAAATATTTCAACGGTATCTAACAGGTCTAAATTTTCAACAAGTGGCTCAACAGAATCTCGAACCGATATGGTTGATTTAGCTGTCATTGCGATTTTGTTTTTTCGTTTCATTTCCATCAACATCTTTCTTTGAGATTCACGTTTCAAAGCCGCGGCCGATGGGACTGATTTTGTTTTCGAGTCATTTCCATTAGATGTACTAGCTTTTGTCTTTTGGCTGACAGTCTTTATAGTTTTTGGTTGTATTTTGAATATTTTGTTGGATTCACTAGGTGGAATTTCCGCCGGTTTCTAGAATTATATGTATTTAATTAGATATATTTGCAAATTAAGGATTTTATTTTTGTACCTTCCAATTGTTTTGTCTTAATACTTCTATTTCATCAAATATAGAATTGATATGATCAACTTGCAAATTCACCATGTCCCAAAATCCTTGAAGATCATCATTTGTAGTTGGGAATTTTTCTTGTGGCGATGAATTCAAATTATTGTGACAAAGACCTACAATGTAATATATACACATATGTTAACAAAACAAGGTTTCGTTTATTGAAAGATATATAAATAAAAATTTTCAACCGAAACATATAAATAAATTTTAAATGCAATATTTCTTTTTTCCTTCTAATAACTTATTGGTCATCTTGTTGTATATATAACGAATATATACATATATTCTCTCCACTGAGCCTTGGATAAACAATATTTCTTCATAAAAGAACCGACGAAAAAATACCGAACTGAACTTAAGTCACATCAGTCACTTATCCATAAACTCTCTTAGTAACCGTTCAATAGCTTGCACTCATATGTAATCCTCAAAGACGTTTTTGGCAATGCTCTTAAAGATAGGACACAGGTTAAAACCTGCCTGAACACCGCACTTTCGAAAGTGACAATATGGCTCCTGATAACCCGTGAATGCCCTTGTCATAATACTTGGTGCACCAGTTCAGAAAAATAGCACACAATCTCCAAGAAGTGTCTGCAAAATGACTTTCGTTAAAATCAATACAGTAGGTGTTTGCTTGAAACAAATCAGGCACGCCACCTCCACCACCTCCTTGCACGCCCGCTCACACCAACTCATCTAACAACGCATTTGAAACGCCATTTGTGTCATCATTAAGTAGATATTAAACAACATCTCGAACCTTGCTTTTAACCGTTATAAATTGCGATCTTATATCTTACTTTGTTCAGTTTTTGCTAGCTCTATCAGTACAAATATTTTCTTATGAAAATTCGCTGATTGTAGAGTAACTATAGTATTCTATTCTATTCTACTGTGGGCTCGCTTGCAGCAAAAATGAGTTTACATAATATTCCATTTCTCGAATTCATTAATAAATTCCGATATTTCACTTCTACTTATTAAGCGTAAGTAAAATCTAATACCAAAAAATAAAACGGTGGAAAAAATTAATTTACCTTCAAATTGCTTCATCTTTTGGGACACCAGCAATCGAGCTTTGCCATAAGCTGAACGCAAGAAGCCTAAGGTGTCCTCTGAAACGTCGGAATTGTTCTGAAAACATTAAATACTGTTAGATAAAAGTTTTGAATTTTCGTGCTGAATAAAATTCACTAACATAATTAAGATTTTAGAACTAAAAACAATTTAAGAAATCAAGGAAACTTTAGGCACAAATAGTGGAGTCATAACATGACATCTATGTGCTTTTTGAGCGAATTTTGCCATTAAAAAAAAAAAACAAAAACGTCCGCCAATATAAAATGTGTTCGTGATAAAAGTTAAGTTACTTAAACCGATTTTCTATATAGTTACGTTTGTCTGAGAACATATTTTTAGCTTATAGTTCTTCTGAACCTTTTCTCTTACAATGAATTATTACGAACCCTGCTGTTCATAGCGTTGTTACTTCTTGTTAAATGGAAAAAATTTCAATTGCAAATGTAATGTCAATTATGTACATATATTCCATGTTTCAAATGTGTTAAAAAGTCCCCAAAGCCCTAATAACCGAAGGTATTGTTTAGATTTAGAGTCTTTATATACTATATGCTGCCATACAAACTGACCGATCAAAGATATTGTAAAGAATCTTTTGTATTTGTATAATAATATACATATATATATATATATATTTATATGTATAAATGAAACATTTTTTGAGTTGTAATGGAGCATTATTAAATTGTTGCCATATGAGACAATATTTTCATCGAGAAAAATGAAAAATAAAATATTTCCTAACTACCAAATTATAATAAAGAGCCCTTAGGTACAATTATAAATATTGTTGTAATCATATTGGCAAAACATCATACATAATATAAAAGAAATATCCCTACATATATATGCTTAAATCTTTAAAACTACTCAACGGGTTTTGATGCGGTTTTTTAACAGATAAAGTGGTTGAAGAGGAAGGTTTATATGTACAATAACATCTAATAAATAGTGGAGAAATGCTGTTTATTTTGAGGTTTCTAATGTAATGTAAATAATTATATTTTTTCCGCTTACATCGAAAACTCATTCTGAACCCTACGAGATTTATCAAAATATTGTACTCTCTTAGGGATATCACACAATAACAATTTTTTGTAATTTACTTTTTACGACAAATAATGGCTAATTTTCGAAGCGATTTTAGCTAATACAGCATTAATCCTTATACAATTACATAATATGGATCTATATGGCCCTGAATATTACAGACTTCAAATTAGCGATACGTAGCACTTGTGGCGGGAGCCTGTCTAATATTTAAATGGAAACGATGCAGTACAATTTCAAACTGATCCTTCCTTTAAAATAATACAATTGCTAAATATTTAGAATAGTAGAAAAGAAATGCAACCGAATACGCAGTGCAATGGATTATAACTGGCTCAGTAATTAGTCGACGAATATTATACCACGTGCATTCCTAAAGACTGATGTCATAATCTGGCCAGCCGACTTTTCCTTCTTTCCACTTTGAGAACCGGTTCATCATCTGCAGTCCACTAGAATGACTGTTGATTCGATTCAGTGTAAAATGGTGGAACCATGTTTCCATTGTCACACACCGACGCAAATTTTCGGTTTTATTTCACTGAAAGAGTACTCAAATACTCCTCAGAATCAGCAATTCGTTGAATTCCCTAACGCAGAGCCCAATTTCAATAACATTTTCCCCAAAAAGCAATGCTTTATTAACACACAAATTGCTTTATGATCCTTTCTTTGTAAACTAACACGAAATGCTTCACAAAAATGCTACATCCCATTAGTTAATAGTTATAATCTAACTAATAGAAATCATATAGATGGTAGTAGTATTATTATCTACAATATGTGTCAGCCACAGTAAAGCGTGGACGGGTCCTCTGGTAATACATATTTTACCCTTTTCATCTATTATTTGAAAAATACATTTTCATAAAATATTAAAAAATCCGAGTATTTTTAAATTTTTCAATTTTAGTAAATTATTAAATTTAAAACGGTCGTATACATGTAAATAAATTATAAAGTATTAATAGTATGTTAACAAAACAAGAGCGTATATATTTTAAGTGTATGATAAAATTTCAATTTTTTCTCAGAGAAAACACAAACATATATAATACTAAGCCGCAAACGACCAAATCGAATGACTAATACAATGCTTCAGTGTCTGAATATATGCAGTTTTCGTCGTAAGGTAAACTAAATGTTTCAGAACCTTCTCATAGTAGTTTTTGGTTAAAATAAGGTGTCAGTTCAAACTTTTTTGATGTTTCAGCATCACAAAACACTTAAATATCTGTGTCTGGTTACTTAAACCCAAATGTCGTGGGTAAAAGATAACCAAGCAATACAATACATAGAATATAAACTCAAAAAAAAAAATGATGAAAATAAATATTAATACATTGTGTTCCATACAATGTGATACTGTCGAAGATTAGTCAATTAATTAATTGAAATAATAATAAAATAACAGGGCGAAATTAAATATACTTACAGACAAGTCATCAGCGTATCGTTCTGCTTTATCAGCCAAAGCTAAAAGGCGACTTTGTTCGTTTTTCAGCAAATGAAGAAAGTAATTGCCATCTTTCTGAAAGCATTCTATTGTTGGATCATTTAAATTGGATTTTACCGCAATTTTGTATTGCATATTGTCTTTATTTTCTGAATGTTCATTACTTATTCCATATATAGATTTCGGAATTTCTTTACGATCCACTTCATCTATTAATACTTCTACTGTCTCTGTTGTCTCATTTTCCGAACTTAAGTTCTTTTGAGGAGAAATTCTTGCTTGGTTTTTTTTAGGCGAAATTATGGGTAACTGAGCACGAAACTCTTGGCTTAAATGACGTAATACAGGTAAATCAACTGTGTTATTATTAAAGGTTGAAATTTCGGTTGCTGAAATAACTTGCCGAGGAGAATTTGTTATAGTTGCATTTAATTTTTTTCTGAACTCGGAATAATCTTTACTTGGAGTAAGTTGTTGAAATTTTCTTGCCAGTTCTGATGAACCAGCATCATCACGTTCCCGTGGGTTCGTACAAACGAAAGTGCTACGTACTTTTTTTGGACTATAAAAACCTTGTGCTAACGCAGCAGGTCCATATAACCGTTCCACTCGCTGTTGAATAAAACTAGTATTGCGAATATCCTCCTGCCATTGTAAATCACAGTGTTCATTGTTTTCAGCATTATTAGACACGAAATTGTTAGAATGCCCATTAGTTGCCGTAGGTTTCATATTAGAAACGTCACCTTTACCATCAGCCATTTGTAATAATATTGGTGGAGCCAATGAATTGCTTTTTTTACAATACTGAATGCTATTTGACGACGGGCGGATGGGGGACACCTCGCGTGATTTATTTATATCTTGTCGTATTTTCGAATCATAAGTTGTAAGATTAGAATACCCATTCACACAACAAGCCAGATTGAGATAACTTGGCTTTTTGTCTGAACTTGAATCAGTCTGACAAGCGACTTTATTCGAATTCGAATTCGGATTGGATGAATTTAATAAGGCACATGTTGTGTTGACATTTGTAAGAGGCTGTTTCAACACCATATGCGACTCAGGACCCATAAAATTCTTGTTGATTTCATGAAAAGTCTGAACCGAACATCGCTCTCGTATATTTGTGGTAAATTCTGTGGTTATGTCTTTAATAGAAATCGGTGTTGGAAAATTTAAACTCCCACTTGTATCTAGAATATTAAAGTTATTCAAAACATATTTAAGTATTTAAAGAATCGAACTCTACTGTATTTAACTGAACTAATGTATTGTAAATATTTATAACTGTACCTGACACGTCCGTAGAATCAGCGTCGACGTCAAGAGAGCAGCTGCCGATTGAGTCCACACTTCTATCCATATCAAATTATAAATGCTTTAAAATAATTTTAATTTAAAAAATGCATAACTTTAGAAGAATTAATCATCGAATTATTTTGTAGATGTTTAAAAAAACTGACTACTAAGTGAGAAATTTTAAATTCGAATATTTTTGTGTACATATTACATATTTATATTGAACTTTCCTGTTTTCAGAATAAATGAATTCAATAACTGGTTATTTTAACATTTATTTCTATTCTTATTTATTTTCTTGCATAGTTGAATTGAAGAACGGGATATTATTTTATAATTTATCACTTTAACCATAGACCTTAAAAGTCTATTAAATTTAATTTGCAATATCTTATGGTATTTGGATGAATTATGGATAATGTATACAACTGAGTTTGATCTAATTATATTTTTTTTAATAATGTCCATATAATCGATTCAACTTTAACTGTTTTCTCGCTCAACGAGAGCACCAGAAGAATGAGTATATGAATATGTTTGCTGTGAGTGAAAATGCGAAACATCAGTAATTTCCCAGGATTCCTAATCCGGACTGATCCATTAAGTAAAGTAACAATCGACCTCTAATGGTTGAATGTCTTGTATAGTTGAACATTCATTAACAATATACTTTAGAATAATAATATTTCAAATATTAACGAAATCCTGTACTTTTTGTTAACACCCACGTAGATCATGTAAAGCCTAATAATATGTTACAAAATATTATATATCTATATGATCAAAGTAATTACCTTAATGTTTATGAAGGCAATGAGCATGTCAAAGAACTATTTGATATGAAAATTTGTCGAGCTCAGAATATTTCGCTACACATTTGCTGAAATTTGATTGATGCAGTGAAAGGGAATAAGCTATACAAAAAAACTGTTTAATAATGATAACTATTGCTATGTAGGAATTCCACAATATTTGCAAAATAACATACCCCAATACTTATTCTTGCTTATTTTGAAAAAGAAATATTACTTCGTGAATTGGTATGTTATGTTGCCCACTTCGTAGTAATCGAATAACGCTACTCAAGATATTTTAAATGAGTAATTTAGCTAAACGTCAAATTTACGCGAAACAAAACAAAAATAAAGATTAATATTTAATGTTTTTTTTTTTTTAAATTTTTTCCTTCCATATCAGAATTTTCATTAACTAAATCTTAGATAAATACATTTAGCTACTTTACAGAACCATGTAGTAGCAGATGGTAAGTGGTAATTCCGGCTGTAAAATAAAACAATCGAAAGGAAATGTTGTGGGGGTGTGGTACACTAAAAACAAGCCACACGCTATAATTAGTTAATATATTCCTAATGACATACCGAGGGTCTACAAAAATAACTAATATTCAATAGATTTTGGCTTTGTACACTTGTATGGGATATGTCGATAAGATTCTAACACTTTTTAGACACATCCAAAAAAATTGTTGCTTTACAATCGTGAAACAAGTACTTAGATGGAAAACAACACAAATGCACGACAAGAAAGACTCTTTTCAATCGATTTGGTTATTTATCGATAGTAAACCAATAATCTGTCAGCCCTATTCTCATGCCCTCGCAAAAATCACCTCCTCAATATTGTGAGGTTTTTGTGTTCAGTTGTGCTTGTTTTGTTAATTTCAATATTAAGAAAAAAATTCCTCTGCGATTTAGAATAGCATTCCCCAAAATGGGTATGTGCGGATAAAGGAGGCACTCATCAAGAATATATATATATATTAGCTGCCGCTGATACTTACATGGTTTTTGAGATATTTGCATTTTAAGCTTAAAAAAATAAGCTATTTTAAATGCGTGTTTCTCCGATTTATAATGCATATTACACTTAAATTTTTAACTTTTCTATCCATTAACACTTCGCTTATTCGTCTCTAATCATTTATTTTATATTAAATAGTGAAAAAATAACTTTAATTCTATATAAAACTTTAGTTGAAGTCCATTTATTCATAATGGAAAAAATAACAAAAATAAGAGATTATGATGTCAATACTAAATTCATTATCGTGTGATGAGTAATGTAAAAATGATAAATCTTTTAGAATTCTCATTATCTTGATAAATCCCAGTGTTGGATCGGCTAGGGTAACTTTTTTGAAGCGCTGCCGAAGGCCGCCAATGCAGAAAGGAACTCTATGCGGAAAACTAATGTGTTATTTATTTTCTGTCATTGGGGTATTATTTGATTTCTTTATTTCTTTTGGTTCTTCTGCAAAATATGAAGGTAAGGTAGCAGTGACTATTAGTTAGAATGCAACCCTTTTGTTATTCTGTGAACAAAAGTTTAATGTTGAATTAAAGTTATTTTTGCACTATTTAATATAAAATAAATGGTTAAAAATGAATTAGTAAAGTGTCTGTGGATATATAAGTTAAAAATATAACTATAAAATTCATTATAAATGGGAGAAACACGTATTTTAAAGAATTGAATTTTTGAACTTTAAGTGTAAATATCTCAAAAACCATAAGTCAGCGGCAACTATATATATATATATTTTTGATTTTATTTAAATAGAATAAAGGAAATATTCCAAAGGCATTATTTATTATATACATAAGTATTTGCGTATTACATTTGTAAATATGTATGCATGTATGTATTATTTAATACATGTGCGACTAATACATATTTCTATTTAAAAAATATGCTGTAATGTTGCAGCTACTTAGGAGTTGGTCCTTCATATTTTTAAATCCTAAAAAAATTAAATTATTATATTAGGTCTACAACCCTTTGCGAATGGTAGGCACCTTGTCGCGGTGCAAAGGCATGAACTGCAACACAATTCGGCATCTTCCAACCGTTGTTGTTGTTGTTGTTGTTAACGGTTATCTAATCCCCGTTAGGATGGTAAGGGTTACTTGTGTTGTCGTCGAGGTCATCTAACGGTAGGCCCAGGAAACGTGCTGTTTCGACGGGGTCGGACCAAGGGGAGGGGGGTGTTAGATGGGTAGGGTTTGTAGGGCATGCAATGAGGTGGCCAGTGTCATGCGGAGACTCGTTGCATGCAGGACATACATTGGGTATGTCGGGGTCGATTCTGGATAAGTAGGAGTTTAACCTGCTACAGTATCCAGAACGAAGTTGCGCTAGGGTCACTCGCGTTTCTCGCGGCAACTGGAGCTCCTCGTCTGCAATAGGTGGTGGTTTGACTCCAAGAACGCCATTCACGGGAAGGGAGTCGATGAAGGTGTTGATGGCTCCACTGTGAATGGCGGCCAGTGCCTGTCGATAGTTCGTTGCGTCCGAAGTCTGGTCGGCGTACTGTTCGATGTCGTCGACATAGTCGAGGAATGACCTCTTGATGCTCCTGAGAGGCGGTTCCGCTCCAAGCAGATGGCTGCAAGGGTGATTCCTACGGAAACAACCCAGCAGGAACTGCCTGGAGAGGAGTTGATTATGCTCCTTTACAGGTAGCATGCGCGTCTCACTGTGGAGGTGTTCGATGGGAGACATCAAGAGGCATCCCGTCGTGGTCCGGAGTGCTGTGTTGTGACAGGTCTGGAGTTTCCGCTGCGTAGTTGAGGACCGGCCGGCCGCTTGCTTTGTAAGTTGCCAGCAACGTTTCTTTGGCTTTTCCCCATGTGCTGCCGGCTAGCGACTTGAGGATTTTGTTGAGAAGGAGCATAGACTATCGAAGGTTACGCCTAAAATCTTAGGGTTATTGAAAGTCGGGATTTTGACGCCATCGACCGCAATATTAAGTTCAAGTCTATACTCCTTCGTCCAGTTTGTAAATATGGTCGCTGTGGATTTGGTGGGTGAAAGTTGGAGGTTTCGTGCAGTGAGGAAACGAGAAAGGTCGGAGAGGTAGCTGTTTACTTTCGAACACATGCCATCGATTCCATTGCCCGACGTCATTATCGTGCAGTCATCTGCGTACGAGGTTATGGAAACCCCCTCTGGTGGTTGAGGAAGTTTCGAGATATAGAAGTTAAACAGTAACGGGCAGAAGACACCACCCTGCGGAACCCCCTGTTTAACTCTTCTCAGTTTAGATGTTTCACCTCGAAATAATACGGATGACTGACGACCGTTCAAATAGTTCATGGTCCACCTCTTTAGCCCTGGAGGGAGAGTGGTTTTTTCGATGTCCTGCAGTAGCGTTGTGTGATTGACCGTGTCAAAAGCTTTTGACAGGTCCAACGCTACGAGGATCGCTCTTTCGCAGGGTGGTTTCTGGTTGAGGCCACGAATTATCTGGGCGTTTATGACGCTATCCATGCTGGTGGCTGGCTAGGCTCAGGTGGTGAGTGAAGGTCGGGAGTAACAAGGCTTCAAGTGTATTCACTACTGGGGAGAGGAGAGTTATCGGACGATAAGATTCCCCTTTGTTGGCGGGTTTCCCAGGTTTCAGTAGTGGGACCACTCTTCCGACTTTCCACACATCGGGTATTTGTAGAGTGGTGAGCGACAGGTTGAAGACCTTGGTGAGATATTTTACTCCCGTCGAGCCTAGTTGCTTTAACATTAGCATATTGATTCCATCAGGGCCAATGGATTTAGACGATTTTGCCTTGTTGATGACACCCTGAATCTCCTCATTGGTGAAAGTAAGTGGCGCGCAGTTGTTTGGCATTTTGCGCAGCCGTCGGTTAACACATCTCTTAGCTTTGTCTATCCGAAGGGTGCAGTGTAAACTGCCGGCTAAAATAGCTCGCGCACTTCTTCGGGTCCGAAGAGGCATAACCATTGAATTGAACTTCAACTCGGTCGTCATGTCTCCTCGGATTAGACAGAGCTTTGACAGTAGCCCAAAGCTTACTCACACCGGTGGAGAGGTTGCAGGACTTCAGGTGCTCTATCCATTTCGTCCACTTATGTTGATTTACCATACGCCGAATCTCCAAATTGAGATCCCTTATTCGGGGATCCCCGGGATTAGCTAGAACCGCTGCTTCGGCTGGGAAATTGGGGCGGTAATCTTCCAGCCGGGATGAAGGGAGCGGTAGCTGATCACCTTGCGGAATTGACGCTCGCCAACGCATACGTCCGTAGGAATGGGTAGAGCGTTGAAGGTGCTCTCGGTAAATTCCGTGAAGCCGTCCCATTTAGCTTTTTTAAAGTTAAGGAAGGTACGGTTGTCCACGGAAACGAAATCAGGAGGCTTCTCGATCGAGATAATTATGGGCAGATGGTCTGAAGCGAGAGTTAGCATAGGTCGCCAGGTTATACTATTAATCAGACCACCGCTAGCAATGGTAATATCTGGCGAGCTATTACAGGTGCCCATAACTCTGGTGGGGGCTTCGTCATTCATTGTGCAGAATGTCGAACCGTCAATCTGTTCCGCCAGCTCCATCCCCCTGCGATCATTTGACAGGCAGGAATGCCAAAGATTGTGGTGCGCGTTAAAGTCGCCTAGTACCATACGGTTTTTACCACGAAGTAGCGCACCTATATTCGGGTGATATCCTGTAGGGCAACATGTAACTGGGGGATGTATATATTGAATATTTCGAGCTCGATATCGCCTGACCGGATAGCTATGCCCTGACATTCTAGGGTAGTATCCCTCGGGTCGATGTCTTCTTCGATTAGACGGTACTGCACGGTGTTGTGCAATATGAAAGCTAGGCCACCACCACCATCTCGCTCGCGATCTTTACGTATAACGTTGAAACCTGCACAACTCAGAAGATCTGAGCGGCTGTTTAACTTGGTTTCTTGGACCGCAGCTATCGATACACGTTCCGGATTCATAAGTGCAACTATCTCCTCGATCTTACTCTGGAGTCCGTTGCAGTTGAATTGGAGTAGTCTGGTTTATCGCGGGTGTCCGTGGGTGATACTGGGGGTGAGGGAGTGACGTGTAGGTGGTGTTTGTTGCAGCTGCAGAACCCGCAGGGGCGGTTGTCGCGCTGGGGTGTTGGACGGCGACGCCACTGTTGTGAGTTGCGGGGGCAGACTCCTGCAGCATGGGGCAACATAGGATTCACTCCACTCACGTGTGGTGCGCAAGCCGGAACACGTCGGGAAGTGACACCAGCCAGCGCAGGAGTTGCACTTAACTGATGTGACGTTCCGACGTATGACGGCCAGACACACGGAACATACTGTGCGAGGGACCAAGAGTTGCTGATTGGATCTCGCACGAGGATTGGAGCGGGATGAAGGTTGGGGGGGGGGGATAAGTCAGAGAGGGAGCTATGTTGCCTGTTTGAGCTCCTGACCGTTGAAGTCCTCAGTTGGCCACTCAGGTTGAGTGGCGGCGCGGCGCGCGAACTATGTGCAGATTGCACAGCCGTAGAGACTTGTGTCGCAGTATTGCGCGGCCTTGGGAAGTAACGGTGGCCTTACCGCGTCAAGGGGCTTTGGTGCAGCGGACCTTTGAGATTCTCCTTCTAAATAGTAGACCGGGAGGCTCACAATATGGGCTAAACGATCGTTCGAACCAGGTGAGCAACAACAACAATCAAAACATCAACAACAACAGCGAAATTTTTACAAGACGGCATGAAACAGGCATGAGACAGCTGAGAAGCGGGCTCTGAGTAGGAGCAGGGGTAGCAACCCTTCTCCTAACAATGCACGACGCGCAGGTGCCAAGGCATCGTCTGCAACGAGATGCAGAAATCGGAGGCGTCGCCGAGCAACGCAGCCTCGTCGGAGGGACAGAGCAACATAAGGCCAACACCCCAAGAGGCACCCAGTTAATCAAGAAAGAGGAAAAGCGCCCAAATAACTCCTCAAGAGCCACCCAGTTCGAAAAGAGTCAGAGCAGACAAACCACAGGAAGCCTGTGGAAAACGCTCCAACCCTAACCCGTCGCCGGCGAGAACCGTAAGCCGTAAATACGCGGAGGCCGGGAGTAGCATCCGGATGGCGGTGGTGCCCCGCCACTACCCGGCGGAGGCCCTGGGGTCCGAAGAGCAGAAGGCTCTCCAAGACTGCTTTGTAAACGCCTTATTCTACGCCGGCTCCTTTAATAGCATCTACTTCAAGATAAAGGAAATCACACCAAGGCAAGAAGGTTGGAAGTGTCCGGTCGTGTGTATTAAAAGAGGTGAAGAAATACCGCGATTGCACAACATGACGGTATTTTTTCCCGGAGTGCGGACAAGACCTACGACTTCGCGCTTTGTTTGGTAAAAAACCAAAACCTGGGCTTAAGTACCTTGGCGTGGAAGGTCCTAGCGAGCAGCGTTGAGGGGTCAGGGTGGAACCTCAACATAACAATAGATGACGAATTCTACAAATGTGTCAGACAGAAACGATTCCGGTTGAATTTCTGATTCAGTAAGGCAGTAATGAGGCCATGTATTCCCAAGGCAACGCCAAAGGCGAGCCAGGAGCCTGCGACGGGGATGACCGTAGCACGGACTCCATTCGTTACCAGCTCAGCAGCGCATGATGCGACTGCCGCTGTGGTTGCGGGAGAGAGGCACGAGTCCCCCGACGACACCATCTCGGCTGGGCAGGTAGTACCCAACGCCGCTGATGAAAGTAGGAGTAATGAGCTCCCCAAGGAGCAGGAAGGCATGCTTACATTTACCCAAGAGCTTCTGGAAGGGCTGGAAATGCAGGTTGATAGAGAGTGCGGGGACAAGGACCTCTCTCTCATCGAGACGTTATTGTACGCTCCAGCGCGGCATAGAAGTTGCCCAGATGAACCTGCATCACGCATCGGCAGCCTCGGATGTCATGGTGAAGAGGTTCATCTCGGATAACCTGGGCATCCTCTTAATCCAAAAACCATGGGTGTACAAAGGAGAGGTAAGAGGCCTCTTTTCGAAAAAAAGCAAGGTAATCTGGGATCTCTCTAGCGAGAGACCCCGTTCTTGTGTAGTCGTTAGAACCTATATAAACTTCTTCTGTATTTCAGAGTTTCTAACGCATGATCTGGTGGCGGTGGTTTTGCATCCGCCTACTTTCCAAGAGAGACAGCCACAGCAAACCAACCACCTTTGCGACGTGAGGCCGAGCATTGTCATACTGGAGAATGACTTTATCGTGTCTTTCCTCGTACTGTGGCCGTTTTTCTTTTTGTGCTCGGCTCAAACGCATCAATTGCGTTCGGTATCGATCTCCTGTGATGGTTCCACTTGGCTTTAGCCGCTAATAAAATATCACCCCCAGCTGGTCCCACCAAACGCAAAGCATGACCTTGGCGCCGTGAATGTTCGGCTTGGCGTCGACGTGGAGGCATGTCCAGGTTTTCCCCATGACTTTCTTCGCTTAGGATTATCGTAGTGGACCCATTTTTCGTCGCCAGTTACAATGCGATGAAAAATCCCTTTCGGTTGTGCCTTTTAAACAGCTGTTCACTTGCAAAGAAGCGCCGTTCGACATCTCTTGGTTTCAAGTCGTAAGGAAGCCAGTTTCCTTGTTTCTGAATCATCAACATGGTTTTGAGGCGTTTTGATACGGCTTGCTTTGTCACTTGCAGCGATTCGTCCAATTCCTCTTGGGTTTGAAACGCATCTTGGTCAAATAAGGCTTCCAATTCAGCATCTATAAAAACCTTCTCCCTTCCACCACCATGCCGGTCTTCGACTTCATAATCACCATTCTTAAAACGTTGAAACCATTAGCGACATGATCTTTCACTTAGGACAGCCTAACCGAACGTATCCGAAGAAAGGAATTAAAAAAGAAAAGCAAAATTTCCCGCAAATGTCGAGAATTCGTCTCAAAAAGTGGCATTTTCAGTAGAGAATAAATTTTGAATGGGTTAATGTTGACACAAATGTCCAAGATCGATATAAAACGATTTCATCGAACAGTGCTTCACCCTAGAGACATCTATTGGAAAACGGCGGAAGGAAAGTTGTAGACCTAATATTAGGTTGTCAAAAAAGTCTTGCGGTATTTTTATTGAATCAATTCGTGTGGCACCCATACATCGAGCTTCTTAGTGACTCCAAGCTTCTTCAAATGGTTTATAACGGTTTGATGACTACTACGCCGGTCTCTTTCGACCAATTCAGTGATTTTATCGCAATTTTCGACGACAAGCCTTCCGGAGCGTGGCGCATCTTCGGCCACCTCTACACCAGAACGCAAACGTTGAAACCATCGTTGTGCGGTGGAAATGGAAACTGTATCGGGTCCATAAATTGCACAAATTTTATTGGCGGCTTGAGATGCATTTTTGCCTTTATCGTAGTAGTACTGTAAAATATGCCGTATTTTCTCTTTATTTTGCTCCATGTTTGCGACGCTATAACTCACGAACGACTTAAAAGAATCGACAATCAATAAAACACGTGTTAGCGCGTGAAATGAGCTTTCCAAAAAGGTATAGCATGACCCGATGCGACGAATAAAACTAGAACTACGAGCTTTCAGCGCCAACTAGCGAAAATACCGCAAGACTTTTTTGACGAAGCGAAAACTCGCAACGTTGACTCATCGGTTGTTGTCATCGTCCAAGCCTCTGCACCATATAGCAGGACGGGGATTATGAGCGACTTATAGAGTTTGATTTTTGTTCGTCGAGAGAGGACTTTGCTTTTCAATTGCCTACTCAGTCCGAAGTAGCAGCTGTTGGCAAGAGTAATCCTGCGTTGGATTTCCAGGCTGACATTGTTGGTGGTGTTGATGCTGGTTCCTAAATAGACGAAATGATCTACAACTTCAAAGTTATGACTGTCAACAGTGACGTGAGAGCCAAGTCGCGAGTGCGACGACTGTTTGTTTGATGACAGGAGATATTTCGTTCACTGCCAGACCCATTTGCGTTGCTTCCTTGTTCAGTCTGGAGAAAGCAGAACTAACGGCGCGGGTGTTGAGGCCGACGATATCGATATCATCAGCATACGCCAGCAGCTGTATATTCTTATAAAAGATTTACTCCAGCAACAGATTGAAGAAGTCGCACGATAGGGAGTCGCCTTGTCTGAAACCTCGTTTGGTATCGAACGGCTCGGAGAGGTCCTTCCCGATCCTGACGGAGCTTTTGGTGTTGCTCAACGTGAGCTTACACAGCCGTATTAGTTTTGCGGGATACCAAATTCAGACATCGCGGCATAGAGGCAGCTCCTTTTCGTGCTGTCGAAAGCAGCTTTAAAATCGACGAAGAGGTGGTGTGTGTCGATTCTCCTTTCACGGGTCTTTTCCAAGATTTGGCGCATAGTGAATATCTGGTCGGTTGTTGATTTGCCAGGTCTAAAGCCACATAAGGTCCAATCAGTTTGTTGACGGTGGGCTTTAATATTTCACACAATACGCTTGATAGAACCTTGTACGCGATGTTGAGGAGGCTTATCCCACGGTAGTTGGCGCAGATTGTGGGGTCTCCTTTTTTATGGATTGGGCATAGCACACTTAAATTCCAATCGTTGGGCATGCTTTCGTCCGACCATATTTTACAAAGAAGCTGATGCATGCTTCTTATCAGCTCTTCGCCGCCGTGTTTGAATAGCTCGGCCGGCAATCCGTCGGCCCCTGCCGCTTTGTTGTTCTTCAGGCGGGCAATTGCTATTCGAACCTCTTCATGGTCGGGCAATGGAACGTCTGCTCCATCGTCTTCGATTGGGGAATCGGGTTCGCCTTCTCCTGGCGTTGTACGTTCACTGCCATTCAGCAGGCTGGAGAAGTGTTCCCTCCATAATTTAAGTATGCTTTGGGCATCGGTGACTAGATCAGCTTAGGGGGTTCTACAAGAGTATTCTCCGGTCTTGAAACCTTCTGTAAGTCGCCGCATCTTTTCGTAGAATTTTCGAGCATTACCCCTGTCGGCCAGCTTATCACGCTCTTCGTACTCACGCATTTCGGCCTCTTTCTTTTTCTGTCTACAAATGCGTCTCGCTTCCCTCTTCAACTCTCGGTATCTATCCTATCCCGCACGTATTGTGGTCGATCGTAACGTTGCGAGGTAGGCAGCCTGTTTTCTCTCCGCTGCGACACGGCACTCCTCGTCGTACCAGCTGTTCTTTTGCACTTTCCGAAAACCAATGGTTTCGGTTGCAGCTGTACGTAAGGAGTTTGAAATGCCGTCCCACAGTTCCCTTATACCGAGTTGTTGACGAGTGCTCTCAGAGAGCAGGAGTGCAAGCCGAGTAGAAAATCGTTCGGCTGTCTGTTGTGATTGCAGCTTCTCGACGTCGAACCTTCCTTGCGTTTGTTGGCGTGCGTTTTTTGCTGCACAGAAGCGGGTGCGTATCTAGGTTGCAACAATATAGTGGGCCGAGTCGATGTTAGGACCTCGGAGCGCACGCACATCTAAAACACTGGAGACGTGTCTTCCGTCTATCACAACATGATCGATATAGTTGGTGGTTTTTCGATCCGGAGACTGCCAGGTAGCTTGATGAATCTTCTTATGCTGGAATCTAGAACTACAGATAACCATATTTTGGGCCCCGGCGAAGTCGATCAGCCTCAACCCATTTGGAGATGTTTCCTCGTGGAGGTTGAATTTACCGACCGTAGTGCCAAAGATACCTTTTTTTGCCCACCCTGGCGTTAAAGTCGCCAAGCACGATTTTGACACCGTGGCGGGAGCATCTCTCATAAGTGCGCTCCAAGCACTCATAAAAGGCATCTTTGGTCACATTGTCCTTCTCTTCCGTCGGGACGTGGGCGCAAATCAACGATATGTTGAAGAACCTCGCTTTGATGCGGAATGTGGCTAGACGTTCATTCATAGGAGTGAATGATAGTACTCGGCGACGGAGTCTCTCTCCCACCACGAATCCAACACCAAACTTGCGCTCCTTTATATGGCCACTGTAGTAAATGTCACAAGGACCTACTTGTCTCTGTCCTTGTCCAGTCCATTGCATTTCTTGGATGGCGGTGATGTCAGCCTTTATTTTCACGAGGACATCAACCAGCTGGGCAGCGGCACCTTCCCAATTAAGGAACCGGACATTCCAGGTGCATGCCCTCAAATCATAGTCCTTAATTCGTTTGCCATGGTCGTCATCAAAAGGGGGGTCACTCATCCGAGGGTTGTTGTTTCCTTTCATTGGGGGTGTTTTTTTACGTGGCGGGTCCCAAACCCAGCGCCCAACCCTAAGTAGGGAATATTTCGCCTTCTCACTTTAGCTCGCCTTCAAACGGATGTTCTTAGGCTACCCAGAGGATACTTGGTCAAAGACCGGAAGTCGTGAGCTGCTTGAGTCATATGTAAAAGAATCGTTTCTGGCCACTCCCAAGTGAATGACGATCAGAGAACTTTCCTCACTTGCGTGAACTTCTACACATGACTCCATCCTCCAAACGCTCTAAAAGCGTTATCTGTTATAAATATAAGCATTTATCTATTACAGTAAATATGCAAAAATTATAGAAACAAGATTGCGCAATGACGAGTTCAAATTTTGTTCGTTCTGCGCATCTGCGACACGGTTGACCAACGTACAATCAGCTGATTTTCAGTTGCTTGTTTTTCTTTGCAAAAAGAATCAATTTTGTATTGCAGGCACAAAAAAACATGAATATCATCAAAAGTTAACATGAATATAAGTGAATATTAATAAAAAATATCAATATAAGTGAATATTTTATACTGAACATTTACCTACATATTCAGTTCATTGTATTTTCGTTGCATTATTTAATTTTGTCTCTTTGCTGTGTTTGTTTCAACTATGTACATACATTTATGCAAATAAAAATATTGAATATTTTGAGACCAACTATCAATTTATTGTCTTATTTAATTTTCTTGTTTTGCTGTACATATTTTCAATTAAGTTTTTATTTAAGGAACGAATCCTATAATACATTCTAGCTCTGAAAAATCTAAGTGCTTCTGGACGTGATTTGTACATATGTATATGCCAATTATGTAGTACCATTTAAGTCGTAAAATACTGCTTGCAAGGCTCTCATATGCTCCATCAACATATCTGTTGGTTTTGAGAGTCCTCCTTCAGATAGGTGATCCACCCAAGTATAAGACGAACAATTTTCTGAATTGGCAAAAATTTCGGGGTTGTCTTTACTAAGTTTGTGGCAGATGTACCCTGCCAAATTTTCAAGCCCGTCATTGTTGAGAATCTTCAAGTCATCATTTTTTTCAATTGGGTCAGCGGAATTTAGATCAACTGACACACGTTGAAAAATATTACCTGCAAAAATATTATAAACATACATACATGCGTATAAATAAATGGAATAAATTGTTAGTTATGATTATTATTACAATTAGGATAAGAAACAGTGGTTAGTATGCAAAAACTTAGTTTGTATGTAAGTACATATGTATTTGCATATGTTAACATCAATACATTTTTATATAAGAATGTTTTCTGTAATTTTAGGTTTATAAGTTATGTACGTTTAATATTTTGATAATTACCGGTTAGAGATAAGTAATTCCCTTCCATATCTGGGGTGACGTCGACTTCAACATTTCCTCCATCTATCTTGATGGAACTCCTTCCTATCAGGGTGATCGTGAAGACCGCCTTTTAACCTGATTACGCCAAAGAAATTTTCTAAAACGTCCTGGTTTAAACGAGACTTCATCCTTTTCTGCCGTTCGTTAGCCTCTGCAGGAGTTAATCTGGTTAACGTGAGAAAAGCGCTAGGTACCAACTTCGTTAGACTCCGCGAACTTAAACCTACAAGAGCGTTTGGTTATAAAAGTAAAATTATTGTAATCAAAATGCTATAATTACCCATTTCGAACTGCAAATTTCTTTCGAAAGCTTCAGGCGCGAAGTGCACAAAAATGAATCCACTATTTTAGTACTGTTTTATCCTAAGGGAAATGGAAAAATCTTCATTTCGTCGCACTATTTTTAACATTGTTATTATTGCATCCGAACACTGCACAACTCATTTTAAAAAATATAAAATTTCACAATTAATACTACACGCGAAAATACAATTCGAATTCACATTCAAAGGCGCGGGCGAATAATAAGTCAACCGTGACGTCAGCAAGAACAGCTGACTGAAAACAAACATGCGCATTGCGCAATCTCTTTCTCTATCATTTTTGATAAATATGTAACTTATACTATATTCGGACCAACAATGTGTGTTGTCGATGAGTTTTCACTGACAACTCACTAATTTATTTGATTGTTTCCATTTTGAGCAACGAGAATGGTAAATTTTGGATGCCTTAATATTGACCCGCGAAGAGCACTAACTTTGTTATTCCACAATTCAATGCGTAGGGCTTCTTCCCTATCACTCTACAAACTTCTTATTTTTTTTTTTTGTTTGCTTTTCCATTTTTCAATAGGGGGATTCTATTGATCATGCAAGATATAAAATCTACTAAAAACATACCTTCCTCAACAATTTAACGGCGTGAAATGTCTTTATGTAAATGCCAGCTAAAACAGGGCTGCAATTATATTTCTTCGTGTCATTGCACGAAAATAAACATGGTTTTTGGTCATATATGTATATATATATATATGTTTTATATTTTACAGCCATTGCTAATAATGTTCTGCGTGTGCTTGTTGTTGTGCCATTGCAGCAAGAGGAAAATTCTGCAATTCGTGCACCTTGCAAGGGTTTTGCAAGAGCAAGAGAATTCCCTTAATATGTGACAGCTGTATTTGTATATGGAATGTAAACAAATATCAAGTGACAATTTAGAGCTGGCAAAATATGTCTTCCAATAAAATCGATTAAACCGATCGGCACCGATTATAATGAATGGAATGTAAGTTTCCAAGTAGTTTTCAGCGAAAACCAGTTTTTCCCACAAAAACATGTTTTTAATGTCGGTCCGAACATAGTATTATGTTAAAATAATTCGGACACGATTTTATATGAATGTATGTATATAATATATGTGCGAAGAAAAATATATTTATTTGTTTATAATATGTTGTAATGCTACAGCTGCTATTGAGTTGTTTTTTCACATTTTGAAATCCTAAAAATATATTAAACTATTATACTATATATGCACCAAATCTAATAGTTTTACAAATTTACTCACTTTTCTTGGTTGTCCATTTCTTTATTTTGTCCTGTTTGTTTTTGTAAAACGGCTCGTTCGCAGCAAAGTACTTGTCACCTCATGTTTGGATTTTATGCGCTTTTTTCTTGTGAGGTTTGAGCAAGAATAACCTCGCAATTTAATTGTGAGGTGTGAAAAAAATTGCTAAACTTCAAAACCTTTTATACTATGTTCGGACCGGCAATGTGTTTTTTCGATGAGTTTTCACTGACAACTATCAATAAGGGATTATCTTGCTCTTTCAAGATGACACAACATGCAAAAATCCTATACCGAAATATACAAGGCCAAGAGAGCACCCATTGCGAATCTAGTGATATATAACGGCACGAAAATAAACATGGGTTTTGGTCTAACATATTTTACAGCCGTTGCAAATAAATTTTTGCGTGTGGTTGTTGTGCCGTTGCACCAAGAAGAAAATTCTGCAATTGGTGCACCGTGCAAGGGTTTTGCAAGAACAAGAGAATCCCCTTAACAGTGAGCAGCTGTATTTGTATATGGAATGTAAACAAATATCAAGTGACAATTTAGGGCCGGCAAAATATGTCTTCCAAAAAGATCGATTAAACTAGAGCAGGCACCGATTACAATGAGTGGAATGTAAGTTTTCAAGTAGTTTTCAGCGAAAACTGTGTTTTCGTTTGGCACATTTTAGATGGACGAAAACACAAGTTTTCGTGCGAAAACCAGTTTTTCCCACGAAAACATGTTTTCGTTGTCGGTCCGAACATAGTAATAGTTTGCACTATTATTTTTGTTATTATAAATATTTTGTGATTATATTTAACATTTTGTTTATTATTTTTTTTCTTTTAACAGGCGAAAATGTTTGGTCCAACGTTTAACGCAAAGCAAATGCGTCTGAGAGCCTTTCTGGACCTCAAATGCAAACGGTGCATCGAGGCAGTTGCTTCCGCCCTCAGCTTTATAGTTTTAGAGCCTCTGCCACTTATTGAGGAGGCACTTTTGAATAGTAGTGCAAGCAAGTCTGGGTCTGACAGCAGGGACAGATAGAAAAAAAATTGCGTGAAGAGAATAGGATTTTAAAAATAAAATTGGAAGAAAAAGAACAGGAGAATAGGAGTTCAGAGGCTCAGTTGGTCCAAATGTTAATTAATACATTTAGGGAAAAGTCATATCCTCTAGAGATAGTTTGCAGCAAAGTTCCTCTTCAGTTAGGTGCTTGTATGTATTAGGAGTAGTTTTATTATATAGTAATCGCCAAATGATGGTCAACGATGTGATAGTTTTTTGATAATCATAGCTTCGGGCGTATTTTATTTTGTCGTCAATTGCTTACCGCTACGTAAAACACGAGCTTAGTTTTCCCTCGGAAAATACTTAACATAATTTTGTCGAAGATTTCCTGGTTGCAGCCAAAGCAGCATTAAGTTTTTGCAAATTAGAAGTAAGGGATTTTCGTTCGAATAAAAATTTATATCAGTTTCTTGTGATGAAATGTCACCGAAATGTCATTTGCAGTATGATAGGAAATTTGATAGGGTGATAGGTCTTGATGATTATGGCGATGAAAATAGCACAACTAGAAGAGCCACAATTGCAATGACCATAATGGTCCAAGGTAACTTATTTTTTCTTAGAGGTTCATGCAAAGGGGATGTCCACAAGAAATATATTCTTGACCATTAACCAACTTCAAAATATGGGATTAGTTCATTTTGTTTGTGACAAGGGTACCAATTTTCAAAATTTAGCGAATTTGTTAGGTCTCTCAATGTCACGCTCTTTTATAAAAAAATATTCTAAGTCGAGTTATCGCTGTGCGCATTGGCATCGTAACTGATATTCATAATTAATTTCGGGTATAAAATCTTGAGTAATACGGTCGCTTTAAGTATGTTATCTCTTTACAGCTTGGGAGCCTTAAGCTCGAATAATATGAGCTTTATTAATACCGCGGATTTCGTTTCTTTTTTTTAATAAATTATTCGATATTTTTAATAGTAGTTTCACAGAGGTCAGTGTACCCACTTAAAAAGATTTTGTAGGTTCCACAGAGTAAAAACAATTTTTAGATGAGGCAGAAAAAGTTTTAAAAACAAGGAAACCACAAGGGGTGGTTGATTAATATTAATAGTTTATAACGAATGAGGCGATTGCTGTCACAATCAAGATTTCCATCCTAAAGGCAAAACGATTATCCCAGGACAACTTAAAAAAAAAACTACTCAGAGTAGAAGAAGGGGAGGTACTAGAGTTACACCTTTCATGTTCTCTAGTTTATTTAGGAATTAGTGGGGTCTACGTTAGGTAAATATCGTAACAAATGGTAACGGTGAGCTACCTTTCTAAAGGCAGTTCGGGTTCTAACCCTAACCCACAGAAATTTCAGAACATAACCGTAATGTTCTTCTTAATGTGCGCAATGATTACCTTTTAAGTGACCGGCCCGAAGACTTCATAGTTGGATCCAACACTTTAGACAGTATTTTGGAAATTTACTTTTTAAAAGAAAATGCATTTAATTATTTTTGCGGCTATCTTTATTTTTAAAATGCACATATGCCTCCTGCCATAACCTTATTTAGGAGATGAATTCCTTCAGATGAATACATCGTCATACACCAAAACCAGATCGAATTAGATAATATGCCTGAAGAGTTTGTTATATTTATTAGTAATTTAGAAGTAAAATTTGAGAAGAAGTTGAGAAATTTGACAGAAGGAGAGCAGTTCTTTTTACTAAATTAAAAGATATTAGGCATTTCTTGTGTTGTGAAGACTGTAACCCAAAGGAAGTTATTGCTCTATTTATTATAATTTATTTTGTAACCACATTTTTGAATAAGGATATTTCTCTACCTAATTTAGAAATAATATTTTGTTTGTTTCATACATGTAGTTTTTTGTCTTCCTTTTTTTTTGAATACAACGAGCTAAATATTAAAAATTAAAAAAGATTGACTACTTTAGGAGACGCTAAAGTTAGTCCGATTTTAGAAAGTTTTTATTTATACATTCGAATTTAGGGATTAAATATTGGCATTTGGATATATGAACATTTTTATAGTTATAAGTATTATATATGCAATAAATAATTTTAATATTTGTTTTTCTGTGAAATGAAGTGATATCGTTTTTGTTAATTTTATTTTATGTCTTCTTTTTTATATAACTGAATTGTTATTCTTTTTTTTATGTAAATAAATTTTTTCCCCTTATATATGCGCCAAATTTAATAGATTTGTAAAATTTCTTACTCTTCTTGGTTGTCCATTTCTTTATTTTGTCTTGTTTGTTGTTATTAAACAGCTGATTTTCTGGTCGGAGAAAAAGGATTGGACTAATCCGATGAGATTTTACAGAAAGTTTAGCCTTATGAACTTATATCTAAATGAGCCCATCACGCCAGACACAATCCTACTTGCTTGCAGCCAAATAGAAGTATAGGGACGTCTTGATCTCGCAATGGCCTGAGATTCCCGGTTTTTGAGAAAGCATATGGCTTCGGAAACTTCTTTAAGGGAAGTAGACCGAAACTCGCCCATCTGGAAGGTCATGCCCTGGACCAACTTCTCACTGAAAATAATACAAATTTCCCGGCTTGGGAAGGTAGACCATTGGTTTATAAAAGACTGAGCGACGTTGGCTGTATCCTTGTAATGTGGACCCCGTCCTTAAATAATGGATCGGATTTCCTCAGCCAGACCTGCGACCGCCATATCAATGTCAGCTATGGGGTTGATTGAGGTGCACTAACTCGTAAAGGTCATCGTTCTGTCGAATGCGCCCTTAGCTTTATAATTTTAGAGCCTCTGCCACTTATTGAGGAGGCACTTTTGAATAGTAGTGCAAGCAAGTCTGGGTCTGACAGTAGGGACAGATAGAAAAAAAATGGCGTGAAGAGAATAGGATTTTAAAAATAAAATTGGAAGAAAAAGAACAGGAGAATAGGAGTTCAGAGGCTCAGTTGGTCCAAATGTTAATTAATACATTTAGGGAAAAGTCATATCCTCTAGAGATAGTTTGCAGCAAAGTTCCTCTTCAGTTAGGTGCTTGTATGTATTAGGAGTAGTTTTATTATATAGTAATCGCCAAATGATGGTCAACGATGTGATAGTTTTTTGATAATCATAGCTTCGGGCGTATTTTTTTTTGTCGTCAATTGCTTACCGCTACGTAAAACACGAGCTTAGTTTTCCCTCGGAAAATACTTAACATAATTTTGTCGAAGATTTCCTGGTTGCAGCCAAAGCAGCATTAAGTTTTTGCAAATTAGAAGTAAGGGATTTTCGTTCGAATAAAAATTTATATCAGTTTCTTGTGACGAAATTTCACCGAAATGTCATTTGCAGTATGATAGGAAATTTGATAGGGTGATAGGTCTTGATGATTATGGCGATGAAAATAGCACAACTAGAAGAGCCACAATTGCAATGAACATAATGGTCCAAGGTAACTTATTTTTTTCTTAGAGGTTCATGCAAAGGGGATGTCCTCAAGAAATATATTCTTGAAGCCATTAACCAACTTCAAAATATGGGATTAGTTCATTTTGTTTGTGACAAGGGTACCAATTTTCAAAATTTAGCGAATTTGTTAGGTCTCTCAATGTCACGCTCTTTTATAAAAAAATATTCTAAGTCGAGTTATCGCTGTGCGCATTGGCATCGTAACTGATATTCATAATTAATTTCGGGTATAAAATCTTGAGTAATACGGTCGCTTTAGGTATGTTATCTCTTTACAGCTTGGGAGCCTTAAGCTCGAATAACATGAGCTTTATTAATACCGCGGATTTCGTTTCTTTTTTTTTAATAAATTATTGGATATTTTTAATAGTAGTTTCACAAAGGCCAGTGTACCCACTTAAAAAGATTTTGTAGGTTCCACAGAGTAAAAACAATTTTTAGATGAGGCAGAAAAAGTTTTAAAAACAAGGAAACCACAAGGGGTGGTTGATTAATATTAATAGTTTAAGACGAATGAGGCGATTGCTGTCACAATCAAGATTTCCATCCTAAAGGCAAAACGATTATCCCAGGACATCTTAAAAAAAAAAAAATACTCAGAGTAGAAGAAGGGGAGGTACTAGAGTTACACCTTTCATGTTCTCTAGTTTATTTAGGAATTAGTGGGGTCTACGTTAGGTAAATATCGTAGCAAATGGTAACGGTGATCTACCTTTCTAAAGGCAGTTCGGGTTCTAACCCTAACCCACAGAAATTTCAGAACATAACCGTAATGTTCTTCTTAATGTGCGCAATGATTACCTTTTAAGTGACCGGCCCGAACACTTCATAGTTGGATCCATCACTTTAGACAGTATTTTGGAAATTAACTTTTTAAAAGAAAATGCATTTAATTATTTTTGCGGCTATCTTTATTTTTAAAATGCACATATGCCTCCTGCCATAACCTTATTTAGGAGATGAATTCCTTCAGATGAATACATCGTCATACACCAAAACCAGATCGAATTAGATAATATGCCTGAAGAGTTTGTTATATTTATTAGTAATTTAGAAGTAAAATTTGAGAAGAAGTTGAGAAATTTGACAGAAGGAGAGCAGTTCTTTTTACTAAATTAAAAGATATTAGGCATTTCTTGTGTTTTGAAGACTGTAACCCAAAGGAAGTTATTGCTCTATTTATTATAATTTATTTTGTAACCACATTTTTGAATAAGGATATTTCTCTACCTAATTTAGAAATAATATTTTGTTTGTTTCATACTTGTAGTTTTTTATCTTCCTTTTTTTTTTTTTGAATACAACGAGCTAAATATTAAGAATTAAAAAAGATTGACTACTTTAGGAGACGCTAAAGTTAGTCCGATTTTAGAAAGTTTTTATTTATACATTCGAATTTAGGGATTAAATATTGGCATTTGGATATATGAACATTTTTATAGTTATAAGTATTATATATGCAATATATAATTTTAATATTTGTTTTTCTGTGAAATGAAGTGATATCGTTTTTGTTAATTTTATTTTATGTCTTCTTTTTTATATAACTGAATTGTTATTCTTTTTTTTATGTAAATAAATTTTTTCCCCTTATATATGCGCCAAATTTAATAGATTTGTAAAATTTCTTACTCTTCTTGGTTGTCCATTTCTTTATTTTGTCTTGTTTGTTGTTATTAAACAGGTGATTTTCTGGTCGGAGAAAAAGGATTGGATTAATCCGATGAGATTTTACAGAAAGTTTAGCCTTATGAACTTATATCTAAATGAGCCCATCACGCCAGACAAAATCCTACTTGCTTGCAGCCAAATAGAAGTATAGGGACGTCTTGATCTCGCAATGGCCTGAGATTCCCGGTTTTTGAGAAAGCATATGGCTTCGGAAACTTCTTTAAGGGAAGTGGACCGAAACTCGCCCATCTGGAAGGTCATGCCCTGGACCAACTTCTCACTGAAAATAATACAAATTTCCCGGCTTGGGAAGGTAGACCATTGGTTTATAAAAGACTGAGCGACGTTGGCTGTATCCTTGTAATGTGGACCCCGTCCTTAAATAATGGATCGGATTTCCTCAGCCAGACCTGCGACCGCCATATCAATGTCAGCTATGGGGTTGATTGAGGTGCACTAACTCGTAAAGGTCATCGTTCTGTCGAATGCGATATTCGCCGTATTCAATGCACAAAAAACCATAAATCTTCTGCAGAACCTTTCTCTCGAAAACTCGTAACGTCGACGAATCAGATGTTGTCGTCGCCCATGCCTCTGCACCATATATATATATATATATGATTGACTTATGGATTGTTGTTATTGTTATTCGATAGAGGACTTAACTTTTCAATTACTTATTCTGAAGCACCGGTTTGGCAAGAGATATTCTGCGTTGGATTTCGAGGCTGACATTGTTGTTGGTGTTAATATTGTCTCCAAGATAAACGAAACTATGTACGACATGGAAGTAATGACAGTGACGTTGGAGTCAAGTAGCGATTGCGATGACTGTTTGTTTGATGATTGGAGAAATTTAGTCTTACCCTCGTTTACTACCAGACCCATCTACTTCGCTTCCTTATCCAGTCTGGAGAAAGCAGAACTAACAGCGCGGGTATTGAGGTCAATGATATCAATATCATCGGTGTATACCAGCAGCTGTACTCTCTTATAAAAGATTGTACCTTCTCTTTTCAGATATGCGACTCAAATTATTTTCTCCTGGAGTAGATTGGAGGACGGAGTCATGTGTAGAAGTTCATGCAAGTGAGGAAAGTTCTCTGATGGCCATTTACTAGGGAGTGGCCAGAAACGATTCTTTTACATATGGGTTAAGCAGATCACGACTTCCGTTCCTTGACCAAGTATCCTATGGGTACCCAGATAACATCCGTTTCAAGGCGAGCGAAAGTGAGAGGGCAAAACATACCCTCCACAGGGTCGTGCGCTGGGCTTGGGACTCGCCACGTAAAAAACACTACCAATGAAAAAGCATAAGGATTACAATTTGAGGGAATGCACCTGGAATCGCCGGTCCCTTAATTGGGAAGCTGCCCAGCAGGTTGATGTCCTCGGGTAAATAAAGGCTGACATCACCGCACGTCAAAATCGTTCTTGACGATTTTAACGCCAGGGTGGGCAACAGAGGTATATTTGACACAACAGTCGGTAAATTCAGCCTCGACGAGGAAACATCCCCAAATGGGTTGAGGGTGATCGGCTTCGCCGGGGCCCAAAATATGGTTATATGTAGTACTAGACTCCAGCACAGAAAAATGAACCAAGATACCTGGCTGTCTCCGCATCTAAAACCTATCAATCGGATCGATCATGTTGTGATAAACGGAAGACATGTATCCAGTGTTCTAGACGTGCGTACGCTCCGAGGTCCACTATCTTGTTGCAGCCAAGATTCGCACCTGCCTCTATACAGCAAAAAGCGCGCGTCAAAAAACACAAGGAACTCTCGACGTCGAGAAGCTGCAATCAAAACAGATAGCCGAACGATTTTCTATTCGAATTGCACTTTTGCTCTCTGAGAGCACTCGTCAACAACTCGGTATAAGAGAACTGTGGGACTGCACTTCAAGCTAATAACGTATAGCTGCAACCATTACATTGAGGATTGCCGTGTCGCAGCGAAGAGAAAACAGACTGCCTACCTCGCAATGTTACTACCGACAATAACACGTGCGGGATAGGATAGATACCGAGAGTTGAAGGGGGAAGCGAGACGCATTTGCAGACAGAAAAAGAGAGAGGCCGAAATGCAAAATTCTACAAAAATGTGTGGCGAATAACAGAAGGTTTCAAGACCGGAGCATACACTTGTAGAACTCAAGGAGGTGATCTAGTAACGGATGTCCAGAGCACATTAAAATTATGGAGGAAACACTTCTCCAGCCTGAGGATGGCAGTGAACGTACAACGCCAGGAGAAGGCGAACCCGATTCCCCAATCGATGACGATGGAGCAGACGTTCCATTGCCCGACCATGAAGAGGTTCGAATAGCAATTGCCCGCTTGAAGAACAACAAAGCGGCAGGGGCCGACGGATTGCCGGCCGAGCTATTCAAACACGGCGGCGAAGAACTGGTAAGGAGCATGCATCAGCTTCTTTGTGGAATATGGTCGGACGAAAGCATGCCAAACGATTGGAATTTAAGTGTGCTCCGTCCAATCCACAAACAGGGAGACCCCACAATCTTCGCTAACTACCGTGGAATAAGCCTCCTCAACATCGCATAAATGGTTCTATAGAGCGTATTGTGTGTAAGATTAAAGCCCACCGTCAACAAACTGATTGGACCTTATCAGTGTAGCTTTAGGCCTGGCAAATCAACAACTGATCAGATATTCACCATGCGCCAAATCTTGGAAAAGACCCTAACTAATACGGCAGTGTAAACTGACGTTGACCAACACCAAAAGCTCCATTAGTATCGAGAAGGACCTCTCCGAGCCGTTCGATACCAAACAAGGCTTCAGAAAAGGCAACTTTCGTCACTTTTTCAACTTATTTCTGAAAAAAATAATTTGAGCTGCAGAACTAAACACAGAAGATACCATCTTCTATAAGAGGGTACAGTTGCTGGCGTATGATGATGATATTGATATCATTGTTCCGCTTTCCCCAGAATGGATAAGGTAACGAAACAAATGGGTCAGGTGGTGAACGAGGCCAAGACGAAATATCTCCTGAAAACAAACAAGCAGTCGTCGCACTCGCGACTTGGCTCCTTTATCACTGTTGACAGTCTAAACTTCGAAGTCGTAGATAATTTCGTCTATGTTGGAACCAGCATCAACACCACCAACAACGTCAGCCTCGAAATCCAACCCAGAATATTTCTTGCCAAACCGGTGCTACTTTAGAATAAGTAATTGAGAAATTAAGTCCTCTATCCAATAACAATGACAAGACTCTATAAGTCACTCATTATCTTCATCCTTGTATATGGTGCAGAAGCATGTACGACGACAACATCTGATGAGTCGACGTTACGAGTTTTTGAGAGAAAGGTTTTGCAGAAGATTTATGATCCTTTGCGCGTTGGCCGATAAAACGATGAGCTGTATGAGATATATGACGTCATAGACATAGTTCAGCGAATTAAAAGACAGCGGCAACGCTGGCTAGGTCAATTCATCCGGACGACGAAAATACTCCAGCTCTGAAAGTATTCGACGCAGTACGTACAGGGGGAATCAGAGGAAGAGGAAGACCTTTACTCCCTTGGAGAGATTAGGTGGAGAAGGACCTGGCTGCATTTGGTATCTCCAATTGGCGCCACCTTACCAAAAGAAGAAGCGATTGGCGCGCTGTGGCAGCTATAGCCGCCTAAGCGGTTTCTATGCTAGTAAAGAAGAAAAAGTAGTCTGAAGCCTCGTTTTGTAATTCCTTTTCGTGTTGCCAAAATCAGCTTTGAAATTGACGGAGAGGTGGTGTGTGTAGATACTCTTTTCAAGGGTCTTTTCCAAGATTTGGCGCAAGGTGAAGATCTGTTCAGTCATTGATTTGCCAGGCCTAAAGCCACACTGATAAGGTTCAATCAATTTGTTGACGGCAGTATGCAATGCTTAGGAGGCTTATCCCACGGAAGTTCGCGAAGATTGTGGGGTCTCCTTTTTTGTGGATTGGGCAGAGTACACTTAATTTCCAATCGTAAGTATTACCTTTGTCAGCGAGCTTTTCAAGTTCTTCATACTACCATTTTGGCCTCTCTCTTTTTCTGTCTGCAAATGCGCCTCGCTGCCCTTTTCAACTCTCGGTATCTAGCCCATCTCGCAAGTGTGTTGGTCGATTGTAACGTTGTTTGTTCTGTTTTCTCTTCACTGCGACACTGCACTCCTCATCGTACCAGCTGTTCTTTTGCATTTGCTGAAAAGCAATAGTTTCGTTTCCATCTGTACATAAGAAGCTTGAAATGCCGCCCCACTTGCTGACAGGTATTCTAAGAGAGCAAGAGTGCAAGTCGAGTAGATAATCGTTCGACTGACTGTTTTTATTGCATCTTCTCGACGTCTAATCTGCCTTGTGTTTGTTGACGAGGGTTTTTTTGCTGCACAGAGGTGGGTGAAGATTGTGGCTGCAACAGGATAGGGGTCCGAGTCGATATTAGGATCTCGGAGCGTACTCACATCTAATGCACAGGAGGTGTGTTTTCCGTCTATAACGACATGAGCGATCTGGATGAGGGCTTTGCGATCCGGAGACTGCCAGGTAGCTTGATGAATTTTTCTATGCTGGAATCTAGTACTACAGATAACCATATTTAGATCCCGGCAAAGTTGATCAGCCTTAACCCATTTTGGGATGTTTCATCAAGTCAAGACACTTTCCTTGCCCTCCTTAGCATTAAAGCACGATTTTGTCCCCTTGATTCCGAAGTTCGTATAAAACTTTCAAAAGAAAATGTATACAATTTAAAATACATACAAACATAGTTGTTAATTTGCATTTTACCATTTCTTTATGTCTTAAATCTCCTGTGTAGTTGAGGTTTCTGCGGAAATTTTAAAATTTTTTCGGATATCTTGCGTATACAGACGTAGAAAGCGATGGCGGCCCACGGATTTGCTTCGGTGACTAAATGAAGCATTAGCAATCAAGAAGATTTGATTTAACATTTGCACCTTCTCTATTCATTAACATTATCTTATTACGAGAACCAAACAAAAAATTCTAAGTTTCGACATTGCTTAAAATGTAGTCCAGGTAAGGATCGTAGATTATACATATGTCTACATTTAGTAGCATGTTAAATATTGTACAAACTTTGATCAGAAAATACGGCGTGGCAGTCGTCACCGTGTACTGACGTATTTTTTTCTGCTCCGCGTTTTATTATTTTATCTTTATTAATACCGTGTGTTTGCGGGCATAGAGTTGACCGTGCTCAGCCCAAGATAAATTGCAATAAATGCAATTAATTCTTCCACTTGCCGTGTGTGAATTTATCACAGGCTGATGTGGATTTTTTGCAGAAATCTAAAAATGCTTTTTACTGTGAAGTGTGCGCGGTAGTTCGGAGAAATTCCATTCGTTCGCCGCCTGCGTCGCCATCAGTGTTATCATCAGTGTCAGTGCGGAATGCTCAGTGCACTCATATTTTAAGTTCGCCTTCGAACAAGGAAGTAATTGAACCTTTGTTGGAGCATAACAATCATAATAAAGAAAATGTAGTGCTTAATTCTCTTGTATTGGAAGTAAGTTCACTGAGAAGTGAACAAGCGAAGGCGCTCGCGTTAATACAGCAACTATATGATGATTGTAATTCGTTAATCGCTAAGCTTAACGAACTGAAATCAGAGATATGCACTGTGTATAAGAAATTATCCGATAATGGCAAGTTCTCTGCACCAGCTTCGAGTGTTATCTCTGCTGCCAACCCCTCTCTCACTGCGACTGCAGTTGGTACAAGTGACTCTATAATCGCTGCTCCGTCTAACGATGCTGTTTCTGCTGATAATGTGTGTGGGAATTATCTCGCTCCTGTTACACCGAAGGCACTCTCTGCAGCTTCAACTACTGCTAACTCTATCTTCACCTCTACGACTATTGTGGGTACAAATGCTCCGTCACCTAACATTGTTTTTCTGCTCCCACCGTTAGTGTGAGTATGGATTATCTCGCTAACGCTACTTCGAATGCACTCTCTGCTGCTCCGTCTGCTGCTTGCTCCACTCTCTATTGCTGCTGATAATAACAATGCCAATGCGTATGCTAACGCTGTTGGTAGGAATATCAACACTCACTCGAAAGCCAACAACAACCCAACAGTTGCTGCTAAACCAGCTCGCCCCCCTGTCGCTGTCAATGCTGCTCAATCTGTCGCCGTTGATGATTCTGCTAACCTGAATTCTTCTACTTCAATTCTTCTTCTTCTTTACTGGCGTAGGCACCGCTTACGCGATTATAGCCGAGTCAACAACAGCGCGCCAGTCGCTTCTTCTCTTCGCTACTTGGCGCCAATTGGATATTCCAAGCGAAGCCAGGTCCTTCTCCACTTGGTCCTTCCAACGGAGTGGAGGTCTTCCTCTTCCTCTGCTTCCCGCGGCGGGTACTGCGTCGAATACTTTCAGAGCTGTAGTGTTTTCATCCATCTGGACAACATGACCTAGCCAGCGTAGCCGCTGTCTTTTAATTCGCTGAACTTTGTCAATGTCGTCGTATATCTCGTACAGCTCATCGTTCCATCGAATGCGATATTCGCCGTGGCCAACGCGCAAAGGACCATAAATCTTTCGCAGAACTTTTCTCTCGAAAACTCTTAAGGTCGACTCATCGGTTGTTGTCATCGTCCAAGCCTCTGCACCGTATAGCAAGACGGGAATTATGAGCGACTTATAGAGTTTGGCTTTTGTTCGTCGAGAGAGGACTTTACTTTTCAATTGCCTACTCAGTCCAAAGTAGCACCTATTGGCAAGAGTAATCCTGCGTTGGATTTCCAGGCTGACATTGTTGGTGGTGTTTACGCTGGTTCCAAGATAGACGAAATTATCTACAACTTCAAAGTTATGACTGTCAACAGTGGCGTGAGTGCCAAGTCGCGAGTGCGACGACTGTTTGTTTGATGACAGGATCACTGCCAGACCCATTTCTTTTGCTTCCTTATCCAGTCTGGAGAAAGCAGAACTAACGGCGCGGGTGTTGAGGCCGATAATATCAATATCATCGGCATACGCCAGCAGTTGTACACTCTTATAGAAGATGGTACCTTCTCTGTTGAGTTCTGCAGCTCGAACTATTTTCTCCAGAAGCAGGTTGAAAAAGTCGCACGATAGGGAGTCGCCTTGTCTGAAACCTCGTTTGGTATCGAACGGCTCGGAGAGGTCCTTCCCGATCCTGACGGAGCTTTGAGTGGTGCTCAGCGTCAGTTTACACAGCCGTATTAGTTTTGCGGGGATACCAAATCCAGACATCGCGGCATAGAGGCAGCTCCTTTTCGTGCTGTCGAAAGCAGCTTTGAAATCGACGAAGAGGTGGTGTGTGTCGATTCTCCTTTCACGGGTCTTTTCCAAGATTTGGCGCATGGTGAATATCTGGTCGGTTGTTGATTTACCAGGTCTGAAGCCACACTGATAAGGTCCAATCAGTTTGTTGACGGTGGGCTTTAATCTTTCACACTATACGCTCGACAGAACCTTATATGCGATGTTGAGGAGGCTAATCCCACGGTAGTTGGCGCAGATTGTGGGGTCTCCTTTTTTATGGATTGGGCATAGCACACTTAAATTCCAATCGTTGGGCATGCTTTCGTCCGACCATATTTTACAAAGAAGCTGATGCATGCTCCTTACAAGTTCTTCGCCGCCGTGTTTGAATAGCTCGGCTGGCAATCCGTCGGCCCCTGCCGCTTTGTTGTTCTTCAGGCGGGCAATTGCTATTCGAACCTCTTCATGGGCGGGCAATGGAACGTCTGCTCCATCATCATCGATTGGGGAATCGGGTTCGCCTTCTCCTGGCGTTGTACGTTCACTGCCATTCAGCAGGCTGGGGAAGTGTTCCCTCCATAATTTAAGTATGCTTTGGGCATCGGTGACTAGATCACCTTTGGGGGTTCTACAAGAGTATGCTCCGGTCTTGAAACCTTCTGTAAGCCGCCGCATCTTTTCGTAGAATTTTCGAGCATTACCCCTGTTGGCCAGTTTATCAAGCTCTTCGTACTCACGCATTTCGGCCTCTTTCTTTTTCTGTCTACAAATGCGTCTTGCTTCCCTCTTCAACTCTCGGTATCTAACCCATTCCGCACGTGTTGTGGTCGATCGTAACGTTGCGAGGTAGGCAGCCTGTTTTCTCTCCGCTGCGACACGGTACTCCTCGTCGTACCAGCTATTCTTTTGCACTTTCCGAAAACCAATGGTTTCGGTTGCAGCTGTACGTAAGGAGTTTGAAATGCCGTCCCACAGTTCCCTTATACCGAGTTGTTGACGAGTGTTCTCAGAGAGCAGGAGCGCAAGCCGAGTAGAAAATCGTTCGGCTGTCTGTTGTGATTGCAGCTTCTCGACGTCAAACCTTCCTTGTGTTTTTTGGCGTGCGTTTTTTGCTGCACAGAGGCGGGTGCGAATTTTGGCTGCAACAATATAGTGATCCGAGTCGATGTTAGGACCTCGGAGCGCACGCACATCTAAAACACTGGAGACGTGTCTTCCGTCTATCACAACATGATCGATCTGGTTGGTGGTTTTTCGATCCGGAGACTGCCAGGTAGCTTGATGAATCTTCTTATGCTGGAATCTAGTACTACAGATAACCATATTTCGGGCCCCGGCGAAGTCGATCAGCCTCAACCCATTTGGGGATGTTTCCTCGTGGAGGTTGAATTTACCGACCGTAGTGCCAAAGATGCCTTCTTTGCCCACCCTGGCGTTAAAGTCACCAATCACGACTTTGACATCGTGGCGGGGGCACCTCGCATTAGTGCGCTCCAAGCACTCATAAAAGGCATCTTTGGTCACATCGTCCTTCTCTTCCGTCGAGGCGTAGGCGCAAATCAGCGATATGTTGAAGAACCTCGCTTTGATGCGGATTGTGGCTAGACGTTCATTCTCCGGAGTGAATGATAGTACTCGGCGACGGAGTCTCTCTCCCACCACGAATCCAACACCAAACTTGCGCTCCTTTATATGGCCACTGTAGTAAATGTCACAAGGACCTACTCGTCTCTGTCCTTGTCCCGTCCATCGCATTTCTCGGACGGCGGTGGTGTCAGCCTTTATCTTTACGAAGACATCTAGCAGCTGGGCAGCGGCACCTTCCCAATTAAGGGACCGGACATTCCAGGTGCATGCCCTCAATTCGTAGTCCTTATTTCGCTTGCCATGGTCGTCATCAAAAGGGGGGTCTCTCATCCGAGGCTGTTTGGTTGTTTTCATTGGTGCGTTATTTTACGTGGCGGGTCCCAAACCCAACGCCCAACCCTAAGTAGGGAATATTTCGCCTTCTCACTTTAGCTCGCCTTCAAACGGATGTTCTAAGGCTACCCAGAGGATACTTGGTCAGAGACCGGAAGTCGTGAGCTGCTTGAGTCATATGTAAAAGAATCGTTTCTGGCCACTCCCAAGTGAATGGCGATCAGAGAACTTTCCTCACTTGCGTGAACTTCTACACATGAATCCATCCTCCCTTCAATTACTGCTAATAGAAATTTGAAGTTTAAAGCGAGTGCTAGGAACAAAAAATCCCCAGCCACTTCAACTGTTGTTGGTGTTAATGCCAATCGTGATCTTGATGTCGTCATACCCAAGAAATGGATTCACTTATCTTCCTTTAAGAACTCTGTCACTGAGGAAGATATTATATCTTTTGTTGTTAAACATGCTAATGTTGATAGAGAGCACTTTCTATGTTATAAATTCATTAAGAAAGATACCGATATTAATAATCTTAAGAGGATAAACTTTAAGTTAGGTGTGTCACCATCTTTTTTTAATGCCGTTTTCTCCTCTTCAGTATGTCCTTCTGGCATCAAGTTGCGCCCCTTTAAGTTTTTTCCAAAGGGAAGAGAAAACAGCGCTGCAGATTAGTTGATGCGCCTGTTAATCACGATTCTATTCATGCGTTTTCTGCAACGTCCTCAACTGGCTCCTGTCTTAAGGTGTACTACCAAAATTTATCGGGTATTAGGTGTAAATCAAATATTATTCGCAATTTTTCTTCACATTTGGATTTCGATATTATCGTTATTGTTGAGACTTGGCTGAATTCTAGTTATTTTGATGACGAATATTTTGACTCAAATCTCTATTATGTCTTCCGCAAGGACAGAGATCACGAAAACACTACCGGTCTAAGAGGGGGTGGAGTTCTCTTGGCAGTTCATCGCAAATATCGTCCTCGCTTAATTATGCTTGATAATGAAGATTATATTCTGGACCAACTATGTATCTGTGTCAATGATGCTCTGTTCATTGCAGTCTCATATATCCATCCTAATAGTCCTCTAGAGTTGTATAAGTTGCACGCAAATAATATTTCCTCGCTGGTATTGAATAAGGTGAAAGAGAATAATATTTGTGTTTTGGGTGATTTTAATTTAAGCAATATCGTCTGGTCTGGTTGTTCCTATAGTCCCGCTCTTATTCCTTAAAATTTTTCGTTTTCTCAGGACTTATTTCTCATTGATAGCTTGCTTAGTCTCAATCTGATTCAAATCAACTCATATTCAAATAGACTCGATCGATTTCTTGACTTAGTCTTTCTCAGTGATAATTTAAAATTTTGGTTTCTTGATAGATTCTCTTCAATTACTCCAGCCACCATCCATCATTCCCCGCTAGCGTTTGAGGTGGATAAATACTATAGAAAATTATCTTCAACTAAATCTCCTGTTTCCTTTGTTCAATATCAGCACTACACAAAACTGTTTAATGAATTGGATAAGTTTCTCTATAAAAGGCTTATTAATAATACGGAGTCTACAATTAAGTCGAAGCCTAAGTTCTTTTGGAACTTTGTAAAATCTAGAAGAGCGTGTTCAGCCATTCCCTATGCTTTACGCTGGGGTGATAAGTCGGCATGCACTCCGGTCGAAATCTCCAATTTGTTCGCTGAATTTTTCAAATCGAACTATGTTCAAGATGATGGTACCAGTTCCACTTTTCAAGCTAATAACTTCCCATCCATAAATTTTGGCTCACTATGGCTTTCACAGAACGATATTGCCAAGGCCATTTGTGATATTAAGTCTTCTTCCAAATTGGATTTGGATGGGCTTCCGCCCGTACTTATAAAAAATTGTATTGACTTAGTATATCCTCTTATGCTTATATTCAATAAGTCTCTCGCCACCGGGAATTTTATTTCTGACTGGAAATTGACATGCATTACCCCTATTCATAAAGGTGGTAGAAAGGATGTTGTCTCCAATTACAGGCCTATTTCTAAACTTTCTACTATTTCGAAAATTTTTGAGTGTTCTGTTAAAAATAAATTATTTTTTGCAGTAAAATCAATTATTAATGTCAATCAGCATGGGTTTGTCTCTGGGCGCTCCAATGTGTCAAACTTAGCAGTTTTTAGCGATTATTGTATGTCTGCATTATCCGCTGGATTTCAGGTAGATTGTGTCTACACAGATTTCTCTAAAGCCTTTGATAAAGTTTCACACAATATTCTAATTAAAAAATTATCATCTCTAGGGTTTCACTCGGTCTTCTTGAAGTGGATTAAATCATATCTGCAAAACAGGCGATGCGTTGTCAGTGTCGATGGAGTGTCATCTGATTCATTCATTGCGTCTCCGACAGTCCCACAAGGAAGCGTCTTGGGTCCACTTCTCTTTGTACTGTTTATCAATGACATTTCCTGCTGCTTCTCTTTCGCTAACTTTCTGTTATATGCAGATGACTTAAAAATTTTCGCATTAATCAAAAACACACAAGATGTACACAAACTTCAATGTGATATTGATACTTTTCATAATTGGTGCCTGAATTCGAAGTTTTTTTTGAATCAAGATAAATGCTCACAGATCTCTTATGGTAGGGGCCGCAACATCTTATCTTCTAGCTACAATATTTCTAAAATGCGTTACTGAAATCAAAGATCTTGGGGTAATCTTTGACAACAGATTTTCTTTCAGTAATCACATCAACTATATCACTTCAAAATCATTTTCTGTACTTGGCTTTGTCCGTCGAAATTCTACCAATTTTTTCGACCCCTACACGTTAAAATTACTGTACACATGTTTTGTGCGGTCCATTTTGGAGTATGCAGTGTTTATTTGGAGACCATATTATGTCGTCAATTAACAGGATCGAGCGTGTTCAAAAAATCTTTCTTAAATACGCTCTCCGCTCCTTAAAGTTTGTTGACCAAATACCATCGTATACATCGCGTTTATTGCTTTTACATCTTAAATTACTGGAAAATCGAAGGTCCGTTCTCTCCCTTTCATTTGTCTTCAATGTAATTAACGGTGGTATTGACTGTCCCCATTTATTAGGGAAACTTAACTTCAATACTCCCCAGCGTTGTCTCAGGTCCATTTCCCCATTTTATTACAAAAAGGAAAACAATAATTTTGCTGAATATGCTCCCCTCAAGAGGGCTATGCGTAAGTTCAACTCGATTTCCGAGAAAGTTCTTCTTGATATCTCTCACACTATGGGATCCTTCATTAATACCCTCAATTCTGTTTTTTAGTATAAGTTATCTATTCATGTTATTGTAATTTAATTATTTTAGAATTCTAATATGCATCCTAGTTTTCATTTGTCTGTAAGAATTAATGTTCGTAGACTTTACTAAATAAATAAATAAATAAATAAAATGTTTATATGGGGATATTCTTGTTTAAATCTTAGAAGAAAAAAGCACAAAAAACTCTCCACCTGAGGTTAAAAGCAATTTGGTACTAACAAAATTTTTTACGAAAACAAACAAGGCAAAATTTAGAAATGAACAACCAAGAAAAGTGAGTAATTGTTCTAATCTATTAATTCTGGTGCATATATAATAATATCATTTATTTTTAAGATTTCAAAATGTGAAAGAAGAACTGGGGAGCAGCTGCAGCATTACAGCATATTACTAGAACATAAATATCATTTTATTCGCTCATGTATTAAATACATACACACATATTTACAAATAATATTTTGTCCAAATTATTTAAACATAATTATGTATATGTCTTTTTATTCATACTTAGTAAAAAGTAAAATCTGCAAAGACCGTAAGTGACATATTTATTTTAATAGGCAAGAATAGTCCCTCCATTCTATTTCAATAATGTAATCGCAAGTTTCTTTAAAAATTTTGAATTTAACAAAACAAACACAACCATTGTGAGGTTTGCTTTCAGACATCACAAATTTTTGAGGAACTTGTGAGCATTTGAGCTTTCGAAATCACCTGATCATACGGAAACTCGCAAATAACAAAAACCTCACAATAGGGTGGGAGTTAGTTTTTGTGAGGGCATGTGAATAAGGCTGTTAGATGGAGTTCAAGCTTGAAAATTAGTACAAAAATATGAGTGTATTGCTAAGCAATTTCTTGATCGTAATTAGCAATGTGGCAGCAATACGGTTTTCTCGACAACATCTATTAACTGTCGAGATACTCCATAATACTCGCAATCCAATTATTGTTATGAAATAAACAATTGCTTGCAAATTGTTCTGTTCACTATTTCAAAACAATAATTCTTCCAGTTAAAAAATAACTTAAGAGACGGAAAAGTGGCTAGCATCAAAGGTATCGATATATAGTAATTTCGTAATTGGTGCCGAGAGAAATGGAACAATCAAGTCAACAGACTGATCGAAATCCATTGGTAAAAAACATTTTAAAACAATAACTATCATTGGACAAGTCTATATATCCATATTTTAGGCAAATTACCAATTCTCTGCTGACGAAATAAGAGTATTGCGCGAATGTAACTCTGAATCTTTCTTTCAACGTTCTCTGCCTTTAGGAACTGCATTGGGGGTTGGCGCATATTTGGCGGTGAAGAATGGTTTTTTGCAAGTAAGTTGTACTTTATATTTGGGTAAATTTTAGAATAGCATCCTCGGATTTCGGGGTTAAAATGGGTATGTACGGATAGTATCGCGCCGGTTAAGTATCGTTTATGGAGAAAAACAGGGAGGGGGCTACCCCCCCTCACGTCCCTTATTGGAAAGAGGGAGGAACGAACTTTTTATAAAATCTGTTTTAAAATAAAGTTCGATAATTTAAGCATTCATGCGTGTTTAAAATTTTCAATTTGGTTCTCTCGTTTAGGTACAGTGAGCCAAAATTAACTAACGCGATACTAAACTCAACCCGGTATTCCAAATCAAGAATATACATATGTATATACATATAGTTGCCGCTGACTTGTGGTTTTTGAGATATTTGCATTAAAGTTCAAAAATGCAACTATCTAAAATGCGTATTTTTTCCCATTTATAATGAATTTTATAGTTATATTCTTAACTTTTATATCTACTAACACTTCATTAAATCGTTTCTAACCTTTTATTTGGCTGGGATTTAGAATAGCATCCCGGATTTCGGGAATAAAATAGGTATCACTGGAAAGGGTACGTCCTCCAGATCACGAAAATATGTATATATAGTTGCCGCTGACTTATAGTTTTAAAGATATTTGCTTTTAAAGTTGAAAAATTTACATCTTTTACATTGATAACTTTTTTATTGTGAATAACTGTTTCACTTACATTATGCACTTTTCACTTATTAACACTTCACTATAACGTTTCTGTATATTATGCAGAGAATTACCTAAAATAAAATAATTAAAATAAAACTTTATTTACAACAAATATTAAAAAATTAATATACAGAAACGTTATAGTGAAGTGTTAGTAAGTTAAAAGTGCATATTATAAGTGAAAAACTTATTCACAATATACAAATTATCAATGTAAAAGTTGTCAACTTTAAATGCAAATATCTTTAAAACTATAAGTCAGCGGCAATTATATATATATATATATATATTTTCGTGATCTGGAGAACGTCACCTTTCCAGTGATACACAAGATTTTATCCCCGAAATCCGGGGATGCTATTCTAAATTTTACCCATTTATTTTATATTAAATAGTGCAAAAATAACTTTTATTCAACATTTAACTTTTGTTCATTTATTTTTGTTCGTTCAATAACAAAAGGGTTGCATTCTAACTAATAACGTTCATAAAGAAAACAAATAATACCCCAATGACAGGAAATATATAACACTTTAGGTTTCCGCATGGAATTCCTTTCTGCATTGGCGGCTTTCGGCCGCGCTTCACAAAAATAACCCTCGGTCGGACCAACACCTGGGCGTGCTCAGCTATTTTGCGTTGAACTCCTTTTTGCGTTGGCGGCCTTCGGCCGCGCTTAAAAAAAAAATAACCATTGGTCGGACCAACACCTGGACGTACTCAATTTTTTTGCGTTGAAATCCGATCCAACTCCGGGATTTATCAAAATAATGAGAATTCTGAAAGATTTTACATTACTCATCACACGATAATGAATTTAGTTATGACGTCATAATCTTTCTTTTTTCTTATTTTTATTCCATTACACTAATTTTATGCTTGTTTACAACCACTTTCTTATTTTATGAATAAATGGATTTTGACTAAAGTTTGATATGAAATTAAAGTTTTTTTTGCACTTTTTAATATAAAGAATGAAACGAATTAGTGTAGTGTTAGTCGATATAAAAGTATAAACTAAATAAGTATAAAATGCTTTAAAAATCGGAGAAACACGCATTTTAAATAGTTGATTTTTTGAACTTTAAATGAAAATATCTCAAAAACCATATCAGTGGCAACTATATGTATATATATTCTTGATCTGGAGGACCTCCTCTATCCGTACATACCCGTTTTAACCCCGAAATCCGGGAATGCTATTCTAAATCGCAGCCATCGGGCCGGCTTTAGTATACCATCCCACGATTTCAGTGTTAAAAGTGGTATGGTTGGATAGAGCTGATGCTCCAGATTAAGAATATATATAACCGCCGCAAACTTATAGTTTTCGAGATATTTGCATTTAAAATTGAAAAGTTCGCAAATTTAATTCTGCAATTTCTCGATTTATGATAACTTTTTCTTTCATATTATGCACTTTTTATACACTTACACTTCACTACAATATTTGTACATATTTATTTTATATTTATTACTTAGATATTTGCTTGAAATAAGCATTTTATTTTTTTACACAAATTTAACTACATGCACAATATTATAAGTGTTGCGTGTTGTAAAATAATAAGTGTTACCATATCCAAAACGATTGAAAACAACAAAAATAAATATTCCTGGTCGATCCAACACCGGGGTGTGTCAGGTTTTTTTCGAGTAAAACTCCTTTTTACGTTGGCGGCCTTCGGCCGCACTTCAAAAAAAGTAACTGGCCGAACCAACACCGGGGTGTGTCAGATTTTTTTCGAGTAAAACTCCTTTAAAAAAAAAATAACTCTGACCGATCCAACACCGGTGTGTGTCAGGTTTTATTCGAGTAAAACTGCTTTTTGCGTTGGAGGCCTTCGGCCGCGCTTCAAAAAAAAAAAAAATAATAACTCTGGCCGATCCAACACCAGGGTGTGTCATGTTTTTTTTTGAGTAAATTTCTTTTTTGCTTTTAGTCATGATATAGCAAGAATAGGGATAATGATTTATGTATTTGGGGTATAAACCTATTTTTCATTCATTTTTATTCGTTTGATAAATGTGTAATTATGGCAACACCTATTATCTGTCAACACGGAACACTTTTGTTATTGTGCATTTAATGAAATTTGTGTTAAATATAAAATGCTTATTTTAAGCAAATATCTAAATAATTACTGAAAAATAAATGTGTAGAAACAATGTAGTGAAGTGTATGTGTATAAAAAGTGCATAATATGAAAGAAAAAATTATCATAAATCGAGAAATTGCAGAATTAAATTTGCGATCTTTTCAACTTTAAATGCAAATATCTCGAAAACTATAAGCGGTGGTTATAATTATATATTTTCTTAATCTGGAGCATCAGCCCTATCCAACCATACCACTTTTAACCCTGAAACCGTGGGATGGTATACTAAAGATTCCCCTTTTTCAAAAACGTTTCCACTCTCTAAACCAGAGAGAAAAGCAAAACTCGATACATTTTGTTCAAACCGCCGCAATGTTGTCAAATTTCAAAAAAACAAAAAAAAAGGCTTCCGGTAGCGACTTTCTTACAGATTAATAACACTGGTAAACAAAAGTATACTTGGTTTTTGTGATATGAACAGAACAAAGTGTTTATTATGTAGAAATTGCCACAAATGCAGAAAATAGCTATAGATTTCTTTCTATCACCTATAGTTTTGCTAATAGGACTTTTGTTAAAAAAAACAACAGCGATATGGACATTATTTTATTAAGCAAGATAGATAAATATATAATTGAGGATAAAGTCCAATATCCTGCTGGGTGCTAGTGAGGCGATGTGATCCCTATCCGGACACATGGATCCAAGGGCTTTCAACCTGCGTCTATAGACTGCTATGCTGTCGTTTAGCAGGTGTTCCAGGGTTTCAGGCTCCCTGTCGCAAAACCGGCAGATAGCGCAAGAGAATAGGCCCATGTTAAAAAGTGTCTATACAACTTGCAGTGGCCGATGTAAAATGCGATCAGTAGCCTGAGTTTATCCCTTGGGAGGTTAATTGTATATACCTCTATGACCAGGTACCCAGATTAGGTGCACCTGGTTCCGTTCATCTAGGCTGTTCAACCGTTCTCTACACTCTAGCACTAGAGGATATCGCTTTTAGTGCCGCTTTACTATCGCTAAGTATGGTTATTCGCTCATTGCGATGGAGGTTTATGTTGTTGTTGTTGTTTCAACGGATTATCTAGTCCCCGTTAGGATGGTAAGGGTCACCTGTGTTGTCGTCGACGTCATCTAACGGGAGGCCCAAGAAACGTGCTGTTTCGACGGGGTCGGACCAGAGGGGGGAGGGTGTTAGATGAGTAGGGTTCGTAGGGCATGCAAAAAGGTGGTCAGTTTCATGCGGAGACTCGTTGCATGCAGAACATACATTGAGTATGTCAGGGTCTATTCGGGGTAAGTAGGAGTTTAACCTGCTACAATATCCAGAACGAAGTTGCGCTAGAGTCACTCGTGTTTCTCGTGGCAGCTGGAGCTCTTCGTCTGCTATGGGTGGTGATTTGACTCCAAGAACGCCATTCACGGGAAGAGAGTCGGTGAAGGTGTTAATGGTTCCGCTGTGAATGGCGGTCAGTACCTGTCGAAAGTCAGTTGCGTCCGAACTCGAGTCGGCGTACTGTACGACGTCATCGACGTAGTCAAGTAAAGACCTTTTGATGCTCCTAGGAGGCGATTCCGCTCCAAGCAGATGGCTGCAGGGGTGATTTCTACGAAAACATCCCAGCGGGAACTGCTTGGAGAGGAGTTCATTATGCTCCTTAACTGGGAGCATAAGCGTTTCACTGTGCAGGTGTTCTATGGGAGACATCAAAAAGCATCCCGTCGTAGTCCGGAGTGCGGTATTTTAACAGGTCTGAAGTTTCCTCCACTGCATCCAGGCGACCATATTGGTGCTGCGTAGTTGAGGTTTATCTCTATACACAGACTTATGGCAAAGACTTTTGCCTGAAAAATGCTCGGAAAGCTTGGTGCGTGGACCCGCGATACCTGCACCAATTCCCTCCGACGTTTTCGAGCCGTCGGTGTACCACTTCAACGTGTTATCCCTCAGCATTAGCTCAAGAGTGGAGTCCTTCCACTCATTTTTGCTGCCTTAAACTTCTTCGTGAAGTTAATTGCTTTCGTAATGCTGTCCTTCGGGAGGAGGGCTATTGGCATATTGCCACTTATCACTTCCATCCTCTGGGACGAGATTACCCTTTGCCTTTGCCACACCCCTCTGCTGTTATTTGCAGAAGTGAGTGCTTGGCTACTTGCCCCGCCAGCCGATTGCGCACCTTTAATGCTTTTGTTGCTTTGACCAAGGTCTGGTTCACATGCTGCTTCCACCGCAAATTTGAATCCAGCGTGAGACCAAGATATTTGACCTTGCTAGTCATCTCGATCTCTCTACCCCCAAGTGTGAGATTCCTGAGACCGGGTAGGGACCTTCGTCTTGTAAACGAGACTACGGTCGTCTTTGAGGGGTTGATATTCAATTCAACCCATACCACCCCTTTGCCAGGTTTAGACCTCGTTATACCAGGTCGCAGAGAGTGTCCTCAAATTTATCTCTGGCTATAATTACAATGTCGTCCGCGTACCCTTGGCAGCGGATCCCACTGTCAGTTAGCAGTGCTAACAGGTCGTCCACGACAAGGCTCCATAGCAGTGGTGATAGCACACCTCCCTGTGGGCAGCCTCTTGTGCCAAGACGAATCTTTGTACCTCCTACTGTAGTCTCAGCAATTTTGATGCGCAGTACGGCCTCTATCCATCTACGCACCGGTGCTGCCACACTCCTTTTCTCTAGTGCCCTGGCTACACTCCTGTGAGATGTGTTGTCAAAGGCATCTTCGATGTCCAAGAAGGCGCATAGCATCACTTCCCCTCTCTCCAGTGAAATCTCTATCTCAGAGGTTAACTGGTACAGAGCCGTATTGGCCGCATTCAGCGCCGTCGACCTTTTTTCATAGTCTATGATCTTTTCCATAGTATGAGCGTATTTAATTCATTTTCCGGACTTAATAATATGCATATATGTATGTATACAAAAAAAAAAAGGTTTTATATACTAATATAAAATCTGTAACTTAAAAACCGTTTTAACAGCACAACAAAGCGATTACAAACAATTTTCCATATATCCAAATATTTATAAATTTGAATAAAATAATTATTTAATGCCTATATGATAAGCTTACCTTTGTGTATTCAAACACAACTATTTAACAAAAACAAAAATCAGCCGAAATTCAAGTATTTACTTGCAATATTTTCCGGCAATACCCCTTCTGCTTAATGGAGCAGTAAGTAGGATTGCAAAAAACTAAGTAAACAAAGGCAAACATTAAAATTATAACATAGAAAGCAGCACATAAAATATAAAATAATTAAGCAGACATACATATATACATATGTATATGCATATTTACCGAGTGCAGATAAATTATATAATAAAGTGCATACGTGAGCGTCCTGCTCATTATCCACTTCGCATACACTCTATGCCGTCTATCTGCATGTAATTGTATACCCTACACTGGGTACAAAATTATTAAAACTTTAAAATTTTAATTAATTTTCAAAAAAAGGTAAACGCAATTTTTCGTAAATAACTAAACGGAACGGTAACATAAAACTTACAGAATACGTTTGTTGAAACGAATACAAAAAAAAATCAATTTCACAAAATATACTTAAGTTTGTGAACACAACCAAAAAAAATAAATATATATATATATATATAGAAACTTGAATACTATATATTCAAACTTACGTACATACATATCCTTTTAAAGTCCACATTGGCATCTATTCTGCAATACCACTTGTTCTTTAGCAAACAAAAACAAGCCGGATTGCATACAAAAAGTAAATTGATCTCTCTAACGAGCTCTCAATTGCTTACGAACAAAGCATATTCATAAACGCACAAACAAATTGTGCATACTAATCAAAAAAGCGAATTGATCTCTTCAACGAGCTCTCAATTGCACAAAACATACCCTGCCAACCATGAGCGGGTAAAAAACCAGATAATCAGTGGGTAACATGGTGGTAAACGTGGAGGTAAACATATAGATTTTGTCTTAGGCCGAGCGAATATCCTACCGTATTTTCCCCTCACACGTACGTATACATATGATCATACATCTCTGTTGCGCTCTTTCAGCAGTGTCATATAAAAAAGTATATCTGTATATCGACGGCTGATGCAGGGTTGCAATTTAAACAGCTGATGCAGGGTTGTATTTTAAACAGATGATGTAGGGTTGCATTTTTTGATTCCTACTTTAAAAATTTATTAAAATATCAAAGAAAACTTTTTAATTTTTAAATTATTAATTTTATTACTTTTAATAGATATTTACATTTATACAATATATTTAGTTTACAATAATAATTTCATCTGAAAAAAGATTAATTAAAGAAAGGATTATTAATAGCTGAAAATAAAAGAGTGAAAAAAAATTATAAAATACAAATATCTGCAAATAAAATAAAGGTAATAAAACCTGAAAATAAATAATAATTACATTGAATTTGTAATATCTAAAAGAAAAAGAAAGATTAATTATATAAAATGATAATAATATCTGAAAGAAAATATTAATATTATCTGAAAAAATAAAATATATTAAATACAAATAAATTTACTCTGCAAACAAAGATTAATTAAATATAGTGATAAAATCTGAAAAGAAAGGATAATTAAATAAAAATAATAATAACATCTGAAAGAAAAGATAAATATTATTTGATCATTTAAAATATAAAACAAACATTAGTTTTCACATATAATATTATATTGGATTGCGCAGGCCGCCTTAAACGCATAAAATACATATGTACATATGTATGTATTTATTTTTGCGTATTATCTTGGACTGCGCCGTCCAATTTCAAAGTACACACACTTTTTTCAGATACTTACTTAACAATTGATATTTGCCGCTTCTGATGATATAGCTGCTGCTGCTACTGCCAATGCAGTTCTGATTTCCAATGCTATAAAAATAAATGCAGTAATTATTTTCAAAATATTGTTAAAAAATCACATAAAATTCATTTACTTACCTTCTTGTTGTGCGAGCTCCTTTACGATGGTACGATCACGAACGACATGCGTCTTTCATGCGACAGACGACAAACGACATCTGTCAAATATTAAAATACACACGTTCTTACGGACACTGTTATTTTGACAGCTGCACGACTACACGACGGTAGGCCGACAGTTGTCGTTCTCGCTAACTTCAATATTCTCCTACATTTGCCAACGGCAGTAGGACGACAGTAGAGTTGACAGTAGAATGGAAGATAGAGAGATGAGGAAGAGTGGTGGTGCCACTAATATGTAAAATGTAAAATTATTCACAGATCTTACAAACTTAACGTTATTTTACAAATAAAAGCATAAAATAGCTCTATTATATCATTTGTAATAACAATTGATAATTTAAAACAAAAATATATACCTATTTACTTATTTTTTGCATAAAAAATTTCACTTTGAACAAAATATTAAAATTTCATTGAAGTGCAAGGTATTAGTATGGCCACAACGAAATTGTGTACATGCAAAATGGAGAGCTGTGTTGTCTTGTGTACATGCGTTCATGTAGTAGGATGCACAACGCCGTTTTCAGTTCACTATCGTGATGCCATGTTGTGTCGCAAGCATTGTATTCAGCATATCAATCGTTTTTTAATACGCTTTTATTAGCTTCACTTGTATGTATGTTTGTTACTTTTTTAAGTGGTACTGCAACCTAGAATACTTGAGCGACACTGTAGGAAGGAGATAGTAAGTTTAAGAAGCTCACAAAAAAGATGCGCTTAAAAGTATGCAACATCTATATAAAACTAGTTTTGGTGACATTTAAATAGCATACTGAGTTGGGCGTGGGTGCTTTGTGACATATTTTTCATATATCGAGCATGCCACGCTTTTCTTACAATAATGCAGAAATTTTTTCTTCATTATTATTGTTAGTTTATACAAAGAATTATTTTTCACTCTTTAGTTTGATATGCTTTAAAAGCGTGTTTTTTAGTTTTTTAAACTATATTTATTTTTATTACCCTTTTTGGGGTTTTCTTTTGGCACTATTGACAATTATGTTTTCTCCTTCGCACTCATTCAAATCAATCAAGAAACTTTTTTTCATCGTATTTAAGTATACAAAAAATAACCCGAAAATGTGCGTTGTTAGTGCATAGAGAAAAAATGTGTAGTCGTATTGAAATATTTAAGAAAAATTGTTAGCCGTGGCTGGTAGGGATGTAGTATATTGATAAGTGACAAAATCCTGTGAGTATATAGATTAATATGATGGAAGATGTATATATTGAGTAATAAATTTAATTTCTATCAGAAAAAAATATAATACAAAATGTTTATTAGGAAAGTTCATTATCTAAAAACCAAATGAAATTATTGAAATGTTAAAATTGACTATTAATTCCCAAAATTTATTTATTTATTTATTCAATAAATATGTTTGCATATAAACCTATAAAGTTACAAGCGAAAGGCCAAAAATGAAAAGAATGATCTAATAACCGTATATGTACTATACATTTTGCTCTTTTTAATTCTGTAACAATAAAATAAGTTAAAATAATTAAAAAATTACTTACTATCTTTTGCATATTATCAATTTCCCATTTGTGTTAAAAAATTTATTCCTCCAATTTTTCTTCATAAAAAAACTATCACGCATATGTGACATGACATTTTTATTTTCTGTTTAACTTCTCCATTTTTCTCGTTTCGTGGACGATAGTTTGTAAAATGTAATTTTATTTTATTACTGCTTGCGAATATAGTGAATTTCCGACTTAAAGTTTTTCAACTCTGTTAGCCGTTCAATCGAGCATCATACAATATTTGCACCTCATTCTCTAGTTAAACCGTCACGTAACACATCCTCAAGTGACAAGACATGCGATTGATACTTTCCGTGAAACATGCTGGCAATTTGACATACAAGTACATTTACAGAACATTTCTCCGCTGATTAAGAGAGAATGTCTACCAAAACAATTTGAATAAAATTAAATTGCACAACGATTTGTTTTTCTTTTTGCGCAAGTTTTTTTTTTATTCAATTAGAAATAAATCGTTCTGAAAAAAAATTAAACGATTCAGGAATTGAATTTCTTTAAATTTTTTTACAAACTATGTTTCTTGTAAAAATTGGTAATATCAAATGAAAAGGGGAAATAGAAAATAAATATATTCCATTCGAATTTCAAATAATTGTTAAAGTTGCATTTTTATACTTTCTTACATGTTACAGAGTTTTTTTCAACTAACGGTTGTATGTATCACTTAAAAATAATCAAGATAGATAACGAGACTAGTTGAAATTCTCTTGATGAAACTTGGTATGCGCGTCCCTTGCCCACAACACGACATTAACCGAAAACGTAAAAAGTATTATAACTAAGCACTAAGTAAAGGTATAGAACTCTAATTCCTGTGCCGGATCGCAGTAGCAAGTCGCATATGTGGACATTTTTTTAAGTGGGTGTGTCGCTGCCTTCAAATAATATCAATAACTAAATACGCCAGAGACATTAAATCTTTACCCCCCAAAATGTTATGACCTTTAATGGGACCAAGGACAAAATTGTAGGTTTCGGGGTGAAAGCGAATTTATATTAGTGTGCTGTATGGATATTATAAAGAAGTGACCATACCATACAGGTCATTTCATTAGGGCTTCTGTATCCTCGACTTAAACGTAATTAAATCTAAATCCTCGTATTAATAAAATAATTGGTTAAAAAATCAAATATAATCTTCAACATTTTTCATGTACAAAAATTGTTTATTTCAGCCAAATTTTAAATATGGCGCGGTGCCCAAAGTAGTCGTGGGTGTGATAATAGGATATTTCGTTGGAAAATTTAGTTACCAGCAAAAGTGCGCGGAAAAGCTAATGCGATTACCTAATTCAAAACTGGGAGAATTGTTAAGCCAACGTCAACGTGATGGAAGCGTTATTAGTAGGCTTAATCCAGACCAAGGTATTGGAATAGGACTAACCTTGTCACCATTTAATTCAACTGGAACAAGTGACGAACAAATTCAAGAATTCCCTCGTGCTAGTGCGCTCAATTTAGATTTGGAAAACCGTCCTTCAATTACTGGCCTTGACGACATTTATCGCCCCTCATTAGATAGTAAGTTATTTGTTATATATTATATGATCTAATTATTAACTTTGTATATATTTAGATACACCTTTCTTCGAAACGCAATTGCCTATCAAAGCTAAGCAAGGCACAAGTTACGAAGAGTTACGAAAAAAAAATCGGGAAGAATATGAGAAAAAGCAGCAAGACACATTTTCCCGGCCTCTGCCAGCAAATGCGCCAATAGTTATTCGGGAGAATGAAGCCCTTAAAACTACTTTTGGAGCCGATTCTAGTCACAAAAATAAATATGGAGACACATGGACGGATTAGTTATATTTGTCTGCTAAAAAAGTAGTTTTTTTTTTATTAAAGTGTTAATGCTGATATATATATATATACTGTATTGTTGTTAAATTCTGTGATGTTTGTGTTTCATTAGATCCATTCGTTTTTTAGATTTACTCCAGTTTTCCAACTTCGTAAAGGTAAGCTCCGAGTAGTTTAGTCTAAAAGTAATCCGAATTAAACATATATAGAAACATGGATTAACAGAAAGTACTTACTCCTTCTATATAGTTGTAAATATCTATTTTTTCATTTTGTGAATGGGCCCCATCATCACAAGCTCCTACAGGGACTAATATAACGTTTTTGCCAGTGGCCTCTTGAAGTGTTAGTGTCACAGGTATAGACCCACCTTCTCGTGTCATATCAGGCTCCGTTTTGTATACATGTTTGATTGCACTTTTGGCTGCCTCATAATGAGGATGGTTAGGATCTTCAGTCCAAGGTTTGCCACTACTTACAAGGTTGACCTTTCAAGAGGATTATAAATATTAATGAGAATATATACAAATTATTTGAGTATAAAATAATTACCTTCATTTTGTTTGGAGATCCTCGTTCCTGCCATTTCTCATTTAAATATTTGGTAACGCACTCAGTGATATGTTCTGGATCTTGATTAGGAACTAAACGTATAGAAAATTTTCCTATGACTTTAGCTGGTATGACAGTTTTTGCGCCATGTTCATAAAAGGCACCTTCTATTCCATGAATGGAAAGGCTTGGATAACGCCATCTGTGCATCAATAATTTGGTTTTGTCTTCATTGTGAGGTAGACTACGAGCTCCAATATCATTTCTGGAAATATAAACGTTACTCGTTTATATAAATAAATACAAAGATTACATAGTTTATTTTCATATTTATTCCTAAATACTTTATTTGTAAGTATTTATTTAGTGCGGTTTAGGAATATAAATTCAGACACAATATATTTTTCATATTAAACATGGGAAAAAACTAAATCTTTAAAATTACCCTATTCCTGTTGTCGTTTAAAATGAAATAGGAGTGGCTATTTGATATTTCTGTTGGTGTTTCGAAATTTATTGTATTCCCCACTTTGAAACGAATATAGAAACGACATATAACAGTCGTTTTTTGCCGATGTAACAATTGAGAGCGATACAGAAACGAGCGCGATTATCTGAAGTGAATACGGTTTAAAGAAAGAGAATACCAACGAATGACTCTGGGACTTTAGAATTCAAGACAAAATTGCTTAGCTGTCAGATATGCAAACCAATCCTGATTTTCAATGATACAGAATCTATTTGGATTTTCGGCTTTCAAACATACGCAAAAACAATATTCGAATCAGCTGTTTACTAATACAAATGAATACATTTGGAAGCAATACTATTAAAGTTTTTAATGAGATCCGATTTAAAGGAAGATTTTACGAGATAACATTTATCGAATGAATAAAGACGCATTTGGGTGTTAAATTACGTTTATAGACGCAAGCTAAACGTGCTCTTTTATTTTATTGAGATATAGTAACTCACTTATTGGCTGATGTGCGCTGTTTAAAGGCACTCTGAAGTTTGGGAACCTTTGTATTAGGTGTACGGACCGAATTTCACTCATTTTTGGCACACAGACATTTGGGTGTTAAACGGGTGATCCAAGAAGGGGTACTTTTTCAATAGTCTCTTTTTGACAAATTTCGCGTGAGTTGTGTCAAGCTGACATGTTATTTTTATTCAGTATTGTTAGGCATTTAATTTTGGAAAGACTTACGTCTAAGCAACGTTTACAAATCGTTCAACTTTATTGCGAAAATATACACACGTTCTGTAAAGAATGTGTTTCGCGCGCTTCGTTCAATTTATGATCAATACAATCGACCTACTGAGCGTACTATTCGCAACACCATCACCCTTCTTGAGACACAGCGTTCATTATTAGATAATATTCTATCGAATAGACCACGTCCAGCTCGCAGTGAAGAAAATATAGCACTCGTAGCTGAAAGTGTACACGAAGACCGTAGACATGGAACGACTTGGCGCATTCGAGATCTTCAATTGAGAGCGAACAAAAAAAAACTTGTGGAAGAAAACTGAAGCCGCTCGACATTCCTAATTTTGATGACGAGGCCCATTTCTAGCTCAATAGGTATATAAAAAAGCAAAATTGCCGCATTCATCCAGAAAAACAAAGATTTGATGTAGTTTGTGGCCGGTGGAATCATCAGACCACGTTTCTTCAAAAATGATGCCGGTAAGAATTTGGTTGAAATCGGTCGAGCATGTCCCGAGATATGTGATTTTACCTCTCATATGATCACGCTTTTAGTAGTTTTTAACAGTACCGTTATATGGAGAATGGGCGGGGTTAACATACGATTTCATCCATTTTCACACTCCTCCTAAACCACTAAAGCTGAAACAATCAAATTTGCTGAGTACAAATCTTATAAGAACTTTTACCGACAGAGTGAAAATGGATGAAACCGGAGAACAATCCCGCTCACTTCCCATATAGCGTTATAGTTAAAAGGTACTAAAAGTGCGATAAATCAAAAACTAAATACGCCAGAGACATTCAATATTACCTCCGAGATGACATGAGAAAGCTTTATAGGAGCCAGAGTGAAAATGATTATTACTAATGTAATTGGGAGCTAAAAAAAATCCTACACTTTACATAAGTGTACAAAAGTAAAGTAAAATTTATGAACTCCTAAAAAATTTAATATTTCGAGAATATCTGTTCACAGCAATACTGATCGTTTTTCCCAAACGTTTACAATTCAAGTGGTCGTCCTGTGTGGTTCGATCCAAAAAATGTTCAGAAACGCATTTGCGGAAAACCTATGCAAACGACTTCAACTGGCAAGCTGTCAACGGCCATGAAAGTGTGCTGCTTATACAATGTTCGGACCGACAACGAAAACATGTTTTCGTGGGAAAAACTGGTTTGCCTTGAAAACTACTTGAAAACTTAAATTCCACTCATTATAATCGGTGCCCGCTCTAGTTTAATTGATGTTTTTGGAAAACATGTTTTGTCGGCCCTAAATTGTCTCTTGATATTTGTTTACATTCCATATACAAATACAGCTGTCGCTTGATATTCTGATATTAGGGGGATTATATTGCTCTTGCAAAACCTTGCCCCGTGCAGAAATTGCAGAATTTTCCCTTTGGTGCAACGGCAAAACAACAAACACGCGCAGAATGCAATGGCTGTAAAATATGTCAGACCAAAACCCATGTTTATTTTCGTGACGTCATATATCTCTAGATTCTGCAATGGGTGCTCTCTTCGCCTTTCATATTTCGGTATAGGATTTTTGCATTTTGTGTCATCGTGCAATCTTGCAAGAGCAAGAGAATGCCGCCATTAATAGTTGTCAGTGAAAACTCATCGTTGTCGCTCCGAACGACTTAGATTCCACAACATACAAATGTGTTTTCAAAATGTTTTCAATGTCGGTCCGAACATAGTATTATATATGAAGTAATTTTAACTATTGAAGATGTTTTCAATAAGCAAAACGACAAACATGTCCTATGGAATACCCCATAACAGGTGTGTGAAAGTATTCGATTAGGCGTGTTTCCCTGCTAAGTAAGCCTCAAAAGTTCTTATCCATTAAATAATTAAAGAAAAATTGTTAGAAGCAGCGTTACATTTCTCAAAACCTATGTGCAATTTGTAAGAATTCAATAATTACAATTATATATTTTAATCAAATTAAAGAATATTTTACAATCAAAAAGCATTATTTGAAAATAATAATTATTATTATTTTATTATTTGTATCAATTTTGGCAAATTATTAGAAATGTCCGTAAATAAAATAAGATATTCAATGTATTCAAACTCCCAAATCCCCAACTGATCTACAGCAATTGCTTGATTCTGACATTTCTGTACACTATAATAAGTAATGGTGGTAAAATATGTACTATACTCTCGCCAGTCTTTATACATAATAGCGTAATTTTATTTCTATTTCGAATTATCTTTCACTTGGGAGAGAATTTAAGAAACTTCCGAAGAGGTAAGATTGTAAACTGTTAACTTCTAAATTCGTTTTCTTTTCTACTTGTATATAAAATTGTTTGATTGCTTTATTTATTTATTATTTTTTTTTTTTGTGCTATTATTTTTTATCCCCCAAACATATAACGAGGATCTCAATAGAAACGCTACAAAAGAATACCGATTTTCCCGCTTTTTTGATGTTAACCTTCAGTAAGGTTTGCCATTTCATCGTGGAAAGATATACGATCCAACAACGAGTCGAAATTATCAAAATTTAAATTCGGGGTCAGTGGTTTCAACTTTAAGGGGTAGTTAAAATTTTCAAAAAATTAATTTTTCTTTGCATTTTCGTTAAGTGTAATATCTTCAAAAATATTCCCGGAAAATTTCATGTTGACCCGATAATTAGTTTTTGAGTTATTCGAGAAATAAGAAAGATATCTCGGGCACTTCAAAGCGCTAGTGTGAAACTTTATACGCGTTTTTCTCAAAACTATGTTTTTTGAATCGGTGATAACTGTAACTCGAAAACCGTTCAGTAAATTTTAATTAAATTTATACAGCTTTTAGAATACATAATAAACTCGGGCCTGATTGAAGAATTTTTTTTTTTTCGAAAAATTCGATTTTATAAGACCAATTAACTGTTGATTTTTTCGCAAAAATTTAGAAAAAAATTTCCTGAGACCGCCATTTTCTTAATTTTGAAGAAAAAATAAAATCCTTTGATCAGGCCCGGGATTATCAATTTATAAAACAAATTTTTTTTGTCCGATTGTTTTTAGATGAATCTCCAAGGACTTATGCTTGTCACCGCAAGTACCTTTTTTTGGAATAGGGTCAACACAAACAACTATAACTTTGGAAATTCATTTTTTTTTTTTTTTTTGAAATTTTCGTGACTTCAAGTCAACACATCCTATAATAATGCCATATTACTACTTTTGTAAAATATCATGATTTAGTAGCAAAAAAATACTGAAAACTCATTTTTTCGTGCCTCTGACTACCCCTAACCCCTTAAGAGGGTACGTCCAATTTATAGTCGTCATAATCGTCCTGGCAAATCAAAAAACGAGCGTCTAGTGGAAAAATTTCAATTCACAGGTACACTAAAAAATGTTCCCGTGATAGTGAGACAAAGAAGTACCCATAGTGTCGAGAATATTGCTGCCGCTAGCGCATCAATTAAAAGAGACCAAAATCAGTTTCTCGCACGTCGTTCTCAAGCGTTAGTCATCTCTGTATTGTCGTTGTGGTGAATTTTGCGAAAAAATGTAGGCCTACATCCTTATAAAATCAAATTGACGCAAGAATTGAAGCCGTTTGACCACCAGAATCGTCGTATGTTCGTGAATTGGGCTGATCAACAACTTGAAAATGATACAAATTTTCATCGAAAAATCATCTGCAACGATGAGGCTCATTTCTGGCTGAATAGCTTTATCAATAAGAAAACCGGTGTCACCATTGTATTGAATCGCTACTGTGAATGGGAATCGCTACCGCTCAATTATAACTGGATATTTTTGGTCCGAACCGGATGATATGGTCACAATCGTTTTATTCAAAACCAAGTTTGATGAACGTTTTGTCTCAGTCAATTGGCGCCTCGGTCGTGCGATTTGATGTCGTTAGACTACCCCCCTCATGACCCTTATTGGAAAGAGGAAGGATTGAACTTTTTAATAAACCCCCCTCGACCCCCTATAGACCTGTAGGGAGCCCTTTGAAAATGACCAAAAATCAGTGTTTTTGCTAATTTTTCCATACAAACTGAAACCAACGCAACCCAGCCAACATTTTTGTATGGACAAGAAATCAACACCGGGGTGTATCAGATTTTTTTCGCATAGAAATCCTTTTTGCGTGGGCGGCCTTCGGCTCCGCTTCAAAAAAATAACCCTGGTCCGTCCAACCCCGGCTACGCCATCCTTTTTGCGTGGGCGGCCTTCGGCCGTGCTTCAAAAAAAAAATAACCCTGGTCGGTCCAACACCGGGGTGTATCAGATTTTTTTCGCATAGAACTCCTTTTTGCGTGGGCGGCCTTCAGCCCCGCTTCAAAAAAATAACCCTGGTCCGTCCAACCCCGGCTACGCCATCCTTTTTGCGTGGGCGGCCTTCGGCCGTGCTTCAAAAAAAAAATAACCCTGGTCGGTCCAACACCGGGGTGTATCAGATTTTTTTCGCATAGAACTCCTTTTTGCGTGGGCGGCCTTCAGCCGCGCTTTAAAAAAATAACCCTGGCCGGTCCAACCCCGGCTACGCCATCCACAGTATTTTAGCATTGAACACCTTTTCGCCTTCACTTCATACATTTATTGCTAAGTGGGTTTAATTTATTCCATTTTGTTCGTGCTTTCTCAGTAATTTGACAGTTCAAATTAGGCAGTCATTTTGGTTTTTCGCATTATTGAACTCAATGCAGAAAAATGTGTATTTTATTTAAAGATTTACAAAGAAATTAACAATCAAAAGTAATTAAAAACATTACTAGTGGTTTTTATAATTCATAAGTAATATATGTGTGTGAAAATGTATCCATAATTGGTTTGATACAATGCGCAACAGATGAAAATACACTAGCATACATTTAGAAATTTGCAAAAAAAATAGCATTTGTGGAAAAATTTGTGAACCGATTTTTATAAAATCTGTTTTAAAATAAAGTTCGATAATTTAAGAATACATGCGTGTTTAAAATTTTCAATTTGGTTCTCTCGTTTAGGTACAATGAGCCAAAATTAACCGGCGCGATACTAAACTCAACCCCAGTGAAATTCCCCAATACGGAGTCCTCATAACCTGGACAAATTTAATTTTTAAAAAATACAAAACCAGTTCCTATAACCGGACACGGATACTATTTAGGAAATACTTCGTATAAGTTATCTCTGATAATTGATGATGATATTTATAGTTTCCTAATTTTTTTTAAATTCTCATTAATTTTTGGTGTTTTGCGATAGCTGTTTTAAGTGTTTCAGCAATACGTAAAATGATCACAGCGAACAAATTGTATTGCGCTGGTGCCGTCTGAAAGCGGTGGCTCAACGGAAACTAATGCGATAATTGTCATTCATTCACTTCTGACTGACATTGGCTCACATTTATTAGTTTAGTAGAAATATAGTTTTAAATTGCAGCTCCTGAACATAAAGATACGTTTTAAACATTCGTTTTTGCCACACCCCATATATGAACAGCTTCCTTAGCCGAATAAAAACACTGCGATGGTAGGTGTCCGGTTATGAGGAATTTCACTGCATATTTAAAGTTCGAGTTTAAAGCCTCAAAATCAATCATATGGTTTTTGATTACCTATTCTTAAATTGAAATAAATAACTTAGTCGAGAATAACATTGCAAATTAAAAAAAAAAATTAAAAAAAAACATGGTTTCGGTTTTAAAAATAAAGGAAATCCCAATATATAATATATACTCACTTGTAATCTTCAACTTCATAATCAATATTCTGATAAATTTCCTTTTCATTATGTAAAAGAGGTGCAACCTGAAATATAAATTAAATAATAAGTATTACAATGGTAATTAAGTTTTATTATTATTGTTAATTAAAAATTAATAAAATTTTTTTTTAATACAAACATGTTTGATAGAATTACAACTAGTTCTATAAAATAGCATGCAGCTTCCTTTTAATAATTTGGAAAGACAATCAGACTCTATAATCTGGCTCTTAGATCTTTGCAATCAAATAAGTTAAGTTTTTAAATTTAGACTATATAGCAAATTAGAACATATCTGAATATATTAGGAAATACCAGGCACACCAAGCCTGAAGTATTCATATTGTGCAATGTGTATACTTACATCTCTATCAATGCCGGGAATGAGAATGTTGGTATCCTTGTCTACAAGTACACTGAGAAGATAACAAAGATCTGGCATTGCTTCATGCACCGTGCCACCAAATACACCACTATGTAAATCTTTAACAGCACACTCTACTTCAATAGTATAATAAACTAAGCCCCGAAGACCATAGGTTAAACATGGCCGTTTCTTCCCAAGCCAATAATTATCAGATATACAAACATAATCGATATTTGACAAAAACCCGTTTTTACGAGCTAGCAAAAGATCATCCAGACCCTCACTACCGCTTTCTTCCATTCCTTCGAAAACAAATTTTACGTTGACGGGTAAGTCAATATTTAGTTTTTGGAATGCCTCAATGGCATGTAGCCAACATAAAACAGGTCCTTTGTCATCACTTGCACCACGGCCATACAACTTTCCATCGATTTCGGTCAGATCAAAAGGCTCCGTATTCCAACCATCTTCTTTCAAAGCTGGTTGTACGTCCAGATGACCGTAAACTACAATTGTCTTCTTTTTTGGATCCTATAGATATTAATAAATTATTATTACATAATTTACGTTAAATTTGAAAACATTTAATTTCAAACCTTTCCTAGAGTCCCTAAAATCACATTCGGTAGAGCTATTTCTTTACCATTTGGTAACCGTTGTGTACCAATATCAGCTAATTCAACATCAGCACCGAGGCTTCTCAACTTATCAGCAACCAACCGCACCATAGCTTGTATTTCATCGCGCTTATCAGGCCATGCTGATACCGATTGTATGGCAACAGCAACCTTCAACGCAGTAATATATTCTTCTTTGTTGGAGTTAATGTAGCTAGCAATGGAACAACAAAAATAATAAACATCACCAGCATACATATTTGGGTAATATTTTAAGCAATAAAACCACTTAGATAAATCCCAATTTAATATTGATATAAGAAATAATAAAAACATAAACAATGATTACGAAAACACATACATATGTATAGTTCTAACGGATATGTGCGATAACTGGAAAATTTTCTCAGAAAGGGTACTTATAGAATATATTTCAAGTAAAATGTTTTTCAATTAACAATTTCGTTATCTTCTAAAGAGACATTCGTTCGAACTTTTCATTTAAATTTAATTTAAATACATTTTTCTTCCGCTTCCTAGAAAACGCTAGTATCTGGAGGACCATCTCTAACCGACCATACCCATTTTATACCCGAAATACTAATAAATTATTTATTTAAAAAATGGTTAAATTTTAGTGAAGAAAGGGTCGGACGCGTAAGAACACCTCGCAGTTGATTCGGCCATTATTTCATATTTTCATTGCAGAAAGAAGTATTTCGTAAATTTTCAAATTAACCTAATTATAAGACATGAAATGCTAAACCCTTTATATTGGCGGTAAGATGCGGCAACGCTCCTCTAACAACCCATACCCATTTTAACCCCGAATTCACCGTCTTACTGCAGCACCAAGAGATTCAGAATGGTGCTTAAAATATTTCATTTGTAATAATTTAATTTTAATAATACATCAACTTCAATACATAAGTATTTTTATCTGCTTGAAAAATGCTAATTTCCGAAATGGCATATCAAAAGTATTTCTTAACACACTTTTAATTTTTTTTTATTATTATCCTAGATGTGTCCGGCAGCTGATTTACGTTCTAAACTTCCAATGACATGAGAATTACACATCTCTTTAGTTCTGTTAACATGTTGTATTCCTCGCCCCACATTTGCCTTAAAAAAATTCTAAACAGTTACATTGAAATGTTTGTAAAAATTTATAGCTTAATATTTATTATCTAATAAATTATAATAAAGCGCGAACCCACTTAACTAAATAACATTTATCTTATTAAATGCACTGTTTTCCTGAAATCATATACATATATTGGTAAAAGTGTATTCATATGTACATTTATGGAAGAAATGTGATAAAAAGTGAAATAAAGTTAAATTCCATTTTTAGATAATATGGAAAACTTATTTGTTTATAATTGTTATTTGTTTTGTACATTAATATTTACCTGAAAAGCTGTTGCAGAACATTGGGTAAGTCAGCCATATTTCGCTAATAAACACTTGTTATGAATTCCGGTTTTTATATTCACTTACGAAATTCAAATAACTTTCTCCCGTAAAATTTTATCAACCGCTCAGTAATTTATACGAATTACAATGACCGTGGTGAAATTGTAATACGTATGTTTTATACCGATACGGAATATTTAAACATGACTACTTACCACAGTACATACTGCACCACAAACCATACGACTTTACTGATAGCAATAGCAGACAGATAAGATATAATGTTGTAATCAATTAGTGGTTTTTAAGACTAATAACATGTTCGCACTTATAACTTTATTCAGCAGAAATTATTTTTACTGATCGTTATATAGTATTCTATACTACTTTACACATTGCTGTGCATCATGTTTTTGTCTTATTTATTTATTGATAAATACAAAAGTGGTGACGACTAATGATTATATAACAGTGATTAATTATGACAATATAGGCACAATTCCGATTTCTTTGGCGCCGCGATCTGTAGTTACCGTTGGAAAGAGGAAGTCCTCAACAAGTTATAGGGTCCGCAAACGCTTAGTTTACGAGATATTCGACTTTCCCAAAATTCGAACATTTAAACATTTCATATTCTTTTCGCACATTTTTTATTTCAAATTAATTAAATTAAACTATACACATTTAAATACATCCACATTTTTACTTTTTGTGGGTTTTTTTTATCTAAGAAGTCTTTATTTTAAAAATTACTTTTTACACTCGTAGCGCGCATCATTTATGTGCAAACAATTTTGAGGAAATGGAGCGCTGCCATATGATAATATGCAAATATGAACAATTCGTTGAATTTCTCTATTTTGCTATAATTCCATTTTTTTTATTTAGCAATCTTCTTCTTCTTTGCTGGCGTAGACACCGCTTACGCGATTATAGCCGAGTCAACAACAGCGGGCCAGTCGTTTCTTCTCTTCGCTACGTGGCGCCAATTGGATATTCCAAGCGAAGCCAGGTCCTTCTCCACTTGGTCCATCCAACGGAATGGAGGTCTTCCTCTTCCTCTGCTTCCCGCGGCGGGTACTGCGTCGAATACTTTCAGAGCTGGAGTGTTTTCATCCATCCGGACAACATGACCTAGCCAGAGTAGCCGCTGTCTTTTAATTCGCTGAACTATGTCAATGTCGTCGTATATCGTGGCCAATGCGCAAAGGACCATAAATCTTTCGCAGAACCTTGCTCTCGAAAACTCGTAACGTCGACTCATCGGTTGTTGTCATCGTCCAAGCCTCTGCACCATATAGCAGGACGGGAATTATGAGCGACTTATAGAGTTTGGCTTTTGTTCGTCTCTTAAACAAGATTGGGACTGCTCAATTAAGTTCTACAGCTCGAATAATTTTCTCCAGCAGCAGATTGAAGAAGTCGCACGATAGGGAGTCGCCTTGTCTGAAACCTCGTTTGGTATCGAAGGGCTCGGAGAGGTCCTTCCCGATCCTGACGGAGCTTTTGGCGCTGCTCAACGTCAGTTTACACAGCCGTATTGGTTTTGCGGGGATACCAAATTCAGACATCGCGGCATAGAGGCAGCTCCTTTCCGTGCTGTCGAAATCAGCTTTGAAATCGACGAATAGGTGGTGCGTGTCGATTCTCCTTTCACGGGTCTTTTCCAAGATTTGGCGCATAGTGAATATCTGGTCGATTGTTGATTTGCCAGGTCTAAAGCCACACTGATATGGTCCAATCAGTTTGTTGACGGTGGGCTTTAATCTTTCACACTATGCGCTTGATAGAACCTTGTACGCGATGTTGAGGAGGCTCATCCCACGGTAGTTGGCGCAGATTGTGGGGTCTCCTTTTTTAAGGACTGGGCATAGCACACTTAAATTCCAATCGTTGGGCATGCTTTCGTCTGACCATATTTTGCAAAGAAGCTGATGCATGCTCATTATCAGTTCTTCGCCGCCGTGTTTGAATAGCTCGGCCGGCAATCCGTCGGCCCCTGCCGCTTTGTTGTTCTTCAGGCGGGTAATTGCTATTCGAACCTCTTCATGGTCGGGCAATGGAACGTCTGCTCCATCGTCTTCGATTGGGGAATCGGGTTCGCCTTCTCCTGGCGTTGTACTTTCACTGCCATTCAGCAGGCTAGAGATGTGTTCCCTCCATAATATAAGTATCCTCTGGGCATCGGTGACTAGATCACCTTTGAGGGTTCTACAAGAGTATGCTCCGGTCTTGAAACCTTCTGTAAGCCGCCTCATTTTTTCGTAGAATTTTCGAGAATTACCCCTGTCGGCCAGCTTGTCAAGCTCTTCATACCCACGCATTTCGGCCTCGTTCTTTTTCTTTCTGCAAGTGCGTCTCGCTTTCCTCTTCAACTCTCGGTATCTATCCCATCCCGCACGTGTTGTGGTCGATTGTATCGTTGCGAGGTAGGCAGTCTGTTTTCCGTTCCACAGTTCCCTTATACCGAGTTGTTGACGAGTGCTCTCAGAAAGCCGGAGTGCAAGCCGAGTAGAAAATCGTTCGACTGTCTGTTGTGATTGCAGCTTCTCGTCGTCGAACCTTCCTTGTGTTTTTTGACGTGCGTTTTGTGCGTCACAGAGACGGGTGTGTATATTGGCTGCAACAAGATAGTAGTCCGAGTCAATATTAGGACCTCGTAGCGCACGCACATCTAAAACACTGGAGACGTGTCTTCCGTCTATCACAACATCATCGATCTGGTTGGTGGTTTTTCGATCCGGAGACTGCCAGGTACCTTGATGAATCTTCTTATGCTGGAATCTAGTACTACAGATAACCATATTTCGGGCCCCGGCGAAGTCGATCAGCCTCAACCCATTTGGGGATGTTTCCTCGTGGAGGCTGAATTTACCGACCGTAGTGCCAAAGATACCTTCTTTGCCCACCCTGGCGTTAAAGTCGCCAAGCACGATTTTGACATCGTGGCAGGGGCATCTCTCATAAGTGCGCTCGGAATGTGGCTAGACGTTCATTCATAGGAGTGAATGACAGTACTCGGTGACGGAGTCTCTCTCCCACCACGTATCCAACACCAAACTTGCGCTCCTTTATATGGCCACTGTAGTAAATGCCACATGGACCTACTTGTCTTTGTCCTTGTTCGGTTCATCGCATTTCCTGGACGCCGGTGATGTCAGCCTTTATTTTCACGAGGACATCAACCAGCTGGGCAGCGGCACCTTCCCAATTAAGGGACCAGACATTCCAGGTGCATGCCCTCAAATCATAGTCCTTAATTCGTTTGCCATGGTCGTCATCAAAAGGGGGGTCACTCATCCGAGGCTTGTTGTTTCCTTTCATTGGGGGTGTTTTTTTACGTGGCGGGTCCCAAACCCAACGCCCAACCCTAAGTAGGGAATATTTCGCCTTCTCACTTTAGCTCGCCTTCAAACGGATGTTCTTAGGCTACCCAGAGGATACTTGGGCAAAGACCGGAAGTCGTGAGCTGCTTGAGTCATATGTAAAAGAATCGTTTCTGGCCACTCCCAAGTGAATGGCGATCAGAGAACTTTCCTCACTTGCGTGAACTTCTACACATGACTCCATCTTCCATCCTTATATTATACTTATAATAAAAAGAAGTGTGTCTATAAATTATATTTCAAATTAAAATGAGTATAAACAATCTTTCCATGCATATGGATTTTTTCTTATTCAAATTTATTAAACAACTAGGTAATATTATATAATAATATTACGTATTAAAATAATAAAATCAGCGTTTAAAAAACTGCGGCAAGTTTCAGTTCATATGACTTTGCTTCTGCTACTGCTTTTGAAAAAATCAGAAGTCGCAGTCGAGGCATAGACAAAAATAAAACAGCTACGAAAATCAGAAATCAGCATAAGTCGCCGTTATTCGTTTTTCTGCTTTCTGCTTTGCTGTTGCTTTCGATCGTATACGTAAGTTGTCGCAGCAGCTATCGACAATTTTCGACAGTCGTCAGCAGTCACAGTCACGAAAAGTAATGCATTCGGCTTTTTGCTACTTTTGATTTTTGTCGCTGTTGCTTTCGATCAGCAGCATAAGTCGAAAAAAGCAAGAAGCGTCCGATTCGTGGAAGTCACCAGCAGTCGCCGTCTTGTTCTTTTTCCTCTTTTGCTTTTACTTGCAATTAGAACGCTGCTAGACTCACATGTGTTCAGCTATGGCGCCAAGTGCAGCGTGGAAATATTTTGAAAATAAAGCAGCCGAGGGTTTAGCAATATGCAATATATGCGAAAGTTCACTTAAAAACAATAGACTGTCGAATTTAAAAACTCATTTAATAAAGCAGCACAAAGTTGACTTAAATTTAACTCTTGAAAACATTAAATCGTCATAAACTTCCTCGATTAAAACAGTACGTTTTCAACATATATTATCGCCGCAACAAAAAAATGACGCAATAAATCATTTAAAATCTATTTGGGATAGACTTAATAGTCTTCACCCTACTGGAAATATGTGCTCAACTCCGAATTCCAGCTCTAATAAAATGCAGAACTATTTTTTTTTTTTTTGATGAGGAAGACGAATTGTTAGAAGCGTACTTATCTCAAGGCGTTAAATCAGAAGTCAACAGTACAATCGATGTCTATTCAAAAATTGAAAACCTGAAACTTTCTTATCAAAGGATTGACATAGACGTTTTGTCTTATTGGAAAGGAAAACAGTGTACCGACCAGGAATTATACGCAATTAGTAATGTTTGTTATGCCGTACCGCCAACTCAGGTAAATGAAAACGGCCTAATTAATTAAAGTTTTCTCATTTATTTATTATTTTTTTAACAGGTGCCGATTGAACGAGCTTTCTCTACCTTAAGACTGGTGCTTACCGACTCTCACAATCGATTAAGCCGCGATGTTCTTGAGAACATATTGCTAGTAAAATTAAATCCTAGCTTTCTGGACATGGCCATTGATACGCTGCCACTTTTTAAACAAGAGGAACTTGAAAAATTAATTTACTGTTATGTTTTTATGTTATTTTATTCCAACGAATTTTGATTTAGTTGTTTATTTTTGTAAACTTAAGAAAAATTAAAAAAGTTTAAAATTAACAACATAATAAAAAAATTCAAGTACACTATAAGTAACTGCAAAACATTTCTTTAAAGTCGTAGCCAATCAAAAACGGTCGCAACGGCCGACTTCCACGAATCGGAGGCTTCTTGCTTTTTTCGACTTACGCTGCTGATCGAAAGCAACAGCGACAAAAATCAAAAGTAGCAAAAAGCCGAATGCATTACTTCTCGCGACTGTGACTGCCGACGACTGTCGAAAATTGTCGATAGCTGCTGCGGCAACTTATGTATATGATCGAAAGCAACAGCAAAGCAGAAAGCAGAACAACGAATAACGGTGACTTATGCTAATTTCTGATTTATGTAGCTGTTTGATTTTTGCGTCAGTCAAAGCATGCGACTTCTGATTTTTTCAGAAGCAGAAGCAAAAGCAATTGCATACTTTTTGATATCGCTCGCAGTTGAAGTAGCGAATAGCAACAATATTGCGACTTCTGCTATTCGACTGCAGTTTTTTAAACACTGAATAAAATACTTAGGTTACCCCGGGTATTGGCTCGATCAGGATTATCTTTTTACAGGAGTTCTACGCGAAAGTACTTCGGCACCCCGCGTTTTCGCTCGACCAGGGTTATTTTTTTAGAGCGCGGCTGAAGGGCGCCAACGCAGAAAGGAGTACTACGCGAATGTACTTCAGCCACCCCGGGTATTCGCTCGACTAGGGTTATTTGTTTAGAGCGCGACCGAAGGCCCCAACGCAGAAAGGAGTACTACGCGAAAGTACTTCATTGGCCCCGGGTATTCGCTCGATCAGGGTTATTTTTTTAGAGCGCGGCCGAAGACCTTCAACCCTGAAATAAGTACTACGCAAAAGGACTTCAGTCACATAAATCACATATTACACACATACATATGTAGAAAGTAGTTTTTATTATAGTTAATATAGAAAAAAGAATCATGAGTGTGCTAAGTGATTTTTAAATTAATAAATTTAGGTAAAATATAGCAAAATAAAAGTTAAGTGTGAACATATTTCAATGTTTAGAGTATATATTTAAATATATAGAGTGAAAAACGTGAGAAAATTTAGTGAAACATAGTGAAATACCATGTGTTATTAGTGCAAATTTTTAAATTTTTAATCGTGAATATTTTAAAAAATAAAATTTATTTTTATATTATTTTTGGATATTCCTTCTCTGGAGAGGCTCCCCTATCCGCACATACCCCATTCATACGGAAGTTCGGGTTTTTTACCCCTCCGCTAAAGTAATCGGAATCGTGTCGAACTTGGTATCCCGCAAAACTTATACTTTAGCTGTGAAGTAATCCCACATTATCCTATTTCTTCAATTTTCCTGGAGCTTATCAGCAAGAGTTCTGTTTTTTTGTTCAGGCAGCTCTAGACTCATGGTATCAAACCATTGACACAAATCATTTATGTAGTCATTGCATTTGATGCGGAGGTCATCCAGATGTTAAGACACTGCTTCCAGTTTATGGTCATCAGCAAATGCGATTGTTTCCACATTTTTTTGTTTGATATATTCTTAGCACCCCATCGTACATCAGGTTTCATAGTAATGGGCTTAATACCGAGTCTTGCCCTACTTCACTGAAGATAGTTGAAAATTGGTTATTATAATATTTATCAGATAATAAGGAGCGAGTATTTCATAAAAAGCTTTTATTACATTTGCCCATTTTACGAAGTTAGCGCGTAATATTTTTTGTACCACCTTTCCCTTTGAGGGCATGCACTGCGACCGGTCCCTTAATTGGGAAGGTGCCACTGCTCAGCTGGTTGATGTTCTCGTTAGAGCAAAGGCTGACATCACCGCCGTCCAGGAAACGCGATGGACGGGACAAGGACTAAGACGAGTAAGTGCTTGTGGCATTTACTACAGTGGCCATATAAAGGAGCGCAAGTTTGGTGTCGGATTCCTAGTGGGAGAGAAACTCCGTCGCCGAGTACTGTCATTCAATCCGGGGGATGAACGTCTTACCACAATCCGCATCAAAGCGAAGTTCTTCAACACATCGCTGATTTGCGCCCACGCCCCGCCGGAAGAGAAGGACGATGCATAAGAAAGTACAACAAGCTACCTGACTTTCCCTGGATCTAAAAGCTATGAACCAGATCGATCATGTTGTGATAGACGGAAGACATGTCTCCAGTGAGCATACGCTCCGAGGTCCTAACATGGACTCGGACCATTATCTTGTTGCAACCAAATACGCACCCCCTTTTGTGCAGCAAAAACAGCACGTCAACAAACACAAGGAAGGTTCGACGTCGATGAGGCTGCAATCACAACAGATATCCGAACGATTTTCTATTCGGTTTGGACTCCTGCTCTATGAAAGCACCTGTCAAAAACTCGGTAAATGAAAATTGTGGGACGGAATTTCAAGCTCCTTACATACAGTTGCAACCGTAACCATTTGTTTTCGGAAATACAATACAACAGCTGGAGTGCCGTATCGCAGCGGAGAGAAAACAGACTGCCTACCTCGCAACGTTACGATAGACCACAACACGTGTGGGATAGGATAAATACCGAGAGTTGATGAAAAAAGCGAGACACAATTGCAGACAAAAAAAGAGAGGCCGAAATGTGTGAGTATGAAGAGCTTGACAAGCTGGCCGACAGGATTAATGCTCGAAAATTTTACGAAAAGAAGCGGCGGCTAACAGAAGGTTTCAAGCCCGGAGCATGCTCTTCTAGAATCCAAGGAGGTCATTTAGTAACTGATACCCAGAGCATACTAAAATTATGGAGGAAACACTTCTCCAGCCTGCTGAATGGCAGTGAAAACATAACGCCAAGAGAAGGCGAACCTGATTCCCCAATCGATGACGATGGAGCAGACGTTCCATTGCTCGACCATGAAAAGGTTTGAATAGCAATTACCCGTCTGAAGAACAGCAAAGCGGCGGGGGCCCATGGACTGCCGGCCGAGCTATTTAAACACGACGGCAAGGAACTGATAAGTAGCATGCATCAGATTCTTTGTAAAATGTGGTGGGACGAAAGCATTCCGAACGGTTGGAATATAAGAGTGCTTTGCCCAATCCACAAAAAGGGAGACCCTATAATCTGCGCCAACTACCGTGGGACAAGCCTCCTAAACATCGCGTATAAAGTTCTATCGAGCGTATTGTGTGAAGGATTAAAGCCCACCGTCAGTGTGGCTTTAGACCTGGCAAATCAACAACCGACTAGATATTCACCATGCGCCAAATCTTGGAAAAGACCCGTGAAAGGAGAATCGACACACACCACCTCCTCGTCGATTTCCAAGTTGCCTTTGACAGCACGAAAAGGAGCTGCCTTTATGCCGCGATGTATGAATTTGGTATCCCCGCAAAGCTAATACGCCTGTGAAAGCTGACGTTGAGCAGCACCAAAAGCTCCGTCAGGGTCAGGGAATGACCTCTCCGAGCCGTTCGATACCAAACGAGGTTTCAGATAAGGCGACTCTCTATGGTACGACTTCTTCAACCTGCTCTTGGAGAAAATAATTCGAGCTGCAGGACTTCATCGAGCAGGTACAATCTTTTATAAGAGTGTACAGCTGCTGGCGTATTTGGTTGCAGCTGTACGTAAGGAATTTGAAATGTCATTCCACAGTTCTCTTATGCCGAGTTGTTGACGAGTGCTCTCAGAGAGCTGGAGTGCAAGTCGAGTGGAAAATCGTTCGGCTATCTGTTGTGATTGCAGCTTCTCGACGTCGAACCTTTCTTGTGTTTTTTGACGTGCGTTTTGTGCGTCAAAGAGGCGGGTGTGTATCTTGGCTGCAACAAAATAGTGGTCCGAGTCGATGTTAGGACCTCGAAGTGCACGCACATCTAAAACACTGAAGACATGTCTTCCGTCTATCACAACATGATCGATCTGGTTGGTGGTTTTTTGATCCGGAGACAGCCAGGTGGCTTGATGAATCTTTTTATGCTGGAATCTAGTGCTACAGATAACCGTATTTCGGGCCCCGGCAAAGTCGATCAGCCTCAACCAATGTGGGGATGTTTCCTCGTGGAGGTTGAATTTACCTGGCGTTAAAATCGCCAAGCACGATTTTGATATCGTGGCGGGAGCATCTTTGATCACATCGTCCTTCTCTTCCGTCGGGGCATGAGCACAGATCAGCGATATGTTGACGAACCTTGCTTTGATATGGATTGTGGTTAGACGACGAGGTGAATGACAGTACTCGGCGAAGGAGTCTCTCTCCCATCACAGATCCCACAAGAAATTTGCGCTCTTTTATATGGCCACTGTAGTAAATACCACAAGGACCTACTGTTGTTGTTGTGTTGTAAGTGTCATTTGTGTTGTCGTCGACGTCATTTAACGGGAGGCCCGGGAAACGTGCTGTTTCGACGGGGTCGGACCATAGGGAGGAGGGTGTTAGATGATTAGGGTTCGTAGGGCATGCAAAGAGGTGGTCAGTTTCATGCGGAGACTCGTTGCATTCAGGACATACATTGGGTATGTCAGGGTCTATTCGGGATAAGTTGGAGTTTAACCTGCTACAGTATCCAGAATAAAGTTGCGCTAGGGTCACTCGCGTTTCTCGCGGCAGCTGGAGCTCTTCGTCTGCTATGGGTGATGAATTGACTCCAAGTACGCCATTCCCGGGAAGGGAATCGGTGCAGGTGTTTGTGGCTCCGCTGTGAATGGCGGTCAGTGCCTGTCGAAAGTCAGTGGCGTCCGAAGTCCGGTCGGCGTATTGTACGACGTCGTCGACGTAGTCAAGGAAGGACCTTTTGATGCTCCTAGGAGGCGGTTCCGCTCCAAGCAAATGGCTGCAGGGGTGATTTCTGCGAAAACATCCTAGCAGGAACTACCTGGAGAAGAATTCATTATGCTCCTTAACTGGGAGCATAAGCGTCTCACTGTGTAGTTGTTCTATGGGAGACATCAAAAGGCATCCCGTCGTGGTGCAGTATTTTGACAGGTCTGAAGTTTCCTCATCTGCGTGCCACTGCATCCAGGCGACCATACAGGTGCTGCGTAGTTAAGGACCGGCCGACCGATTGCCTTGTATGTTGCCAACAACGTTTCTTTGTCTTTTCCCCATGTGCTGCCGGCTAGCAACTTGAGGATTTTGTTGCGGCTCTGTACCTTGGCGATAATCGCGGTCGTATGGGGAGAGAAGGAGCATAGACTATCGAAAGTTACACCTAAAATCTTAGGATTATTGACAGTCGGAATTTTGACGCCGTCGACTGCAATATTAAGCTCAAGTCTATACTCCTTCTTCTCAGTTTAGATGTGTCGCCTCGAAATAGTACGGATAACTGACGACTGTTCAGATAGTTCATGGTCCACCTCTTTAGCCCTGGAGGGAGCGTAGTTTTTTCAATGTCCTGCAGTAGCGTTGTGTGGTTGACCGTGTCAAAAGCTTTTGGCAGGTCCAACGCTACGAGGATCGTTCTTTCGCAGGATGGTTTCTGGTAAGGCCACGAACTATCTGGGCAATTATGACGCCAAGTGCTGTGGTGGTGCTGTGCACTTTTCGGAATCCATGCTGGTGGCTGGCTAGGCTCAGGTGGTGAGTGAAGGTCAGGAGTAGCAAGGCCTCAAGTGTCTTCACTACTGGGGAGAGGAGAGTTATCGGACGATAAGATTCCCCTTTGTTGGCGGGATTCCCACACATCGGGTATTTGAAGAGTGGTCAGCGACAGCATTAGCATGTTGATTCCATCAGGGCCAATGGATTTGGAGGATTTTGCCTTGTTGATGACACCCTGAACCTCCTGACCGGTGAAAGTAAGTGGCGCGCCTTCGTTTGGCATTTTGCGCAGTCGTCGGTTAACACATCGTTTAGCTTTGTCTACCGAAGGGTGCAGTGTAAACTGCCGGCTAAAGAAGCTCGCGCATTTCTTCGGATCCGAAGAGACATGACCATTGAATTGAACTTCAACTCGGTCGTTATGTCTCTTCGGGTTAGACAAAGCTTTGACAGTAGCCCAAAGCTTACTCACACCGGTGGAGAGGCTACAGGACTTCAGGTGCTCTATCCATTTCGTCCGCTTATGCTGGTTTACCATACGCCGAATCTCCAAATTGAGATCCCTTATTCGGGGATCCCCGGGATCGGCATGGCGTAAGGTGTCGCGCTCATTAGCTAAAACGGCTGCTTCGGATGGGAAATTGAGGCGGATTCCGGCTATTCTTCCAGCCGGAATAAAGCGAGCGGTTGCTGCTGCGATCTCCTTGCGAAATTGACTTTCGCCAACGCATACGTCCATGGGAATGGGAAGAGCGTTAAAGGTGAACAAGTGAGAGGGGGAGCTATGTTGCCTGATTGAGCTCCTGGGGACCGTGGAGGTCCTCTTTTGGCCACTCGGGTTGAGTGGCGGCGCGGCGCGCGAACTATGTGCAGATTGCACAGCCGTAGAGGTTTGTGTCGCAGTATTCCGCAGACAACATGGGGCCACGTAACGCGTGGTCCACTGCCTATGAGTCTTAAGGCCAGAACAGGTCTTAAGAAAGCTCCATCCATTGCATGAATTGCTCCTGACCGAGGTGGAGTTTGGATGGAGCCGCTTTGCGCATACGCAGCAGAAAAATTCCTCCGGGCCCGGGTTGGACTCAATGCCAGAACGAGTCAAGAGGATACGGAGCAACCCTGCTGCAAGACGTTGCTCCAATGACGACAAGCACAAATTAGTACTTACCGATCCAAACGGGGTTAGATCGCCGATAAAAACAGCCCGTGGTCGGATAAAATCCGAGTCAATTCCGGTGTGTAAAACCGGTTGTCGTGGGAATTGGAATTGGGAAGGACCTACTCGTCAGTCATTGTCCCGTACATCGCATTTCTTGGACGGCGGTAATGTCAGCCTTCACTTTTTATTAGAACTAAGATTGCTAAATGAAAAAAGATGAATTTTAAATAAAAAGAGAAATTTCAGCGAATTGCTCTTATTTGCTTATTATTTGTGGCAGCGCCCCATTTTCTCATAGTTATTAGCACATAAATAATGTCCACAACGAGTGCAAAAACTATTTTTTAAAATATACGTTTTGTTCTTAAAAAACCTGGGAAAAGTTAAAATGTGAATTTGTTTAAATTAATTAATTTGAAGTGAAAAATGTGCGTAAAGTGTTTTAAATGTTGTTAAATAGCTTGTTAAAATGTGGCAAATTAAACGAGCTTAATAGCACGTAAACTAATTTTGCCATAGAAGGCCTTTCGGGGAAAATCAGGGTTAAAAGTGGTATGGTTAGATGGAGCTGATGCTCCAAATTAAGAATATATATAATTATAGAAACCGCAAATTTATAGTTTTCGAGATATTTGCATTTAAAATTGAAAATATCGCAAATTTTATTCCTCGATTTATAGTAACAACACGGAACATTCTGTTATTGTGCATATATTGAAATTTGTGTAAAATATAAAATGCTTATTTTAAGCAAATATCTATATAATTACTAAAAAAATAAATATGTAGAAACAATGTAGTGAACTGTAAGTGTATAAAAAGTGCATAATATGAAGGAAAGAGTTACTATAAATCGAGAAATTGGAAAATAAAATTTGCGACATTTACAACTTTAAAGAAAATATCCCGAAAATTATAAGTTTGCACCGGCAATAATATATTTTTAATTCTGGAACATCAACTCTATCCAACCATATCACTTTTAACCTTGAAATCGTGGGATGCACGAAGCCGGGTAAGCCTTTCTTATGAAATTCAAAAAATGTTTCAAATATTTGTTGTTTTTATGTAAAGTTTTCGACAACCCGTTTCTCTTTCCACATTAGGACAAAAAAACTTCAGTGTAGGGGTATTCGCTTGCTCTTGCAAGATTGCAGATTGCAAAAATACTACACCGAAATATACAAGGGCACGAGAGCACCCATTATAGTAGATTCAGTCAATTTATTGTAAATGACTATTGTGCATAGCTATTGTGAATTGGCGCACCTTCTGCATACATTTTTAACAAAAAAACTGTAACAAAACTTTATAATTTAAATAGAAATTATAAAATCGAATTAAAATTTACCTTCTTCAACAATTTAACGTCAAAATATGACTTTAAGTAAAATGGCAACTACAACAGGGTTGCAATTTTATTTTTGCGTGACATTGCACGCAAATATACATGGGTTTTGGTCTGACATATTTCACAGCCCTTGCAAATATTTTTCTGCGTGTGTTTGTTGTTGTGCCGTTGTAAATCTGCAATGCTTGCACCGTGCACCGAGATTTGCAAGAGCAAGAGAATACCCCTTGTATGAATTCATAATTAAGTGTTGAAGTCAGGGTAAAATTTATCTAGTTAGCTGCTATTGTCTGTGGAGACTCTGATAAGCATACATTGAACGTACTTTTTAGAAATTAGACTGTTGAGTTTTCGATAAGAGTATTTACATATTTTGTACCATGGTTCGGTTTTTGTAGAATGTAAAAACAAATTACTTAAAAGAATACGGCGGTACAATGGCAATTATCTTCAAGGTTCAAAGTGATTCTATCCCAAGTGTTAATAAGAGTGTAATCAGCAGTATTTCGTCTAAAAATATAGTTGCGTATAGTGTGAGTGATGAATTAGATGCCGGCAGTCACATCTATGTGTGCGATGTCATATCACCCTGGCAAATATATAGTGTGACTAATACAAAGAACCTTATAAAAGCCCTGGAATGGAATAGCAGCGGAGAACTTTTACTGGCAGGTTATAACAATGGACTTGTTGAAATATGGTCTACAGATAAGGTCCTCAATATCTGGTATCAAGTATATAAAGTAAATTTTCATGGCGAGGACATAATAGCAGCGAAATTCTTTCACAACGGAAAGAGTATATTCTTTCACTCTCAGAAAAAAGACTTACCAACATATGCTGACAAGTTTGAACGTTTGGAGTACCGTCCGACGGTGGAACATTTTGGGAGTGCCCCAGCTGAAGGCGTTGTCGTTATTACCACGTCGGGATTAGTAGGTGCTTTCATAACTCCAATTAGAAAATTAAATGAAACAAATAACCATACCATCGAACTGAAAGGCGTTACTCAAAGTATAGGCCTTTCTCGCTTTTACGTATCGTTGTGCAGCATGTCTCATTGTTCTAGTGGTCAGCTTAATGTTGCACTAACATACAGTTGTAGACCAAAAATTGTTTACTGTTTTAAAGTAGCTTTAAATATGGACAACGACAATTTGTTTCTAAAATGTGAAGCTCTTCCTAGTATATTCTTTAATGCTGTTAATTACAAGCAAATCTCACACATTGGTTGGATTTCTTCGAATAAAGAAGACGTTCTATATATCGGATACAATACTATAGAGGGGAGTTTGCTCGAGCAATGGCATTTAAGCAAGAAACATCAAGCAGTTCATAAATTACTCCAAAAAAATAAAGGAGATTTCGTTCAGAGTGAAACGTGGGAAAACATTGCTAAGGTTCCATTCGGAATGGGTATTGCAAATGTATGCAGTTCCAAACTATTAACACAGACTACACAAATATTCGTAATTTTAAAAGATAATACCATACAAATTGTTGAACCTGGTTTAAAGAAAGTGGCTTTGGTTATATCCGACCGATTAATGACTGAAGATCGGTATAGTCTCTGCAAATTTGTGTCAGCAGACATAACACATATGAATCAATTACTTGTTCTCTTCGATAATTATGGTCAAATGTACGCAATGCAAGTAACAAATCCAATAGCAGACAAAAATTACAAATTGAACACATTATCTCTACAAACATCGCTGTTGGAGTATTGTATAATAACTGGTGTGGATGCAAGTGATATACTTATGTTAAATTTAAGTAACTTGGAAATACTTATTGAAAAGCTAACAGAAAATTTTACGAAACAATCTACAATAATACGTCATTTCTACTATTCTAATTTCTTGTGTATGAAGAGCAATATGTGTAGAATTCAATCACGACAACAAGATTTTGATAATTTAATAATTTTGCATACCATATCCATAACTTTCAAAAGTTTACTACGGCCGGCAGATCTAAGTTGTCAGGATAAGGGCCCTGGGGATAATTTAGCCATGATACTACAGGATCCTTCTACAGATATAGATAAAGTATTATTTAGTTTAGATGGCAAAGATTTCGCTGTTGAGCCTATAACATTACAAAGTTTACAACAACTCATACAATGGGTATCTGATTTGGCATTAAATATTCTGAAAAAGCTTCCGAATGAAGTTATTAAAGCGAAGATGAGTAAAAAACAAGGTTATGACATAAGCAGAGACAGCGTAGCTATTAGTAGCATAAGAGAGCTTTTGGTAATGACGCGAATATGGGGTCTCTTAAATCCACAATGCTTACCCACATATACAAAATCGGTCGAAAACATTGATGTTTTAGCTACCTTATTCAGACTTCTAACCCGTTTGGCACAAAATACTGCAGAACCTGATGACTTTTTATTAGATGAATGTAGTCTTTTATCTACTCAAGTCCTCATTCCTCAAAAACAGTTTAATAATCCAGCTACATTATTAAATAATCATTTATCACTTTATAAATCATATCCATTTATATTTGTGGCATCGACGGAGCCAAGTTGGTTGAAGGACGTCAATTATGAAGAAGTTGTATTTATTAACGATATGAAAGATGGTGTCAGTAATCTGCACTTGGGAGCAAAAGTAAATGCACTTAGACATTGCATAAGATGTGGATTGATAAATAGTTTACTAAATGTATCTAAAACATCTGCTATGAAAGCGTGGTGTCAAAGGTGGCTATACTGCCATTGTGGGGGTTATTGGAAAAAATTGTAAACAATAAATTGAAAGCTGAATAAAAGAATATATTATTGACAAAATTAAAAGTTGTTATCTATTTTCTATTTACTGAATAAGAAACTATGTGCATGAATAAGAAACGTGTACTTCTTAATTAAAACTTTAAACATAAATTATTTTAATTTAAAAGCAATTTATTTACGTTGTAATTAATTATATCCTAGCATTTGATTGTAATCTGATGGAGTTCTAAAATACCGATTTAATAATAAAGATGTTCGGTTCCCCAAGCGATATGTGCAATTGTTCCATGGGTTAAACCTACTTATTACTTCTTCCACATCTCCTTTGTTGAAGTTATGTTTAGATGTTTGGAAAGGTAATTGGGGTTCATACACAGCAATATATCTATAATCGTTAATAAGAAATTATTCTATCTTCGTATATGTTGAAAAAACTTACTTGTCATTCGCACCATAAATGCGTAAAGGATATCTGGCAATAAAAAGCCGTATTGCAATTGTCACAGCAATGAAGCCAAAAGAAAAATACCAAAGGTCATCTGGATGTGACACTAACCCCATAGACTCAAAACTGGGTGTAGAAAGTTTGTACTCATTCGTTAAAGTATAGATGGTTGCAGAAGAAATTATTGTTGCTGTTATTGTAGATATATTCTTTGCAACTGTAATATATATTCCCATTGGTGCCCGGTATATAAGTTCATACTCCGAAGGCACATCGTCTTTTTTTATAAAGACATCACGTTTTTTAATAACTGCTTTGTTATTATGAAAGTGATTGCAGAGATTGTGTCCAACAAAACTACTAAGATTGCAATTAATTGAATGTTTCCAAATTCATTTTTGTAAGAACTTGCCTATTCTTAATGCTATTTAATGATTTTAAAAATCTGTGCTGCAACAATAGTAAACGCATTGTGATAAATAAGAAATAATTCAAAGAAAACTTTGTAAGTTATACTATATAATGTAACAATAGTTGCACGCTCAAATCAGGAATAAATGAGTAGTCCCTACACAAACTTAACGTGAGTAGATTTAGTAAACTGAGATTTCAGTGAACACACAGCTTACAGTGTTGCCAAGTACGTTTTCTTGATTTATATAATTAATAGCCAAGAATGATAGAGGAAGAGATTACGCAATGCGCATGTTTGCTTTCAGTCAGCTGTTCTTGCTGACGTCATGGTTGATTTATTATTCACCCGCGCTTTTGAAAATGAATTCGAATTGTACTTTCAAGTGTTGTATTAATTTTTAAATTCCATATTTTTAAAATGCGTTGTGCAGTGTTCGGTTTTAATAATAACAATAATAGTGCTACGAAGTGAAGATTTTTTCATTTCTCTAAGGATAAAGACGTAATAAAACAATGGATTCATTTTTGTCGTCGGACGGACAAAATTAACGTTAAAAATGCATGCATTTGTGAATTGCAGGTTTAAGTTCGCGGAATCCAACTAAGTTGCTACCTAGCGTTTTTCCCACGTTAACCACTGTTCTTGCAGAGTCTAATGAACGGCAAAAAAGGATGGAGTCTCGTTCCAAAAAAGAGATGTTAGCAACAATGTTGAAGAATACCGTCCCTGTTGAAGTAATTCAAGAAAACGAGGTTGGAGAGGCACCTCAAACTGCAGGAGAGGAGATCATCCATGAGAAAGACGAAAAAATACTTCATTTGGAAACAGAAATGTTATAGCCCTGACAGACGAGCAAAATTAATGCGCCTTAAGCAACGCTAATGCGAATTGAAATTTTATGGTGACCTGCCGTCTGTCATTCGGCTTGTGCATTTAGACAGCTGATAGTGAAATTTGTTTCTTTATTAAAAAAAAAAGTGAAGTAAAAATGAATAAGATAAATTATTAAAAGAAATTTTGGTAATTTTGGAAAATCAATATAAATTTAACGAAAAAATTCGTTTATTATTATCTACGTTAAAAGATAATAGAGTGAAATTAATAGCAATAATTGATTGTAATGCGGAAAAAGTGTGCAAAAAAGTTAAGAATATTGGAAAAATGGATAGCAAAAGTGCGACATCTGTCAACAAATAGCAAAAATCGGCCATTTTTGAGCAGTGTTGCCTACTAAAATTTAGTACATTCAACCAAATGCACGGAATTCTTGTGCATTACAAACTTGCATTGACATGAGTCAAATGCACAAATAAATGTAAATTAAGCCCGCTAATGCATATTAGCGCTGTCGTCTGTCAGGGCCATTAGTCCTAACTGATATTGATGAAGTATCTTTTTCTTACATAAGTATGTGTATTTATTATTATTTTAAGACAAAGACTGAATAGTGTTGTTAGAACTTTGAAAAAGTGCAAAAACGAGCAGTTAGCAGAAATTAAACGCAGAAATAATTTGGAGCAAAAACTTAGCTGCATTTTCACCAACGGCCCAGGTAAGTACCCAAATTCTAAAAAGTATGTTGCAAAATATATTAAAGTTCATTACACATACATAGATTGAAAAATTAAGGGATGGAAACAAACGGCGGAATTAGAAAGAAGAAGACATACTATAGCTAACTCGATCACGCTATATTCAACGAGCCCGAAAGCGTACAAACTTTTAAGGCGAAACAACTTTCCTCTACCAGGTGTGCGCACTCTGCAATGGTGGTCAAAGAAAATTGACGTAGCTCCAGGTGTCATAGAGCCGGTGATGAAACTGTTGAAGGCAGCAACTGAGCTAACACAAGCGCAAAAAATTTGTGTACTCAGTTTTGATGAAATGAAGGTCAGAAAGACTTACTGCTACGATAGATCCACTGATTCGACATTGCCTCCTGTTAACTACGTTCAGGTTGCAATGATAAGAGGTAATTAAACTCATTAATTTACTTGAAGTCAATTTTTTCTAATGTACTTTGTTCTTTTAGGTTTGATAAGTAAATGAAAACAGCCTGTATTCTTCGATTATGACTGCAAAATGACGAAGGAAGTATTGTTTAGCATTTTTTCAAGCGTTAAAAAGTGCGGTTTTGGGTGGATCAAATAGAGGCTTATATACTGATCTTGAAATTAATGTGGAAAAACCTTGGTACATTCACTAAACAATTATTTAAATTATGATGTACTTTAAATTGTGTTCTTTCTTTTCTATTGCAGGTTTTCACACAACGGAGACAGGATTGTGGTTTTTGTCCCCCACTTAAATAAAACTACAGAGAAATCATTTTTTGGATAAGGGCTTTACTATCAATGGAAAAAGTGGTAGAAAGACATTATTGTGATGCTGCTCTCGCTAACGTCGCCATCGACTTTTCAAAATTGTAAGTAATATTTTAAATATTAACTAAAATGTATATATATAATAAATATTCATTTTATAGACAAATGACTGGTTTGACGGAATGAATGTCAGGGTGCCCAAAGATGGAGTGAGGGAACGCTTGCACGATTACGCTTTGAACAAGCAAAATAATGTACTGGAACAGATGACGGAGCTGGTTTCATCAATGAGAGTCATTGGTAAAAATGGTTTGCTTCCATTCCGAAAAGGTAATACTTAAGCTACATATATATTTAGATAAGTTGATTTTCTACAGTTTTTGATTTTACTAATGATTTACAGGTATACTCCGATGCAATAACGCTTTGAAATTGCTGCTGGATGACTTAAGACAGCAGTACAAAATTGATTACGTTTTCACCTATCGATTTATTATATTTTTGCAGGTAATATTTTTCAACGTGTGTCAGTTGATCTAAATTCCACTGACCCAATGGAAAATTGGAGATTCTCAACAACGACGGACTTGAGAATTTGGCAGGGTACATCTGCCACAAAATCGGTAAAGACAACACCGAAATTTGTGCCAATTCCGAAAATTGTTCGTCTTAGACTTGGGTGGATCACCTTTCTGAAGGAGAACTCTCAAAACCAACAGATATGTTGATGGAGCATATGAGAGCCTTGCAAGCAGTATTTGACGACGTCCATGGTACTGATTTGCATATATGTACAAATTACGTCCACAAGCACATAGAATTAAGTAATTTTGTAAATTGTAGCTCGAAAATAAAGTAATTATTTTTCAGAGCTAGAATGTATTTTAGGATTCGTTCCTTAAATAAAAACTTAATGGAACATATGTATAGTAAAAAAAGAATTAAATAAGACAATAAATTGATACTCGGTTAAATGTATATGGTTGAAACAAACACAGCAAAGAAACAAAATTAAATAATACATTGAAAATTCAATTAAATGAATATGTAGGTAAATGTTCACTATAAAATATTCACTTATATTGATCTTAACTTTTGATGATATTCATGCCTGCAATACAAAATTGCTTCTTATTGCAAAGAAAAACAAAAACTGAAAATCAGCTGATTGTACGTTGGTCAACCGTGACGTAGATGCGCAGAACGAACAAAATTTGAATTCGTCATTGCGCAATCTTTGTTTCTATCATTCTTGATTAATAGCCCTATTCTCGTGCCCTCACCACCCTCACTATTATGAGGTTTTCCACATGCTGAAGTGATTTCAAAAGCACAAATGCTCCCAATTACCTCACAAATTTTCTGTGTCTGAAAGTAAACCTCCCAATGCGAAATTGGTTGTGTTTACTTTGTCGATTTCAATATTTTCAAAGAAATTTGCAATTATTTTTTATTTTATTTAAGAATGAAGGAAATATTCCAAAGGCGTTAGCTATAAATGGCTGCTATTTAGAATAGCATCACCCGATTTCGGGGATAAAATGGCTATGTACAGATAGAGGAGGACCTCCAGATCAAGAATATATAGTTGCCGCTGACTTATGGTTTTCGAGATATTTGCATTTAAATTTCAAAAAATCGTTTGTTTTATATTAAATAGTACAAAAATAACTTTAATTTCGTATCAGGGGTGTTCAATTTAATATAAAATAAATGGTTTGAAACGAATTAGTGGAGTGTTGGTGGATATAAAAGTTAAAACTATAAGTGTAAAATTCATTATAAATAGAAACACGCATTTTGAAATGGCGAATTTTTGAACTTTAAATGCAAATATCTCAAAAACCATAAGCCAGCGGCAACTATATATATACTCGTACATATATATTTTTTCTTGATCTGAAGGATCTCGTCTATCCGCACTTACCCATTTTAATCCCGAAATCGGGGTATGCTATTTTTAAATTTACTCCAATAAATATGTAACTTACGGTATTTGTACATTTTACTTCCTTCTGAGTATGAATAAAAAGAAACATACATATTTATGTTTAAATAATTTGGACACTATTTTATTTGGAAATATGTACATATGTATGTATTATTTGATACTGCTGCTCCTAAGTTGTTCTTTCAAATTTCGAAATCCTAAAACTAAATTAAATTTTTATTTATGCACCAAATTTAATAAATTACTTATTTTTCGTGGTTGTCCATTTCTTGATTTTGTCTTGTTTGGTTTTGTAAACCAGCTGGTGCACAGCAAAGTGCTTTTCAACTCATATTGCTTTTTCCTTGTGAGGTTGGAGCAAGAATAACCTCACAAAAAAAACCTCCCAATGAGTTGAAAAGCACTTTGTTGTGAACTAGAATAGGCAGAGAACTTAAAGCATAATATAACATATAACAAATTGAGTTCTGTTGATGGTTCGATTGGGCGGCTAACAGAGCTGATAGAATTGTAGTAAGGAATTCACCATTCTCGCTGCTATTCAGAAATTATATAAAACGACTGAATTCATGCGAGAATGTATAAAGAGAAATGCTTTGAAGAAAAATATACAAAGTCACACAGAGAATGTAATAATGCATTCTCTGAGTCACATAAGTATGCGTAATTATTTTGTATTACATGAACCCTTGTTTTTCGAAAAATGGTACAAAATTTATTTTTTTTTACAAAATCGGGAAAAATTAAGTAAAAATAATTTTAATTTTATTTTTTAATTTTTAAATAAATTAATATTATATTTATTTCGACTATTACAAGTGAAGATGAACTTCATTTCTTCAAAGAAAATTGATGACCTTCATGAAATATGCATATTCGCATTATTTCACATCGACACCCACATACACGTACACCAACCAACCACATCACATTTAATCCCACACAGAAAAGGGAAAAAAGGAACCACAAGGAGATCAGCAACTCACTTCGCTTTCGATCTCAGCAGCGACCTACACGCGTGTGCGAACCTTTTGAACGAACGTATTTTCCTCCTCCAGTTTTCGGTGAAACGATAAAAAAATATATATATACATATTATATATTACATATTTATATATGTGCATATAAATGTAAAAATAACAACAACAAAATAAGCAAAAAGGTTTAACATATAAAAGTGCACTGACACCAAGAAAACTACATACACATACTTGTACATGACAAAACAAAAAGTGTGGTGAAAAAAAAGTGCACAAGTGCGGTGAAATAATTACATACATACTAAAACTAAAAGTAAAAGTGCACAAAATTGTGATAACTCCTAATTAATAAATAAAAAATTAACCAAAAGTGGGTGCAAACTAACACTATATAAAATACGGGCGCAAACATAAAAACAAATAAATAAAATAGCCAAAATACAAATAAAACAAAAGTGAAAAGAAAAAAAAGAACCATCAACACAACAAGCGGAACGCCGGCGTTGGAAGGAATTCCCACCAAGACAAGCAAGGAAACACACCCCTTTTCAACAAGAATCCATACCCAAAGTTCCTGAGGAAAATCAGAGTGAGTGCATCAATTCCACTTTTGATTTTATTTATTATATGTATATATGTATACACAGTATATATATATATATATATATTTATAAATTTAAGGAATTGAAAGAAGAATACAGCATAAAAGAGAATAAGTACAAACATACATACATACAAATCCTCAAGCGGATTGAATATAACGAACAAAAAGCAAATTTATTTATACATATATACATTTGCATATATATACATATCCGTATAAATACATACCCTACATACAAGTATATAAATATATACATTAGCGCTTTAGCGCATCAACACATATACAGTCGAACAACAGACAGCAACGCGAACGGTCGTGAAGTAGCGCAATCGAATACAAAAGCTTAGCAAGGCCGTGTGCCTGCTTAGCTATAAACAACTATACAACATCAGTGCAGTGCAGTTATTAGTGATTAGAGCAGTGCACAGTGAAACCCTAGTGATATATTGACACTAAAAAACTTTGAAAGGGAAAACATTGCGAGTTGTGACCACTTAGCGATGACTTTCCCAAACCCTTCTTCCCTGAGCGAGGTCGAGCTTACCGCCCTCGTTAAGGACTTCCGTGGGTATCTGCTCAGAGTAGAGCAGATACTCAGTAATTATAACTCCACCGCCACACACTCCAACGACAACCCCAAGGACAACTTCAAAGACGCTACCACCTCTCCCTCTCCCGAAAATACTCAAATGAGCATCGATCCGCCCGATGACACCGTGTTCATCGAAGTTCGCCGCCGGAAAAAAAACTAAACAGGAAAACCCCAAACGGGAAGAACCCAAACGGGAAATTCCAAAGCGGCGCCACACCACATCCCCCCCCTGAAACCGTCATTATTGACGACTTTCTCTCCTCATCCTCCTCCGATGAGAGCGAGGACGGGAGAAGGTGAGTTCTGGTCTGCGCAAAGCAGACATAAAAATCAGATCGGCTAAAATGGTATCTGAAGCCATCATCGTCTACCCCGAAACCATTGACGGATTTCGGGAACTCACTTCTGCCTTAGAAAGGCACGAAATCCCCTATACTACCAATCAGCTCCATCAAGACAAGGACCTGATTGTCATGATCAGAGGCGTCTTCGAATGCCTCAATGACGAAACCATCCTTAACAAATGAAGGATGAAAAATTCAGCGGTGAAGAGCATTCACCGCATGCGCAGGGGCCCAAAAATATGGCCCCTAATAACCGTCAATCTTGACCCTTCGCACTCTTCAGCGAAGGCGATTTTTGATTTAAAAACAATCACTGGCCTCAGCGTCAGAGTAGAGGCAAACCGAAAATCTAAGGCCATACCACAATGCCTCTGGTGCCTCAACTTCACCCAGAGGCAAACTACTGCCACGCTTCCTGGGCCTGCGCCTTCTTCCATGGCATCCTACGCTTTCAAAGAGCAGACAAACGCGAAGCCCACCTGCATTCACTGCAAGGGTCCACATCGCGCCACCTATTGGGGTGCAACCAAAACCACAACGCCCAATCCTGTCCCAAACATTGCTCAATTAGAGAAGCTTTTTCGGGACTTCCTGTCTTCAGGAACTAACCGTGGCCTGATTATCCTAAACTGGAACGCCAACGGGCTTTCCACTCCCAAAAGGACCGAACTGATCTGGCTAATACAAAACAAATCCATTGATGTCGTTTGCATCACCAAAACTCACCGAAACTCACCTAAACTGCAAAAAATCCCTTTATATCTCAAACTTCAAAATCTACGGAAACGACCGCCCATATTCCAAAGGGGGCAGTGTCGCCATCCGTGTGAAGAGCTCTACCCACCACCTAGCTGCCAACACTGATACCTCAACACTCGAGGCTGTAGGAATTGACGTATTCCTCAATTCACGCTGGCACAGGATCATCACTGTATATATCCCTCCTGACAAAAGCCCTCTCAACAGTTCATCCCTCTTCAACTCCTCCACCCCTACCATTATCGCAGGCGATTTCAATTCTAAATATAGGATTTGGAACCGTTCTACGAATAATGCTAACGGATTAACCCTCTGTAGAATGTCTCTCCAACACAACTTCAACATCGAAGCTCCCTCCGAACCGACCTACCACCCTACAAGTCCCAGGTTCCAAGCAAGCACCTTGGACTTATTTCTCACAAAAAACGTGACCCTTAACAAAGACCCCTGAACTCTCAAGCTCAGTTCAGACCACTCCCCGGTCTACCTGGAGCTCGCGAATCGCCCCCTACTTTCCCCTCGGTTAAAGACCAAAACCGATTTACTCCACCTGAAATTCTTGCTGGAAACCTCCGCTTTTACTTGCACTCAAATCAACTCCATAGCTGATCTTGTGATCTTGATAAGGCGGTCGCAGGTCTGACGGAGGAAATCCAAAGGTCAATAATTTCAGCCACCTCCTCAATAGAAGCTACCACTAACTCAAATAACCTTCCCCTCCGTATCCGTGCACTCATCGCCAGGAAAAACAAAATCCGCAAGCTCTAGCAAAAACACAGACTTTCACTCAAAGAGAATTAAAGGTTCTCCTCCTCCAAAAAAGTTCTGAAGACTTCAATTCCTTTATCGCTGAAGCCGAACAGCACTCTAAAAGTTGCTCGAAGGTTATCAGATCCTTACGAAACCGTAAACTTCACCTCCCCGCCCTAATTAAAGACGGGATCTCTTACCCACAGGACAAGAAGTCTCCGAAGTTATCCGCTTCCTCAAAAACCGGAAAGCTCCAGGCCAGGACAGTATCGGTAACGGCGTCTTAAAAATCTTACCGCGGAAACACCTTGTTGCCATAAACAACATCATGAATGCCATGATGCGTTTCCAATATTTTCCCCCGGCCTGGGAAGCCTCCACAGTCGTCTTTCTTCCCAAACCGGGTAAACCCTTAAGCGACCCGGCAAACCACCGGCCCATCAGCCTACTCTGCACCCTCAGCAAAGTAGCAGAAAGCATAATTCTTTCCCGACTGGAGAATTTTGTTACGGAAAAGAAAATTCTCCCCGACTTCCAACATGGGTTTCGAAAGCAACAAGACACTGCACACCAACTTCTGCGGGTTTCCGAATTTGTCGCTAACAACCTCAACAAAGGAAGACACATCCCTATGCTCCTGCTTGACTGCAAACAAGCATTCGATCAGGTCTGGCTTGATGGACTTATTTATAAGCTTATAAAGCTAAGCTTCCCACAATACCTCAGAATAGTGAGCTCTCCGAAGCTCACCCGATCACGGCGGGAGTTCCTCAGGGCTCTAAACTCTCCCCATTGCTGTTCAACATTTATTGCTACGACATCCCAACCGAAGAAAAAATCCTCACAGCCCAATATGCGGATGACGTCGCCTTCCTGTACGCCTCCCGAACAATTAACTTCAGCACATCCGCCCTCAATAAATTCATCTCCACCGTCCTCGACTGGTACTGATTGTGGAGATTCGATATCAACACAACCAAATCAGAGGCAATCTTCTTCTCACGGAGGAATAGTCGGTAGGCGCATCAAACGAATCCGGCACTACCCACCAGGGTGTCTTTAGAAGATTTCCCCCCCACATCTCTTCAAAAAACAAAAAAAGCTTTAGCGCATATTTCTAAACGCGAGTATACAACCGCGAATACTTAAACGCAAATTATTTTATATGTATATTGCCGTATATTTTCAAATGCTTGTCTTATATATAAAAATGAATCGCAAAATGTGTTGGTAAGCGCATAACTCAAAAACGCCTGGACCAATTTCGCCAATTCTTTTTTTAAAATGTTCGGTGAGTCTCAAGGATGGTTTTTACGGCAAGAAAAGTTCGAATATTTGCCGGGAACCCCTAAAAACAGACCTTTTCTTTTTTCCATACAAACGAATGAATGTTTGTTTGTTAGTAGCGCTAAGGGAACGACTTAACCAATCTTGATGAAATTTTCAGAGAATATTCTGTGTGGATCGGGGAAGGTTTGGAAATAAAAAAATCGTATGCTTTTCGTGAGGAAAAGTCGGAAAATTGGACAGTTCCAAAAAGTTATTTTTTTCCAGACAAAATTTTTTTTTTAATTTTTTTGTTTTGTTTTTCAATTACATATTTGAATCGTTCAAATTTGTCGTTTGCTTCAAAAATTTTTGAAAATTATTCAGTGAAAGCGTTATGTATGTCGCACACAAAGTGATCAATTTCAGATTGAAATTTGTTACGATGCCACGAAGTGGTCACGCTAATATCGGTCGGCGTCACACCAAGGCACATGAACGAGTATTCCCAGGATGCGGTGACATAGTACGTGCAGTATTATGGATCGCGGTCAATCAGCAAGCGATCGTCACGATGTCACAGCACGACTTTTCAAACAACAGTTACGATGTTCTTCTTTGGAGTGGATAGTGGTTCCACCAGATCAAATTGATGAAATCATTTCTGCGGAAATTTCTGATGCAGAGAAAGATCCATTATTATACGAAGTGATGAAAACGAATATGGTTCATGGACCTTGCAGACACCAAAATCCCACTTCGGTTTGTATGTCTGACAATAAATGCACAAAACGGTATCCCCGTGCTTTTCTTTCGGAACACAAACTAGAAATGATGGATATCCACTCTATCGGCGTCCAGACGACAGTGGCAGAACAATCAGCATTCAATTTAGAAGAGTGAATATCGAAGTTGACAACACATGGATCGTACTATATTCACCATTATTGTCTAATTCACATTCAAAAATTATATCAATGTTGAGTATTGCAGTTTGGTGTAATCGATAAAATACGTTTGTAAGTAGATCACCAAAGGAAGCCACATGGCGGTTATTGGTCTTGAACGATACGGTCGATACGTGAACTGCACTACAGCGCTTTGTAGGATATTTACTTTTGCAATTCATGAATGATTTCCGAGTGTTGTGCGTCTCGCAGTTAATTTGGAGAACAGCCAAAGAGTGTATTTCAACCCAAGGGATACTGTACAAAAAATTGAAAATGGGTTAATTCCGGTTGATACTTCCGGTGGTTTGATATCAATTCCATTCGCCGGTTATCAATTCACGAAATATGAACTCATCACGAATGTTCGGGCATTGGCCAAATTATCGTAACTACGATTCCTGAAGTGCTCGCGCAATGTTAGCTACCAAAAATGCCAATGTTGTTGACTTAAACTGGAAGATTCAAAGTCAAATTCCGGGAGACTTGCGCTCAGACAAATCGATCGATCGCCGTAAATTATCCAGTGGAATTTCTAAATTCTTTGGAGAGGCTTGATATGGCCCCGCATTATTTACGTCTCAAAGTTGGATCTGTCGTTCTTATGTTTCGCAATCTGTAAGCGCCGAAACTGTGTAATGAAATCCGACTGATTGTGATGAAGCAGCCATCAAATACAAAGGGCAGAATGCTTGATTCAACGAATTTCTTTGAATTCCAACAATTTGCCATTTCAGTTCAAACATATTCAGTTTCTAGGGAAAATTGCATTTGCGATTACAATCAACAGGACACAAGGATAGTCGCTAGAGGTGTATGGCATAAATCTGGAAATGCTATGTTTTTCACACGGCCAAAATTACGTGGCGTGCTTACGAGTTCGAAAACTATCTTCTCTGTAGATTTACGCACCGGAACAGAAACCAAAAAATGCTGTTTATCAAGCTGCGTTACATTGAAAAAAAAAGAAATGATAAATTTAACCTTCTTTTCATTTCAAACCACAGAATTTCACGCAGGAAAACGGCTGCGGGGTCAGCTAGTATACCTATAAACATAAGATACAATTAAGAAACACAAATTAAGAAAACTAATAAACGGTGCGGTGAATCAAAACAACTTTGGTTAAACAAAGTAAATATTCTACATGCTAAATACCTTTGTAAATACATACATACATATATTGAAAGTACAATTTGGCGAATTCTTAACATTTATCTTATTCCTTGTCAAACAAGAACAAGCATAATTGCACATATTTTATTTAACGCATACTATATGCACATAAAATATAGACGTATGTACAAAGGATAATGACCTAGTTTCAGTGCGCCCTGATACAAGGACATACGAATAAAACCGTAAAAAAATTTTTCGAAAAAAAAACAAGTTTCGATAAACGAGATCAATACAAGCGATAAACGCATTATTAAATTCTTTTTCGGAAATAAAAGCTCTTATGTTTTGAAAGAAGTTTCCGGTTACATATATACATATTTTACTTATCCAATTTTTCGGAAGTAACAACTCTTATTTGTTGAAAAGAGTTTTCGGTACCACATATCTCTATTATAATAAAATATACATATGTATATATTTTATTAATTAAAATTTTCTGAATGAGCGCTAATTCAAAGGAATCTAAAGCAGAACTTAAGAATTTCAAAAATGATTACTGACGACAAAAGTCCATGTACACCTGCAGAAGCTACACGCTCGAAGCAAGGTGCTACAAAGCAAAAAAGGGGAAAATACATTTCGTATATTAAATTCATTTGTGAGAGTGACAGCTTAATTAAATACTGCACTCGATTTGCATCTTCATCGATTCAGGACAACTCTGAATCGGTACTAGAAATAAAAAAATAAATCTATTGACAATTTTTGGAGACGCCTCCAAGCTGCATACGACGCAATAGTAGAAACTGATGATTCAGATCTACCTGAAAATTTCAAATCCTCGGCTTACGCCAAATGCGAAAACTGCTTAGACCAGTATGAAGACACAAAAGCAATGATATCAGATCAATTAAAACTTATAAAATCAATTGCACCTACTCCCCACAGTAGAGTAGAGTTACCAAAATTGCAAGCCCAAGAGGCAAGTTCAGGCATTCATCTCAAAGTGCCAGCGTGTAATACGGAAATATTTCATGGAGGTTATGAACAATGGCCGTCCTTCCGGGACGTATTTACAGCCGTGTACATAAACCATCCAAAATTATCACAAGCGCAAAAATTGTATCATCTCCGATACAAAACTAAAGGTCAAGCAGGCGTAATAGTCAAGCAGTTCGCTTTGAATGACGATAATTTTATTTTAGCTTGGGAAGCTTTAAGGCAAAGATATGAAAATGAGAGAATATTAGTTGACAAGCAAGTAACGATACTTATGAACTTGCCTAAAATTCAAAGAGAAACCAGTGAAGAATTCATCAAACTAGAATCCACTGTTTCAAATTGTTTGTCGGTGCTATCGACACAAAATATTCCCACACACAATTGGGATCCTATTCAGGTAAACATATGTACCGCCGCATTACCAGAAAAATCATTACTTTTGTGGGAGCAATCGCTCTCATCAAGAAGAAAATGCCCAACGTGGCAGCAGATGAAAGATTTCTTAACTACCCAATACGAAATTGCGGAAAGGGTAGACAAAAAAGTAGTCAGAACTAAAAAGTAACAATCATCTAAACAGAAGTTTTTTCAAAACACAATCGTTCACATGTGAACAAAATAAATACACGTCATGCGAACTATGTACTGGAGGGCATAAGCTAAAAGCATGCGAGAAATTTAAAAAATTGAATGTCAATGAAAGAAACAACTTTGTCAGGTCAAAAAGACTCTGTACAAACTGCTTGTCCCATTCACACAACCTTAATACTTGCGAAAGCAAATTCAATTGCGTATATTGCCACAAAAGGCATCATTCCATGTTACACCTCAATAACTTTCCCAACACATCTCAAAGTAGTGCTTTCTCAGAAAAAGCCACGGGTTTAGTTGCAACAGCAACTCCCGAAACAAAAACTCCAGAAATTTGCCAAGAGACACCACGCTGCTCAAAGGCATTAAAAACTCACACGCTACACAGCGAAAATCATAGTAGAGTACTACTACCCACAGCAGTTGTCTCCATCGAATATCGAGGAGAACTGTTCAAACTAAGAGCCCTAATAGACCAAATAAAATTGCCAACAAAACATTCTAACTATGAAATTACGAGAATGGGCGGACGAGTAGTACAAGATCAAATAAAATCTGCCCCATTACCCTAATTTCCCCTCAAGCGGATAAGCGCGTTCAAGCAGGAGCCATAGTCTTACCGCAACTTACTAACATGCTTTCAAGCTATCATATAGATAGCAAACATTGGCAAAAGGTTACACACCTAAAGCTAGCAGATCCCTGCTACACCCCCGCTCAAATAGACCTTCTATTAGGCTACGATCTTATATCGCAAATTATACTAGAAGGTGTTGAAAAAATTTCGAAAACACTACTGACGCAAAATACCATTTTCGGATGGATCCTAAGTGAACTTGTTGCGGAACCAGTCACAGCAATGACAATGCAAGTTGAGGAAATCTCAAACGAGTACCTCAATTCACAATTGAGAAAATTTTAGGAGTTAGAAGAACTCCCCCCTCATTTCAATTACATCACCAGAAGATCATTGTGAAGACTTTTACAAAGCCACAACTACTCGATCAGATAATGGTCGGTATGTCGTACGACTACCACTAAAACAACAATTTCCAGACACACTCGCCTTAGGTCACTCTCGCACCTCTGCAATACAGCAGTTTCTAAGTATGGAAAAAGACCTACTTAGAAAAGGTGAGCTCAAACAAGATTAGGATGGTGTCTTAGAAGAATACCTCCATTTAGATCACATGGAGGAAGTAAGCCAATGCGAAAAAATCATAAAAGGCAAATATTACTCATTCTACTTGCCACATCATGCAGTAGTAAAGCCTGACAAAAAAACCACAAAGGTTAGAGTTGTCTTCAATGCCTCAAGATCCACTAGCTCGGGGAATTCCCTAAATGATATTCTACTTACGGGACCCACACTCCAACCAGATTTAATGCTCCTCATATTAAATTGGCGTATATACAAATACGTATACAATGGGGATGTGGAAAAGATGTATCGACAAATACTCGTACATAAAGATGATCAAGATTTTCAGCGGATTATTTTCCGAAAATCTGCCAATAGTCCACTACGCGACTTTAAATTGAAAGCAGTTACCTTTGGCGTAAACTGTGCCCCATATCTAGCCATTCGTACACTACACGAAGTGGCAGAAGACACAAAGCCAGAATTTCCACTGGCAACACAAGTCTTAAAAACGCAAACGTATGTAGACGATATCCTGTCTGGAAGCCACAGTCTTCCACAAGCATGTGAGACCTTATCACAGGTAATAAATGCCCTTAACACCGCAGGGTTTCCATTAAATAAGACAACAGCTAATCACCCAAATATTTTAATAAATTTTCCAATAGAACATTTGTTGGATACTAATTTCCTTACATTCGAAAAGGAAAGTACAACAAAAACACTAGGCATCCAATGGAATGCGATATCTAACAAGTTTCGTACACTACAGAGTCAATATCCGCAAATTTATCCTCGGTGGCAAAACTTTTCGACCCCGCAGGATGGCTTTCGCCAATTATGATACAAACGAAAATTCTGATACAAGAATTATGGCTAGACGGAACCGACTGGGACGAACAAGTGAAACCTCTTCGCTTAGAAAAATGGTCCCAGTTCGCTAATAATTTGAACGACATCTCGCAGATACAAATTTCACGGTGGGTAAACTATTCAACTATACAAGCCACCTACTAGCGGCAAAAGCAAAAGTTGCGCCTCTAAAAACACTAAGTCTCCCACGACTTGAACTCTATGGCGCTCTGCGACTAGCAAAACTAGCTTCAAAGGTGCAGACCCACTTAAACATGGCGAAATACAAATTATATTTATAGTCCGATTCCGAGATAGTTCTAGCCTGGTTAGAAAAACCACCACATGCGTGGAAAACGTATATTTCTAACCGAACGTCTGAAATACTTGACCTAGTAGGATCAGCCACTTGGCGACACGTAGCCAGTGCTGACAATCCTGCTGATCTAGGTACAAGAGGATGCAAACGAGCCCTCCGGGTAGTTGCCTATATGCTCAAGTTTTTAGAGCGGCTTAAACTTAAAGTTAAAGGAGCAACTTATCTCCTTTGCGATAAATTGACGCACCAAGACTTACAAAAAGCAAAGGTCGCTCTTATCGCATCAACCCAAACGCGCTTTTCAGCCGCGATAAAGCATAACTAAGAGAATCGAAGCCTATTGACAAAAAGAGCTCACTCTTAGTTCTAAACCCATTTCTAGACACGAAGGGTATTCTTCGTGCGAATGGTCGATTTGCAAATTCAAGCCTAACGTATACTGAACGTATACTGAACGCCACCCTATAATCATACCAGAGAGGTGTCCGTTTGCCACTTTATTTATTAGATATATCCACAAACTAATGCTCCACGCCGAACATCGTCTCATGCAACATATGGTCCGCCAAGAGCTGTACATGCCCCGACTGAAGCCCAAATAAAGAAGTGCATTTTCATGTGTAAAAACTGCACTTTGCATAAGCAGAAAATGCGATTGCAGATTATGGCAGCACTTCCACCTGAACGCTGCAATTTTGCTCTGCCTTTCACCACTACAGGTGTAGATTTTGCTGGGCCTTTTATGATAAAGGCATCCATGCTAAGGTCTCTGGCTGGCATATCAAAGAACTTATTTTTCTTCAATATTCCCTGATTGTACATACATGCTATGGCATAATATGCCGTACATATGTACATATATTATTTCTTTGGAATAGGTCTGTAAGTCAATAAGCTCACTTATTATAAATCGGAGAAAAACGTACTTAAATCAGAGAACTTAAAGCATAGAGAATGGCAGGTTCAATATCGAACAGTTAGATTTATAGTAAGGAATTCACCTCACAACCACAGAATTCACGCTGTGAAATGTTAACATTTTTAACAGTTCTCTCACATATTCAACCAGTGGATATGAAGAGAAATAATATATGTATGTACGGCATATGATGCCGTAGCATGTATGCGCAATCAGGGAATATTAAAGGAAAATAAGTTCTTTGATATTCCATTTTTACAGCTCTCTCACATACTCAAGCATATGAAGAGACAAAAATACAGTGGCAAAAAGACAAAATGGGACACCGCTCTATGCTACAAAAAAGGCCTCCAATTTGAGTAAAAACGAAAAGTTTTTTCAATAAAAAGTAAGCAAAATATTTTGAACTTATATTAGCTTGTAATTCTTCGTAAACTTGGTAACCTTTGCCCAACTTCATGGGAACTAAGCCGAAAAACACATACATTCCCATTATGTGCGCCGAATATTGAAGGAAGTGAAATTGAATCCTTTTGTTAGCGCTCCAGAATTAAAACTTTTTACAGCTTGAAAAAACAGTGTGCGCAGAAACAATCCGTAATGTTTTACTTTCCAATGATTTTCACGATAGAATTGTTAGGAAAAAAACATTTATCAGCGTTAGAAACAAAGCAAAGCGGCTAAAATTTGCTAAAGAATACTTATCAGAAGCAGAGAGGAAGAGGAAGAAATTGCAAAAAGTGGCAAGAAAAAATGAATTTGGGTGTAAGATTGGCGTAAGAAAAGACCAACACGCTCGCATACAAATTTGTTAAAAGAACTAGAAATATCTTGACCAAAGCATTACAAAAACTTTCTAAGGATGGATGTTGCAGTTCACAACGACCTCTTGGCGCTGATAACGCCATTAATCGAAAAGCAAGATACTGTTATGAGAGATGCAATTTTACCAAATGGACATCTTTTCGTAACGCTAAGATTTTTTGCCACTGGAGAGTCGTACGAAAGTTTAAAATTTTCGTCACGCATTGCAACCACAACTTAGAAACATGTGAATCAATATGTATTATTCAACAAAAAACATAATACATTTTTCAAAATGTAAAAAAAACTAAAGCCATAAAGGAAGGAATATGAGTGCTTATAAGCTATACTTAAAATAATTACCTTTCAAAAAAGTTAAGAATAATCTGAGTGGATGAATAATTCATTAAAATTGCGGTATTTTGTGCTCCCGTCAAGGTTGTTTCCATTAGCATGCGAATTTATGCTGATTGCAGGTACAAACTGAGGTTGTTGTGGTCCAGAGTGGAGGTGGGCACGGGTCGGGCTTTTTTCGTGGTCCGCGGGCTTACACAAGTCCGGAGCGGGCCCGGGCCCTGAAATTAAGATTCGTGCGGGCTTCGTGCGTGCCCGGGCCTTCAGCTGTGAATAAAAAAAGTGAATGTGTAAAGCTAATACAAAATGAAAAGGGCAGGAGTGACGTGTGGAAGCTGTTCGATTGCGTTAATTATAATGGCAATAATGTCGATTTTGTGTGCTGCCGGAGCTGTAAGCATGTGCTGGTGTATAATTCAAAACAAGGCACGGGCAAACCCAGCCGCCATAAGTGCATGTCTCAACAAGACGCGCTTAAGTCACAGCCCAAATTGGGCATGTTTGCCAAAAAAGTTGTTTCGACGCGATGTCGGGATTCGTTCGCTCGAAAGCAGCTAGCCTTAGTTGCAAAAGACTTGCACTCTTTCAATATTACCGAAGGTAAGTTCTATTCCCATTGTATTCAATGATTGACTCTGTTTTTTGTGAATTGGTAGGTAGCGGCTTCCGTGAATATAGCCAAGCGCTTCTCAACATAGGAGCAGAATTTGGAAGTCACCATCATGGAGAAAGAGTACGAAACGTTGAAGACTCAACTTATCATAAGTTTGAAGGCCAACAACTGGCATACACGACCGACATGTGGAGTGGCGACTACACTTAGCGAAATTTTATATCGCTGACTGCTCACTATGTGGATGATAGCTTCCAACTGAACGTCGTTCTTTTAGGTACTAATATAAATCAATTTTTTATAATATATTTGTGTGTACGATTACATATAATGTACATGTTCATACATACATATTTACATATTTATTTATTAATGTTTATGAAGCATTTAACTTACTTGTGTATCTTTTACTGGCATCAGGGAGTTCTTGGACGAGAAGAAAACTGGAGAAAATACTCTCAAAAATGCTCAGCACATTTTGCAGGATTTCAACACACTTGAAACTATCGATCGAGCTGTGTTCGTTATGGACAATGGTGCAAGTGTCGTTGCGGCATTTAAAAGCCTCAAGCGCCTATCTTGTGCATGTCACATTCTGAACCTTGTCATGGATGACGTCATTGAGAAAAATCCTCTTGCGGAACTGAAGGCTTTTATAGATTGCTGCAAATCATTAGTCAAATATTTTAAACATTCTCAGCTTAACAGTAAGCTTTCAAAAACGCTGAAACAGCAAGTTAACACACGCTGGAACTCTACATTTTCTATGCTCTTGAGTATATTTGATGTAAAAGAGGAAATAAAAACTCTTTTACTTAAAAAAGATGAGCTACAGCGAATTAGTAATTTAGATTTTTCATTACTTGAAAACATTTTATGCTTCTTAAAACCTTTTAAGGACTGCTCTGAAGCACTTAGCTCTGACAAGGAACCAACAATGCAAATATTTGCATTGTGGTCTGAAAAATTATGTAAACTTTGCAGAACCAGCATACTTGATTCCCAAATAATAACTGAGCTTAAAACAATGACCCTAAGCGCATTAGAAGTCATGTTTCTTCCGGCAATCGCTCATTTGGTTGGGCTTTTCTTGAACCCTCCTTATAAAGAGATGAATTTCCTCTCAGAGGAAAAAAGAGAAAATGTGTTAGCTACGGTAAAAGCAATGCTCTCCGAATTTATAGGAAATCGAAATAGTAGCTTTGATGACATAACTAATAAAATAATCCCAAATAATTCCGAAAATGGAATGTTTGCTGAATTTTTAGACTTAAGTTATGTAAAAAAACTAAAAGTTGAGAAAAACGCTATCGACATAAAGCTTGACAAATATTTGGCCAATCCAGTAGCTCATGGCACACATATTTTAGAATTCTGGAAAAATGCAAGGGACTTAAAATACCTTCCCAAATTAGTTCGGACTATTCTGGCTATTCCAGCCAGTTCGTCTACGAGCGAAAGGCTTTTTTCAACATCGGGCCATGTTTTAAATGCAAAACGCACTAGGCTAAAAAGCACAAATTTAAAAAAAATTTTATTTTTAAATAAAAATATGACTTAGTTCGTTTTTTTTTTAAATACATAACAACAGGGGTAGGCATAATAGCCCTCAGTGGCATTTTGTACGTTCGGGCACGAGTGCACATTTTGAGGGCTAGGTGAGGGGATCATCGCGGGCAAACATGAAGAGGGAAGTGAGAGCAACGTATTTTACCACACCATGTTTACAAATGAGAGCGCGCTCATGTATGGGAAGTTGCACTGTGGGTAATAATTGTAAAATTGCCTAAAAATTCTAAATTTCTTTGTAACTACTATAAATTTTTAAAATGTAAGACAAATACCAAATGTATAATGAATATTTTAATTTAGTAATAATTTTCTTAATATGTCTTTATAACAGCATTTCTTCTTCTTAGTTGGCGTTGGCACCGCTTACGCGATTATAGCCCAGTTAACAACAGCGCGCCAGTCGTTTCTTCCCTTCGCTACGTGGCGCCAATTGGATATTCCAAGCGAAGCCAGGTCCTTCTCCACTTGGTCCTTCCAACGGAGTGGAGGTCTTCCTCTTCCTCTGCTTCCCCTGGCGGGTACCGCGTCGAATACTTTCAGAGCTGGAGTGTTTTCGTCCATCCGGGCAACATGACCTAGCCAGCGGAGCCGCTGTCTTTTAATTCGCTGAACTATGTCAATGTCGTCGTACATCTCGTACAGCTCATCGTTCCATCGAATGCGATATTCGCCGTGGCCAATGCACAAAGGACCGTAAATCTTTCGCAGAACCTTTCTCTCGAAAACTCTTAAGGTCGACTCGTCGGTTGTTGTCATCGTCCAAGCCTCTGCACCGTATAGCAAGACGGGAATTATGAGCGACTTATAGAGTTTGGTTTTTGCTCGTTGAGAGAGGACTTTACTTTTCAATTGCCTACTCAGTCCAAAGTAGCACCTGTTGGCAAGAGTAATCCTGCGTTGGATTTCCAGGCTGACATTGTTGGTGGTGTTAATACTGGTTCCTAAATAGCCGAAATTATCACAACTTCAAAGTTGTGACTGTCAACAGTGACGTCAGAGCTAAGTCGCGAGTGCGACGACTGTTTGTTTGATGACAGGAGATATTTCGTTCACTGCCAGACCCATTTGTTTTGCTTCCTTGTCCAGTCTGGAGAAAGCAGTCAGTAATATAAGTAATCGACTTCGTCTACTGAAGATCGATTCCGAAAAATCGATTATTTTACGAGAAAACTCGATTCTCGAGTAGAATGCCTCAGAATGACACACCCTAGTGCTCATATAAACACTTCCATTCATTTGATGACCTTTATAAAATATGCACATTCGCATTATTTCGTTATCATTCCCATATTCGTAGCAATAGAATTTCTATAGCATATATGTACATATATATATATGTATATTATTTCTTTGGCGCATTTGTCTGTATGTTTACGAAAGCAAATGCGAGCCACATACATACATATGTACATACATTCATAATAACAAGTGTCGCACGCATCTTTCGCATCTGCGTTATCACGATCAACCAATGGCCGAAACTGGCGTTTTGTCAAAGAGTCAAGTGCTGAACACATTGAGCGCGACAGAATGTTCTGTCAAATATTAAAATACACACGTTCTTAAGGACACAGTTATGTAGTTGTGCAGCTGCCTCAATAACTGTGTCTTATGGACGTGTGTATTCTAATATTTGACAGATGTTGTTTGCAGTCTGTCGCGCGCATTGTGTGATGATAGAAAATCCAAGCTGTGCCGAAAAAAATAAACGAATGGCCGCCGATTATCACCGCTTCCTTTGCCGCTGTAACAGCTTTGCCTACAAACGTGCGTTAATATGTATGTATGTATACGTACACGGAAAAATATTTTAGAATGGACAAATATTATAAATCGACAACTGCGTTGTTGCCACTTTTCTCACTTCTTTCTGTGAAGAAGCATCCGAAAGTTGTTCAATTTATGATTTTTAGCTTTTGCCATCGTCGCGAAAAGACGCTTGTAGGCAAAGGCATGCTCGGGGAGTTGTTACCGCGTCTGTTTTTATGAATGAAGCGAGGTCGCTTGTGGAATTTGCACCTGCGTTTATGAATGAAATCGTTTTTGTTGTAAAATTTACTACATTTGGGCTTCGCCAATTCGGCTGCCATATTGACTTGTGATGCGTCTGCTATTTAGACAATTGTTGTTTTTGTAGAACAATGCTTCCATTTTTTGTTGGTGATATATTCACATGTGTATGCATACATATGTATGTTTGTATGCTTGTGCATTATTTGTTCGGAAGTGTATACAAATATACTTATGTACATATAAGTATATATGAACGTATGACCATGCAGATTAATGCACGCGCATGTAAAATATTGATGATTGATAACATCATGATTTGAATTTCTGAACGCGCACATGCGTATACATGCATTCATATGAGCATGTGCAGATACATAAGATGAATATGATAGAAGATGTACATACATACATACATATGTATATATTGTTGTTAAAACTTTAATTTTTATTAGTAAGAAATATAATACAAAAATATTTATAGTATAGTATATTATGTAAAAATCAAATAAAATTATTAAATATGCAAGTGCAAATTGACTATAAATATTATTATGCATGCATTCATACAAAATTATACTCATGTCATAATTATTTTTAAAATTTGCAAAAGCATACATATTTGCATATATTGCGATTCCCAAGTTGAAAGCAAAAATGTAAGCATGAAAATGTAAATATCACAATGCTGTTGTTGGGAGTATCATAAGGAACATGCATGCATATATGTATTTATGTCTCTTCATATTCATATCACATCAATTATGGGCATGTCTACATATATTTATGTATGTCTCTTCATATTCTTGGGTATGTGAGACAGAGAACATAAAAAAATGTGCTTATGTTCTGTGTGAGAGGCGTGTTTTGTACACATTTTTCGCTGTCAAAATGGAATAAAATATAAACGAAAAGCAAAACGAAATTCTTCGTTGGGAGTGTATTTCTGTCTCTTCACATTCTCTGCTTCGGCATATATGCTTTGTCATCATATGCCGTAAATACATATATTTCTGTCTCTTAATATTCTCGGTTAGAATATGTGAGAGAATTGTAAAAAATGTTAAAATTGTGAGGCGAATTCCGACCTACAATGTTAACAAACGCGGCGAATTCCTTACTTTGAATCTATCAAATGTTCGATATCGAACCTGCACCTTCTCTATACTTTATATTCTCTGGCCGAGTACCCCTTCGAAAAATTACGATATTTGAAACGTGAAACTTCTCTATGACAAACGTTCTCTGTCTATGATATACGTTCTCCATGCACATCGACGCAGTTTTTGCGAACCGCGTAAAAATATTTTAGAATTGTAAAATATTTATATACATATATATATATATATATTTATATATATTATAATTAAAACAATAGTTTCTATGTATTTCAACAAACAAAACTTGAGATGCAGCAAAATGCAGGCAGTTAAGAGGAGTTGGCACTTAAGCGGAGTACTACTTAACCGAGGTTGACTGTACACATATATCAGAGGAATATTGAATATTTCCTTTGAAACATTTCTTGACATGAAAATGACAAATAAACTATGTTGTCAATTTTATACCAATATATTTGAATACTTATATTTGCGGGGTTGACACTTTTTCCTTCTCATACAAATATCTGAAATTGTTCAATTTCTGATTTTTATACCCTGAACAGGGTATATTTCGTCACGAAGTTTGTGACACCCAGAAGGAAGCATCGAATAGGAAGTATATGTGACCTGGTCTACGAAAAGGGAGCTAATATTATGTTCAGACCGACACTTAATCACACGATTTCGGCTGTTGAATGGATTATCCCACTAATCTTAAAAATTTATCAAGATTTCGCCATACAAAAATTACAGTTCCAAATCATTTCAATGAAGCGCAAATTTTTTGTTCTATGCCATCAGCCGTGCTTGGCATTTGCTGTCGATATACGAAAAAGACCGCAGTCGCACTCTTGTCACGCCCTCCTAGCAGCGCTTGCTCATTTCAATGAAATGATTTGAAACTGATCCACGCTAAATCTCTCTGTGCGACTCTGATTTTGCGTAATCTACTTGTCAGCACTGGAAATCTGTTACATTATCAGAGCTGATTTAGACACTACAGAGGGAAAAAAATGTAAACAATCAAATTTTTTTTAAAGCAATGAATCTAATTTCACCTGAAAATCGACTTAACAAATGAAAAAATGCATCCATTATTTCTATGGAAAGTATTTGAAAAAAGGCTGCTTTTATTTCGAAATACTATATGACAATCTTTTCTTTTGACAAATATTAAGCGATGTGACTTCATGAATGATAATAACAGCTGTTTTTGGATCTTTCTAACTGCAGTTAGAACACTTTTGGGTTATGAAATGCTTAAATGTAATCTAATCTTTCAAATTTTCGGTCTGAACATAGTATAACGTGCGACAACTATTTTTCCAGAGAACGTATATTTATAGAGAAGGTCCAACAACGGACAAGCGTGTAAACTGTCAAAAGCTAACAAAATGCGATGGGTGCATTTCACCACGGCTAGCTAAGAAGGAGAAACTTTAACAGTGGCGCGTGAACAGAGCTGAGCATTAATTGAAAATTATGCTCAGAAATATACATTGCTATTACAGACGTATGTTGGCCTTTTGCTTATATTTTTATATGCTTACATGTCATCATATTAATTGATATGATTATCATTTTGCGAATTTTTATGAATACATGCAAAACTGATAACATTCTAATTAATTTATGCCATTTTCAAAATATATATTCGTAGTTAATGTGTGAATAACAGTTAATTTTTAAATATTTCTTATATTTGATAATATAACATAATTTTATATATGAATATGTTTGTATATATGCGATATACATATATATGTATATGTATGTATATGAGATCCTAAAAACGTAATACATATGTATATTACAATAATATTGTTTGTAAATTACATTTCTTCATTTAAATTTTCATACGCATCTACATACATATTAGCACATAATTACATACATATGAATGTACAGAAGTACAATTCAAATTCAAATCGTGATGTTATCATTTATCAGTAAAAAGTGTGCGCGCACTGCTCTATATGTATGTACATGCATATATGTACAACCTTGCCGAACAAATAATGTATACCAACCAACATGCAAATATGAGTACACATGTAAATATGTGCGCATGACATTCCCACGCAAATAATGCATACACAACATACATACTTATGTATATGCGTTCACATGTAGATATGTCATCCGCAAAAATTACCAATATTGTTCTACAAAAACAACAATGGTTTCGAATAGCGTCAGCAGCGTCACAAGTCAATATGACAGCCAAACATTCGATGCCCAAATTTGTAGAAAAACACCTAACAGCAATATTTTCATTCATGAACGCAAGCGCACTTTCAACCGGCAAACTCGCTTCATTCATAAAAGCAAATGGTGTCATCTCCCCGAGCATGCCTTTGCCTACAAGCGTCTTTTCGCGACGATGGCAAAAGCTAAAAATCATAAATTGAACAATTTCTGATATTTTGCTAGAAGGGAAAAGTGTCAACCCCGCAAACTCGCAAAACACAGAAAGAAGTGACAAAAGTGGCAACATACTGTTGTTGATTTATAATATTTGTCAATTCTAAAATATTTTTCCATGGCTCGCAAAAATCTTCGTCGATATGTATGCAGACTCATTCGTATATATTCATACATACTTACGCAAGTTTGTTGGCGAAGCTGTTAGAGCGGCAAGGGAAGCGGTGACAATAGACGATCGTTTGCTTATTTTTTCGGCACAGCTCGGATTTTCTACCAACAACACAATGCTGTGTCGACAGATTGACTCGTTGACATGAAAGCAAAAAACGCGCTTCGCCATTGGTTGTCCGCGTCAACGGAAATTTCGCATGAAGCATTGAATGTACATATTTACATACATTTGTTGCATGTAGACAAATTTACAAACATTATGCGTATGGTTCTTTTATATTTGTTTACATGCAAACATAATTACATATATATGGGCAAATGTGCGACCGCTTGGTCTTTTAACATGATATCGAAAAGTTTATTGACCAAAGCAAATATTTATTTAAATATATAAATATACATATGTATGTATGTCGTACCAAACCTATATAAAATGCATATAGGTAGTAACACAAATTTTATTGAATTACTATATACATATATTTGCAAAGATTTTATGGAATTCATCATAAAATAGCTCAATTTTAAAATATATATGTACATACTTATGTGCTTTCATAACAAATACATATGTACATATGTATATGTATACCGGTCTATAAATTATATGCAGCATCGTTTGCGCATAGTAAAAAAGGGAATCTGTAAGCGTACATTCCTTAACATTGGAATTATCAGTATTTTTCTCATTCAACACTGAAAATTCTCAATTCTGCTATTTTCGTGTCCCCTGGTGTCAAGTGGTGAAATGCGCTAATAATTTTCTGTGGTGAAATGCACTCATCCAAAACAGTAAATATCCCAAAATTGAAATATCCCTAAATTTTTGATAACGTGAACCTTCTCTATAGATATACGTTCTCTGATTTTTCTAGGAAACAGCTGTTAAAAATAAACAACTCGTTTCGTCAGTTTCTCGTTATCTCATTAATTGTTCTCCTTTCCAGACGCTTCAAGGACGTCCAGTAAGTGTTGTTTTTGGTCGGAATATTATTATAGTTCATCGTGTAAATTGCTAGTGTGGAACATTTAAAAAAGTAACACTGAAGAAGTGGCGTTTACTCTAATACCGCGAATTTTTAGGGAACTTTCAAACAAGTTATGACTTTTTGGATTCTATCAAGTGAAAAAGCATCTCATCTTCCATCCGAATCAACTAAAAAGTGAAAATTGATTTTTTGACACCTAAGCCCCCTTTTCGTAGACCAGGTCACATATATATAAATGATCAGTATGTTGAGCTGAGTCGATTTAGCTATGCCCGTCTGTCTGTCTGTCCGCCTGTCTATTTGTCAGTATATATACGAACTAGTCCCTCAGTTTTTAAGATATCGTTTTGAAATTTTATAAACGCCATTTTCTCTTCAAGCCTGCTCATTTGTCGGAACTGCCAATATCGGACCACTATAACATATAGCTGCCATACAAACTGAACGATCGGAATCAAGCTCTTGTGTGGAAAACTTTCACATTTGACAATGTATCTTCACAAAAGTTGGCAGATTATTTTCTATGATAATAATGTAATATACGAAGAAATTGTTCAGATCGGCTTACTATAGCATAAAGCTACTATACAAACTGAACGATCGGAATCTAGTGCTGGCGTGGAAAACTTTTGCATTTGACAAAATATATACACGAAATTTGGTAGAGATTACTTTCTAAGGCAAGAATGTTATCTCCGAAGAAATTGTTCAGATCGGTTAACTATAGCATATAGCCGCCATACAAACTGAATGATCGGAATCAAATGCTTGCATGGGAAACTTCCTCATTTAACGATATATCTTCACGAAATTTGGTATGTGTTACTGTTTATGGAAATAATGTAATATCGATAGAAATTGTTCAGATCGGCTAACTATAGTTGCCATACAAACCGAACGATCGGAATCAAGGGCTTGTATGGAAAACTTTCGCATTTGACGTGATATCTTCACGAAATTGGCACAATTCCGATTTATTTGGCGTCGCGATTTGAAGGTACCGTTGGAAAGAGGAAGTCCTCCTAATTAAAAAATAATAATAGGGTTATAGGTACCGCAAACGCTTAGTTTACGAGATATTCGACCTTAAAGTTCGAAAATTCGCAAAATTCGAACATTTCATGAAGCTATTTCACCACATTAAACACACTCTATTCACATTTTTCACTTCAAATTAATTAAATTACACTATAAACTTTTAAATAAATCCACATTTTATACTTTTAGCATGTTTTTTACCCAAAAAATCTTTATTTTAAAAATTACATTTAATACTGGTATGAACCTCATTTGTTTACCAAAGATTACGACGAAATGGAGCGCAATTCCCAAGACAGCCGGTTCTACGCACCGGAATTGACTCGGATTTCATCCGACCAAGGGCTGTTATTTCGGCGATCTGACCCCGTTTGGATCGGTGAGTAATTATTTGTGTTTGTCGTCATTGGAGCAACGCCTTGCAGCAGGGTTGCTCCGTATCCTCCTGACTCGTGCTGGCATCGAGTCCAACCCGGGCCCGGAGGAATTTTTCTGCTGCGTCTGCGCAAAAAGGCTCCATCCAAATTCCACCTCGGTCAGGTGTAACACATGCAATGGATGGAGCCATCTTAAGACCTGCTCAGGCCTTAAGACCCACAGGGAGTGGACCACGCGTTACGTGGCCCCATGTTGCCTGCGCAATACTGCGACACAAGCCTCCACGGCTGTGCAATCTGCACATAGTTCGCGCGCCGCGCCGCCACTCAACCAGAGTGGCCATCTGAGGACCTCAACGGTCAGGAGCTCAAACAGGCAACATAGCTCCCACTCTGACTTATCCCCCCAACCTTCATCCCGCTCCAATCCTCGTGCGAGATCCAATCAGCAACTCTTGGTCCCTCGCACAGTCTGTTCCGTGTGTCAGGCCGTCATACGTCGGAACGTCACATCAGTTAAGTGCAATTCCTGTGCTGGCTGGTGTCACTTCCCGACGTGTTCCGGCCTGCGCACCACACGTGAGTGGAGTAATTCCTACGTTGCCCCATGCTGCAGGAGTCTGCCCCCGCAACTCACAACAGTGGCGTCGCCGACCAACACCCCAGTGCGACAACCGCCCCTGCGGGTCCTGCAGCTGCAACAAACACCACCTACACGTCACTCCCTCACCCCCAGGATCACCCACGGACACCCGCGACAAACCAGACTTCTCCAATTCAACTGCAACGGACTCCAGAGCAAGATCGAGGAAATAGTTGCACTTATGAATCGGGAACGTGTATCGATAGCTGCGGTCCAAGAAACCAAGTTAAACAGCCGCTCAGATCTTCTGAGTTGTGCAGGTTTCAACGTTATACGTAAAGATCGCGAGCGAGATAGTGGTGGTGGCCTAGCTTTCATATTGCACAACACCGTGCAGTACCGTCTAATCGAAGAAGACATCGACCCAAGGGATACTACCCTAGAATGTCAGGGCATAGCTATCCGGTCAGGCGATGTCGAGCTCGAAATATTCAATATATACATCCCCCCAGTTACATGTTGCCCCACAGGATATCACCCGAATATAGGTGCGCTACTTCGTGGTGAAAACCGTATGGTACTAGGCGACTTTAACGCGCACCACGATCTTTGGCATTCCTGCCTGTCAAATGATCGTAGGGGGATGGAGCTGGCGGAACAGATTGACGGCTCGACATTCTGCACAATGAATGACGAAGCCCCCACCAGAGTTATGGGCACCTGTAGTAGCTCGCCAGATATCACCATTGCTAGTGGTGGTCTGATTAACAGCATAACCTGGCGACCTATGCTAACCCTCGCTTCAGACCATCTGCCCATAATTATCTCGATCGAGAAGCCTCCCGATTTCGTTTCCGTGGACAACCGTACCTTCTTTAACTTTAAAAAAGCTAATTGGGTCGGCTTCACGGAATTTACTGAGAGCACCTTCAACGCTCTACCCATTCCTACGGACGTATGCGTTGGCGAACGTCAATTCCGCAAGGTGATCGCAGCAGCTACCGCTCGCTTCATCCCGGCTGGAAGATTAGCGGAAATCCGCCCCAATTTCCCAGCCGAAGCAGCGGTTCTAGGTAATGAGCGCGACACCTTACGCCATGCCGATCCCGGGGATCCCCGAATAAGGGATCTCAATTTGGAGATTCGGCACATGGTAAATCAACATAAGCGGACGAAATGGATAGAGCACCTGAAGTCCTGCAACCTCTCCACCGGTGTGAGTAAGCTTTGGGCTACTGTCAAAGCTCTGTCTAATCCGAGGAGACATGACGACCGAGTTGAAGTCCAATTCAATGGTCATGCCTCCACGGACCCGAAGAAGTGCGCGAGCTATTTCAGCCGGCAGTTTACACTGCACCCTTCGGTAGACAAAGCTAAGAGATGTGTTAACCGACGGCTGCGCAAAATGCCAAACAACTGCGCGCCACTTACTTTCACCGATGAGGAGGTTCAGGGTGTCATCAACAAGGCAAAATCGTCCAAATCCATTGGCCCTGACGGAATCAATATGCTAATGTTAAAGCATCTAGGCTCGACGGGAGTAAAATATCTCACCAAGGTCTTCAACCTGTCGCTCACCACTCTTCAAATACCCGATGTGTGGAAAGTCGGAAGAGTGGTCCCACTACTGAAACCTGGGAAACCCGCCAACAAAGGGGAGTCCTATCGTCCGATAACTCTCCTCTCCCCAGTAGTGAAGACACTAGAAGCCTTGCTACTCCCGACCTTCACTCACCACCTGAGCCTAGCCAGCCACCAGCATGGATTCCGTAAAGTGCACAGCACCACCACAGCACTTAGCGTCATAAACGCCCAGATAGTTCGTGGCCTCAACCAGAAACCACCCTGCGAAAGAACGATCCTCGTAGCGTTGGACCTGTCAAAAGCTTTTGACACGGTCAATCACACAACGCTACTGCAGGATATCGAAAAAACCACTCTCCCTCCAGGGCTAAAGAGGTGGACCATGAACTATTTGAACGGTCGTCAGTCATCCGTACTATTTCGAGGCGAAACATCTAAACTGAGAAGAATTAAACAGGGGGTTCCGCAGGGTGGTGTCCTCTCCCCGCTACTGTTTAACTTCTACATCTCGAAACTTCCTCAACCACCAGAGGGGGTTTCCATAACCTCGTACGCAGATGACTGCACGATAATGACGTCGGGCAATGGAATCGATGGCATGTGTTCGAAGGTAAACAGCTACCTCTCCGACCTTTCTCGTTTCCTCACTGCACGAAACCTACAACTTTCACCCACCAAATCCACAGCGACCATATTTACTAACTGGACGAAGGAGTATAGACTTGAACTTAATATTGCGGTCGATGGCGTCAAAATCCCGACTGTCAATAACCCTAAGATTTTAGGCGTAACTCTCGATAGTCTATACTCCTTCTCTCCCCATACGACCGCGATTATCGCCAAGGTACAGAGCCGCAACAAAATCCTCAAGTCGCTAGCCGGCAGCACATGGGGAAAAGACAAAGAAACGTTGTTGGCAACTTACAAGGCAATCGGCCGGCCGGTCCTCAACTACGCAGCGCCGATATGGTCGCCTGGATGCAGTGGTACGCAGATGAGGAAACTCCAGACCTGCCAAAATACTGCACTCCGGACCACGACGGGATGCCTCTTGATGTCTCCCATTGAACACCTCCACAGTGAGACAAGTATGCTACCTGTAAAGGAGCATAATCAACTCCTCTCCAGGCAGTTCCTGCTGGGTTGTTTCCGTAGGAATCACCCCTGCAGCCACCTGCTTGGCGCGGAACCGCCTCCCAGGAGCATCAAGAGGTCATTCCTCGACTATGTCGACGACATTGAACAGTACGCCGACCAGACTTCGGACGCAACTAACTATCGACAGGCACTGGCCGCCATTCACAGTGGAGCCATCAACACCTTCATCGACTCCCTTCCCGTGAATGGCGTTCTTGGAGTCAAACCACCACCTATTGCAGACGAGGAGCTCCAGTTGCCGCAAGAAACGCGAGTGACCCTTGCGCAACTTCGTTCCGGATATTGTAGCAGGTTAAACTCCTACTTATCCAGAATCGACCCTGACATACCCAATGTATGTCCAGCATGCAACGAGTCTCCGCATGACACTGACCACCTCTTTGCATGCCCTACAAACCCTACCCATCTAACACCCTCCTCCCTTTGGTCCGACCCCGTCGAAACAGCACGTTTCCTGGGCCTACCGTTAGATGACCTCGACGACAACACAAGTAACCCTCACCATCCTAACGGGGACTAGGTAACCGTTAACAACAACAACAACACGAAATGGAGCGCTGCCGTGTGATGATAAGGCAATTCGCTGAAATTCCTATACTTTACACTTTATTACGTAATATTATTATATAATATTACTAATACAGCTTATTTTTCTTATCAGCTTAATAAATCTAAATAAGAAAATATCCATATGCATGGATAATATGGATATTTTCTTTTTTAGATTTATTAAGCTGATAAGAAAAATTATATACATGTATTAGTAATATTATATAATAACAGTACGTAATAAAGTGTAAAGTATACAGTATACAGTACAGTACGAAAGCTCAAATTTTAAGTATAATAATATATATATCGTCACGCAAAATAATGCATGATAACCAAAAAATATAACCACTTTATAATAAAAACTCAATACATTTTTTTTTATTTTTATTTCAGAAAGGAGTACTACGCGAAAGTACTTCAGTCAGCCCGAGTATTCGTTCGGCCAGAGTTATTTTATTAGAGCGCGGCCGAAGGCCTCCAACGCAGAAAGGGGTAATACGCGGAAGTACTTCAGTCACACCGAGTATTCGCTCGGCCAGCGCTATTTTTTTAGAGAGCGACCGAGGGCCGCCAACGCAGAAGGAGAAGGATAGTATAAAATTGTAATATGTATGTATGTGTTCACATATTCAATTTTAGCTTGAAAAATCTTCTTTTTAATTTTTTTATAGTTAATGAAGAAAAAAGAATCACTCGAAAGTACAAACAAAAAAAACGCTGTGAAACGCTGAAAAATCCTTCACTTTTGGTGTGGCAAAGCTGGTTTTCATCGTAAATATAAACACTCTTAACTTTTCAGCCATAAATTTGATAAGTGATTTTTAAATTACTAAATTTACGGATGATTCAATAGCCCATTCTAACAGATCGCGCGTGAGTCGTGTCAAGCCGTCATGTTAATTTTGTTCAGTATTATATCACCCCTCATTCGTTACTGTTTAATATTCAACGGAATAGCCCACGATAAGCATACACTGAAGAAAATATAGCAGCCATAATTGAAAGTTTACACCAAGACCTTGGAGAGTCAATTAGGCGCCGTTCGCGTTTTCTTTCGAGTTCTTAACTTGAAATCGTAAACACCTTACGCAAGAATTGAAGCCTATCGACCTTCTCAAGCGACATCACTTCACAATAGTTTATCGTTTTCGAGCAAAATTTTGTTCAGTGATGAGGCCCATTTCTAGCTCAATAGGTATGTAAACAAGTTTACACATTTGGGACAAAGAGCAACCTGAATAGATTCAATTTCATTCAGAAAAAACAACAGTTTGGTGTAGTTTGTAGGCCGGAATAACACTGTGGAACATTTTTGGGTTTATTGTCTGGGGGGTGAGAAATTCCAAGTCAGGGTGATGGTACTAGGTCGGTATAGTAAAACCCTCAAAGGGTTTGGCGTTCGTATGTGTCAGTTTTTTTATGACCTCTTAAATTTTTTCCTTATCTTGGCAACAGAAGTCAAATTTTAATAAATTTCCTTACATAACTTGAAATCTCTCTAACTCTAAGTTTTTTGTGGATTATTGTAATAGAGTTAGGGAAGTTCAACATGAAAAAAGCAGTCATAATACGCGTATATTGCTTTATAAACTTTCACCCACTCACTCTAAAATAATTGAACACCTAAAGGTATGCTATGAATATTATTGCCTTTGGGAAAACTAAATTTATTTTAAAATTTTCTGAGGATTATTTGATCAACGGTCTGATTGATAAATTTTTACAATATTGTCTTCTTAGCTTAAGCCAACTGTAAGGCGCAAAAACATCAATATAAGGAAAAAATTTAAAAGGTCATAAAAAAACTGACACATACGAACGCCAAACCCTTTAAGAGTTTTACTATACTGACCCAGTACCATCACCCTGACTTGGAATTTCTCACCCCCAGATTAGCTGTTGTACTGTGTAATCGGTCCATATTTCTTCAAAACAAATGTCGGTGAGAATGCAACCGTCAATGGCGACTTTTATCGTGCCATGATAACCGACTATTTGATGCCTGAAATTGAAGCCCAAGATCTCGGCGACATTTAGTTTCAACAAGACGGCGCCACTTTCCACACGTCGCATCAATCAATGAATTTATTGAGAGAACACTTCGGGGAGCAGATAATTTCACGTTTTGTAGTGACGTAACCGCGGCTAACATTTGAAGGAGATAATCTTCAAAATATAAATGCCAAATAATATTCTTTGGAATGATAATAAATACTCCCCAATAAATTGGAAGTTTTTCTTTAAAAAATCTTGAAATGAATCACCTTTTATGAGAAATGAGGAAGCCCCTTGGAAAGAAACGAGGAAGATCGGATATAGCTGTTTACTGTCGCGTACACTGACATCAATATTATATAGTTAATCAAATGTCAATCAAATGGACGGCTAAGCAATTAGTCAGCTAAAATGTAAAAGGATGCTACAAGATTTCAAAGTCATTTGGTATTTCAAATGATTGTTGCTGAACTGCTGCAATTATTATGTAGCTCGAACACATGTAATACCTTGCTAGTAAAAAAAATTATGACATAAATCATATCTGCGGCTTCTGTTGTATTTTAAAGGAATTGACAATTTTTTGTTAGGATATAAACCTACACCCGTTACAGCTATTTACATTCACTTTCAAACGTAGCTCGAAAAATCGATGATTTTTATTCGTATATTGATATTATAACGACGCTTTGGAAAATTCTCCAGAATGAATTCAATTTCTTTGTTCGGGTTTATTGTCTGTACACCTTAAATACAAACAATGACAAAATCATGTGAACACTGTGAAATACTTATGAATATGTTATTTATAAACATAAAAAATTATTTACACCCCTTTTTACAAATATAAGTAAAGGATGTATCTTTCATTTGTACGATTAATCGATTTCTTTAAGCATTGCATCCAGGTCATCAAAATCACTTCGTACTTCTTTTTTAAATACTTTAGAAGTGTTTAATTGTTCATACAAATTTTCAATATATTTTTTTTCTGAAATCGATACAATTGACGGCATAGACCTTTCAGTTTCAACGGCATTCATTTTCGTATTACTAATCTGCATTTTCATATGGTCTACGTTTTTACCAAGGTTCTGTAAAGTCATAGTGCTAGACACCTCACTTGTTCGATGAACAGAATCGCATAGGTGACCACGAGAGATTCTTTGTCCAAGCTCTACCCCATCTGAAGGCAGGAAAATATATTTAAAGTATGCACGATATTTAAAATCATCATTATCGGAAACTTCGCGCGAATAAATAATTCTCATGTATTTTTCAATGGGGAACTTCACGCGAAGTTTGTGATAAAGCTGAATATTTATGACACTTACCATCTGAAACGAATGAGAGCGATGAAGTACAATTTGTATTGTGTGATTCATCAAAATCATCCATTTCTATTTTAATGGCGGGAAACTCTACATCATCGCCATTACCACAAAAGGTACTTGAACATTCGTCTTCATAACTGTACTCAGAGTCATATTGTTCTTCCTTTATACATTCTACAATAAGTAACAATAATTAGTTCGTTAAAAATCATATTTTTATAAATTATACCTAATTTTCTTACCTTCCAGATATTCAGCTTTCACTAAAACTTTATCATCACTTGCCAAATTTGGTTGCTTCGGTCTTAGATTGTTTGTTATTATGCAATCATTTTTATCTGTTAAATCGGCCACCATTGGTGTACTTTTATTACTTGTTTGATCTTTTTCTAAGGGCGCGTTTTCAGTAGAATAATTAAATTTTGCTCTACGGAAACGTAAAACAAGAGAGCGACCTTCGATTTGCAAATTTATACCATGTTTAAAAGCTTCAATTGATTTTTCTACACTTTCAAAACGAATAAAAGCATACCTAATAGGTTTAGTTTTTGATTTAAAGGCAAGATCATATCTTAGCGCACCTGGAAATTGTCGTTTTATTGTTTCCACCGTTATCGATAAAGGTAAATTCCCAACATATAATGTATAAGGATCAACTTGCTCAGGTTTAGAAGCCGTTGCAGGTTTGGTTGGATCAAAACGTAACTCTGCAGATAAATGACCCTGTCCAAATGGGATTTTTGATATATCTTCAATCACTTTTCCTGCGTCGGCATTTTCTTTCAATCGAACGAAACAAAACCGTGGTGCAGAATTTTTTTGAAAATGAACTGCATCAATTTGACCTGAAAAACTTTTAACTAATTCAGAATCCAGTGGTATGTCAGGAAAGCGAATGACTAAATATGGAGCAGATGTATTTCGTTTACATAGTTCCTCTTCAATATCAAGTGCTCGTATAGCGTCCTCTCTAATCCACTTTCTTTTTGGAACATTAACTTTCGTATTTGTTTGAGTGCGACTAGCGTTAGAAACTTGCTGATAATTTGTCGGACAATTGAATTGATACGGATGTGGTGGAACTGAAAACTGAGTTGTACTACTAACTACATTATGACGTAAAGAGGCAGTATTTATTTGCGAACTATTGTTTTGTTGACCAAAATGATATGATGATTGTTGTCCAAACGAGGGTGCTGATAAATGTCGCGGCGGTTGAAACGGCCAATTGTTGCCGTTATTATAAAAATTGGGTGTAATTTGAGGTGCATAAGCCAATACTATAGGTGCAGAATTATGTGGAGATCCAGAATTATATAAATGATTTTGCTGCTGATAGCTTTGCGTTTGACAACTTTGTGGTCGATTCTGGTATCTATTAGGTGTAGAAAAAGAAGAATAAGATCTTCTCACATTATACCTTTTTCTCTTTGGCTTCATATTTTTCTTTATTTTAAATACACTTAAAACGATTGCTTAATATTAATGCAACAGTTACAAAATCTAGTTATTTACCACGGATAAAAAATTAATAACAGAAACTTTGTATACATATAGTGAATGTACATAGCTGTAATATCGTTAAAAGAAAATATCGTATTATCTCGATAATTTTCAATTTCGGGACATCTCGAAGGCAACAGTTTATGGCTTACTAACTGTCAAATCTATTGCCATTGCCGTTGCCAAATCTGTTATCATAACATAATCGTTTCCGAAAAGGCGTCGGCTAGGTAGGTTCAAATTGATGTAGCGCGAGTCTTGAGCTCTTCAACTGTTTAAATCTTTACATGGATAAAAAAATGTATGTGGAAAATAAAAAAAGGAGAAATATACTTTTTTCTCCAAAAGTATTAAAAAAAAAGATTTCATGATTTCGGACTATAATAATTGTAGCATAAATTTTATATACCAATTAAAATAATAAATTTAATATGAGCAATGATATTTTGATTTCTCGTGTATAAGAGTATTAAATTTAATACTTCGCTCACTCGCCATTTAAGCAATTTTTCAGCAAATTAATAATATTAAACTTAATATTAAGTTTTTGGAAAAATGTATTAAATTATTTTGAAAATATACTTTATATTTATAATATAACATACCGTCTTAATACTCGCTCTACTAAATTTAATATTCTCCGTCTTCTTTACTGGCGTAGACACCGCTTACGCGATTATAGCCGAGTTAACAACAGCGCGCCAGTTGTTTCTTCTTTTCGCAACGTGGCACCAATTGGATATCCCAAGCGAAGTCAGGTCCTTCTCCACTTGGTCCTTCCGAGGGAAGGGGGTCTTCCTCTTCCTCTGCTTCCCCCGGCGGGTACTGCGTCGAATACTTTTAGAGCTGGAGTGTTTTCGTCCATCCGGACAACATGGCCTAGCCAGCATAGCCGCTGTCTTTTAATTCGCTGAACTATGTCGATGTCGTCGTATATCACGTACAGCTCATCATTCAATCGAATGCGATATTCGCCGTGGCCAATGTGCAAAGGACCATAAATCTTTCGCAGAACCTTTCTCTCGAAAACTCGTAAAGTAGACTCATCCGTTGTTGTCATCGTCCAAGCCTCTGCACCATATAGGACGGTAATTATGAGCGACTTATAGAGTTTGGCTTTTGTTCGTCGAGAGAGGACTTTACTTTTCAGTTGCCTACTCAGTCCGAAGAAGCACCTGTTGGCAAGAGTTATCCTGCGTTGGATTTCCAGGTTGACATTGTTGGGGGTTCCTAAATAGACGAAATTATCTACAACTTCAAAGTTATGACTGTCAACAGAGACGTGAGAGTCAAGTCGCGAGTGCGACGACTGTTTGCTTGATGACAGGAGATATTTCGTCTTGTCCTCGTTTACTGCCAGACCCATTTGCATTGCTTCCTTATCTAGCCTAGAAAGCAGAACTAACGGCGCGGGTGTTGAGGCCGATGATGGCAATATCATCGGCATACGCCAGCAGCTGTACACTCTTATAAAAGATTGTACCTGCTCGATTAAGTTCTGCAGCTCGAACTATTTTCTCCAGCAGCAGATTGGAGAAGTTGCACGATAGGGAGTCCCCTTGTCTGAAACCTCGTTTGGTATCGGAGAGGTACTTTTCGACCCTGACGGAGCTTTTGGTGCTGCTAAACGTCAGTTTACTCAGCCGTATTAGTTTGCGAGGATACCAAATTCAGACAACGCGGCAAAGGGGAAGCTCTTTTTCGTGCTGTCGAAAGCAGCTTTGAAATCGACAAAGAGGTGGTGTGTGTCGATTCTCCTTTCACGGGTTTTTTCCAAGATTTGGCGCATGGTAAATATCTGGTCGGTTGTTGATTTGCAAGGTCTAAAGCCACACTGATAAGGTCCACGGTAGTTGGCGCAGATTGTGGGGTCTCCTTTTTTATGGATTGAGCATGACACACTTAAATTTCAATCGTTGGGCATGCTTTCGTCCGACCATACTTTACAAAGAAGCTTATGCATGCTCTTATCAGCTCTTCGCCGCCGTGTTTGAATAGCTCCGCCGGCAATCCGTCGGCCCCCGCCGCTTTGTTGTTCTTCAGGCGGGTAATTGCTATTCGAACTTCTTCATGGTCGGATAATGGAACGTCTGCTCCATCGTCTTCGATTGGGGAATCGGGTTCGCCTTCTCCTGGCGTTGTACTTTCACTGCCATTCAGCAGGCTAGAGATGTGTTCCCTCCATAATATGAGTATGCTCTGGGCATCGGTGACTAAATCACCATTGGGGGTTCTACAAGAATATGCTCCGGTCTTGAAACCTTCTGTAAGCCGCCTCATTTTTTCGTAGAATTTTCGAGCATTACCCCTGTCGGCCAGCTTGTCAAGCTCTTCATACCCATGCATTTCGGCCTCTTTCTTTTTCTTTCTGCAAGTGCGTCTCGCTTTCCTCTTCAACTCTCGGTATCTATCCCATCCCGCACGTGTTGTGGTCGATTGTAACGTTGCGAGGTAGGCAGTCTGTTTTCTCCCCGCTGCGACACGACATTCCTAATCGTACCAGCTGTTCTTTTGCATTTTCCTAAAACCAATGGTTTCGGTTGCTGCTGTAAGCAAGGAGTTTGAAATGCCGTCCCACAGTTCCCTTATACCGAGTTGTTGATGAGTGCTCTCAGAAAGCAGGAGTGCAAGCCGCATAGAAAATCGTTCGACTGTCTGTTGTGATTGCAGCTTCTCGTCGTCGAACCTTCCTTGTGTTCGTTGACGTGCGTTTTTTGCTGCACAGAGGCGGTGCGAATCTTGGCTGCAACAAGATAGTGGTCCGAGTCCATGTAAGGACCTCGGAGCGTTTGCACGTCTAGAACACTGGAGACGTGTCAGCTGGTTACACATTGTGAATGATCCACATTAGAAGAGCAAGAGAAAGTAAACAAAAAAAAAAAAAAAAAAACAAATAAACTTATGTATGTTATGTGTAAGTATATAAATATTTTCGGCACTATTCCGATTTCTCTGGCGCCGCGATCTGAAGATGCCGTTGGAAAGGAAGTCCTTTTATACTCGTAGTGAGCATCATTTATGTGCTAACAATTATGAGGAAATGGAGCGCTGCCGTATGATAATAAGCAAATATGAGCAATTCGCTGAATTTCTCTGTTTCGATATAATTCCTCTTTCTTTGCGTAGCAATCCCAATTCTAATAAAAACAAGCGTCTATAAATTTATATTTCTAATCAAAATGAGTATAAACAAACTTTTCATGCATATGGATATTTTCTTATTTAAATTTAATAAACAACTAAGCAATATTAAATAATAATATTACGTAATGAAATACTTAGATTTATAAGAAGTACTGTGCAAAATTACTTCAGTCACCCGGAGTATTGGCTCGACCAGGGTTATTTTTTGTCAAGCCCAGCCGAAGGCCGCCAATGTAGAAAAGAGTACTACGCGAAAGTACGTCAGTTACCCCGATATGATATAAATTTTATAATATTATCATAGAGTTTTACTTATTTGTGTGCATTAAATATAAATCATATATTATACTTATACATGTGTATGTATAAGGAAAAAGTGTTCACAACTCAATTCTAGTTTGAAAAATGTTGGAAAGTATTTTTTATTAAAGATAATATAGAAAATAGAATCACGCGACAATACAAACAAAGAAAAATCGTTGAGATCTACAAATTTGGTGTTTAAGATGTGGCAACGCTTGTTTTCTTCATATTTGTAAACAATCTAATGCCATGTTCAGACCGAGACTTAATCACACGATTTGGGCTGTTGAGTGGTTTATCCCACTAATCTTATAAATTTATGAATATTTCGCCACACAAAAATGACGGTTCAAAGTCACTTCATTGAAGTGATTCGAAACTGCTCCACGCTAAATCTCTCTGTGTAATTTCACCTGAAAATCGACTTCTCACATGAAAAAATGCGTTCATTATTTCCATTATATAGAAAATATTTAAAAGAGTACGGCTTTTATTACAAAATACTATATGACAATGTTTTCTTTTGATAAATATTGAGCGATGGGAAGTCTTGAATGGCAAAAACAGCTGTCCAATGGCAGTGAGAACGGGCTGATTAGTGAAGGGTTAAAATGTAATCTAATCCCTTCAAATTTTCGGTCTGAGCATGATATTTCCTTTTGAACGATGAGTGTGTTAAGTGATTTTTAAATTAATAAATTTAGCTAAAATATAACAAAATAAAAGTAAAATATGAACTTATTTTAATGCTTTGAGTGTATATTTAAATATACAAAGTGAAAAATGTGAAAAAATTTAGTGAAACATTCCGAAATACTTGGTGTTATTAATACAAATTTTTGAATTATTAATCGGGAATATTTAAAAAGTATAAGTATTAGTAACTTTATTTGTGCATATTCCTCCTCTGGAAAAGCTCCCCTATCCGTACATACTCCATTTATAGCGAAATTCGTGTTTTTTACCCGACCGCCAATGTAATCGGAATCATGCCATATTTTCATTGCGATTTTAGGAATGTGGATGAAGATTGGTAAGTTTTATACAAAATTTTAAAATTAACTATATTTCATAATAATGATGTTAACTAGTTTAGGATGAATTTAACGATTACTTTGAATTTTCTTCAAGAAACAATTGTTGATTTCATGTTGCTTCGTAAAACCAGCGTTGCCATAAACGCATTTTATTAAAAAAAAAGTATTAAAAATTAGTACTAGATTAGTACTAGATTTGCATACTAGCGCAAGAAAATTTCCTGCGGTAAATTAAAGAAAACTAGTACTAATTTTTAATACAGTTTTTTGATTCGAATATGGCAACATAAGAAATTTTCTTTACCATTTCTTAAGCGTTTTTTTATATGAAGCTTTTACATATCCTGAGAACTGGAAACTACCCTTTAGTCGTATAATTTTTATTTATTTATTTATTTATTTATTTTACTCGGCATAAATTTACTCCTTACTAAATTGTTTATACATATGTATGCAGCAATAATAATTGCGAAATACCTACAATTGAAATATTTTTTACAAAGGTCAATATATAACTGTAATGTCTAGATGTTGCCAGATAGACGCGAACATACTTGCTGCCAAACACGTTTCCGTTTTATCTCTTTCTTCAATAAAGGAATTCGACCGCATGGTACGCTTTTTATTTCAATCCGCGTTAATATAATTCATCTTCCGCGACCGCTATTAAACAGCAACATATTTTGGTCCTTTGAGCCAGATATAATCGCATATTAATGGTATTCCGCAAATTCGCTATTATTTTCAATATTTTCCGCATTTTTAACATTAAATTCGCGACTCCACACTAAATGCTATCAAACGCTATTTGCAATCTAGTAAAGTGGATGCTCTGTCGTTAGACACTGAGGTAATAACTACTTACCTTCAATTGTTGGAGGAGCAATGGATTCGGTTTTGCGTGGAACTCACTTGTGGTGACGAGAACGTTTCCATGGAGCAGCACCGCCAAAGCTGTGCGCAACTCAAAGGCAGCAGACATTGCAAACTACTGTTCATGATTCAACTGCTTCCAAAGCTACAGTTGCCGTCGTTTAGTGGTGATCCCACTCAATGGCTTTCCTTTCATGATGTTGTTTGCTCACTCATTCATACGAAAGTTAATTTATCGGACGGACAAAAATTACACTATTTACGAAACTGTTTGAATGGGGAAGCATTCGATTTGGTGAGTAGCTTAGCAGTATGTGATAGCAATTACACTGAAGCTTGGGACTTATTGACCGCGAGATACAAGGTCATGCGTGTCATAGTGGACAACCACATCAAAGCACTCATGGCAATTGGGAGTGCAGCCAAGGATACTGATAAGGGAATAAAGCAAGTGCTCAATTCTATACTTCAACACGTTGGTGCTCTACGTGCCCTCGAACGACCTGTCGAATTCTGGGATGACTGGCTCGTTCACCTAACCGTTTCAAAGTTAGCTCAAGAAACCCGTAAGCAATAGGAGTTATTGCTCGTCGTGGACGATCTACTATCTTTTTCCGTTCTTCGAGATCTTCTTGAAAACCGCGCACGCTCACTGGAGATGGTACCATTACTCAACACTACCGCAAAGGCAACAACAACAACAAAAAATGTTTTCCACACGGCATTTACAGAGCCAGAAGTAAATATCGCTCCATCTACCGCTACTAAGGGGCCGCATTGTTCTTATTACAATGGTGATCATAAAATCTCACAGTTCAGCAAACTCGACTCCAAGGGTAAACTAACTGCCATTAAGAAGTTAGATACGTGTATAAATTGTCTCAACAAAGGGCATATCCTCGCTAACTTTCATAGCACATCGTCGTGTCGCATATGCCGACGACGTCATCATACCTTACTTCACGAAAACTTTACCAATCAACCGGCAAAGCTCAATGCTCTTTCAAACGAACTACCTTTAAATGTAACCGCACACTACGCCGACGCTAATCGCGTCATTCTACTTGCAACCGCTAAAATTATGGCACGAGATTATACCTTTCACGTCACTGGGATTGGGTCACTACAAGGAGGCTGTGCAAAAGGAGAAGTTACATTCTCCATATCAATTTCAAGTCAGTACGCTCTTACCGAAAATGACTAACGATCTTCCAAAATCCGCTTTACCGATGACTTATTGGCCGCATCTTACGGATTTGCCACTAGCCGACCGCTATTATTCCCAGCCCGGACCAACAGACATTTTAATTGGAATGGATGAAATCGACAAATTTCTACTACATGGACTCCGTAAGGGTGAACGGGAAACACCAATGGCTACATAAGAACAACAGTAACTGGCCGATTTCTGTAGAATCACACACTACAAATCTCGAGCTAAAGTCTAGCAAGGCTGCAACGCTGCTGATGCGAACTATTGACGATTAGGATTTTTTGACGAAGTATCATTCATTCAGCAAACTTAAACGCATTACCGCTTATTTATTACGATTCATCAATAACGCAAGCACTAGCGCCGGGATACGAAAATCTGGCAGCTTGTCTTGCGCTGAAATTTAAAACGCTGAAATAACATTGGTAAAGTACGCTCAATTTATTGTTTTTAAAAAGTAAATTTCTAATTGCGGGAAAAATAAGCCAATACATACACGAAGCAGTCTAACAAGACTACAAACTTTTCTAGGCGCAAATAGTATCCTACGAGTAGGAGGCCGCATCAAAAACGCACCGCTTTCGGATTATGTTAAACATCCTATAAAAGTGCCGAAAAAATCACCGCTCGCTAAATTAATCGCAGCAGAAGTACATCTTTTAACATTACATGGTGGACCTCAGATAATGCAAGCCGCGTTGCAACGAAGATTTTGGGTGCCAGGCATTCGTAACCTCGTCCGTGGTATATATCGAAAATGCATTTGTTTTAGACGACTGAGTTCATGGCAGATCTGCCTCCAAGTCGAGTCACTTCAATTGGATGTTTTTTACATAGTGCAGTCGATTACGCTGGCTCTTACGTCGTGAAGTTTACGCATGGAAGAGGTGCAAATCTACAATGACATACATATGCTCATTTATTTGCATGAGTACTGGTGCAATGCATCTCGAACTTGCTGGAGACCTTTCTTTAATTGCTTTTATCGCTGCTTTCAAACTTTTTACTAACCTGAGAGGGTACTGTCAGCACATTTACTCTGACAACGGCACTAACTTCGTGGGTGCTGAAAAGGAATTACGATTAGCCTATGAACGCTGCATTCGCGATGAAAGAGTGTCATCATATTTCGCAAACGCCCAAATATTTTGGCATTTCAATCCTCCAAACGTCCCTCATATGGGTGGCTTCTGGGAGGCTGGTATAAAAAAAAATATCATCTTAAGCGGGCCTTAGATACTTCGCTTCTAACTTACGAAGAATTTGCAACAGTACTGACTGAAGTTGAAGCCTGTGTAAACTCGCGTCCTATTTGCTTCATTCCTACAAATGTAAATGACTTTGAAGTCCTTACTCCTGGACACTTCATGATTGGTGAACCGCTAAAGGGACTTCCCGACCCTGACGTTGAGGTCTTGAAGGGAACTATATTTCAACGTTGGCAAATCATTGTGTCAATTAGACAGCACTTCTGGAATCGATGGCGAGACGAGTAACTTGTAAGTCTTCAAAGTCGTTCGAAATGGATACGTTCAACACCGAATTTGCAGAAAGATGATATCGTTAACATACATGAAGGCAACGGGACCCCAACTAAATGGAAGCTTGGCCGTGTTATTGGCACTTCCCCAGGGACGGCTGGTCAAGTTCGGGTCGTAAAAAAATTGGTTGTTATTATTAGTTCTTAGGTATTTTTTCAAAAGATAAAATGGATAAGCACAGTACATACTTATTTTTGTGATGCACTGTATGTTCATACATACTTAGCATGTGAGGAGTAATCAATTTGATAAATACGGGTTGTTAATATAGACTGTTTTAAAGTTATTAATAGATATCTGTCTTGTAATTTTTAAAGTCAACTAACATATTATTCTTCTTCTTTACTGGCGTAGACACCGCTTACGCGACTATTGCCGAGTCAACAACAGCGCGCCAGTCGTTTCTTCCCTTCGCTACGTGGCGCCAATTGGATATTCCAAGCGAAGCCAAGTCCTTCTCCACTTGGTCCTTCCAACGGAGTGGAGGTCTTCCTCTTCCTCCGCTTCCCGCGGCGGGTACTGCGTCGAATACTTTCAGAGCTGGAGTGTTTTCCTCCATCCGGACAACATGACCTAGCCAGCGTAGCCGCTGTCTTTTAATTCGCTGAACTATGTCAATGTCGTTGTTTATCTCGTACAGCTCATCGTTCCATCGAATGCGATATTCGCCGTGGCCAACGCGCAAAGGACCGTAAATTTTTCGCAGAACCTTTCTCTCGAAAACTCTTAAGGTCGACTTATCCGTTGTTGTCATCGTCCAAGCCTCTGCACCATATAGCAGGTCGGGAATTATGAGCGACTTATAGAGTTTGGCTTTTGTTCGTCGAGAAAGGACTTTACTTTTCAATTGCCTACTCAGCCCGAAGTAGCACCTGTTGGTAAGAGTAATCCTGCGTTGGATTTCCAGGCTGACATTGTTGGTGGTGTTAATGCTGGTTCCTAAATAGACGAAATTATCTACAACTTCAAAGTTATGACTGTCAACAGAGACGTGAGAGTCAAGTCGCGAGTGCGACGACTGTTTGTTTGATGACACGAGATATTTCGTCTGGGCCTCGTTCACTGCCAGACCCATTTGCTGTTGCTTCCTTGTTCAGTCTGGAGAAATCAGAACTAAAGGATGGAGTCATGTGTAGAAGTTTACGCAAGTGAGGGAAGTTCTCTGATCGCCATTCACTTGGGAGTGGCCAGAAACGATTCTTTTACATATGACTCAAGCAGCTCACGACTTCCGGTCTTTGACCAAGTATCCTCTGGGTAGCCTAAGAACATCCGTTTGAAGGTGAGCTAAAGTGAGAAGGCGAAATATTCCCTACTTAGGGTTATGCGCTGGGTTTGGGACCCGCCACGTAAAAAAACACCCCCAATGAAAGGATACATATTATTACAACTTGTATAAAGAGAATAAAAAAGCAGGTATAGGCATAACTTTAAAATAATAACATTATTAATTTTTTTTCCGTAACTTTTAGACCTCGCTACTACTCTTAGCTCTTCGTAAGTTTTTGCAATACTTTTCTTAATTTTCTTTGTTTCACACACACATACAAAACCCATTCCGATCTTTTGTCATCTGAAGTCCATATCTTCTTGCCGTAACGGATCTTCAAGATGAGTTTTAAATTTCTGCAAATTAGGATATCTTTTTATTTTTTCTCTATTACATTTTTTTTTATTTTCAATTTGCTTGTCCTTCAACGTTTATTAAATGCAGTTGGAATAACGTCTCAAAACCTTTATCACAAGACCATCGGCTAACTGAAGTAAAGAAAAAAAATTATATTAGTGAAATTCGTTAGTTAAAAACAGATGTTTACAACCGTACTCGCTGTTCCATCATAAGCGATATAACAAAAAAAAACCTCCAGCGATGTCCAGTCGATTTTAGTAAATTTACTTTAATAATTTTTATTGACTCTTCAGTAGATTGGGATGTTCTGTTAGCAGAATTTTGGTGTTATTTGCCACACCATTCTCCATTGAATAGGAGTCCTCTAAGAGCGAGCGCAGCTGTGAGGCTTCATCATCCACCATAAGGTCCTGTAAAATTTTTGTTGTGCGAAACTAATAATAGAAGTATTTAGTAAACGAAACTTGCAAACAATTTATAGAACGGATAACAAATTAATCGCGAACCAATGACTGATCAAAATCATTTTCTTTTATAGAAAACTTATTTATCTTACATATCTTAATAAAATCATGGATTATATTTGCAAGCATCGGTGCAATCTTCGAAGAAATTATCGATGTACACATTTACAAATTTACACATTTTATTTGTTGATCTGGAATTAAGAAAGTTTTAGTTAAAAAATCGGGTTAATTTTAGAATAGCATCCGCCGATTTCCGGATTAAAAAGGGTGTATACGGATAGACGAGGTCCTCCAGATCAAGAAGATTTACATATATAGTTGCCGCTAACGGCACGATTGCGATTCTTTTGGCTCCGTGATCTCGGGATATGGGCGGTATAGGAGGTCCTCAGGATTAAAAAATGTATACACACATATACCCGCCTCAGACTTATAGTTTTTGAGATATTTGTACTTAAAGTTCAACAATTGCATATAAGAAATTAACATTCACAGTTTGTGTGTTTACTTTATGGCAATTACCAATTGCCACATCCATATGTATTTATTGCAAAAAACTAATCAAACATTTTCTGTTTACTATGATTTTTTTCTTTCGTGGTGTGACACCCCCCCATCTATGAACGAGTCGGCATTTTCGGCCGTTTTAATATCATAACTAAAAATTTGAAAGTTAATTTCGGCAATTCCAGTAAGAGAGTAATAAGGCACATCAGCGTAATTCCAACAAATGAATGACGATTCACAAATTAACGCATTGCTAGCGAGTTCAGTTGCATTTGCTGAAAAGTGTCAGATCAACCCTGAAAATGACTTTTCGAAACACCACAGAACACGCCGTGCTCCGAAGAAATATGACGATAATCCAGCAACTGCTTGTAATTTTGATTTCCAGTCATTTTATAGAAAAGAATTCAAAATTGTCCTCGATAATTTCACAAATTGTATTCAAGATAATTTGCAAGAAACTATGTCAACCTTCAAACCCATTCAAGAGATGTTCAGGATTCCAGCTAACAGAAGTAATATTACAATAGAATCTATACAATTTGTTGTGCAATTGGAACCTAAGTTCTTCAGTGAAGATCTAGATTGTATTTTTGCTGAAACACAAATTCTTTTTGATGACATATCTATAGTAGCGTATAAATTGAGAAAGGTCATTCCTTCTGCGTACAAAATTGTTCATTACATAATGACTGCTCCTGTCACGTCAGCTTCATGTGCGATTTGCGTACAACAATGGGGGATGAACGCTTGAATTCTTTAATGCTGCTTTCTTCTTCAAAGGATAAAGTAGACGAAATCGATCTGCGCGATGTTGTTGGAAAATGGTCAATGTTGAAACATTGCAGAGTGAAAATATAACTCAGAAATTTGTATTTTTTGCAATTCAAAAAATCTTGTTTTTTCCCTCGTAACACGTCGCTGAACAATATATGTATTTTATATTAAGAGAAACATATTAAATGATGATTATACTAATATGTACAATATTTATTTGAGAATAAAATAATGAATTATGCTATTATGTTGTTAAACTTCTCCGTAATACCTTATCAGAAATGAAGATATCCTTATTTTATATATATTTATAAACATATACATTAAATCGGCAAATTCTTGAAATGAGTCGGCATTTCAAAGGGACTCACCACCCCATGATCTGGATCCTCGCGACGCCCCTGAATTTCGGTTACACGTTCATCCACCGGGGTGAATGAAAATACTCGGAGATGGAGTCTCTCTACCACCACGAATCCCACACCGAACGTGCACTTCTTTATATGGTCACTTTAGTAAATGCCCCAGCCCTTGTCCCGACCATCGCATTTCTTGGACGACGGCAATGTCAGGCTTCAATCTAACGAGGACTTCAGATAGCTGGGCAGCGGCACCTTCCCAATTAAGGGACCGGACATACTAGGTGTATGCCCTTAAGTCGTTATCCTTAGTGCGTTTGCCAGGGTCGTCATCAAAGAGGGGCTCTCTCACCCGAGTTTATGCTTTTTCATTGGTAGTGTTTTTCATGGCGGGTCCTAAACCCAGGGCACAACACTACTTTCGCATTTTTAAGTTGGCAAAAATACCCCACTGAAAATTCCCTGAGGGTGCCGACTGGTAAAAGATCCCACAGGATCGCCTCTTTTGCAGTAGGGAGGTATTTAGCTAAGGTCTGCTTTTTTATCTGGGTGTTCGTTGCTTCTCAATATCAAACAGCATTCTGATGAGGAGTCTTACTATGGTTAGGAGTTTGAAAAAGGTGTCATGCGACCCGTGCCGAGGATCAACGTAACTGGGAGGCCTTTAATAACTCTCTCTCGAACGGAGCTTATGAATACCTGGTTTGCTCTGTAATAAAGGCAGCCTTACTTGCATATAAGGAGCCCACAAAAGAGCTTTGAGAATCCATTGATTGTGCGAAAACTATCTTATTTTAAGCTGGAACCGTCGGTAGTGGCAGCCAAGTGATAATGTCCGCTGTAGAGGCTAAGCCAGCAGCCAAGAGGCCGAAGACGAAGGGAGTAACGTTCGTAAAATTCTTTGCTGATGTGGCCTGGAACCGCATAATCATCGGTTTGCTAGATGAGGGAGATCCCGAAAGAAATAGCAGCTGCGCTAACAAACGTGGTGGTAGAAGTGCTACTAAGCTATCCGGGTCCGACACCGTCACATACAGATGTCGGCTGGTACCAGGGCCAGATTTAAATGATTGCTTGCGACGACGAGAGATCGGTACCTATAGCGGTAGACGAAAAGGAGCCAAGGGCAAAGGTCTGCATCCTGGTTACACCATCGCAGCCCGGGAGTGTTGGAAATTCTAGAATGAAAATTCGATGACGGTGGAATTTCAATAAGGCACTCGAAGACCTCATAGTAGAATCAGGCATGGATACCGAAAGGGCCACAATGCAGATTTTGTTACTGCTTACAAATTAATCCATTAAAGCACTGGCGAAAAGGGAGGACGACGATGCTGCATACCACTTTACATCGGAAAACGAGATGGGCGCTCTTCGGAGTCTGCAGACAGACCCACAAAACTTTATACTTGAGGGACTTTCACGAAGTCGCAGATAAAACAATTGTCAATGCGTCTTCTACAAATTAATCCAGCATCCATCACAGCAAAGTAGCTCCAAAAGCCCTAACTAACCACGTGTCCTCATTCAGGAGCCATGGGCTGATAGGGGGCGTATTTGGGAACTTAGGACACCGAACTAGAAATTATATATGCCTAACTGCGAATTTAAGGTTAGGGCTTTTATAATAGCAAAGGAAAACCTTACCGTTTTTATGTTACATCGATATAGCGACCAAGACCTGTAAGCTGTGATATGGGCGCATATAGATACCCGTTGGTGTCTAGCTATATGCCAAGCAATGAAGAGCACAACTCTAACAAATGAGTTGGTACGATTACGCAATATTAGACAGAACAGACATCAATGATAGAGGTGAGTATCTCTTTAATTACTTACGAGGCACTAGGATTCTGTTGTGCAATAGAGGTAGCATCCCAACGTTAATCATAAGAAACCGACAAGAAGTTTTAGATATCACACTTGTGTCTGAAGAACTGGTAAATAAAGTGAACCTTTGGAGAGGTCTTGAGGAATACTCCTTTTCGGATTACCGATACATTGAATGGGTAATTGAAGAAAGTGTGGACGGAGTCAACAGTTTCAGGAATCATAGGAAAACGAACGTAGTAAGGAACAATTTTGCCGTCATGGTAGTCTCCAGAACTTAAAACTTATAGCAGCAAGCAGGTTAATTTAGCTAAATTATCCCAGGAAGATTCGTATAAATATTATAACTCTCTAAGGTCATACAAAAAAGAGGTTAGAAAAGAAAAAAAGAAAGTATTTGAAAATCTTTACGGCGCAAGCGACTCAACTTAGGAAAGTAATGGCACGGGTTGTTAATATATGAAGACTTTCAAAGTTATTTATTTATTTATTATTTGTAAAATAATAATACAATTATTATTATACATTAAATATAAGGAGCACTAGCTACAGAGGCTTTCAGCTCACGGCTTAATTATAAAAGACTTAGATAATAAAGATGGAACCTTCCATGTATTAAATATTTACAAGCAATATGTTTTTATGTACTAAAAATTATATGTTATAAATAAATTTAAAAAGGAAGGATAACTTAAATATATTTCTTTAACTTTGTATGAGATAGGAATTCACAAATTTTAGTGATGTTTACAATAGATGTTACTTTTAATAAATCAAGAGCTTTATTATTCTGAAGTATACTGGTCCTTGCTGAATTGAAGAAGGGGCATTCATCCAGTAGATGTGTTATGGTTAAGGACGACGAGTTACAATATGGGCAGGATGAAATACGGTTTCCATTTAATAAATGGGAATGCGTTAATGACGTATGACCAAGACGAAGTCGAACAAAGGCTTTTATATCTTGGCAACGGCCTGATGGCGGATAAGCAGGTTTTTCCCCTCTTGGTTGCAGATGACGTAGTGGTGTTGCACATTCTTCCAAGCATTAGCTTTTATGGCTTTTTGGTTAGAAGCGATTAAATGGTTTATATCCCTTTTTTTCGATGTAGTCGAAAACAATCAACGGCTGTTTTGCCGCCAATTTGGCGGTTTGATCGGCCCATTCATTTCCGGTAATACCGGCGTATCCAGGGATCCACATAATTTTCATGTTTGTGTACCCAATTAGTATGTTTCTAATTTGCGCAATGAGGTAGGATTTGTTGGACGCATTTAGGAGAGCTGAGATTGTAGATTTCCTATCAGTACATAATAATGTTTTTAAATTAGAGTTTTGTACTAGGGATAGCGCGTTATAGATGGCTGCTGCCTCTGCGGTGTATACTGAGCTGTAATTGGGCAGGTGTCCAGCTTTTAACGTATTTCCAACGTTATCAACAATAGCAAAAGACGTGTAGAAGTCGGCCTTCGAAGCGTCAGTAAAAATGAGTTTCCAATCTACGTAGTGCTGCACAATGAGCTCTTTGAACAAACTTTGTTATACCCTGGAATTGGTGTTCTTTTTATGATGTCTTTGAAGATGTAGATCGAACGAAGATTCTTTGAGTAGCCATGATGGGGCAAATGAAATAGACTTTTCCTCCGGTGTAGTTGTAATACCAAGATCCTTAGCTAATTTAATGCATTTAGAAATAGTGGAGGAAATAGTATTGGAGTTTGTATCGTCAGTCCATTTGGCTTTTACTATACCATATAAGAGCTTGTTATTACATGATAGTAGTTTTGGAATAAGCTTTTGCGAAGTGTGTAAAACTCTTTCCGGATGGGAGTCCGGCTTCCGTTAATGTGAACTTTATTGGTGATGTTGGGAATGCCCGAATACTTCTTCTAACAGCTGCATGATATGGCGCAAAGATTTGCTTTAAGTTGGTTTTTGCACAACTGCCGTAGATAGGGAGACCATAATCAATCTTAGATAAAATTATGTGAATTAAACAGTATTTTGATGATAGATACTTAATTATATTAAGCCTAGAAATTAGTTGCTTACGTAGATTTGTACAATGTTCCTTAAAAGTAAGTCTCTTATCGAATATTAAACCTAGGAATTTAAGACTAGTAGTATTTACAATATTTACATTATTATAACTTAGATTGAAGTTATTACATTTGTGTTTTCTACAAATATGGAATAGTTTGCATTTATTTATAGAAATATTCGCACCTGAACAATTGGACCAATTTGAAATATCAGTAAGGATTTTTAAGAAAGTATTTTTTACAGTATTTAGATTATTTTGTTTGGAGAAGATCAGCACATCATCAGCATAAATAATATGCGAAATGAGTTTATATTTAGAGATTATCGTACTGATTTCGTTAAATGCGATTACAAATAGTATGACAGACAATGGTGATCCTTGTGGGATTCCATTGTACATATTGTACGTGTTCGAAAAAGTGTTATTGATTTTAGTCATGAATTTCCGATTGATTAGGAAAGATTTAATAAAATTAAATATTTTTCCACCAATTTGCCACTTCTCAAGCTGTCGTAGAATAACATGAGAACCAACTCTGTCGAAAGCTTTTTCGGAAGTGGATATGTGGTTTCTTTTCGATAAAGCAGTTTTGGCAAAATCATCAAAATAGACTAAAGCATCCATTGTGCCTTGCCCTGCCTTAAATGCCACTTGGTTTCGACTGAGAAGGTTTTTATTTAATACGAACCACGAGATAAGTTTTGAAACGATTTTTTCTAATAGTTTGCCCATGCAACAGAGGAGTGATATTGGCCTATAACCAAGAACATCTGTAGACACTATATTAGATTTAGGAATTGCTACTATCACCGCATTTGTCCAGTTTTGAGGGTAGATACCTTGACATAAAATATTGTTGTACAACTTAATAATTCTATTTTTGAGACATAAAGAACAGTTTTTTAGCATGGGATATGAAATCCTATCTGCACCGGAAGTCTTGCCTAACATTAAAGATAAAGTGAAATCGAATTCTGCGATGGTTATGTCTGATTCAGTAATAGATGGGGGTGAGTGAACTTTACTGTACCTTCTTCTGAGAAGTTCATTTTTATTTGATACAAACGAGGGGTGGAAGCTTGAATCGCTCGAATAATCGGACCATACAGAGGCAAAATGATTAGCTATGTATATCTTTTGAGTCGAAAATTGGGCCATTTGGAGTGTTTATACATTTAAGATTCACTTGTGTATAGGAGCCTGAGAGCATTTTTATGTCGGCCCATAATTTTTGGGATTTGTTAACGGAGTGATAGCTTCGGTAAGCTTTTGCAAGCAAGCCCTCTTAGCTTCTTTAATATTTTTCCGAAACACTACATTGGCTTTCTTGTATTTTATTAGATTATTAATAGAGCGAGTTCTTTTGTAAATTAACCAAAGTGATTATTTTTCATCTCTAAGTTTAGATAACTCCGTAGACCAATAAGGCATATGGTTTTTGAAGCTTTTTTTACCCGTTTGGGGGATCGAGAGGTGAGCAGAAGTTTTTATTATTTTGGTAATCGTAGCTTTTTCTTTATTTATGTTATCATCTATGGGATTTGCAGCAGAAAAATTTTCGCGGAGTTGTTGAAATTTGGACCAATTTGCCTTGTCTAACAAAAATTTTGGCTTCGCCGACCCTTTCCTGGATAAAGGCGTTGATAAGTGAGTTATAATGGAGAAGTGATCGCTGTTATATAAATCAGATAGTGTTTGGCTGTTAAGTTTGGGGGCGATAGCAGAAGAACAAATGACCAGGTCTAAAGCGTGAACGAATTATGTGTAGAAAAATGAGTAGGAGAACCGTCGTTTAGAATTGTCAAGTTTTCCGCTAATAAAAGGTCTTCTATGATTTTACCTCTTTGGTTAGTACAAGTGAAACCCCAGAGAGGGCTCTAGGCATTAAAATCGCCAAGTATAAGTACGGGTGTTTGGAAAGGTGCGATTATGTCTCGTAGTTCTTTGATATTAAAGATTTGGTGTGGTGGAATGTAAATTGTTAGGATGGTTAATTTAAACCCAATAAATACTTCTACTGCTATTGTAGAAATATTAAAACACGTAGGGAGAAGTTTGTGTGGGAAATCTTTTTTTATTAGAGTAGCAACACCTTGTTTGTTAGTATGATTTTGTGTTAAGTTGGAAAAATAGGCAGCATATTGTTTTGGTACAGTAGCTGCGGAATTAAATGAAAGGTGTGTTTCTTGTAGTGATATAACACTTGGTGATTGTTCTTTTATGAGTAATTCTAGGTCGGTGTAATTGTTGTAGAATCCGTTCATATTCCATTGGAGAAATTTGAACATTTCTTAGAAATGAGAGAATTGAGAAAGAAATGGGGAATAATTATGAGAGTTATTGTTATTCATCGTCAGAAGTGATATTTTTATGAGGTGCTACAATGTCTGTATAAGTATGTGGAGAGAGATCGATATTGTCTGTGGAGAGAGGGAGAGTTTGGATTTTAAGAGAATCTGTTGTGGATATTTTAGGAATGAGTGGTATGCTTATTTTGGTTGGGTTTTCTTTTGTTTGGGGAAACGTTGGGTTAGGAAGGTTTTTTGTAGTTACATTTGATGAGTTTAGATGATTAACAATAACGAAATTGTTTTTGTTTTCTTTCATGGTTTGCTTTTGTTGTGGAAGAGGATAAGCTGTTGGAGATTTCAGTATAGTGTCTGTGGAGAGTGGTAGAGGAGGGGATGGTGAGAGGTGGGAAATCACGTTAGTCATTTGCTTGTTTGTATTATCTTTTGTAACAGAAGCGAAAGAAGTGTTTGCGGGGGTTGGGGGTAATTGCTATTTGTAAAGCCTTAGTGCTTTTCGCATTGAGCATTTGTTTTCTGTTTTTATTTTTAGAATATTTTTGAATTGTAGGTATTTAGGACAGGAGCATGAAGACGAAGGATGATCACCTGAACAATTTGCACAGCAGGTGCGGTTGCATGGCGAGGGGAGATGAGGAGGGAAATTGCACATATCGCAGGCTGGATTGTTGTTGCAACGTTTCGTTGTGTGGCCTAGAAGCTGGCAACTTTTACACCTCATAGGGTTAGGGAAATATGCTCTAATCTGCATTGTGCGCCATGAGACTTCGATTTTTCTGGAAGTTTGTAGAGGTCAAATGAAAGAAGTACCACTCCACTAGGTCTTTGTTTGCCTTCTAGATTTTTAGTGAATTTATAGACGGAAGTAACTCCCTGATCTTTTAAATTGTCAACAATTTCTTCTTCTGAAATGTCGTTTAGGAATGGGGCGTAAATTGTACCTTTAGAGCAATTTAGATTGTCATGTAATTTCACTTTAATGTCGCAATTACCATTCAATTTCTTTATTGTTAGAAATTTTTCGGCGATCTTCCGATTTTTAAAAAGTAAGAGTAGATCTAACCGTAATTCGGTGGTAGATAAAATTTCCTTACTTATTGATTCTAAGCTTTTAGGTACGGTGAAACAAGAGTATTTGGAAAGTGCTTTGTTCGAATCTGCTGCAGATATTAGAACAAACTTTGGGCAATCTTTTTTAATTTGAGGTAGTACTGGAAAATTTTCAAATGGTTTGTATGTAAGCTTTTTCCTTTTGGGGTTGGGGCTAGAGGCAAGCAAAGCAAACCTATTTTCCCCGAGATTAGGCGGCCCTGGGGTCAGAATAAATCAAATATTCACTAATATCAATGTTTTTTACACGGGCAACCGCACGATAAAGTAAAACGAAAACACGTGCACTTATATGCAAGGATGAATGTGCGAGTAAAGCGTAAAGCACAAAAGAAAAACCGCGATTAAGAAAACACGTCCGCTTAATGAGAGAGATAGTCGAAGACTGACTTTCAAAGTTATTAATAGATAACTGTCTTGTCACTTTACGTAAATATACATATTATTAGAAGTTATATGAACAGAACGCAAAACACAGGTATAGGTATACCTTATAAACACAACAATATAAAATTTCTTTCTGTCACTGTTGGCTCTTACTACTACTCTTAGCTCTTTGTAATTCCTGTAATACTTTTAAAATTTTCTTGTTTCCTACACACATCCAATACCATCACAATCCTCTTCCTTCTCGGCCAAAATAACGTCGCCGATAAAGACCGCATCTTAAATTATAAAATGTAGTCAGTAAGAAATTATGAATAAAAAAGGCAACACGAAAATAAGTGTACTGCCCAAATTAATATAATTTCTTTTACTCGCGACAAACACGGGTTTGTTAACTTGCGCTCGATGTGCTCGAACAATTCCGGTCATATATCGACATCACCCATTTGTATGGTGTTAAACACTGACCCAGCGATGCCTTGTCCTTCAACGTCTATTAAATGCGGTTGGGATAGCGTCTCAAAACCTTTATCACCTAACCATCGGTCAACTGTAGTAAAGAAAAAAATATAATATTAGTAAAATTGGTTAGTTGAAAACAAGTACAGTTGTTTCAAACGCTACTCACTGTTCCATCTCGATATCATAGGTGATATTTCGAGGTTTCTCTTTCATCATACAGCTTTTAGGGGCAGCGGTTTGATTAAACGTATAACCACCAAGAAGCTGCAACTGTAAAAAAGTAATTTCATAATTTTATTAAGCTTCTTTTGTCTAACTTTATTATTATACTAATGTATGTACTAAGTGCCACTAACCTTAAACGGATATAATGTGATATCACGGTCAGCAATGTCCAGTCGTTTTTGTAAACTTACTTTAATCATTTTTTCTGGGATTGCTAATCTGCAAAAAAGAAAGTTTTAGTTAAAAAAAAATCACTTTCGTAATTAAAATACTTATCAAATGAGAACCTACTTGTTGAAACTCCAAAATTAACCAAACTATTCCGCATTTCCCAGCTTCGTTATTAATTCTTATTCTTAAAAATTATGTATCGCCTTTTCTTTTTTAATATATTAATATTTCAATAAGATTGAAAGTCAATAGTTTTCCTCTTTCTTACTTACGTTTTCTCCAATTTAGTCCAAAATTGAACAAAATATAACAGGGTAGGTGAACAGCTGGAAATGTTTAAATATGTTTGTGAAATCTGTTACCTTCGTCTTGTTAATCGTTCGTGTGGTTACCATACAAAAGTTAAGGTAACCAGAGAAAATGTTACGGGAAGTAAAAAAAGATTATAGGAAAAATTTTTGACGTTTCTTAACATGATATCCATGGTAACCATCGTAGATAACATAATCATATCATTTTATTAACATATCATGTTAAATATTGTAACCATCAACTTTTTACAACAATTAATACCATGTTCAGACCGAAAATTTAAAAGATTGGATTACATTTAATCATTTCATAACCCAACAGTGTTCTCACTGCCGTTAGAGAGATCAAAAAACAGCTGTTATTGTCATTCATGAAGTCACATCGCTTAATATTTATCAAAAGAAAATATTGTCATATAGTATTTTGAAATAAAAGCCGTCTTTTTTCAAATATTTTCCATGTAATAGAAATAGTGGATGCATTTTTTCATTTGTTAAGTCGATTTTCAGGTGAAATTAGATTCATTGCTTTAAAAAAATTTGTTTGTTTACATTTTCTCCCTTTGTAGTGTCTAAATCAGCTGTGATAATGTAACAGATTTCCAATGCTGACAAGTAGAAGGCGCAAAATCAGAGTCGCACAGAGAGATTTTGCGTGGATCAGTTTCAAATCATTTCAATGAAGTGATTTGGAACTGTTATTTTTGTATGGCGAATTCTTGATAAATTTATAAGATTAGTGGGATTATGTTATTTTTGTATGGCGAATTCTTGATAAATTTATAAGATTAGTGGGATAAACCACTCAACAGCCGAAATCGTGTGATTAAGTGTCGGTCTGAACATGGCATAAGAGCAAACTAACATGCATTTATTTTTGAAATGTAATGTAGATACCTTAACAAGTACAAACAAAATAATTTAATGCTTTCTATTCGTTTTAGATATTTGCGAATTTTGGAATAAAATTCTCAAGACGGACTCCATCACTTTCCGTTGTTAAATTATGTCATTTTAAATTACTTAATACTAATAGTTCTAAATTACTTAATTTAAAATATTAGTGTTAAATTAGCTTAGCTTAGATACCATATAGTCAAGGTGTACGGACGTGTTTTTAATTCGCTTCGTGAATTCTGTGTTTGGAAAAAGCAAACAAGTAAAACGTAAAAAATAGGCTAAATTGAAAACAAACATAAGCATAAACAAAAAGTAAAAATAAAACAGAAAAAATCAAACAAACAGCTCAGCCTCACCAGCAAGGCCGTAGGCATTCTTTAAACTAGCTTTGTCGAGCCAACAAAAGTAACTCCTGGCAGAAACATGTGTAACGGCCAGACCTGTTAAATAATGATTATTAATCTTAATCATTGATAATCAAATTAAATCTTTTGTTATTTTTGTAATAATTGATTAATTATAATAATCGAACGTTTTTATAATAATTAATCGATTAGGATTAAATATTGTGTTCGATTAATGAGGATTTATTTCGTTTTCAAATTTAATCCTAGGATTAACCAAATTAATCAAAATTTCAATTTGATTACATTTTCTGATTAATTGCGATTAACGAGGATTAATAACAAATTTTAAATATTTCAATATTAATTAAAATTAAATACCGTCTGTTCAGGCTGGTATCGATCGCTATATTAACGTAAAAAGGAAATTAAGTCCAGTTAAATCAGGGTGAATACCAAAAATTTTCCAGCAGTCACGTCAAATGGTAAAAAGCTAGAAATCCTAAATGACAAAAGATTTGCTTTACTGAGCAAAGAGCCTAACCGCGATGCAAACGGTACCACCAGAGTCGTTAATACCAAACCCCATCCAATCTATTTGCGTGAACGGACCTCAAATGCGCTTGTCTCAGAACTAAGCAATTTAATAGGCACAAACAATGTTCACATAGTGCCCTTGAAAAAAGGTAACATAGATGAAACAAAAATTCAAACATACATTGAAAAAAGTTTCATGGATGTTGTAAAGTACTTGTCAAACAATAACAAGAATAACTGAAGATCTCAAAAGATCTTGTTGTTGTAATAAAAACAATAGTCTTCTGTAGACTCTAATGATGTTAAAGAAACATTGTTTTAGTATTAAATCAGTGGTAAACATTTTTAAGAGGAACAGAATCCCACAACCAATGTTTAAAATATAATTGATGCAAAATTCTAGCAAACTTAAAAAAAACGAAATACGTCGAGGAATCACACAAAAGAAATGGTCCAGTACAAAGCACAAACTGTCAACAGTATGGACACACAAATCATATTGCACCCGAGCTATGCAAATGTGGTGAAAGGCAACACTGCACAAATTCAATTGCCCCAAAACCAACCAAATGGAAGCGTTGAAACTATGATTTTCAATCAATGTAGGACATAATTTATGTCTGAAATCCAAAATATGATTCAAGAGATTATCAAATCACAAAACCAAACGTTGCGAACTTTTTTAAGTAAAAAAGTGAGCGTATTAAATATTTGTATATGGAATGCTAACGGTGTTAACCAACATAAATTGGAGATTATTAGGTTTCTTGATGAAAATAATGTAGAAGTTATGCTTTTGTCATAAACTCATCTTACGAATAAAAACAATTTCTTTATACCGGGATTTTGAACATATGTTTCAAATCACCCGGATGGGAAGGCACAAGGTGGAATAACAGTGTTGGTTAGAAAACGATTAAATCACCATGGATGAGAATTTCATGCTGCAACGCAGTTATAAGCTACATCAATATCTATAAAAAATCGCTACGAGGACTTAAACTTGACGGCTATATACTGCCCACCTCGGTTTAAAATTACAGACAACCAATTTAAAAAGTTTTTTATAACGCTAAGTCATAGATTTCTAGCAGGTGGAGATTACAATGCAAAACATATGTATTGGACTCACGACTAATTAATCCGAAAGGACGACAGCTGTATAATATAAATATTATATAAATAGTCACAATAACCTTGAAATAAAATCTCCCGGTAAGCCGACATATTGGCCTAGTGATCGTAACCAAATACCAGATTTAATTGATTTTGCTGTAATCAAAAATATAGATAAATCGCACATAACAGCTGATACATGTACTGATCTATCTTCTGATCACTCTCCTGTACTAAAAAGTTATGTGAACAACCCATATTCGTTAATCCAAAGTGGGTTTAATTTCTTATAAAACGAATTGGCTAAAATATAAAAAATACGTGAGTAGCCCCATTAATATTGAGTACAAAATAAATACAGGAAGAGATATTGACGAAAACATAATAGAAGTCAATGATATAATAACCAGACCTGTTAAATCTGGATTAAAATTAAAAATCAATTATATTAAACTGCTCTATTAATTTAATTGATTAATTATGATAATCGAACATTTTTATAATAATTAATCGATTAGGATTAAACTTTGTGTTCGATTAATGAGGATTAATGAGGATTTATTTCGTTTCAAATTTAATCCTAGGATTAATCAAATTAATCAAAATTTCAATTTGATTAAAGTTTCTGATTAATTGCGATTAACGAGGATTAATAAAAAATTTTAAATATTTCAATATTAATTAAAATTAAAGTTTTACATTTTTGTGTTTTTTTTATAAATTTATCCAAAAAAAAATTATATATTGATAATTGATAAAACATAATTCCAACTTGTTTTTATTGTTTTTGTTCTTATTCACAAGAACGAAAAAAAACAATTGTTGTTGGTTAATGCATATATTGCATACAGTTCGAGCTTTTTCGATTTTGATGATGATGGTAAAATCTAGTACATGTTTTGGAATATTTTTTTATATATAATTACATAATTTTTTAGATGACGATAGAGCAAAGGAAACCAATAATATGGAAACAGACCAAATTGATGTAGAGCGCGTGGTTTCCGATCAATTTTACGCGTACGTCAGTGATGTTTCTGACGGACCAGATGTTTGGGAGAGATGTCCCTTGTTAAAGCAAGCATCAATATTTTTCAATACACCTCTAACTTCGGCAGCACCGGTAGAAAGACTGTTCTCCTTTGCCGGAATAGTAAATACCACACGCCGTGGATCTTTGAAAGGCAATTTCTTCGAAAAGTTGGTCTTACTCAAAGCCAATATAAAATTTAATAATTAATTGTTATTATTATTGTTTTTATTTATTAAGTTTATGTATATTAAATGTTGAAATATTTAAAATTTGTTATTAATCCTCGTTAATCGCAATTAATCAGAAAATGTAATCAAATTGAAATTTTGATTAATTTGGTTAATCCTAGGATTAAATTTGAAAACGAAATAAATCCTCATTAATCCTCATAAATCGAACACAAAATTTAATCCTAATCGATTAATTATTATAAAAATGTTCGATTATTATAATTAATCAATTATTACAAAAATAACAAAAAATTTAATTTGATTATCAATGATTAAGATTAATAATCATTATTTAACAGGTTTGATAATAACCAGCGCAGCTGTCTTACAACATCAAACAAAAACTATAAGCCACTTGGTTCCAGAAAAATCACTAACAAAAGTCCATGAAGCCACCAACTAACTCCAACATGCCTATACAAGACTTGGGTAGAAATTGGGCTCGAAGTGACGAGGATAAATTTTACAACCATTTTTAAACCATTTGAGCACGGGGAGTACTGTTTAGCAATATTTCTAGATGTAGCTCAGGCGTTTGATAAGGTGTGGCATAAAGGCCTTTTACATAAGATTAAAAAATTCTACCTTTAGAATTGTATAAAACATTGGAGTCTTATTTAAATAAAAGACAATTTATGGTGAAAGGAGGAGATTTCATATCTGATGAAAGACAGATAAGGGCTGGTGTACTACAGGGCAGTGTTTTAGGCCACACTCTATAAATCATATATACAGCAGATCTTCTAACATCTAACAATATATTGACTTCAACTTTTGCGGACGACGCAGCTATAGTGAGCGGTAACAATTGCCAATTTTAGCACCAAGAATATTAGCGGGGCATTTAAGTTCTGTCGAAGAATGGCTAGCGAATTGGCGTATAAATGTGAATGAACAGAAGTGTAAGCATGTTACATTTTCGCTAAGACCAAAGATGTGCCCGGCAGTAAAAATAAACAATATTTTAGTACCCCAAGTGAACGAAGTAACATATCTTTCTATTCACCTAGATAAAAGGCTCACGTGGAGAAAACACAAACTTAGCCTGCGTACTAAAGAGCAACGTATCACCAAAACTGCTCAATCACTTGCTTGAGACTGTCTAGTTTTTAAATAAATTTAAGATTTTATAATTTATATATACTGAAAAAAAATTAGCTAAAACATACATATGTATGTATGTACATGATGGATGAATATTACCCTGCCAGTCACGGCTAACAGTAGTTCGAGTTATCTCGATTCTTAATTTATTTGAATTGTCAATAACTAAGGCTGGAGTTCGCTAATCTTCTATTTGCCCTTATTAATCCTTAGTGTCCAAGAATAGATTTAAGACGAGAAGAGAGCTTCTCTTTTCTCTCAACTGAAATAGCGAGTTTGGGTGTATGTGATGAGACTAACTTTGGCATGTTGCAAGTTAGAACCCATTAGTTGTACGCAAGGATCATTTGTTATTCCTTTCATTTTTTGTTTAAGTCTTTGGGTGAATTTGTGCAGGAAAGCGGCTACTCTTAGTGCTTTAAGAAATGATAAAAATCGGTGGAGAATATCGTCCTCTTCTGAAGTGATATGGAAATTTTCAATTTTCCTACTTTCCTGTGATTCTGGTAGCCATGTGAAACCGTTCTGCCAGAGTGTAGTGCTGGTGAGGCGCAGTGGCTTGCAACCTCTTGTCCCAAGATCTGCTGGGTCATCTGCACTTGCAACATGTTGTCATTTTGCGGGGCCATCAAGTCTAAGATTTGAGACATTCGGTTAGATACATAGGTCTTCCAGGTATAGGGTAGTTTTTCTAACCATGCTAAAACAATTTTTCAGTCTAACCAAAGATACATTTTATGATCGGTTAATTTGAGATAGGTTTGAACTATTGAAATTAATATTGGTGGCTAATTCAGTTCAAGCCATGGCAGACTGAGTGTCTTCAAAGGTGCAACTTTGGCTTTGGCCCCCAAGAGGTGTGAAGATATTTTGTTATCGTACTGAGTGCGTACGTACATATGTAGATTGTTGCGCAATAAACCTTTTCAGAGGCATCACAGAAACCGTGTAATTCTTCGTTAGTGTTCGGGGTGAAATTTACCCACCGGGGGATTCGAATTTCTGATATAATATGTACATAAGTTGTTAGCAAATTGAATCCATTTTGTAAAACGACCAGGTTTTACCTGTTCACCCATTCAATGCCATCTTGCCACAATTCTTGAATGAGGATTTTAGCTTGAATCATTATTGACGAAAGTCATAATGCGGGTTCGAAAAGTTTTGCCCCCGAGGAAAGTATTTGTCGTAATCTCGGACATTGCAAATATTGACTGAATTGTATATGAGAATTGATCATTTATCGCATTCCATTGAATCCCTAGAGTTCTGGCTTTACTAGACTTTTCAAATTTAAGGAAGTCTGTATCTAATGAAAGACTTATTAGATACAGACTTTATATATTTTCTATTATTTCAGGGTGATTTGATGTAATTTTCTTTAAGGGGAAATCTGCTGAATTTAATGCTTCGATCACTTGCGATAGTGATTCGCACGCTAATGCGATACTGTGTCTACCTGTCGTCCACGTATGTTTGTATTTGCAACGCAGAAGATGCTAAAGGCAAATTTGTTTCATTTGTTTTTGCCACTTCATGTAATGTTTTAATGGCCAAATGGGTGCGCAATTGATGCCAAAGATTACTGTTTTAAGTTTGTAATCGCTAATTGGACTATTGTTTGATTTGCGGAAAACTATGCCTTGGAAATCTTGGTCATCTTCATGTACTACAAGTAGAATTTACCTCTACATTTTTTCTACACTCCCATTGAAAACGTATTTAAACATCCGCCAATTCAGAATAAGCAACATGAGATCAAGTTGTAATGTTGGTTGTTCAGGGACTTTGCCACTTAGAACCACCCAAAGATTTTATTTTGAACTAACAATTTATTGGAATTTCTCTATACCTTCAAAAATTATTTGAGATATTAAGTCACTGCCTAATAATATGCCGCTTTGTGATGGGGTATGACAATTGGGATCTGCAAATTTGAGATGTGAGCATTTTTCCCAGTGTATTTTATTTACTTCATAGCTTGGAAGCAAATTTGTAAGTGGCGGTGTATCTATTCTTATATATGGCCATTGATCATAATATCCATTAAAAACTTCAGGATCACAAGCTGGTAATTTTATATATGTATATGCCTTTATCTAGGGTTACTTTTGGTATTGTAACTACTCTGGGAGGGAGAGTAGTGGCTCTACTTGGCCTTACTCTACTTTTTTGTTCAGTTATCAATCCCATTGTTAATTCGTGATGATCGCGGCAGTTATCATACTTGGCTGTCGCCGAAGCTTTTGTGTGTTTCTGGGACTTCAGCGTCGTCAGAATCTAATACTTTATCGTACGCTGATAGAAGGTGTGCCCATAGATTATTAACACTTTCTAGTTTTATATTCAAAATTGATCCCGTGATGTCAGTAATAGGGGAAGAAATTTTGTGCAATACCTTATAAAACTATCATTTTCAGTGATGAATCTCGATATTGTATGACCTTTTGATCTTTTTTGTTTTATACTCTGCTTTGAACGTATTTGTAATTGTTTGATAAGAGCGCGAGAGAATTGTAATAGATATTTAATATGTATGTTTGTATGTATATTTTTAATTATATATTTGTATGTATATTGTTGTCTAATGTATATGGGAAATGAGAAGATCATTAAGGTGAGTACGATTGTGTTATCTTTTATGTAGCGCGAGAGATATGATAATATCTATTATTTGAACATACATAAATCTCTTTTAGCAGTGTATTATTTCTATTTCTTTTGCCTTTGCTTAGTATTATTAACAATCCTTTTTTTGCTTTATTAGCTTAATTTAGCTTATCGCTGGAGACAGTTGTCGATTTACACTAGGGGCAGTCGGGGCTAGTGCCTAGGGCGGCAAATTTTCTAGGGCGGCAAAATTTGCAAAGTAGAAAAAAAAAGTGAGCTGGCAGATATGAAACATCGAAATTGATTTATAAAAGTAAAGCAGAGAATGTATATTTTATCAGGAGCTTATGCAGGTTTACATGCAAGAATTCATAAAATTAGGGATCTTGCAGAACATGCTCCTTGCGCTGCTCATTCTATGAATTTATTTAGAGTTCACGCAGTAGAAGCTGCTTCTTTCTTTAATACTGCACAAACTTTATGTAGCTTCCCTACTGCATCGACGCACCGCTGGAAAGTTATACAATTTCATACTGGAAAAAGAATTGCGTTACAATCTTTATCTGCAACCAGATGGTCAGCTCGTTATGAAGCTGTTCATCGAGACTTTGATTATTATTGAAGAAAATATGGAAGAAAATGCAATTACAAGCCAAGAAGCTAAAGGCTTACGAATTCAATTGGAGCGACTTGAAACAGCATTTATGCAGATACTTTGGCATTTTTTACTCTCACAATTCAATGCCGTTAGTCAAAGATTGCAGAAAGTTGATTGTAGCATTGCTGACGTGATCGACGATTATCGTGACAGTTTCTAGAAAAAGAAAGAGAAAAATACGTGCTGATAAATCACGGGATGGAGATGTACAACTGTCAGGTCGAGACCACTTTAGAATCAACACTTTTAATGTCATTCCTGACAATCTAGATTCTGAATTGCGGAAAAGATGTGTTGCATATGAAAAGATTCATGAAAAGTTATTATGGAATTTAGCAATTTGGATAATAGAGAGATTCGTAACCGAGCTAAACGTTTACAAAATGTTTATTCTTCAGATCTTGAGTCCTCATTGGAGGACGAATTTGTGCACTACCATGCTTATTGCACTGAAAAAAAGATGGAACAAAATTCACCTTCCGATATTCTGAAACTTTTGCGTGCAAACGACCTTTATACAGAGTTTCCGAACGTAGAAATTGCATATCGAATATTTATTACTTTAGCTATAACAAACTGTAGCGCAGAACGATCGTTTTCTTGTTTGAAAAGAGTTAAAAACTACTTACATACGTTCTACAATGAGTGCAAATAGACTTAATAGCTTAGCTATTCTATGCATCGAATCAGATGTACTTCAACGTTTAGATTGTGAAGATTTAATCGACCAATTTGCAATTTAAAAGTCAGGCGTGTTTGCCTGTGAAAAAAATTATTGTAATACAATTATTAGTCAACCTCAATGCAAAATTTGTAGTTTAAGAACAAGAACCTATATTTTTTATATTATACTGAAGTATTATGTATGTATATAATAAATTGTTTGCAATACGTTAAATATTTTAAATTTTAAAAACATAATATCAAATCTAAATAATTTTGAGTGAAATTATAGTGACGGGGCGGCATTTTTTTTCCAGTGCCCAAGGGCGGCAAAAATTTAAATCTGGCCCTGGCTGGAGAATATGCAGGTATGTAATACTTGACTTACAGCTGCGAGCAGTGAAATAGTAGTGGGTGTTAGAGTTTTAAATATCTGTGAGTTATGCAAAATACCAAACAATTTTAACATTCATTGAAATGTAAAAGTGGATTATATTTTCCAGGCTATGTTTATTACTAAAAATATTTTGATTTGAATATGTCCATGATATGTTTATTTACAAAGATGTGTTTATGTATGAAAATTGTTTGGAGCAGTAAAACAGTAGTAAAGATTTTAAAAATTAAAAAATACTGAACCATATTTGCAAGTTTCGTTTAAACGAGATTTTAGTATTAAAAAAGAAGATCTTAGTACTTGGTAGCATGGTCATGATTTTTTAAAACAGCAATAAAACGCTTTTTCATAGAATTTACGAGACTCTGACATCTTTTCAGTAGTATGCTCTGCCATGCTTGTTGCACTACGGTCCACAACTCATTGTTGTTTTTGGGTTTATCATTCCGCGCAGCTTTCTTGACCTTTTGCCCAAAGGTTTTTAATAGGATTGAGGTCAGGAGATTGATTTGATTAGTGGTTGAATCGAAACCACTCCTTTGCCACCCTACTGGTGTGCTTCGGGTCATTATCCTGCTGAAATATCCATTTTAGCGGAATGTTCTGTTCAGCAAATGGTATCATAATATTCTGCTTTATATCCACGCATGTGTCGGTCCATTATGTCAGTAAACTTGAAAATTGGGCATACACTTCCTTAAGAAAAACATTCTCGAAACATGATACTCAAACTGCCATGCTTCAAAGTTTTTGTGCTGAATCTGTTGTCATACTCTGTACTAAAGGGGACGTCCTATACACTGACTGCCGTATAGAATAACTTTCGACACGTCGGTCCACAAGTTGTTGCACCATTTCATAATCGGTCAATTCAGGTGTCCTTTGACGAGTTTAAGACGACGTGCTACATGACATACATATAAATTATGGTCACGTATGTAGAAGTCTTCTCACTGTATGAACACCACAGGGTAGGTTCAGTTCGTTCCGAATCTCCACAGCTGACATTCTAGGTCGAGTCTTAGCACATCTTACAACTTTTCATATAAAATTCTCAGAAGAAGCCTTGCGCCCCTTTTTTCTTCTTTTTTAGTAAATAATTGCTTTGCGAAGCATTTATGGCTAAACAACCTACAAGTCTTTTTACTCCCTTGTAGGTTTTACCGTTGTTGATGACAGGTTGATTCCATTCCCGTTTTTCTTCACTACAGTGCTTCCCACCGCTTATTAAAAGGTGCACAGCTATATTTGTTTTGCTTTTTACATAGAATAATACATAAATAAACAGGAAACTTTCTTTTTATTTGATAAAATTAAATATTTTTTAGTGAAAATAATCTGTTTGCAATCAGCTCTATTTTTTTGCTCACTCATAAAAACAGATATCCTGAGATAATGAGATAATGATAATGATCGACAGCAATCTCATAAAAGAAACAAAATTTAAAGCAAAACTCTCTGCCAATATGCTCTACTATTTCAATGCTCGCAACTGTAAGTAAAATATTAGTTTTGTGGTGTGTTTCCAATGATAAAGAAAGAGATTACGCCAGGCGCATGTTTGTTTTCAGTCAGCTGTTCTTGGTGACGTCACGGTTGACTTATTATTCGCCCGCGCTTTTGAAAATGAATTCGAATTGTGTTTTCATGTGTTGTATTAATTGTTAAATTCTATATTTTTAAAATGCGTTGTGCAGTGTTCGGTTGTAATAATAACAATGTTAAAAATAGTGCAACGAAATGGGATTTTTCCATTTCCTTTGGATAAAACAGTACTAAAATAGTGGATTCATTTTTGTGCACTTCGCGCCTGAAGCCTTCTAAAGAAATTAGTAGTTTGAAATGGGTAATTATAGCATTTTGATTACAATAATTTTACTTTTATAACCAAACGCTCTTGCAGGTTTAAGTTCGCGGAGTCTAACGAAGTTGGTACCTAGCGCTTTTCTCACGTTAACCAGATTAACTCCTGCAGAGGCTAATGAACGGTAGAAAAGGATGAAGTCTCGTTTAAACCAGGACGTTTTAGAAAATTTGTTTGGCGTAATCAGGTTAAAAGACGGTCTTCATGATCACCCTGACAGGAAGGAGTTCCATCAAGACAGATGGAGGAAATGTTGAAGACGACAACACCCCAGATATGGAAGGGAATTACTTATCTCTAACCGGTAATTATCAAAATATTAAACGTACATAACTTATAAACCTATAACCACTGAAAACATTCTTATATAACAATGTATTGATGTTAACAAATGCAAATATGTACTTACATACAAACTAAGTTTTTGCATACTAACCACTGTTTCTTATCCTAATTGTAATAATAATCTTAACTAACAATTTATTCCATTTATTTATACGCATATATGTATGTTTATTATATTTTTGCAAGTAATATTTTTAAACGTGTGTCAGTTGATCAATTGAAAAAAATGATGATTTGAAGATTCTCAACAACCCCGGACATGAGAATTTGGCAGGGTACATCTGCCACAAACTTGGTAAAGACAACCCCGAAATTTGTGCCAATTCAGAAAATTGTTCGTCTTATACTTGGGTGGATCACCTATCTGAAGGAGGACTCTCAAAACCAACTGATATGTTGATGGAGCATATGAGAGCCTTACAAGCAGTATTTGACGACTTAAATGGTACTGATTTGCATATACATATGTACCAATCACGTCCAGAAGCACTTAGATTTAAGTAATTTTGTTAGTTGTAGCACCAAAGTAAAATAACTGTTTTTCAGAGCTAGAATGTATTATAGGATTCGTTCCTTAAATAAAAACTTAATTCAAAATATGTACAGCAAAAAAAAAGAAAATTGAATAAGACAATAAATTGATAGTTGGTCACAAAATATTCAATATTTTTATTTGCATAAATGTATGTATGTATATAGTTGAAACAAACACAGCAAAAAGACAAAATTAAATAATGCAAGGAAAATATTTACAATGAATTGAATATGTAGGTAAATGTTCACTATAAAATATTCACTAACATTGATATTTTTTTATTAATATTTACTTACATATATGTATGTATTGATGTTAGCTTTTGATGATATTCATATTTTTGTATGCCAGCAATAACAAATTGATTCTTATTGCAAAGAAAAACAAGAAAAAACGTTAACTTCGGTTGCACCGAAGCTAAATACCTTTCACAGGTGCATTTCTGTTAGTAACTATGTGTTCAGTTTGGAAGCTATATACTATATGAGTGTTTTCCATACAAGCATTTGATTCCGATCGTTCAGGTTGTATGGCAGCTATATGTTACAGTGGTCCGATATCGGCCATTCAATTGCAAAATTTCAAACCGATATCTTAAAAACTGAGGGACTAGTTCGTATATATATAGACAGACGAACAGACAGACGAACAGACAGACGGACATGGCTAAATCGACTCAGCTCGACATACTGATCCTTTATACTTTATAGGGTCTCCGACGCTTCCTTCTGGGTGTTACAAACTTCGTGACAAACTTAATATACCCTGTTCAGGGTATAACAAGCAACTGAAAATCAGCTGATTGTACGTTGGTCAACCGTGACGTACTTAGATGCGCAGAACGAACAAAATTTGAACTCGTCATTGCGCAATCTTGTTTCTACCATTATTGGTGTGTTTCGGGACACAAACAAAGCATATATGCAGATAGCTTTTTTTTATTTACTATTTATGTAGTATTCATATGTATATTGGAAGAGTTTGAAGTAAGAGATCATATAATTTTGGTGCGACTATGCTCGTATGTATGTATGCATGTATGCTTGTATGTTGGTAATAAGTATGCACATATATACGTATATTTTTATTTTATTGTTAAGTTTAGTATTCTGCTTTTGCTTTTATATAAGCGATCCTTCTTGTTGCTTTATTAGCTCAATGGGTGTTTAGGTACATAGGAGAATATCTATTTGATTTTATATAATTTTATATGAGATGGAACGGACTCACTTTATTTTCCCCCAAAGGTTTTCTCCTCTTTGCTTTTCTTCTATCTCATTGTTCCTTCTTCCTTTTTGTGTGTCCCACGCTGTCTCTGTTGAATCGTTGTTCTCTTCCCTCGTTGTTTGTTGATGTAGACTCCTTCGACTTATTATTGTTCATATTCTTTAGTTAGTTAGTTTTGGCTTTGTTATTTTGTTTTATATCGCGCCCGTTTATTGCAATTTGTTAATATCTGCCCGCACTTTTCCTTACCTTTTTGCGCTTCACTTTTGTGGTATTTTACGTTAGGTGCGTTCCTGAAGGGTCGAAGGATTACGTGCGGAAAGTATAAATCGAATGTGAAGCGCAAACACACCAGATTCGTTAAACGTTATAAAAATTTATTATTCAATATAATAACAATTATTGAAATTTTCTTGTTTGAAAACAATTTGGATGTGATAGAACGTATTATTCTTTAAAAAAATATTTTATTTCTGGTGAGTCACCACACACACACACACAGCGCGAAAATACTTATCCGTATCCTTATGGTTATGGGCAGATGGACTACGACTCCTTGTTGGCGACACGATAGACTCGGGTGTAACGATTGAACCTCTAGGTTCACGGTAAGAAGCGAAAGAGATATCAAACCTTCTGGTTCATGGATGGAATCGAATGAGGAAGAGCCCGTTCGGATCTATCTCTTTTAATGGTTTGGGTGGTGAATACTAGAGTCGATTCGTTGATGATCGTGTGGTTGTTGTGTTGTATGATGAGCGGTGTTAAGTGCTGTGTATGATGCGAGAGTGTGTAGTGGTGTGTGCTGTGAACTGTTGTGTGATGATGTGTTGTGATGTCGGATGTGGGATGTGGTGGGAAGCTCATAAGTCATGTGAACAGGAACCGTATCCTTATGGTTATGGGCAGATGGACTACGACTCCTTGTTGGCGACACGATAGACTCGGGTGTAACGATTGAACCTCTAGGTTCACGGTAAGAAGCGAAAGAGATATCAAACCTTCTGGTTCATGGATGGAATCGAATGAGGAAGAGCCCGTTCGGATCTATCTCTTTTAATGGTTTGGGTGGTGAATACTAGAGTCGATTCGTTGATGATCGTGTGGTTGTTGTGTTGTATGATGAGCGGTGTTAAGTGCTGTGTATGATGCGAGAGTGTGTAGTGGTGTGTGCTGTGAACTGTTGTGTGATGATGTGTTGTGATGTCGGATGTGGGATGTGGTGGGAAGCTCATAAGTCATGTGAACAGGAACCCTTCAATTATTTTAGCCTGAAATTATTTAAGCTTTAGGGAGGGTTGTGCCGTTAAGTTATACAAAATATAATATTGATTCTAAGTCGGACCTCAGCACGATTCAATCTTAATTCATAGAATTCGTTATAAAACTTTATGGTTTCCTCATCATTCAGGTTTTTTCGTCGCTTGTCTATATTATCTCTTCAGAAAATAAATAAAATATTTTTCCGTACAAAATTAGCCATTTTTTCGCCTTCAAAGTGATCTAAAAAATTAAAAGTTGGAAATTCGAAATACCTCTCGGCGATATCGGAGAAAACCATTATCTGATGAATAAATCATGTTTTTTGGTTGTCGATGATCCAGCACCAGGAGGACTGTATAAGTTCAATAAAAAGTAGAAAACAGCCTCGGAATGGAAGCGCGCCATTGTAAACTCGGATATAACCGTATTGACGCCAATAATGAAGAAGAAGATGATCCAGCAAGAAGTTATGAGGGCACCTACTTCTTTTTCCGAGGCACGTTCGAATAATTGTTGCTTTACCCCGAAATGAAAATATACATAAGAAAATAAAACAAGTGAATTTTAATGTAAGTATGTATTTTGCGAAAATTCCTTTTGAGCTTATTTACAAAAGTATATACAAACATTTGAACAAACCTATCATGACTTCGATATCTGGAGTTAAATATTAATTCCGTGGTTTGGAAACGTCTCTCATACAATAAAATGTACAAAAACTAGGAAATAATAATAAAAATGTTATTATAATTCCCAACTTACATAAATTTCTTATTTATAAAACATATTGTTGGAAGTTACAATTTGTTTTACAATGGGTTTAAGGCAGAAAATTGCATATTAATAAAATTAAATACTTTTATTTATGTTACGATGAAATACAATATTTAATTATTTACATGTGAACATTTCTGGGCCGCCTAGGCATGAAAACTGTACTCGGTTAAGAGAAATCCTTAAGAGAGCACTTTAGATGGTTTAATATATAATAAATATTTGAAACCTAATAACAAAAGGGTAAATTTGGTTTCAAAAATATACCTTTGTCGACTTTGGATTAAAAACTTACTAGAGATGATCTATTTTGAATTTTTTTAGAACTCGACTTGTAAAATTCGGAATTTTCAACAATGATGTTTTTGCACTTTTCACATATTTTAGAACTATTGGGTCATTTTTCTGCCCCATTACCACAAATGCTTTTACTTGGAAAACTAAAGTTTATAGGCTAAACTAAGTTAGATAAAATGTCACAATTTGTTTGAATTGCTAAAACTAAGAAATGAGCTTATAGTTAAAATTATGATCTAAGTACATATGTACGTAATTACAGTTATTTATACATTTCTTTAAAGCTAATTTTCGTGTACATAAGTTTCAAACACTTAGGGAGGGAGGAGGTGCGGCCATTTATTGAACTCGAAGGAGAGTATACAATTTCTCTGCTCATATATTTGGCGTTATATTATGTATGTTAATATCTACTTCTTTAGTCTGCGTGATTTTTATCTACTTTTAAAATTATAAATAAGCACCATCAAAGACGTCGCCAAGAACATACTCCAGCTCTGTGATGTATAATATTTGTTCGCAGAATTGCTTTGTCTCGAAACATCGGCTTCCGGAGACTCGTCATGAGCTTGATGATCGTCATTTCCTGTTTGTGAAATGTATATAATTATGTTATATATTTATTTTTATACTCTACAAAAAACTACTACTAATAGAAAAAAGTTAAGTAGATTAACTTGAAATTTTTCTATACTATTGTATATTAAATTAAAGTATGCATAACTGGATAGAACTTTTCCCCCATGAAATTTCGTACCATCAAATTGGCGGTAATATAAAAATTATTATTTATTGCTTTAAAAAGTCATTCCTTACTTAGGAACTTCGGCATAAGTAGAACAGACTTCGGGAGTCTGTGTTTGTTTTTCACAATGGATTAAAATAAAAATAAATAATAATTTGGTATACCCACAGCGAATTTCTATATTATGTCTATTAATACATTCAAATAATGTTGAAGGTATTTGTAGACTTGTCTATAACATTACAATAGTATTTTATAAAGATATAAACATAGTGCTTGAAATTATTGCAATCCTATTTTTTGAAGTCTTTAATTTAGGAGTTCGGAAATCGGTATTCTTCTGGGAGACATGACCATCAATACGGGGATACATTCAAGTTCAGGAAAAGCAATTGCATCTTCAAAAATTTGCCATTTGTTGGGGATTGTGGTATGGCGGCATCATCACGTCTTATTTCTTTCGAAATTTGATGAAATCGAGACTCTGTGACTCTTATTTAACGACTATTGAGTGCAAAGTTTAGCGACTCGTTAATTTCGAGAAATTACCCACTCAAATGGCCGCCAAGGTCATGCGATTTGACGAGATCAGATTACTATCTTTGGGGGCATGCAAAATCAAAGGTTTACGCCAATCGACTAGCAACGCTCAAGGAGCTTATAGCCGAAACTCCAGCCAAAGTGCTGCACCGGGTCATCAAAAATTGGTGTAAACGGGTGGAGATATTCAAACGGCATCGCTGGTTTCAGAGCAGATGAGGAATATTTCTCCCAAACGTATGAACCAATCGATTTGAATACCTATATGGACAGGTAATGATCGAATGAATAAGATTGGAAATTATTTTTATTTGACACTTCAACAAAAAAAAAAAAAAGAGAAAAACGCGTATTTTGTCACCTACAAGTGGAAAATCATTTACAATAAGCATAATACGGTAATACCTCCTTTGCAGAGTGAAATCGATCTTGAACAATGTAAAAGTAGCGTTTTTAAAACGAAAAGGTAACCTTCAAGAAAAAATATATTAGGTTGTCAAAAAAGTCTTGCGGCATTTTTATTGAATGATTTATTGAATTTATTGAAATGGTTTATAACGGTTTGATGACTCATACCCAGCTCTTGACTGATGCTACGGCTGCTACTATGCCGGTCTCTTTCGACCAATTAATCGACTTTATCGCAATTTTCGACATCAGGCCTTCCGGAGCGTGGCGCATCTTCGACCACCTCTACACCAAAACGAAAACGTTGAAACCATCGTTATGCGGTGGAAATAGAAACTGTATCGGGTGCATAAACTGCACAAATTTTATTGGTGGCTTGAGATGCATTTTTGCCTTTATCGTAGTAGTACTGTAAAACATGCCGTATTTTCTCTTTATTTTGCTCCATGTTTGCGACGCTATAACTCATGAACGACTTAAAAGAAACGACAATCAATCAAACACGTGTTAGCGCGTGAAATGAGCTTTCCAGAAAGGTATAGCATGACCCGATGCGACGCCAATTAGCGAAAATACCGCAAGACTTTTTTGACAAACTAATATTATTATTTGAATTTGTAAGCGAATGAAAATAACGTAAAATTAAAGATTTTCTTTGGTATTGAAGTTAAAGAAGAGTTCGTTGAATTCGTGTAAGTGCGTAAGGCCTACTGCGTTTTGAAAAATCAAAGTATTTATAAACATAACCTTTTAAAGAATATAGCCATTATGAGAAAAAAAGCAAAGCAGAGAAGAGGGAAAAATTTTAAAGTAGAAAGCCCTAAATCGACTTTTTTTTATCTATGTGGTATTTAAAAGTATCTTTTTACATTCATTTTTATTATGACTTTTTAATAAATAAAATCAATAATTTAAATGAGCGCTCGATTATGCGTAAAAATTTAATTTGAAAGATCAACGCAGAATGCAGATATATTTATCCTAAAGTTTTTGCAAATATATTTCATAAATGTTTAAAAATTTCTCTGCTAGAAAAGATCAATTTTAAATAATGACGATTTCATGCATCCTTTTTGCACTTTGTATTAATCATGATTTTGAATGAATATTAGTAAAATGACCAAAGATTAATTTTCATCGTTATATTGCTGTACAAGGTAATGAACATCTGTTAATCCTATGTAAACAATCCCCAAGTATTGAAATAAATTAGATGTATTAATTAAATGCTTAGGTCATGTGGCGCTTTATATTATAATATAACAAATATTAGCATCATAAATAATATTGGCTGAAATATATAAATATTTATATAGTAATATAGTACATTTACATATATGTATATAACAAAAGCATATACACAAAACTTCATTAAGAGATTTAATTATTGTATTCGATTCCACTGAAGAATCTTGTGTAAAGCTCGTTCATGCCAAAATTAGGACAGTGGTTTTGGCAGAAATTTGTTTGGGCATATAATTTTGGATTTATCAGCTTTTGTCTAAGAAATTATTACACATAATAATCCAATAATATTTTATTGAAAAATCTCTTAATGACGAGTTTTTCTTAGCTACAAAATCAATAAATATGAAAAAGAAAGTTTCTACTTGATTATTCTTAAATGTACTAGCAATCGACAATAAATAATAACTCTCACGTACGTGTGGTGTTGTGGCTTAGCAAGCAATCTTGTCATTATTAATACTCGTCGCATGTAAGCAGGAAATACGGCATGGAGACGGTGCGACCACAGAAGTAAGCGCTAGTTTTCTCTTTCTTGGAATTTATTTTACTCGTAATAGTGCAGCTTCAACTGTTGCTACTGCTGCAGGACGCACAACCTCCATGAGCTGGACATAGTTTGACGAAGACAAGCGATATGTAATGTTTTGATGAATGAGGAAGCTGGATGATAATAGCGATGTGCTGCATTGTCTGTCTAGTTCCACGATTATACACGGTATAGATGATAATTATCAACTTTAGATGCTTTGCACACAAAAATTAACTAACAAATATAAAAGCAATATTGTTCTAAGACCCTTATTATTCTTACACTATTTTATTTAACTTTTAAGTTGTTTCTTTAGTTTTCCACTATTTTTATGTTTAAAAAGATATCGTTGGATACAACTAAGAAATATTTATGACACAATTAAAAGAAGGAATTCGCTATGTTCCACATCCAACCGGGGATATTCCCTCTGCCAGGATTCTCATCTTTCATTTGTAAAAATATTTAAAAATTTCCAACAGTGGCAATTTTTTCGTCGCAAATATATGTTTGTAAGTGATCGTGGCAAAAAAGAAATGTAAGAATTATTTAAATAAAAATTTATACATATTTACTTCGATAGTGTGCATAAAAAAATACATTTATGGATATAACTACATACATTGAGATGCAGTATTCCTCTAAACTACTCACTACGAATTTGTAAAAATACTACTATAATAATTTTCTAAACAAACATATTAGTGCATGTAAATACTTATAGTTGCTACTGAATTAATTAGCTATTTGTAAAAACACGTCTAGTTCTTTTAAAACTACTCGCTGCACATACATATCTGCATCGATGAGAGAGCCTAAGACATACGCACGCAGATTCACCATACTCAACCATCAACACATCTGGTTGCTTTTGTATACACGAATTGTTGCATACATACATTGTTTGTTGGCAACAAATAGGTATGTATATCCGTGCCTACATTTCGTATATACTATTTAATCCTTGATTTTTTACCTTCAAATGTGTTCTAAGTTAGGTATTATATATTTGTAACTACATATGTACATATTTGTATGAAATAAAGGAATTTGTGAGTTCAGCCACGTTTTTTAATGCCTGCAAAATAAACCAAATTCAACAAAATGTGTTTTAGATGTCATACATTTTTAAAAACTATGTCAAGATAATGCGGTGCGTAACCGATCAAAGTTATTTACTCAGAAGTACAGTGCGGAGTGCACAGACAATTTGCAACCTCAAGGATGGAAACAGGAAACAGTTATGAATGTACCTATACACATACTAAACATATATATATATATATATATAAATATATATATATATATATATATATAATACGACTAAAATAACAGTGAAAGTCGGCATTCATTTATAGGGATAACCTTAACAATATAAAAATAGCATGCATTTGTTATGCAATTTATTTTAAGTACATTAGTTTAAGTTTCTATTAGTTACTACTGCCCAATAAAGCAAACGGACATGCCGAAATTGATTACAGTCGAATAATTATATAAAATAAAAATATGAATAAAAACTTACATATAGAAAAGATATTACTAAATAACCGTTATTTTATTGCAAGATGTAATTTTTTGAACTGATGAAAACAAGTATGTACCAGAGAGCTGCTACAATTATGATTAAATCAAAACAAATAGCCAAAAATACAATGAAATCAATTCAGTTCATCATAGACAACATTGTTGATCAGTTCGAGTACCTACCAGCGTCAACTGATTTGCTGCGACATGAACAATCTGTTCTTCGACAATCACGAACGAGTAAACGGTATGGCTGACTTCGGTTCAAATCGTATCATGTCAGTTCATGGCGTTGTGACTATTGCTTGAATCGAACGAATGTGTAACTGCGAGAAAGCTACGAGTACAGAAAAATTTCTGCTGAATTGATTTGAATCATGTGTGCCAATGCTAACGCGAACGTTCATAAACAAATCATGTATAATCTGACCGCTGATTCAAAGTTGTTCTCTATTTGAAGACAACCAGTTCGATTCGTGTACATGAATCGAACTGACAAATTAGACAGAGTAACGGATCATACTCGATTATGAACAAAAATTTATTACTCGTGCAGTTCTCTGTATATATACATATGTATATAGTAGTATTTTTATAGCAACATTTTTAGCTTAACCCTGCACGTTTTTTAATAACTACGAAATTTTAAATGATACTGGATGACTATTTGCACCTCAACACTTTAATAAAATCAACTTCTATATACTATACGTACTAGAGGACCCGTCCACGTTTTGCTGTTACTGAGACATACATAGTTAGTACTACTAATACCATCTATATGATTTCTATTATTAAGATTATGACAATTAGTTACGAAGATATTGCAATTTCATTTTTGGTTAACCAATCATTTTCAAATGATTCTTACATGAATTTTGAACAAATGCTTATGATTTAAAATATAATTTTTGTATTTACGAATTGTATTGAATTTGAGCATAAAGAGATAAAAAGTATCCTATGTCCTTACCTCCACACCAACTTTCAGCTAAATCGGTTCAGCCGTTCTTGAGTTATAAATGGCGTAACTAACACGACTTTCCTTAAGATATATAGATATGTATCTCAGATAAATGAAAAGTAATATTTGACTACTATTTAACTACCATTTTTAATTCCGTTGAACATATCTTTACATGTGCTTATGACCCGTATTCCTGTCTATTCAACAGTTACGATTACTACAAGTTAACGATTCTTCTACGTTTTTTGCAATCAGGAAGGTACTAGTTTTATAATGTTTAATGTATAAAAAATCATAAAAAAAGGTAACTACTCTTCACAAATAAATAAGTTTCAATAGAAGAATCTGATTTTGATCGTTTAGTTTTAATGATAGCTACATGATATGGTATAGTGGTCCGATCTGGAAAATGTCGTCAATATTAGTTCACTGCCTTGGGCAATAGTTCATACTGAATTTCGTGAAGGTACGCCGTTAGTTAAAAACGTCTTCTGTGAAAGAATTTGATTTTGATCGTTCAGTTTGTATGGCAGATATATGCTATTGTGGTCCGATATGGGGGGTTACGACAAGTGCTTAATTGGTAGGAAAGATCGTGTGCAAAATTACAGAGCGAGACTGGGGAACTAGTTCGCGCATATACAGAAAGACGGATAGATGGACATTGGTGAATCTGTAATGTATATGGTGTATGTTGCCCCTTTTTGCTATTTGATGATTTGATATTAGGCTGGAACCTCACTCATTATTCTAAATGTTTAAAAGAAGTGTTACAATAGTATTGTGTTAATAAAAGCACCAAAACTTCATATGTTATGAGTCTGCTTCAGCAAAATTAATATTATGCTCCCTGATTAGTAAATAAGCTTTATATACCCGTGCGACAGATAAATCAAGTGCCTTTGTTAATTACATTGGTTAATACTGCTTATTTTTTATCTTAGAGGATTTACATTTTGTTTATAATATATCTGTTATATTTATATATGTAATCACTATTCTCCAATTGTAGATTAGTGAAACCGACCAGGTTACCGTTTCCGAAGAAACTTGTGAGTTCTGTATTCAGTTGGTTTAAGTGAACATCGTTTATGTTTGTACAAAATTTTTAAGGTTATCAATTATTATATTGTTTTTTTAACGGTATGTTGAATCATCGGGATGAGAAATTCAATGAGAGCCTTATTATGTTTAAGCAACAAGTTAAATGAAAACAGGATGAGCATAAAGTTAATATTCACAAACTAATTGAATTACTAATATTGCCAATGATTATTAAAATTCAATAAAGGAATTATTTGTTTGCTACACAAATTGCCGTTCTCTAAAATGATTGATTATTTGGAGTTGACTACATACGATTGCTGGTGAAATGATCATATGATTTTTTATTTATCATATTTTACATTGTTAATAAACTGAGGCATTTCTGATGTTATCTTGTTAGAAAGGTTTAATGAATTATCACATATATATATATATATGAACTTCGTACATTTTTGTTTTGAAAATTATGTCTCCGTTCAGTATAATAGTTTTCACGCAATTGAAAAAAAAAAGAATCACATGCTTACTATATATTATTATTACACACATATGTACAGGGTAGGCCATTTAAAGTTGACCCATCTGGCAACGCTGTAACTTTTAACAGCGCTGACAAATCGGCTAATGTCATACCGCGTTAGAAGCGTCATTCGAAGACAATTTATACCATGGAACAGTACACTCCAAAAGAACGCGCTGAAATTGTTCAGCTTTATATTCAAAATAACTTTTCAATTGTGTTAACTCAACGTGCGTTTCGCAAAAAAAATAAAGTGAAAAGTGCTCCAGTTAAGAACACAATTAAGTCTTTATACGCAAAATTTGTGAACACCGGTAATCTCAGTAATGCCAGTCATGCATCCAGACAACGCACAAGACGTTCTGATGAAAATATCGAAGCTGTACGAGCCAGTATTGAGGAGACTCCATCGACATCGAGTTATCGCCGCTCTCAGGAATTAGACATCTCTCGCACCACTCTCCGACGCATAATTCATAAAGATTTGAAGATGTTTCCATATAAAATTCAAATGGCACAAAAACTAAACCCAGCTGATTATCCGCGACGCCTTAATTTTGGCAAACAAACAAATGGGTCAACTTTAAATGGCCTACCCTGTATATTCGTATGTTCTTAGAGAGAGATAGGAATGAGAGGTGGTTGATATAGGACATAGTATAGGAAATTTTATTGGTACTCTGTTTAAAAATTTAATTTTCATACTATATGATATAACATGCATTGTTTGTGAAAAAGGTATTATGAGGCTTTGTTCCATTTAACTAGTATCAGTTGGAATAAATTTATAACAGCGCAATTGAAGACTTTAACACATCCAGATTCGTCTATTTCATGTAAGCACTTATACAATAAAGGTAACACAAAAAAACAACACAGTAAGTAATGAGTTAAGACCAATACATATAAAAACACATACTATATAACTCGATGAGATGTGACATACCATATTGATCCTTTTTGTAACATTTCAAAGAAATTTCAAATTATTCCTAATTAATTGAATTATAAAACGGGTAAGAGATCTTATGAAGTTAACAACTTTACATTAGTTGTGATATAAATATTTAACGGCTGATTACTTTTTTCAATCTCACAATGTGCTCCTCGGTCGGTTCCACTCACCTGCTTCGAATTGTAGTGATTCGTCATTTTCATCATTGTTGTATGCCGAGTGCAAAAATGGTTCGTAGGAATTTTCAATTATATTACCTGTTGATGACGGCACATTTTTGCATCCGAACCACCAGTGGGCAGATGGTCGAGGAAATGGCGGATTTGCCGCGTCGACCTATTCAGAAAAGAGAATTTATGTAATTAATTTAGCTCAGTTTTCAATGTGTATTAGTTTAAATGTATGAGCTAAAAATAAAATTACCGAAAATGTTCTGTCGTTGAATCTGTAGTATTTATCACCCTTGAAAAAGTATGTATAGCCATTTGTGTACTGCAATGCAGCATCAATATTATTTGGCAGGCCTTCCCAATTTGAGATGGGTTTTGGATAACTTGATTTAACTGGCGGTCGCTTTAGTGGGTCGAAGCGCCAAAATTTACTACCCTTGTAGAAGTAAATTTTGCCATTACCTCCCCAAACCATAGCGGCATCCAAATGATCTGGTATTCCTGTAAATCCTTCACTAATTTCTTTTGGATAATCACCATCCATTTGTCGTCCATTGTAACGCCAATATTTGGTACCCTTGAAGAAGTATGTCTTGCCATTTTTGTATGTAAATGCTGCATCTATATCTCCTATTTAAAAAATCACAAATGTATTTCGATATTACATTTTATTTTTTATTATTTTTTTTTACCAGGTAAACCCGCCCAGCCATCCGATATAAGCTTGGGATAACCGTCTGCAATGGAGTTTTCAGTAAGCCTGTAATATTTGTTTCCTTTGAATGCATATGTTTGTCCATCGGCCGAATTAAATAAAGTGTCAACTTTTGGATCTTTGCATATGAGGTCGTCCCGTGGAACTTTTGGTGCTGAAATCACTGGTCTTTGGGTAGTTTTTGGGAAACCACCACGATCAGCTACTCCGACAGTTTTCTTACCATACAGAGCTTGAATAGCTAAAACGTCGTCGGAGTCAAGTTTAAATACGGGATCAAATCCACGATAAAACGGAGCCATCAAAGCAGAACGCACATCTGAGTGAGACAAGCCCAACGAGTGGCCAAATTCGTGGGCTGCAACTTGGAAAAGGTTGGTGCCACGAGGTGATCCAATTGTCCATAACTCAGCATCATCAAAATGTGCATCACCGCCAAAGACAGGAAAGAATGCGTGAGCCAAGGTACCACCGACCCCATCAAATGCGTCACCATCCCCATGTTCGCTTTCAACGAATCTATAAAATAGGTATTACTTATTGATTTAAATTTGAAGTTATTCAATGACTGAGGTGTATAACTACTTATATGTATATGTATATACATATATGGTAGACACAATGCACATCTATATCTATATCTATATATATAAAAGAAAGTTGTTGTTAGTTACACTATTTATAACTCAAAAACGGCTGAACCGATTTGGCTGAAAATTGGTGGAGAGCTAGCTTAGAACCAGGGTAAGGACATAGGATACCTTTTATCTCTTTATGTCAATATTTAATACAACTCATAAATTCAAAAATTATATTTCAAATCATAAGCATTTGTTCAAAATTCATGCTTGTAGGAATTATTTGAATGTATGCGTACAATTTAAACGAGTCTTCTCAAAAATAATACAATTGCTAAGTGCTTGGAATAGAAGAAAAGAACTGCAACCAAATACGCAGTGAAATAGAATATAACTGGCTCAGTAGTCAGTCGGTGAGTATGTATTATAACACGTCCATCCCAAAAGACCGATGTCATAACCATTCCAGCCGACTTTTTCGTTTTTCCACGCCTGAGAACCGGTTCATCATGTGCAGTCCACTAGTATGACTGTCGATTGGACTCCAGTGGGAAAGGATGGATAGTTATAATCCAACTAATAGAAATCATATAGATGGTAGTATTAGTATTATCTGTGTATCAGCCACAGTGACGCGTGGATGGGTCCTCTAGTATGAATTAAATTCAACTAAAAACTGTTTGTATTTGTTAATAAAAATGCTTACTTAATTTCTATGTGAACTGGTCCAGAAGCCTTCGGAGTAAATGATAAATCTGTAAAATCGCTCCATACACTGAAAGCACGTGCTATTTCGGCGTCAACATCGTTACGTTTGAGTCGTTTAGGATATTTAGAAATCTTATATGTCAAAGCCTTAACACGCCACCTGCTTCCCTGTAAAGCGTATCGCTTAGAACGACTATCGGTCCCAAATCCCACCTTATCCCTAACACCACACCGTGGCAATGACATTAGCTCCAAAGTTTCTCCATCCAAGTCTCCGGTTACATTTAAGCCAGCAAAACTCTGGAAATCTTGCACAGCTTTAGTCCATGTGGTTGCATCAAGTAAACCGCCGTTTGCAGGATTACGGGCTGATGCAGGCAGATAACCGAATTGTGATAGATAAATCTGGAAAGGTAAGGACATTTTCAAATTTAACATTTTGATACATACATATTCAAATAGTTTGTATATCTCATATACAAAAATGAAAGGCCTTTTTTGTATGTCCGCGCATTACGCCAAAAACACAGCATGGAAAGTCGTAAACATTTCCATGGGTATTCCTTTAGTACTGGAGAAGGCCCTAACGGGGCGTTTTTTGTAAAAGTACCCTCGATTTCGCTTCTTATGTGTATATTTATAATTCAAGAACGGCTGAACTGATTTACATAGGCTAATTTCTAAAGTTTTACATGTGTTAAAAGTCATAACAATTCATAAATAAAAAAAAAAAACGTTTTGTCATTTGAAGCATAATAGTATTATTTTCAATGGAAAATGATTAAAAACATTTAATGATTGAGAGGTGACAAGCTTAAATCCTTTTATTGGGTATTGAAAGGTCAAAAGTCAGTTGTTCTAATATACTTTAAAAAGATTTAAATAGCTTTTCCATATAATAAATAATTACTATTTAGTAATTTTTATTCGTACTAAATGTTGGGTGTTGGGTTGATAAATGCCCAAAAATTATTATTTTGCTCAATCTGGCCATAATGGAAAATGTTACAAAAAACTCTAATTTTGAGGTGCTCTCACACTGGAATAAGTTGAACATCCCTTTATTCCTGCAGAGACTGTGAAGATGTTGTTACATCATACATATTTATGTATGTATGTACTAATTCTCAAGTGATTTACGATGTCAATAAAAAATGTAGATTGCCAATTTAACTATTCCATTATATTGTTATCACGACAAATAATATCCTTGATAACAAAGAGCGAGCGGAGCCGCGAGTTTAGACTAGTTATACAAATAAATATTTTTCCATTGAGTATTTGAATATCATTGAAAGTTTTTTTAATCTGATATTCGAGTTTAGCTAGATTAAATGATGAATTATTTCTGATTTTCTGTATTACTTTCTACTTCCCCATGCGACATAAATATCAATTAATGTTTATTAAATATATACTTATACATATGTATGCTTATATATTAGTATGCAAATAATATAGAATATTTTCAAATGTTAGAATGTACATTATGCTTTGTACAGATGTAAATGAATTGTATCATTGCTAAGCTAAAAAATAAACAAAATTATAATATAAAATAATCGTCATCCAGTAACTCACACGTCTAACCGGATCCGTGCATTGCCAAAGATGGCACCATCCAATCATAAAGTAAAAAATCTTAAGAATGATACGTATGATAAATCAAATTAAAGGAAAAATCTTCTATTTTATTTTTGGAAACTTAAAAGTGGTAATAAATTTATTAACTGCGAAAAATTTAGAGAAATAACTCGCAACATAGAAAATCCGTTCCACACAACTAACCGGATTTTTTAAAAAGCTAATGATTACTTATATTTCGTAGCATATCCTTGTGCAGATAAAACTGCTTCTAGTCGCCTTGGTATAGAGGCGACAAGTTTTTGATAAAATTCTAGTGGTATTGCCTTCCAAGCCTCCAAAATAGCCGTTTTGAGCCCAGCTACATTCGAATACTGCCTTTGGTACACTTCTCGACTGACTTCGTGCCATACGTGCTCAGTAACGTTCAGATCTGAGGATTAGGCAGGTGTACCCAGTACATGAGGGCAATTGTATATTAACCGTGTATGAGCAATTTCCGATTTGTGCTTCGGATTGGTAAAATATAAAATTGTCTTTAATTCCCAATGTGACACATGACTGCTTTAAATTTTCCTTTAAAATGTCGACATATTGGAAACGATCCATAAAACCTTGCACAAGATGCAGGTCAAACCATTACTGACCCACCACCGTGCTTAAGTGTTGCCCTAGTATGTTTTGGCAAGTAAGCTTCGTTGGGACGCCGCCATACAAAACTCCAGCCATTTGATTCCTGCAAGTTAAACTTGATATCGTGTGTGAAAAGAAAGAGAAAGAGTAATAATACTGTTTTGAGATTCTTAAATCAAAATTAAGCCATTTTCCCTTTGCCAAAACTCATCAGGACGTTTAAAATGCAATTTCGCAAATTCTAGCCATTTCTTTCTATTTTTTTCGAATATGTACGCCTTTCTTACAACTGCTCTACCATGTAAATCGAAGTGTGCGAAGAATTGTTTTGACTGAAACTTTCTTCCCTTTTTCATTTTCCAATATGTTTCTTACATTTTCCGCCGAGGAAAAGGGATTTTTTTCAACAATTTTCAGTATAAACTTTTCTTCGGCTTGTGTTAGCTTCTTTCCTTGACCAGCTCTACTAATATTATTAATCCTATTTTCCTTCTCAAACTTTTTTATAATATCGAAGACAGTTGAAGTACTCCTTTTCACAATCGTACATTATCAATATGTATAGTATACTTTTTGTTTTTCAGCGCATTTATCTTGACGAAATGTATTAATTATTTGCCAGATGAGGCTAGTTAAATATTTTTGCCTTGTTTAGAAGCACAAAGGTTTGAGAACAATTATTATTCACATGCACTTAAAACGTACACATAATACGAGGTGTGTTCAAAAAGTATCGCGAATTTTGTGTTTTTTCAAAAATTATTTATTTATTCATGAATATCTATTTTGTCCCCTTCAAAGTAATCCCCATGAGATATTATACACTTGTGCCAACGGTTTTTCCAATCTTCGAAGCACTTCAAAAAATTATTTTTTTTTTATCTTCTTCAGCTCCTCCTTCGATGCCGTCTTTATCTCGTCAAGAGAAGCGTAGCGTTGTCCTTTCATGGGCCTCTTCAGTTTAGGGAACAAGAAAAAGTCACAGGGGGCCAGATCTGGGGAATACGGTAGCTGCGGCATCATTAGTATGTTGTTTTTGGCCAAAAAGTCGCGCACAAGCAACGATGTGTGTGAGTAGGGGGGTTATCGTGGTGCAAAAGCCAATTTTTGTTCTTCCACAAATCCGGGCGTTTCTGGCGGATTGTTTCGCGCAAATTGCGCATAACTTGCAGGTAATATTTCTTATTAACCGTTCTTCCCTGTGGCAAGAACTCATGATGCACCACGCCCCTGCAATCGAAGAAAACTGTCAGTTACGATTCGCGATACTTTTTGAACACACCTCGTATATTGTATACTTATGCGATATGCATATTTACCTTGCAATATCGAATTGGTAATAAAATCTACCAGTATGCAACTAGACATACCATAATTGTAATCCATCCGACTTATGCCAATCACAGTCGAGGTTTCTACTGTTATATTAGATTGTCAAATATCTCCCTTCCGCCTTTTTGTTTTTTGAATTTCGCGACTATGTATAAAGCGTTACAGAGCTCGTATCTGGCAATACTATACATCTTTGAAAGGTCTTGACATAGCCTACAAAACGACGCTATGCATGATTAGTTTGGATATTGCGTCCAACAGTTATAGACGTGTAAACATGGAGTTCACTTACGCCGAAATTGGCGTTATATTAAAGTTTTCCTTCGTTAAAGGCAAATCTGCTAGAGAAACGTTCCGTGAGATTAATGGTGATTTGGGGGAGTGTACTCTATCACTTCGAATTGCGGAGGAATGGCTTCGACGATTCAGAGTGGGTGAAAACGACACCATGGATAAGTCAGCCGGCAGAAGACCTGTGACGACGAATACCGATCCAATCATGGAAAACATGGAGTTAGAGCGGCATGTGGCATCTCGCGACATCGCAAAAAAATTGGAGTTAGTCACCAAACCACTTTAAACCATCTGCAGAAGGCTGGATACACAAAAAAGTTTGATGTTTGGGTGCCGCATGATTTGACGCAAAGAAACCTTCTGCACCGAATCAACACCTGCGATATGCTGCGGGTCGAGTTCGTTTTTTGAAACGTATGATGACTGGCTTATCATCGCCAGTCACATACGACAATATCAAGCGAAAAAGATCGTGGTCAGAGGCCGGTGAATCGTTCCAAAGAGTGGCCAAGCCGGGATTGATAGCCAGGAAGGTTTGGCTGTGTGATTGGTCGGATTGGAAGGGAATCATGCACTATGAGCTGCTCCCATATGGCCAGAGGCTTAATTCTACCATCTACTACGAACAACTGGAGCGCTTGAAGCAGGCGATCGGCCGGAACCCGGAATGGCCAACAGGAAGGGAGTAGTGTTCTACCAGGACAACGCCAGACCACACACTTCGCTGATGACTCGTTAAAATCTACTGAAGCCCGGATATAGCGCCAAGTGATTACCACTTGTTCTGTCCATGGTGAAAGCCCTTGTTGGTGTTAAGTTGAACTCAAAAGAGGCTTGTGAAAAGTGGCTGTACCAGTTCTTCACAAATAAGGAAGGGGGCTTCTACGAGGGGGGTATTCTGAAGTTGCCGTCTAGATGGAAACAGATTAACGAACGAACTAAATCCGATCGCTGTGACACTTTTTATAAAACATTGAATAAAGAGCAAAAGGGCGGAAGGGAGATATTTGACAACCTAATACATATGTATTAGCTGTCTTCGATTCGACAAGCGTTGCAGAGTAGTTATTCGGACAAACTGTGCGCTACCATGTACTCTGACGCATGCGTATTTTCTTTGAAAGAAGTATTTCCTTCCCCGAAAAGAGCGCATTTTAGAAATCTCTTCGCGACTATGATTTTGCTTCATGGAACTTTTTTGTGTATTTTTTGAACTAATATGGGACTTCTTAGATTTCTGATACCTGCTAAAAGAACAGCACATAAATGAACCTGCTTAAATAAAGAACAGTCAACCGAAAAGTAGCGCTTGTTGTTCTTACCAGTTGCTAAGTATGGTAGTTTACAATTACTTTACTTTGGACGCTGAGCATGTGTCATGTATTATATTATATTATATACGTATACATATGTATGTATACACCTTTACTGATGATAAAAGTTTATATTTGCAATGCGATGAAAGATATTAGGTGATTATATAATATAAGTAATTTTTACTCATTTGAAGTAAAATAAAAGTAAACCTATATACTATATATATAGTGCGTATGTAGATTTAAGCACGTTCTACGCGAAAAAAAATTTGGTACACCCCGGTATTGGACCGACCAGAGTTATTTTTTCTGAAGCGCGGCCGAAGGCCGCCCACGCAAAAAGCAGTTCTACGCGAAAAAAATTTGATACACCCCGGTTTAAGTATGTTTATGATCGAATGAAATAAATTATTATATTATTAATAGACATTTATGATCTATTTATGTATGTACATATCGCTCATTTGCTGCAAGACCGGCATAAGTCAAAAAAATCGATTTGCCAGAAAACGTGTTAAAAGTTTTCAACTGACACCTACCTTACACGGAAAACAGGAAATATATTCTCTTCTCAAGCGGAGCATATAAGAGGTATTCATATGAATTTTTTACTCAACGTGAAGTATGATATAACGAACAATTCTGCAGCATTAACTCAAAAATCACGTTTTTTGATTTATGCCGGTCTTGCAGCAAATGAGCGATATGTAGTGTGGACATATATGTATATAGACAATACATAGAAAGGTATAGCAATTAAAGAAATCGTTCCAAAGTATCTATATTGTTTGAAAGTTCAATATAGATTTATTTTGAAGTAATTTGAATAGAAAAAAAATATTAAGGGAGAAGAGCTATTAGAACCAAAACTTTCGTAATACATTTTTAGAACAGTGGGAGTATTTTCCCATGCCATAGGAACAAAAATTATTAAACTGATATACTCGTGTTTAAGTTCATTTACCTGTTGACGTTCGTTTAATTAATGCATATGTACACACATACATTAATTTCAAGCTGACGCATGCGCATGGATTTACATACTTATATGTACATATGTATGTATATAAATCTGTCTATGTGTGTGGGTAGTCCGTATAAACTAAATTTGTAAATACGTAAATAATAAGTACGTCGTATGTGTGCATATTTTATAAGAAGTTAACAATCAACGCGCAATCGGTTTAAAAAGCATTTATTATTATTCTTGATGCGATAATTTTTTATTAACACTCCACAGCTAGACTTCCTACTGAACATTTTCTATGCATTCACTGAAACAAAACATTGCCATATAATTATTGATATGTATGTTTACCGAGCTACGTGAGTATTTTTGAAAATCTCGTTCAACCGTCCGGTAACGAAAAAAACTTTTAGGGTAGCACTATAATTGCGAATTCAAAAAACAGCTGAGAGGTTGATTAAAATACTAAATCGCAATAAAAAGCATTAGTATGTAAGATGTGGAATTTCTTTAGATATAATATCATGTCTATATATGCATGCGTATGTATATTAATATATATATATATGCCATAAACCCCCTTATTATATATACATACATATATGTATATATATAATAATGCCTTTAGTGTATGTCACCTTATGACTAAGAGTTCTTTAAATCCAACAAAAAGTGTTGAAGCCCTTAGGTACCGAATATTTGTATCCCAGTATCTATATTTGACTTTTGTTCGAAAGTATCGGTCAATGTCTGAGATATGTAATACTTATATTTGAAATCCAGGGATAGTACTTCTTTGATAATGGTATGTCTGTATGTCAAAAGTGGGTTGAATCGGATTAATACTTCCCTTAGCCCCCATATACCTAATATAAAGATAATCGAAATTCACGGTGGCTTTGTAGCGTATAAGTATGTATATTGCATTGTAACTTGACTTAGCCACTATAGAACTAATATCAGGATTTTCGAACATCCGGTTGACTTTACTCTATATGGTAACTTTTTTAGTATGGGGCATGATAATAGTAGGTGGTATTGGGAAAAAAGATAAAATCGGGTCCGTACTACCCCAACCTTCATATACTACATATCCCTATACTGACAGACACATAAGGTTTGTTAGAAAAACAATGGTTTTCGTTTATATGTAAGTATATTTGCATTTCTTGGATTTCGATCCTCAGGTTGACGTTTTACAACATAAAATATTCCCCTGGCTTTGTTTGTGTAAGTTGGAAGATAATGAAATGTTCAGTTGCACCTGAACTCAACCTTTCCTTACTTGTTTACATATCAATTACTACACAAATATATTTTCTTTCTAGTCATTCAGTTTATATCATTTAATATGATATTTTACGTTATTCTTGGGAAAATAAAATAACAGATCAAACTGAAAAATATTTTTTTTTGGCAAATTTCGCTTCTTCCATTCAACATACATATGTATGTAGTTTCCTTCAAGGGTGATGGGTCATTGATTATAGCGACTTTCCAACGTTTCGATACCATTGTTGTAGTACGAATTTTCCTTTTCTTCAAAATAGCCTTAGTTTCGGCGATCACCTCTTCAAATTGGTCAAGTTGTTACTAAAATGACCGAATTGTTCGTTAAAATGGTTCTATTGCATGTGTACATATATGTATATAATTTTTGGTCATAAGGTGGCATACTCTAAAGGCATTATTATTAATTTCTTTTTGATTTGTGTACTGGAAACTGAACGAATCAAGTGGTATTTAAAATTGTGCTATATGGGAAGTAGGCTTGGTTTCACGAATTTTCACAACGTGACATAAGAATATAAAAAGAATGCCATGTTCCAAATCTATATCAATCTGTAGGATCTCGAGATATGGGATTTCATCAAAAATAGGGCTTTGCCACGGCCATCGTCAATTTTTGCATCGGCTCCTATAAAGTCTTGATAAGTGAATATCGTGCGTTTAGTAGTTTTCAACAGTACCGTTATATGGGGAATGAGCGGGGTTTACATCCGATTAGGAGTTTTTGTAGTAATTGGGTATTGTATTATTTGTGCTGGGCGAATTTCGTAATTTTTCAAAACTTTTTTCCCACAGGTGCCTACCGCGATCCCCAGTGCCAAATTAGAGTTATATGTCCTTAATCAGTGCTTAGTTATGGCACTTTATATGTTTTCGGTTAATGACGATTTGCGGGAGTGGTAGAGGTCCGATTAAGCCCATCTACGAACTCATATGTCAATTTTTACCCAAGTTACATCTTACACGGACAGACAGACAGTCAACCGCATTTCAAATTTTCTCGTCACCTTGATCATTTATACTTATATATTAACTATATATCTATCTCGATTAGGTTAAGGTGACACGTAAAACTGTTAGGTTAAAAAATTATAATACACTATAGCAACTGGTTGCAAGAGTATAACATACTTACATATACATACATGAATCTTTCTTTAAGTTTGACCGAATTATATTATGTTCTTACCCTATGCAACAAAACCTATTAACTTCGCCCACACCCACACCTTAATACCCTTCACAGGTGCTTTTCTTATATTAACTATACGTACATACATATGATAAACCTGAATACGTAACCGGCCAACGGTTTGATTTATATCGATCAGTTTGTATGGCAGCTACATATATCATATAGTGGTGCGATATTGGAGGCGATAGGATAATCTTCTTGGAGGGAAAACAACTATTGCAAAATTTTGGACGTTTCCTTTTGGCTAACTTTATGACAAACTTAAAATATCCTATTCAGGGTATATAAAGGTGCAAACAGAATGGGTATATACATATGTATGTACATACCATTAATGTGTATACATATGTATGTCAACTAATTACTATATATACATACATATATATTACTATATATTCGTATAAATGTCTATATGTCCTTGTACGTTGCGTGTAACACGCCAATATTTGTAACCTCTCTTATGTAAGTATTTTGTATATGTGTACATATGTATGTACGTGTGCAAATTACAAGCTTACATACCTACATATATGTATAACTTCTGTCCATACATACAGATATAAAATTTTATATATAAGTATTTCACATTTCCTCTGACGTAACTCCTGAACTAAAAAAGGTATAATTTTGTGTAAAATGCCAATCGAAAATTCATTACTTTTTCTATTGACAAATATTTGTATCAATTATTTTCAAAATTAAATCCAAAGTACAATCCCTTGGATTCTTATACCGGCAAAAGCGTTTTCGCCTTTACTCGTAAACAATATTACATATACAAATATATATACATTAGGGTGTTTTTTATTTCTTGAACTATTAATTTTTTTCAGTTCCGTCACGAAATTTCCTTGGAAATACCCTAACTGGACCAAGGCATGTAAAAAGTGTGCATAGAAAATACACTACAATCGTGATTTTTTATCTCTAAATTCCTACAGATCAGAGGTATTTTATGGCATCGCTTTGACTTTAGACGCATATTTCTCAGAACTGTTCACTCTACAAAAGTGGCCAATGCAACAAAGTCGTAACTCACACCGACGAGGTAGTACGGGGTTCTGAACTTGATTTTTTCATGAAATTCGCATTTTTTTGTATATATCTCGTAAATGACAAAAGCTATAGAAAAGATATACATGATAAACTTGTAGGAAATTTTTGTTTGCTACAAAAAAGATCTGAGGTCAAAATCGCTAACGTTAATACTTCTCGAGATATTCGGCTTTTTAAGAAAGCCTTTATAGAATTTTCATAGATGGTATGTAATAAAAAATCTATGAAAATTCCACATATTCCTCTGATGGCCATCATGACGGATAATAAAGTTCCCCCCTAAAAGATAAAAGTTACACATTATTTCCAGTAAGCCAGAAAAATCAACAACTAAATCTTCATTGTTATAGAAATAACCGAAAATAGTTACCGCTTATCCATCATAAGTGATACTATGCGAAGAAAAGGACTTTAAGTTACATACTAATATATTTTATTTACCCAATGCGGATTCAATTCAAACTAAGTGTATTTCCGCGGGTGCGCATTCTCAATAAAAGAGATAGTAGTCGATATCTCTCTATCTCTCTCTCACTGCATTGGAGCTAGAGCCCTGAGCCAGTGAACATAAAACGATGGAATTCACCCCGTGAAATATTAACATTGCTTTGATTTTATCTAAAGGAATCTGCTTTGGTAACATGATTAAACAGGAAATATTGTTGATTAACCGAGGAATGAAAATATTTATGCCATGCGATTTCCACGAGGAGATTTCATTCACGGGAGCTGCGTTAGGTTAGTTAGTTTTGAAAGAGATTTAAGATATGGGGCTGGATGTGTTTCAACAGGCACTGATGGTTTTATTGTTATGTTGGGAGATCGTGGATCGTGGATTGGGAGGGAAATACAAAAACGCTGAGATGACACCATGTTTTCCCATAAATTGAACAGCAGCATTTCGAAATCTGTTTAAATTTCTTTGATTAAAAAGATATGTGAAATAATCGGAGAGGTTACAACGTTTTTCCAAGTTTCAAGACCGAAACGTAACACTATTTCAGCTTAATTCTTCGACAAACAAGTTATGCAGCTTTGTGAGACAAGGTGGATACAAAGACATGATGAGATTCTTCAATTAACAATCGCTCTTTCAGAAATCGTTCAAGCACTGACAAAAATAAACGAATGGAAGAATAGAATGACTGCAGTTAAAGCGTCGAATCTGGTCATCATACTTTGCAACTTCAAGTTTATTCTTGGCATTTTCTCTTTCAGTTATGTTTTGTCACTGACGCCGCACTTAGTGTAATTCTGCAGAACGAATCAATCGACCTTTGGAAAGCATCAAACATCATAGCAACATTGTTTACAAGACTAAATACATATATGAAAAAATGCATGCTGATCATCACTTTAACAAAATTTTTTTAAGATGGCTAAGGGTTAGATGTTAAAGTGAAAAAAACCCAGATCATGTTGTCGTCAGAGTCATCGAAACAATCACCCATCTCAAAGCTGTGCAGAATTTCACAGGGTATCTGCCTACATTCCACTCATTGGCACGGTCATGCAAGATTTAAAAACGCGCTTTTGCGATGAACCTTGAAAGTTTCAATTTGAAACTGAGAAGTAAAAGATAAAACCGTACTCATTGAATGCCTAGTTAGACGTTCTGGGAAAACCTTGCCAAGAAACCAAGAACTGCAAAAATCGAAGTTCAAAGCAGAAGTAGAGCTTTGGCAACAACAATTGAAGATGTAAATGACTACGAAAGCGCAAGTGTTTTCTGCCTTAAAAACCCCTCAGCACTTGCGATAATACAATCAAGTTCTAAAGCCAGTTTGGGCCTACGGTGCTTACCTATGGGGTTGCTCAATTCAAAGCTATATTGCCAGCATTCAGCGCTTTCAAAGTAAGGTAATAAGGACTTTAGTTAATGCTCCTTGGTACATTAGATCTGCTGACCTACACCGTGATCTAGGCGTGAATTCAGTGGTAAATAAAATCTCCAAAATAGCAAAGCTTCGCGAACTGAGGCTTAGACAGCACGTTAATGAGGAAGCCTCCAGACTCATCGAAACTGCTGGGCGAGAAATCCGGTTGAAACGCAAGAAGCCTTCCGACCTAGTAAGATAAGAGTAGCAGCAAATGTATTTCTTAAAATTTAGCTTTTAAGTATCTCTCCTAATTAATATGTGTATATCTGACGATTTATACTCTTCTTCACGTACTTTGCACTTTGCCAGACACAAATGCTAGCGCTGAACTATCCTCTTCTTCTTTGCGCAAAATCGATTTGACTCAGAACAACGATTCTCCAGAAAAGATTGAACGGCTTAGCACCCCTCAAAATAAACTAAGACATTGCAGAAGAAGTAATAGGAAGATTTAGTAAAATGGGCAAACACCGTATTGATTTTATGCTGTAAAATAAATGTTGAAATATGTATCAAAAATTAAAATTATAGTCAGTCTACAGTTTTAAAAATCAAGTACAAATTATATAGCTGACCCCCAAAAATTATAATCTGGATCCGCCCCTCATATAGAGTAATATATATACAAAAAAAAAATCAGTTTGCTAGTTTTAAAAAAGTACGGGCACCATTAATAAGGATGGCGTGCCTCACCGGATCTTTGCACTCGTTTACGAGAAATACACAGCAATATATACTATACATAGTTGAAATTTATAGATGTACATAAGCATTTTGAGAACCATGAAAAAAATCATTGCGTTCTATCTTATAATATATTCGTGATTTAAGTTCAGCATCGTAAAAAAATAAAAATCTCGGGTGTGACCAAATCGTGCTGCATTCTCTGTTCGCACAATTAAAAGTACTTGATTGACAAAACAGTTTAAGTCGAGAACACGGAATTTACATTTTTTGCTAAATAAATAAATATATATTTATAGTGCCACAACATATGTATAATATACTCAGAAACTCAGAAAGTCTAGCCTCTCCCCGGTTGTGGGGATTCATGAACGCTGGTAAACCTTCCTGTGTGTATTATAATTGATTTGTGATGAATTGCAATTAAAAAATAACTAGTGGAAAGTATGTACTTTCAAGAAGTCAGCAGTTACATTTAATAGCATTGTTTTTTTTAATTCTGGAATCACAAAGTTTCCGTTGGAATAATCATTAAGTTCTTTGTTGGAAACTAATACTATATTATCTAGGAGTATAGTTATTGCATACTGTATACGTATATAGTTTTTTGTTACGATAATTGTAGCAATTAAATTATTTCTCTAATGCATTAATGAAATGCTATTCTAACTTCGTTCTCTTTACTTCCAATATAAGAGCACTAAGATATACATATATTAAAAAGTTAGAATTCAGAAAATGAAGTTAGTAACAAAATTAGACCGCACCAATCCAACTCTCTTAAAAGAATATTTAAAAAGAGGCGTATTTTGTGAAACGCTTTCAGTCGCCCAGTAAAGTCTATGTACATACCCTTTGAAAAATACAGTTCTGAGCCATCTTTGCCCAATGGAACAACAAAATACTTGTACATGTGGAACAAACTCTAATTAAAAGAAGAAAAAATATACTTTGACAAATTTTTTGTAAATTTTTCTATATTGTTAAAGACTTTGTTATCAAAGCTGTTTTCAAAACATAGAAAAGGGTTTACATGTTCAACCTTCATTATCAACGAACTAAAGCGTCTTTACAATGTATTGTTATTTGTAAATAGGCGTTACTGTTAATATTAGATTGTCAAAAAAGTCTTGCGGTATTTTCGCTAGTCGCTCGTCGCATCGGGTCATGCTATACCTTTTTGGAAGGCTCATTTCACGCGCTAACACGTGTTTGATTTATTGTCGTTCGTGAGTTATAGCGTCGCAAACATGGAGCAAAATAAAGAGAAAATACGGCATAAAGGCAAAAATGCATCTCAAGCCGCCAATAAAATTTGTGCAGTTTATGGACCCGATACAGTTTCCATTTCCACTGCACAACTATGGTTTCAACGTTTTCGTTCTGGTGTAGAGGTGGTCGAAGATGCGCCACGCTCCGGAAGGCCTGTTGTCGAAAATTGCGATAAAATCGCTTAATTGGTCGAAAGAGACCGGCATAGCAGTCATCAAACCGTTATAAGCCATTTGAAGAAGCTTGGAGTCACTAAGAAGCTCGATGTATGGGTGCCACACGAATTGATTCAATAAAAATACCGCAAGACTTTTTTGACAACACAATATATTAAAAATGAATAAATAAATTAGTGTTGAATTACAACTAGTTGTAAGTTGTCATGAACCTAAAAACTCTCTAAGTGAGAAAGGAAAACTTACTAGAATGTTCAAAGTCATCCGTTCAAACAACAATTCGGAACTATAAACTAAATAAAATATACAATCACTGGTAAAGATTCAAATTTAGTAAAAATTGAGGAATATTTCCGGTTTGGTTTTGAATTAAAGTTTTATTTAACAATGAAAATAAGTTCAATTTGTTTGGTTGTGAAGGGGAAACAAAAAATATGACATAAAAACAAAGATGTGTTGTTATCAAAAAATTGCTTTCTACCAAATACACACTATTCCGGCAATGGGATCTTATTTCAAAAGATTGCACAAAAAAGTAGTCAAGAGCCAAGATATTTTTTATAAATTACAAAAAAAAAACTTGGTCAAAATAACTTTTTGCTCTGAGTTAGAGTTCATTTGGTATGTATTTTATTGTACCATTGTGCATAGATGGCTTATAAATATATATATGTATGTACTTTTGTAAAACTTATATGTGTCACTTAAACTATACTACTCTGGAGAATTGTACTTACATATGTACATATAGATATTTATGAGAGCTGTGGAGATAATATATTTTTTCCTAACTTGATTGTCAGAACTTAATAACAAGATAAATTCTTAATTCCTTTCTAAATCATTTATATTGTAAATAATAATTAAATCACATGCCTGATCAGGAATATGCACGTTTGTAAGTTTTTTTATTCATGGAATTTTTTAAGCGAATTGCATTGATTAGAAAAATACACATGTACATAAAGTCCAAAGTATGTATTTATAATGAATGAGCATTACCGAGAACTTTCCTACCGATTTATCTTTTTTTGTTGTGGCTTTAATGGCGCGTATACATGAAAAATGCTATTATTTTACTCACATTTTACATACTTCAAACTCAGATTTAATTTAGAAGAGGAGGTATATTTTTATGTTTTTAAATACACAATTGGAAATATTTTAAAAAAAGGATTTATTCGGGATATTTAACAGAATTCTTAATTATAACCGATATTTATTCTGCTTAAAAATATACGAACATTGACTAATTAGAAATTTATAAGTACTAGAATTTTTGGTTCTTCATTGAAAAAACTCCTTTCTTATTATTTACTATTGATAAAAATATACAAACATACATACCTCAGCTTGCGTGGTCGTCTGCACTGGGTTGGGAGAAACAATACCAATTAAGGTTACTGAGGTGACTAAAACTATGAATACTGAACACTGTTGGCAGGATCGCATTTTGTAGGCTAATCCTTCGATTGATGATAATCTAACGCTATCTATGGTTGACTGACTTCGTTTAGCAGTCGGACACTTCGCTGTACTTCGTCTCATTGAGTTATAGTGCAACATTATTCAATTATATACACTGATATAGACTGTAGTAACTGTGAATAGCTCCTCGTTGATTAGATAAGATTTCGGTTAAAAAACTCGACGAATCTAAAGAAAAAATTAATAAGTATTAATATTTGGTACGTACATACATATGTCAAACGTATCTTATTGCTTTAAATAATGAAAAACGTAATATAGTCAATACAAATTACAATTTTAGATTTATTAAACTCAATGAAATCTATACTTAAAACTGTAAATGAATCCAAAACGATTGCTAAATATCGAACTATTTAAATCATAATATATTATCTTATTGATAAACCGTGTTTTCAAGATTCTGTTTAAATGATGTTTTGACTATGAGTAGTGCACTACAAAAATGTGATGGTGTTTTTTGCGTTCCTTCAAAAACTGTGCAACAAGTTAAATCAGATTCATCAATACATATAAGGGCAATCCAGAATCTGGTGCAAATGGTCTTGCATTTTTGCAATTGCAAATTAGCGAGCATATTTTTGCTTTTACACTAATAAAATGTATAGCGATGCACCTGCTACACACTTGCAAATAAGCAACACTAAAACGCCATTGTATTATTTGCAACACTGGTTTGCAAATTATCAGCTGCTGTCAAAAATAAAAACATTGTAAACAAAGAGAAGAAATGGAGCAATCTGGTTTGAATAAAATCAGGCTAAAACACGAAAAACCGAATAAAAAGAAATCCAGAATATACTCTTGCAAACTCAGATGCACAAGATTCTGAATTGCCCTGTTTTAAATCAGCATTATGAAACAGCAGTATATTGAATTAATTAGTCTCAGCATTTGAAGAAAAATTAAAATCTAACCAACAAACTGCAAATAAAGACATTTTACTTATCGAAATGCAGCTTAAGATTTCATGATTGCTTTTCATGATATATGGTCGATTGTTGTCCTTTTCTAGAACAGAACAAATGAAAATAGTTGCATAGCAAATTTAACTTTTTGATATGCATTTAATACGTCAATTTATCGTTTAGAAAAGCCCCAATTTATGTAAATGGTATTACAAAAGAATAGAAAAGAATATTCAAGCAAACTGGTTATTATGAATATCTGTGATATTGAATTTAAATAACTGCGTCTAAGGTGCGTGTTTAATCTTGAAGTATTGCCAAGGATTTGAAGTCCTATTAAATATTTTTTGTCCTATTAAATATATACAAAAGTAGACACTCATAAACAGTAAATAACTATAATAATTAACTTCTCAAATCTTCAATGTTTATTATGTACAGGACAAATTTATATCCCAATAACAAATGTACTTAAATTTATTACCGTATGTATAATACCATATATCATCATAATTAGTAAACGAAGATCCGCAGCGGGTTGTAGAGCTCATCATGATGATATCCTCATAAGATGGTAATGCTTTCGATATCTTCGTGATATATATGTAAATTACTATGCTATGAATATATAACAGATCAAATGTAAACTCTGCCTGACTTATAGATGACGCTACTAGAATTAAATCCATAGGGTTTTTAGTTAACCCGGACCTTCGAAAGGCGCATGTGAAAATCTGTCGGATCATTAGTTTGTGAATTACATCATTTTGAATGAAGTAACTTTTGTTGTTATGCAAAAATGGATAAAAACGAATTTGGAGTGTTGATAAAATATTGCTTTTTGAGGTGAAAAATACAGTTGAAAAAAAAACTGAGCCAGCGAATTTTCGGACACTTACCCAGGAAAATTAACCATCAAGGATTGGTATGCTAAGTTAAGAAGTGGTGAAATGAGCACCAAAGATGGTGAACGCAGTGGACTCAAAAAGATTGTTACCGACATTATATGACAGTAAAATGGAATTATTTGGGATAGCAGACAACGTGTACATCATATTATATTATTCACGAATATTTGGGTATGAGCAAAAAAAAACAGCGGCGAGTTGATGGTCTTGGATAATTTATGTTCCCACGACATCCGGGTCTATGTAATCGGAATGGACACGGATTATTATCAGGAATGTCTTCAAAAAAAGCCATTTCACCAAGCCAATGCACCGTGCCAGAATTCAGTATGAAAGGATGGTCAAAATCCATGAATTCGGTTTCGAATTGCTCCACTGTATTCTTCATATCTGGCCCCAAGCTATTACTTTCTGTTTCTATTTTGGGTCGCTATAACCCTTGATGGAAATGATATATAGATGAAATAAACGAATTTTAACAAAAAAATGTTTTTCATTCTTGTAGGCTGGGGACTTTCTAATTGATCTGTTATGTGTATAAAAATTAGCTGGTTCATTTTAATATACCAACAATAGAAGTATACCTTATAGTATTTTTTTAATTTTCTCGAACTAAGTTAAACGCTTGACATGCTCTGTTTCTTTATAAGGAAAGATTACTTCACTGACAATTATCCTTTATGAAATTAGTTTCACAAATATATTCTACACATACATTTTCTGTATTTTGTGATATTTTCGTGCTATCACTACAGGTAAATCTAACAATGATAAATATTCATTCAACCTTTATGGCGCACTAAAAGGTCATGCCGGCAATCTGATTCACACACAAAACTATCTGTATGTTCTTTATGAACTGTTTTTGCAGGTATAAAAGTATAAATATATATTCATGTATGAGTGCGTGTTCCACAACAAAGTAGCATTGCTAAATATCTCACTGTCAAGTCTTTATTTTTTGGTGTGCGCCAGTCATAAGGTGTAGTTATTTTTGTGTCATTTGCGCTTGCACGTACCGGACATATCAAATATTTACATATAGGGTGTATTTTTAGAGGTATAGAATTTCCGGCAGGGATAGTTGACAAGGTGAACAGATGTAATTATCATTTACTCGAATGTTCAGTACTATGGGTTTTGCAAATATTATGCCGAAGTTATTTCAAAAAGTCGCTTTATAGGCTGCAAATTCACGACATTTCCAACTTAAAGCGTACGTAAATAAACAAAAAGCAGCAATACTGAAGAGACCGACCCTCTAGACTCCATTATATTCAGAAAAATTTACAATTTGGAGTGGTTTGCATGCAGAAGGTACTATTGATCCATATTTTCTGAAAATTGAATATGGAGACCGACCAATATTTGACGCGTTATTGTGTAAGTAAGACTGGAAATTGACCGGCTATAATTTCATATGTATTAAAAGTATATATGTGTATATAAGTATAAAGCCATTAATTTTATTTTTCTATATACATATGTATATATTTATTACCAGTATATATGTACATACATATCGATTGTGCCCTAGCAACATCGAACCTACAAAATGCATTTCTTTATTACAAACTCGACTAAAATTACATATGCAACATCATACAATAGTCTAGATTTAACAGTTTAAGAAAAGATTTACTCGTAAGTTATTATTATTATAAAATTACCATGTATGCATATGCATACACATCTAATTATTTGATCATTATTCGGGAAATTGGTGCCGACAGTTCATTGCTGGTCAAATAATAAACTAAGTTATCGAAGCATGAAAAACACAAACAGTTTTATGGGATAAAACAACACATGCATATATTTATAATAAATCTTTACCCTCAATATATATATTATTGTTTTTGCACTGGTTTTAAGGTAAAATACAACTAGTTCACTTAGTTCAAAAACTATATTCGCTACTGATTTTTACCTTTCAATATTGTCGAGCTCTGTGCGTTTTGGCAAATCTAGGCATGCCTTATAAAAAAGACATTTTTCAGTTTTTAATGTACATATGTACATACATATGTGTATTTTTAACTCTCGACATTTATATATATATACATGCAAGTAGATGAAATTGAACACCTCGAAAAGGTTGCATTAAAGTATACAAACATGTAAAGAACTTTTTAAACTAAAAAATCTAATTTTTGAATGTGTCGGAAACTTCAATCGCTACTCCTATTTTAGAGACAACTTTCACTGCAGGGTAAACGTACACATTTGTTGCATTATTTAGGAGCAACTATTATCGTAACAGTTGAGTTAAGTTGAAGGTCAACTATGAAGTTTAAGGCCAACCGTGGCTAGCCGGATGAGTCTGTTGCTGTGAATATTCAAGCATTCATATGCATACATATGTATATTTATATACATGTAACCGTATATGAAAGTTTTCATTTTCTTTACAATTGCATATACATACATATGTACTATATGTATTCAGTTGCATATCAATTATACCATATTCCATATGCACATACATACATGCATCGCGTAATATATTATATCTAATTTGATTTGGTCGTGAAGTTATTTTTATACACAGGCTTATACATTTTTCTAAGTGCACGAATGATCTAATCGAAACAGTTAGAGTATTCTTTTAATTTTAGTTTTATGAGTTTCATAGGTCTAGCAATCTAAGTAAACTTGATATAAATACAATATCTATTGAGGGTGAAACACGCGCCATTTTGCGCAACTTTGGAAAAAAAATTGTTTGGAAACATATGTACACACATACATAAAAGTACTATGTATGCGGTGAATATATAAATATATAATTACACATACATATATATACGTAAGCTTACGAACATGTCTTATTCATATTTCAACTAGAGATACAATCAAATCAAAATCAAATTATTTATTTTTACTACCATGAATAGCAAAGATATGCTCATAATACGCTTTTTGAATTAATAACATAAAATTGAGCAAAAATTGTTGGACAGAAATCAGTTATGTTTAATTCAATACCAATCCACGAACACATTTTTCTATTCGATATTAGCTAGTTTCTCACCATTGCGGTGTTCCTTAGAAAGAATTTTTAAAATAACTTAATAATGTTAGGCTTTTTAGATTTATTACTACATGAATTTGATCCACCGAGTTTTAGTCACACCTGGAGTGTGCACGACCAATTCTAATCACATCCCAAATTACATATGTATGTACCTTTCCTTAGTACATACCATGCGTGACAGCGAAACTCTAATTCATACAAATATTTCTTGATGCTTCTAGTCCGTTTACAAGATGTTTCGCAGTTTGAAAAAAATAATAAATTTTTTTATATCGTTTAGTTGGAGGCTTTTAATAATAATTCCTTAGTAAGGTTTAACAAATAAAACTTTTCTATTGTGGCTAGTGTATAAAATGAAAGTCCTCAAAACGGACAGTTCCCATAACTGGTCAGGTTTCATGAACACAACGTTTTCATTATTATTTTCATACAAAAACAATTCCTATAATCGAAAATGAGTACGTTCCAATGACGGGACACGGACACTATTTTGTTCAAACATTTTTTGTTCAAATTAATCTCTTATAAACGGATAAGATTTCATAAAATGTATTGAAAATTGTGAACAATTTATAGTTATCGATTTTTTGAATTTTTATTAATTTTTGGTGTTTTGCGACAGTTGTTTTTAAGAACAAATAGCAAAATAATCACAGCAAGCAAATTGACTTGCACTGATGCCGTCTGGTTCGCGGTGGCTCTACGGAACTAATGCAATAATTGTCATTCATTTACTCCAGGATGACATTGAGTAGCATGTATGTATAAGTTCAATATAAGGATTATTCTAAGAAAACATTTTAAACACTCGTTTTTATCACGCCCCATATGTGGACAGCTCCCTTAGCCGGACAAAAACACTGCGACGATGGGTATCCGGTTATGAGAAGTTTTACTGTATATACTTAAGTATACAGTATCATTTTAAAAAGAAACTTTTATCTTTGCGTACTGTTATTAGTCAACATTTTTAAAATTCTTCCAATAAAAGCGTGAGTATGGAATTATGCATTCATATGCTAACATACTTTCGTATAAATACACGTATGTATGTGTGTGTAGTGTATGACTCATTAGTATCCACGTTAAGAACTTGACTTAGTAAAGTCCCAAGAATTTGCCAAGAAGTGAAATAAATACACATGTCTACCATATACATACATACATAGATACATACAAATAAATGAGCTGTCTTCTCTGTGTACACATATTTATGTACATACATATACATATGTTTTAATTTATAAGAGATCATACACACAATATATATCAATATTACAACAACAATAATATGATTTCATTAGGAAATGCTTTCCGCAATCTTTTGTTAAGAAATCAGTTTATGTATTTTTAATAAATGCAAATCGGTACTTACAATGTACGCACATTCTTACGTGTTCTTTGTGTTCGATTAAGGTCATTTGACGTTGTCCTGTGTGCATTGTGTTTAATACAATATATATATTTATGTATGTGTATATAACTTATATATATTTGAACATACATATGTATGGATAAGTGTGAAGAAATGCATTGGACTAAAAATGCAACCAATAATCATGAGAAAAAAAACTCAGATTAACCATAAAAACAAAAATAAAAATGAAATAGAAAATATTCAAAATGGAGAGACGATCTTATAGGTAATATTCAGCCGTAACTCCTTCTATTAGTGACTTGTTATATGAATTTTTACTGAACTATGTAAGTTAATTTTGTAACTAGGATGAATCAAATTATTTATAAATCGACACGGTTTAAAAATAGTTGACATTTTCAATTTTACTATCGAGTTTCACTTTGTAATGTCTCTTATTAACATGGATATCGGGACAAAGGTTAAGACGAGGTAGTTTTGTGTGAACAATGGACAATTTTGCTTCACAAATTGTATCTAGTAAACATAAAGCCGCTAACTTAAGCTCGAAATATCTAACGAAGCCAAGAGAATAAGTCGTATATGCTAGTTACAAATATGTATAAGTTAATTCTCATACTTTATGGCGACATATTGGAATACTTAATGAACTTTTTAAGCCCGTGTTTTTCGAGAGTGTTTAAAGGTTGGGTTGACTCACTTTTTATTTATTTTTTATGCGTAAATATGATTTGTATGTACATAAGTACAAACATAGATAAATACAGTTTTATTATACATATGTAGGTATTACGAAAATATTACGACATTACTGTTTATTTTTAATAACCTATTCGGTATATTTGGTGAAAACACAACTACAATAATCGTAATGGACAACTTAGAGATAAGATTATGATTACAGGGCCAGGGAATTCGTTATCTATGGTTTTTCTTTTCGAGCAATTTCAAGGGCGACTGCTTATACAGTTTACATACAAAATATGTGAATGAATGTGTAAAATGAGGACGAATTTCAAAATATTAATTCGCCTATCCTAGGTTCTTGTGTAGGACACAATCTTTGGATCATGCAATTTTACACATACATATGTTTAACTTATGTTTACAGCGATATAACATACATACATACATTATATTCTCATAGGCCGTTGCATGTTTCGCTAATTGTGCCGTAGCTCGATTCATCCGCGACCAATACTAAATCAAATATAAAACTTTAAGGAAAAATATGTTCAAATGTTGTATTTGAAGAAATGTTTGTTGAAAGAATGCTAAGCGAGTTTATATAGTATATTCATAGATAAGTATGTACCAATGTGTAGGTAATGATATAAGATTACGCGCAACAGGTCTGAATGTTTGTATATACGTATATGTCCATGTTGACAGTATGAGTTACATGGAGATAAAGATAAGTACGATAATATTCCTTACACAATGGCAATTTCTGGTAACTGGATTTGAAGTGGCTGCTTTTTCTGCCATGCAACTGAATTTAATGCGATACCTATATTGAATTCACTTTGCACAAAATAGACGCGATTCGATGAATATTTGTGTGTAATGCACAGGTTTCAACTGATCGATCGAAATTTCGTATGTAATAAAGCTGCACTAATTTTAGGTTCAATTATTTAAGGCAATTTTACAGTGGTATATGATCACGTAAGAATGACATTTAAAGACACAACATTGTCGTTTAAGTTATGAAATGTAACACAAATTTCATTAAAAATCGAAAAATTGCCCGCGCCTTAAAACACAACCATCCAACGTTGCGAGCAAATTTGAACTGACATTACGACGTACACAACGCGGCAGCAGAAGTCACCCACTGATCGGTGGACAGCTGTTGAAAAGCTACTTCGTATTGGATATGAGTGGAGAATACAAAGGTGGAGCTTTCGGTTGTTGTTTCGTTGATGACTTTGTGTTGTCAATGATCGTGTCGGTATCTGCTTCAGCTGTTTGAGCTCTATTCTCTGGATTTTATTGTGTTTGATGAATTTTACTCCCGCGACTGAGAGTGAAATGTATACATATATATAGTACGTATACTTTATTATGATTATTGTCTGATATTCAGTGTTTTGCCCTCCTATTCATAAAGTATTGTTGTGTAGTGGCTGAAAGCGTCGGTTAAATTTTGCGAAAATCAAGCAAGTGTTGTTTAACTCGTTCTGCAGACACTACGTTTGTGTAAAAAAATGAGTCGCTTTGTTTTTTGGGGGGACCTACCCCCTGCTCATAGTTCGTTGATGATTAATATTTGACTTCTGAGAATCAATTGAGTTCGTCATACTTGCCAGACTCACTTGCTGTGGGTAAAGCCGGTACGCACCGTTGTTATAGTAATACCCCCACACCCTCTCAAATGGATAAATATGTACATATGTACATAGGTATGCACTTCAACACAATAAGGAGCATAGAAACATATGTTTGAAATGTTGTATAATATGCATAAAAATATTTACAGGAATAAAAACGTGGTTATGCAAGAAAATAGTAATTTTATGATTATATTGGAGTAATAAATCATTATAGCCAACTAAAGGTTATATGGAAAACAGAAAAAAAGTTATAATGCCATATACAGATGCATTTCTTTTACCAAACCATCAAACTGTTCGATTCCAAAGGATCGCTTTCTTGATATAAAGAACCGTCAAGCCGAATTAAGGTTACTTAATAAGGGTCAGTTTGCATGACATTTTGTTCGGATATTCCAGCGATGCTTTTAGTCATAACGCACATATACTCGTATGTATATACACACTTTATATATTGTATTAGGTTGTCAAAAAAGTCCTGCGGTATTTTCGCTAGTTGGCGCTGAAAGCGCGTAGTTCTAGTTTTATTCGTCGCATCGGGTCATGCTATACCTTTTTGGAAAGCTCATTTCACGCGCTAACACGTGTTTGATTGATTGTCGTTTCTTTTAAGTCGTTCTTGAGTTGTAGCGTCGCAAACATGGAGCAAAATAAAGAGAAAATACGACATATTTTACAGTATTACTACGATAAAGGCAAAAATGCATCTCAAGCCGCCAATAAAATTTGTGCAGTTTATGGACTCGATACAGTTTCCATTTCCACCGCACAACCATGGTTTCAACGTTTTCGTTCTGGTGTAGAGGTGGTCGAAGATGCGCCACGCTCCGGAAGGCCTGTCGTCGAAAATTGCGATAAAATCGCTGAATTGGTCGAAAGAGACCGGCATAGTAGTCATCAAACCGTTTGAAGAAGCTTGGAGTCACTAAGAAGCTCGGTGTATGGGTGCCACACGAATTGATTCAATAAAAATACCGCAAGACTTTTTTGACAACCCATTATATATATATATATATATATATACATACATATATATATATATGTATATGTACATACATATATATAATATATAATTTTTTTTTAGAAAAACGTGCCCACTTATTTGCTTAAAAAAATAGTAAGATTAGGGCTAGGGGAGTCTGGGCTGAATGCAATATCTATTGACAATTGTAATGATTGCATGCACGAAAACATGTTTCTTTGCAATTGTAGAAAGATGAATCACAAATTGACCGATATATTTCGTAAAGAAGCTACTAAAATAACGAAAATCGTTATATTATATGTATGTATGTATATTATAGGACCTGCGGTAATTCATGGACTTATTTTTGGCATTACAGTTCATTTATTTAAATAATAATATTATTTATTGATGCGAGTTTAAGGTGTAAAGCCAAACGGAAGTTCAAAACTCTTACCTTAGTTATAAGGAGAAAACGAAAGTATTGGTCCGACCCGATATCTCTTTGTGACATCAAGACGTATCATTATCAGGAAAAGATGTTGCATGAGTTTCTTTAAGAAGTTTTTTTCTACCACAAAAAGCTCCGGAGAACATTGTAGAGAACACCAAGTTACCCTGTACATACACACCTACATTCAAATGCTAAGAATGTGCTCTTAGTGTGTTCATACATTTCGTTTGCTCATTTAGTCGAATAATCGATTTTATAATTCCAAATTGTGGTTTCATAGATTGAAGACCAAAGCGTTGCTACATTTACATTCGAAAACCTATGAGCACATTTTACAAAACAGAAACTTAAATAAGCAGACGATGCAAATATTTTATTAGTTTGAATTTCGAACGTGCTTTGCAAGATAAATAACAACCGAATTATTTTGAGTTTTTAAAAAGCTTATATACTGTGCCCAAAAAATAAGGTGACAATTGAATTTAAACAGCGCACGTCGAAGGATTTGGAGAATTTTTTTTAGGTTGGTAGTACTGTCAGACACATTTATGTCAAATTTCATGTCAAAATATTCATTTGTGTTTGAGATACGTGTCGTTTTGTGAGCTGCTAAAAGTGAGTTTTTCGTTTTTTGCGATGTCGAAATTTGTTGAGCAAAGAATTTGCATTAAATTTTGTTTACGGAATCAATTTTCTGCTGCGGATACGTTGAGGATGGTGCAGAAAGCCTTTGGTGATGAGGCTATGTCTAAAAAAATGTTTACAAGTGGTATAGTGATTTCCAAGCCGGCCGTGAACGTGTCGAAGACGAAGAGCGTCCAGGGCGACCATCAACCTCAACCGACGAAGCTCACTTTCAACAAATCAAAGATTTGGTGTTGAAAAACCGTCGATTAATAATTAGAGACCTTGCTGATGAAGTTGGCATCATCGAAAGGCTCAGCCAATACCATTTTGAAGGATGTTTTGGGCCTCAAGCGCGTCAAATCTCGACTGGTACCGAAAACATTGAATTTTTTGGAAAAAAGGCGTCTCGTTGAAGTGTGTGAAACGATGCTTTCCGACTACGAGGGTGTCATGAAATGCATTATAACTGGCGATGAGACTTGGATCTATGCTTACGACCCCGAAACAACCGATCAATCGAGCGAATATCGTGCCAAAAGAGAGCCGAGACCAAAAAAATCCCGCTAAAGTCGCTCAAAAATCAAGGTCATGTTGACTGTTTTCTTCGATTATCGTTGTCTTGTGTATTATGAATTCCTTCCAACCGGTAAAACAGTCAACAAGGAATATTATTTGAATGTTATGCGTCGTTTGCGTAACGCTATCCGCCTAAAAAGGCCGGAATTGTGGAAAGACAATTCTTGGTTTTTACACTACGATAATGCACCCATACTGCCCTCGTAATTCGTGATCATTTCGCCAAAAACACGACCCATATCGTTCCGCAACCACCGTATTCACCTGATCTGGCGTCGTACGACTTCTGGCTGTTCACCAAGCTCAAAAGACCGCTCCGGGGACACCGTTTTTATATGATAGAGCAGATTCAAGCCGCAGCGAAGACGGAACTGAAGGCCATCCCGGAAAGTGACTACAACCAGTGTTTCGAAGATTGGAAAATCCGTTGGCATAAGTGCATTGCATCGGGAGGGGATTACTTTGAAGGAAATGAAATTGATTTGGAAGAATAAATAAGGAATTTTCAAAATAAATACAATGTCACCTTATTTTTTGGGCACAGTAGTACATAGTATATGTATAATAGTACGCGCGGCAAAACGAAAATTGCCTTTTATATTTCGGTATTAAAGAACAAAAACGAATGTTAATATTCTTCATTAAGATTTAGACACTTTGTCATGCGTTTGAGCAAATTATAGAAGAATTTTTGTCTGATTGAGTTATCTCCAAAGCATTCGTTCTGAACACCTCTCTAGTTGTCAAAAACGTTGACATCTTAGTTTATTTTTTTCTATACGGCGGATGACTTATCAAATTGATGTTTTGAGTGCTCAAAAATGCAGTTGATTCAGTTGATGTGGGAGAGGCCACATTGGTGTAGTGAATAGTGATCCATCTACAGTGGTAGCTTTTTCTAATTTCTTAAAAGACAACTGGCAAAAAAATGGTTGTACATATACCACACAGAATTTAATGTTCTGCGTTGTTTTAGTGGTATGGTTGCGGAATGTAGAGTTTTTCAAAAAAAGGCAACCATTAGCTTGGAAGTATTTCGTGCGTGAAAAACTTTTGTTGGGACTCATCTTGAAACACCCTTACAGTCCAGTACATTGCTGTTTACTTTTGGGTTCATACACGTTAAACCTGTTTTCATCACCTGTCGCGAAATCAAATGTTCATGCAATGTTGAATGTGTGCTGGTCCGACTAATGCCTATAGTTATCTCAATCTCCCGGTAGTTCACATGACGGCATTAATAGTTTCCAGAACACCAACTGATTTTGGGCAACCTTAACGAAATTCCTTTTTGAATAATCTACGACCTCGATTGAATTCATCATACCAGCGACAAACTCTGGTCCTTGATGAAGCTTTATCGCCAAAAATAGAATTATGTTCATCGCTCACTGTTGCTGAGTAAATTCAGGTCGAAAGTTGTGAAGAATAATGGCGCGAAAATATCCGAGTTTTTTGTTTCACCTTTCAGCCGAGATGAATATTAAGCAAAAATAGCGGTCGTATCTAAAAATGTTGAGAATGTATAGCTTCAAATATGTCAAGCCTTACGATATACTTAGTTGTGAGTGGCCAGATTGCAAAACTAGGGTTGCCAAATCCAGTAATAAATACAGCGTATCATTAGGAGTTTATAACGAATTTCATTATTATGAAGATAATGAGTACCGATATTTGTTTTAAAATACTGCAATGTGATACTAAACCTTATATATACAATTGCTTATACACTTGCACTTTGACGTTGAATATTATTGTATATCAATATATACTCAAAATTCATGTCGAATACAAAATGATTTTTTATGTTTATTTATTGGCTGTATAATAGTTAAATAAATTATGGAAATGTCACGTAAAAAAATGTCCTGTACGATGTCCACGACTACGGCCGCAATTTTGATCTAAAACAAAAGTTTCAAAAAAATTATTAATCTGTAGGAAAATTGTTACCGCGCTATGAAAGCTTTTTTATTTTTTTTAAATGTGACAAAATGGCGGCGGTTTAAACAAGAAGTATCGAATTTGGCCCTTTTCTTCGACAGTTTTTCGTAGGAAAAATTTGGAAGATTTCAAAAAGCTAAAGGTTTCCTAACGCGAAAGAGAATGGCATTAAAAATGTTCTCTCTGAATTGGAACTAGATATCTTCAAAACTCTTCCTTTGAGAGTGGAAACCGTTTTTAAAAACAGTATTCTGAGAAAAACGCTTTAAAAGATTGGACACGCTACGTTCCTCACTGTGTTCCCGTTCTGCAGGAAACCCTGTAGCGACCGTAATAATATGAATTTCGATTTCAAAATTCGAGTGAATGATTATTATAGTATATACTATACGATAATTCAACAATCAAAAATCGATTTTTCGAAAGTTTTACTATTTGTGCTTAATTTACCCCGACATCTTCATTGTTGCTTGATTTGCATAGTAGAAAGTGAAAAATTCAGATGGATTTTATGAGGAGAAAAAGAATATCAAGATAATATCATACACCAAACTTGGTCGATACTTATTATGAGCGGTGGCACACCCATCGTTTGAGTTTGACCTCAACTCCTATAAAGCTCCCTCGTTTTATTTCGAGTATAAATTTAACATCTCTGACGTATTTATACCGTTATATGAGGAGTGGGCGGTTGATAACCCTAACCGATTTCATCCATTTTTACAGTGTCTGTATAGGTCCTTAAGGATTAGGGAATTTGGTTATTGTATTTTTAATAGTTCAAGACAAATGTACATTAAAAATTTTAGAAATTAAAATTTTGTAATTCGATTTTAGTGCTGAGAAATGAAACTTTCAAGGATTTCGTTTAATGGCGTTTTGTGGACGTGGTATTGGTCCGATTACGCTCATCTACGAAGTCAATACGGAACCAAATTTTTAATGCTGAAACGTTCAGAATGTTAGAAAAGGTAATAATTTTTTTGTCGGTAGCAAGTGTTTTTGATTGGTACAAATTATACAAAGAGGGTCTAGAGCGCGTTGACGACGAACCACGTCCAGGACGGTTATTACCATTGCCTGAGGATCAACAGTTGTTTCAAAATCACTAAGTTTTAAGTCAATACCAGGATGTCATGAAACGTCTTGGATCCATGCATTTAACCGGAAAACAGACAATCAATCGGCCGAATACTGAGGCACAGGTGAGCCGAAGTCGAAAAAACACGTAAAAGGAGGTCAAAAATCGAGGTTATGTTGACAATTTTCTTCGATTATCGAGTTGTGGTGCACAACGAATTGCTTCTGTCCGGCCAAACTATCAATAAGGAATACTACATATTTGAGTGCTATGTGTGGTTCGCGCAAAGCTGTACGTAATAAGAGTCCGATAATGCACCGTTTCTACCAATATCGTGCCGCAACCACCGTATTCAAACGACCGCTCCGGGGAAACCGGAAAGAACTGTTTCGAGGATTGGAAAAAACGTTGGCACAAGTATATTGGGGACAAGGAAAATTACTTTGAGGGAGACGAGATAGATGTTGAAGAATAAATTAAGAATTTAAAATTATTAAAAACCTCTTACTATTTAGCGGTCAATAGGTAACATGTTCAAGTGCGAGGAATGCCAATAGTGCTGTTGTTTTAGACCAAGAAAATCGTAAACCAAATGTTTTACCTGTGATCCAATTAAAAGGTGAATTTTTAATTTATAGTACTCGCGTGTTTTTCGAATCGGTAATTTTTTTTCTGTAAGTTGGTAGTACTGTTAGTGAAAAAAATTTTCAATTAAGCTAGTGCGATAAACTGCAAATAAATACATAATAACACAACTAAAAAGGCGCAAAAATAAATTAAATGGATAAATTTTGAAGTTTTTACACAAATTAGCGTAGGTTCTTTTATACACGAAATATAGAATTACAAAAGTATAGTAAACTCACTGAATGACCAATAAGCTTTTAGTTAAAATCTACTCGCGGGTCCAGCTAGTTGAATATAAAAAAGGATCGTGCGAAAAGGTGCAAATTATCCGATCGCAACAAGAGATACTGTTTAATTAAAATCAAAAATACCCTCTTTTGTAAATAGTTAACAAGTAAGGAAGGGCTAAGTTTGGGTGTTACCGAATAATTTATACTCTTGGAATTTACTAGAATAACGAAAGCCATGTGGTTAATATATGGGCGCTGGGGTATTTTGCAATTAATATTAGTATATAAAGTGTATACCTTTTTCCGAGACACTCTGGAATAATTGCTTCCACTGCCTTTCTTTCTTCGTGTTACAGAACATTGTTTAATGTATAGTATCAGTGGTTTAATAAAGAGGTTTCAACTGCGCAGTCACAAAAACATGCGTGCCATTGCAAGTGATGGGAAGTCAAAAACAAATATTGCAAATTCACTGATCTGATCATTTGTCTTCAAGAAACTTCGAGTAGTTTAAACAAATCCGAAAAAGCTGTTTAAAGAAAAATACCGTTAAAGATAAACTGATTAAGCCGATTGAACTGAACGGTTAAATATTGGAAGCCTGCAACTCAAAAACTATTTGAGATATTAATTCAGATTAGTATGTTATTTTTAAAGGTTAGCTTATCGACATGTGAATAAAATCGGGTTTCAAAAATTCACACTAAGTGTACTCCTTAATAAAATTATATGTAAAGAAATAAAACTTTAAACTTAATTAAGCTTTTAGTGTTCTTATGAAAATAAAAGAACTGAAAAATTTCCAGATGGTGACGGTGTAAGCCAACGTATACATGTGAGTATGTCTCTCTCTAACCCTTCGTTCTATAGAATTATTTAACAATACTGATATCTACTATATACTACTCGATCTTGTGATGTTTAATAGGACATTTGACCGAAACGTTATCATAATGAACTGTAGTCGAGAATCGCAAACGAAAATATCTTTTGAGCTTCAAATAATGTTACTTTGATTTCGTTAATAACTTCTAATTTAAAATAATATAGATAAAAATAAGGAATGAAAAAAGAAAGAATTGTGAACGTGTAACACCAAAAGCAAATTTCCCGATGTAGTTCGTATATAACCCAACATTTTATATGTATGTAAGTACTTTCGAAATTTACAAGGCTCATAGCTTAGTTTTATCCAACTTTTTGGTCTTTTAAAGTTCTTCAATTAACGGACGGATTAATGGACCTGGCAAGAGTTCGGTTTTAGCGACGTTCGCATAGTGTAAAGTGAACGTGCACCAAGTGCCATCAAGATACCCTACTTTTGTTCAAACATTACTTGCACTGACAGGCGGACGAACTGAAGTTCGACTCGGCTCGTCATTACGATCCAATAGTATACTCTGTGCAACATATTGCAGGAATATATTTAGTCAGTTAACTTTTGGTTGGTGACTTATTTCAAGTTTAGAAAGTTACGTGATTATTAAATGAAAGAAGCCCGTTGCCTATGATTATCCATTTCAATTATTCATGTTTTGCTTAAAATAATTTAAGTAGTTAGCAATCAACAAGTACAATGTACTTACATACCTACTTATGTACAGGTATATGTAAATATGATTGTTCCATTATACATATTGCAATGAAAATTCAGTTTTCAAGGTAAATATAATTTGAAATTTCAAATGAAAACAAACTATGGAATATGTATTAATCTACATATACATACATATATGTATGTAGTAAGGTATGGCATTCGCAGAGGACAACTAATGCTGTCCCGCTTGTAGGTTGAAATCTATACTATAGTTATATCCAATGCGAATCGCAATAGACTAGAAATATGAATTTTATAAGTCTATCACGTCGTAGACACTGCTGTCAATCTAACGATTCGGCAAAACTATACTTACGAATCGATATTATACTTTTATGTGCTTTTTATGTATGTATCTACCTAGGTATACGCACATTTCAGTGCAAATATTCGTAGAGGGGTTTGTTTGTGCCCCAATATTAAACTAAGTATGAGCCGAATTAATTTGCTATAAACTACTTTACAACTGTATTTTTTCTATATAAGCAACTTCAATATTTTACATTGACTACGTAGAGGGCCTATTCACGGAGCATAAATTTTTTAGTAGTTACAGAAGTACATCAAGGACAGCCCTAATGGTTTGTAGAGTTGAATATATAGTGTTGCTTTATGATATTGCGATTTCAATTGGACCACAAAATTTATATGATTTGGGAATACTTTATGATCCATGTGGAGTACTTTTTAATGAATGCGGAAAGTGCTCGTCTTTAACTACTACTATGTTGTCATACGGGTTTAGCAAGACGAAAATTTTCGAACTTGCCTCACCCAATAAAGGTAACCTGCAATCACCAAATACGAGCAATTTTGGTTTCGGTATCACGTTCGGGAAGGTCAATTGTCGAAAGTATCCATACAAAAAGTATTGCAAATCGTCGCACCAAGTGATGATTACGTGTTTACTAAATGAAAACGATTCTGCTGATGAAAAATACGCTTCAAGGAGTTTATGAAAAACAAGTGTCTGAATTTTTTTCCAATAAATACGAGAGTTTCTATGAGAGTGTCATAATGCCACTTACCTTCAAAAGATATAATATGGTATACCCTATAAATTGAGGGAGTAGAGTATCTGAAATTTTGCACCTGTTCTTTTCTCACGAAGAAGCTACTCATATCTCGAAGCGGACGATATCGGAATACTGTGGTATATAATCTGACGTCTCCATCCGAGTTTTTCATTTGGGAAAAAATTAATTTGTCACTCCCTACTGACAACTCCTCACCCAGGATTTAAAATACATTTGACAAATTATGTCTACTTCTCACTCAAATGAATTTTCTTAAAAAATATATCTAAAGATTTGAGTCTTCCCGAGTGAATATTGCGAAACTTTGAGTAAGGGTTAACAATACGCTTCTATTGACTTTGGCGTTAGAAATTCAAATTTAGATGTCAATGGTTTTCATATAATTTCGTTTAATTAAAACATAAAACTTAAGTTGTGTTGTGACACTAGTGCCCGGTTTCACAGTCCATACTTAAGTTGTGCTTAAGATAAAACCGGAAAATAGTGTTTTACAGCTCATACTTAAGTTATGCTTATGTACTGAGAATGGGAGACTTAAGCAGCAGTTAAGTAACAGCTGATTTTTGTTTTGAATTTTCAGTTATTTGTCAAAAGAATAATAATGAGAAATAAGAAATTATTTTTTGTGAAAAACATGGAATCGGTTTGGGATTTCCACCAGTTCCAATAGATGCTCCCACTCGCTAGCGGTGAAATTCGTTGTTGAATTCTTTTATTGTTTTCATCCATTTTAGATATGACTTTCCTCGCAAATTTATGTATTGCCTGTTATAATTTAAATATTTCAAACATATTTTTAGGAATGGCATTTGTAAAACATATGATGCCCATAACGTTGCCTTATAACATAATAAATTAAGCATTGACTGTAAAACGCAAACGACTACTCAGTCTGCAACAATGCTTTGCTAAGATTTTATTTGGACACAACTTAAGTATGGACTGTGAAACCGGGCATAGGTATACCAGCGAAATTTCAATTCACCATGTTTTTATGAACAAGCACTGTTTATGTTATACATTTTTTATGGACAAAATTTGGTAATTTTATATAAATTTCATTTATATTTGGAGATATATATTTAATATTTAATATGTTTTATGTTAATCGTTGTTTTTGATAAGTAATTGTTAACGTTTCTGCAGTGGCTGTACTGTTTTTTTCGTAACATCTGAACTGAAATTGGCAGTCGATCTTTTTTCTGTTTTTCTTTTTCATATATTACTTCATCTCTAACCCCAGATGTTGGGTGAATATTTTTTTTCTTGCAAAACTCCGTCCGTTTTCCGCCATGTCAAAGCTTGTATAGATAAAATTTGTTTTCATTAGAGAATACTAATTTTACTAATGACTGTTTTTTTTTTCCTACAAACTCGGGTATTGTATTCAAAACTTCTCCCAGCGGGAGGGAGGTAGAATTTGCCTGCGGTAAAGCATGCCTGTGGTAATAGTCGTCTATAATTCAATACGCACTATGTCTGTTGTTTGTCTTATCTCGAAGTATCAGCATCTTCTTCTTTGCTGGCGTAAACACCGCTTACGCGATTATAGCCGAAGTATCAGCATGGTCTTGTCAAAAATAGCGCTATAATACTCAGCTTGAACTGATATTATAGACTTTGAAGGAAATTCCTTCTAATGAAAAGACATTTGAAGTTAAAGTGACAAATGTCACTAGTCATTGAGTTTGATAGGAACTCAACTAATAGTAGCAAAATCTTCAAGGACTGACCGGAGACTTACCACGGACCGGGGACTACGGGATGCAATAAGCCCGTGGAGTTCGCTCCAATCTGACCCTACCTAAAGGGTTAGGTTCGCGGTGGCTGTGGTTTAAACCTAATTTTAGGTATATTTAAAAAAAAATTCAGTTCGGTGTGGAGTCACATTCCGGCTGGGTGCCAGACCCGTCGGAAGTTATAGAGCGGCCTTGAACCCGACGAAGTTGAAAGTGGTGTCCCTTTCACCTCACCAATAGGAACCATATAATGCTTAATCAACGCATTGCTTTGATCTATGCGATTTTAAGCACTATGAGATTAGGCCTTTTATGGCAGTTGTACACAGTACGAATGTTTTACCCAAAACTATTCAGCGCTCTACGAATATTACGAGTGTGAATTTAATATGGAGGAACCAGCATTGCTGCTATTTCTGGAGATGTATATAGTTTTTGACTCTTTTCTCATAACCTTTTCTACCTCCCGTTCTGATAGCTCAAGCGGTGTATGGAACACTTTACACGAAGCTGGTTGTTTGTCATGGGCGAGTTCGACGTAAGCCATTCCTTTTGGATACGAATAAAAATAGAGGATGGAGTTCACTAAAAAAACAAGACAATGACCCGAAAGATGCGTCATATCTTGTGCAAGAATGGTTTATCTTCCATTGTACATACTTAGGTTGCTATATATATTTCGTGAATTGTTTTATTTACAGGGAATTAAAAAATTCATCTCGGTCAAAAAATGGAATTAACTCGTGAACATTTTCGTGCGATCATTTTTCACAACTTTCGACGTGGATTATCACGACAAGAGTGCATCGATGAACTAAAATCTTTGTATGGCTATGAAGCACCATCCTATAGCACTGTGAAAAACTGGTACAACGAATTCAATCGTGGCCGACGCTCGCTCAAAGACGAATTCCGAGAAGGTCGTCCAAAAACAGCCGTTGTGTCAGACAACATCAATCGACCGTGTGAGTCTTCCAAGACGAGCCAAATCCAACGAAAAAAAAAAAAAAACATTTTCGTTGATAAATATGCCTATCTCTCGTAAGTAATTAAAAACACCGCATATTTGGCATCTACTTAATAAAAAAAATGCAGACTCACCATATAACATTGAAGGATTCACTTAAAGAGGTCATACGTACAGAATGGACAAATATATGTAACTCCTGAGAATACATCTAAAATAGTTGGAAGTATGCGCCGACTTTTAGAAGCAGTTATTCAGCTCAAAGGAGGTTTACCAAAACATTAAAATTAAAAAAATCGAATTCACAACAATATTTTCCATATGAGTGCCTGAACTTTTTTTATGTAGAATCTTTAATATTTGTATTATAATTTCATTATCTTTAAAAATATGAAATAACTCTTAGTTAATATAATATAATATTAATACTAATAAACATATGATTATTATTACTTTCGTAAATTAAAAGAGATAACCTTTAATTTTTGGATAAACATTTAAGTTTACTTTGCGCCTAAACTTTTTTGATTCACTGTTTTTAGTTGAAAATATTTTGCGGCAAGAATTCTTTAGGGAGTGACTGTTCGTGTAAAAAAGTACACTTCGAGTATATTTATAATTTAAGTTTTTTAATGTAATCTTTTTTCTGTATAAGGTTGCCTTTATCAAATTGAGTCACGATTCCGATTACTTTGGCGGTCGGGAAATGAATGCAAATTTCAGTATAAGTGGGGTATGTGCTGATAGGAGGGCTTCCGCAGGGGAGGAATATGTAAAAATAGTGTTGCTAAAACTTATATTTTTGTAAATATTCAATATTTTTTCACATTTTTTACTTTGTATATTGAAATATACACTTTTAACATTAAAGTAAGATCACATTTCACTTTTATTTTGTTTGTTTTTTTTAGCTAAAATTTATAAATTTAAAAATCACTAATCACACTCATAGCTGAAAAGGTTTGAGTTTTTACAATTATGAGGAAACGACAGCTCTTTCTTTGTTTGTATTTTCGCTTGATTTTTTTCTTTATTAATTATAAAAAAATCCTTCCAACATTTTCAAGCTATAAATGAGTATGAAGTACTCCTTTCTGCTATAAAAAATTTCGCCCAGGGTAATAATAATAAAGAAAATACCCGTGGTGACTGAAGTACTTTTTGCGTTAGCGGCCTTTGGCAGCGCTCTAAAAAAATAATCCAGGTCTATTGAAAAAATACATCGATATAAGGTTCCATATATGGAAAATCTTAAAAAACGACATTTTTTTTTATAAATTTTAAGTTCATAAATCCTAAAAAGACTTAGAAAATCCTAAAAAGGAATACCTATTTATCCTGCGTTCTTTTTTGTGTATTATACTTTATATGTTTTTGGTTGACTCGATTTTCTGTTTTATAATTTGGTTTTAAAGTAGGCAACTCAGTGTGTCAATTTTAACGACCGGTTCGTGTTGTTGGCATTACTGACTTATGTATGTATGTATTATAACCTTAGTACGTGTATATTTCTTCATTCTGCACAGTTCTTAAAAGATTTAACGAATAATCAATTTATTTAAAAAATAATATTAGCGTTGTAATGAATTTCTGTTTTTTAAGTCATGTCTAGTGTTGTATGGAACTTATTCAAAAAAATAATCAAACAAGTTGTTTCCTGTAATCTTTGTGGAAAAAACAAGCGGCAATACGATGAATTTGGCTGCACATCTAACATAGCTCTGAAATTTTTAATATAGCCTGCGTCCTCTGTTTTGTCAGAGAGAGTGGCATCTGCTGTAAATCTCGCAGTACCCAGCAACAGAAGTCGACTTACAGCTTACGTGATCGATCAAAGAGTTTTTCTTATGTTCGTATCTAAGAAATACTCGTATTGGCTTGATTAATAAATAAAAACATTTTTTAACGGCAGAAATGTCTTGGTGGAACCGTTCCCCGTGTTCATCACTTACGGCCTCTAAATTTTTGGGGAAAAATCCTGCTGGGGCGCAGAAAGTGAATTTTAAGGGACATTTTGCAAAATTTTTTTTTTTTTTAAGGCAGTAAGTAGTCCAGTCACAAGTTCTTTGTAATTGTCAGCTTTCAATTTTTTTTCAAATTTTTAACAACGCCTTCAAAGGCACTCCAGGCTTGTATTTCAGTTTCATTGAGCATTTTCTCAAATGTTTCCTTCACACACAAATATGCCCTATTTAATTTTTGCTTCACTGACTCATGAAAACTTTTGTTTCAGATACAAGAACCCTCTTCCATTTCTGTCCATTGCCTTAACAAAATTCTTCATTAAACCCAATTTAATATGCAATGGTGGTAGTAATATCTTTTTGGCATCAAGACAGAAGTTCACTGGAAACGTTTTTTTGTCCTATACTGAGTGCCTGACGTACTGGCCACTACTCGGAGTGGTCATGTGAATTTGCTGCGTAGCCAGAAGTTACACGAAGGTAAACCAGGCGAATGCGGAGGTTGCGGCACGATATTAGTTGAAAATGTGGCGACATGATCACGAATAACCAATGCAGTATGAGATGCTGCATTATCGCACTTTTTTGTTCAATAAACTCAGACATAGTAAAAATCGTAGAATTCACACCTAGAGCCTCATAAATCGATGTGTATCTCAAATACGAATGAATATTTTGACGTGAAATTTACAGAAAAAGAAATTTACCAATTCGAAAAACACTCTAAGTATAAATTAATTTAAATTAAATCACCTTTCCATTCAAGTAGTAATGTAAAATCTAAGGCCGCAAGTTACAAAATATCTGTGAGTGATAGAAAAATTTTGTTTTCAGATTTGACTTCGGGGTATCAAACTGCATGAGAAACACCTAAGAATTTTCATGTCACACATTATGTGTCTGCCTGTGTTATATATGTACGTACATAAGGCATGTGACGCGCCATCTTCTGCTCTACTCCTGCATCGTCTTACATTATAAATACTATGTATGTACAGTCGGTAAGTTATTGGTGCTGCCCCAGTAGTTTCACAGCTTCGTTTTAATTTTAAATTTTAGATTTCTTAACAATTCAATATCTTGAACATGTCTGCGCAGATAATAAATGTTTACATAAAAAAAGGGGTGTAACCGAACACTTTATACTTTTCAACTTGCAATGATCAAGGCCTTCAGTTGTTGACAAAACTGTATTTAAATTGTTTCGAAAGAATTTAACATTCATTATGGAATCGATTACAATTAAATTTGGTATGAAATTAACTTATACTACAGGTTATAGGCTCACATGGCTTTATTATTAGATGTTGCTGTGCGTTAGAGAAAATTACATTGAAGTTATCCTCAAATGATATCTATATACATATATGGATATATATATGTGAGATAAACACAACCAAAGATTTTTTACTAATTTTTTGTACTTCGTGATCCACTCTTTTAAACCAAAGCCCCCACAGAGCTACTTGTATTATCTTAAATACACTAGAACACTGTTCGGCAAACCACACATTACAATTAAAAAAATAAATACCTTTTTTATTTTTAATCCCAGTGATCTTGGATTAAAAGTTAGAAATCCCAACGTCGAGATTCAAAAATTAATTGATTTACGAAGTCAGTGAAAAATGTAGATTGCTTATTTAACGATCCTTGACAACAAGGAGCGCACGGGCTTAGACTAGCATTAATTATAATAAAAAATTCGTTCCAACATTTTTCAAGCTATAATTGAGTTGTAAGCACTTTTTCTATATCTGTATACATATGTATAATATGCTATTTATATTTAATAAACCCAAATAAGTAAATCTCTATGATAACATTATTAAATTTTTATCATGTAATATGACATTTTTATATATTGCAATTTTATATTATAATAAGATCATGTCGCTTTAATAAATTACTCTTCTCGAGTCAATAACCGTGATGACTGAAGTACTTTCACGTTGTACTCCTTTCGACGTTGGCGGTCTTCGGCTGCGCTCTAAAAAAAATAATCCTGATCGAGCCCATACCCGGGGTGACTGAAGTACGTCCGTGCAGTTCTCCTATTTGCGCTCTATTAGACACTTGTTTTTATTACAACTAAGATTGCATGTCCAACAACATGCCAAATAGGTTCCAAAACTATATTTTGACTAGTAACTGAGTATTTTTTTAAACATAATTGAAAATCGGTTTGGTTGAAAGAATATATGTATATATAACCGACAGCTAATCTTTGTTATGTCTAACTTCTATATTCTATGTATAAAGCACTTTTAAAACGAATATTACAATAAATGTCCTTGAAAAAATAGATAGTATGAAATACTCTTTGTTGTAGAGACTACAGCGTCGACCTGACGTACGTACGGAAGTATAAACGGATGTATTTACGTATAAAAACCATGGATTGTAAAACTCTAAAAAACAAATTCCATTATTCTAGCTAATTTTTAATGTTTTACATTTGTAACGCTGTAGATACATCCATAAATACGTATACATTCTTGCTTGTATGTACACAGTAGTACACCATTTAATGTACTTAATGATATTCTTGTCCTACCCATTTAGATTAATATGTATGTATGTATATCAGTCATTTCCATCGATTACGTAGTTTAAATTTATTATTTTTTAGAATATCTTTTCATTTATGTACCTACATTACATTTATTTCTGGATCCCTATTTTTTCCGCTGGATACTTAAACTACTCATACACTACTAATCCTTCTTCAGCCTACTCCAAATATACTCTATTTGCGGCTGCTTTTTGCTTTCGGAATATTTCACTATCGACCGTCACGTATTCCGAACGGTCTTCGGAAGTTTAGCCGCATTCGCGTCACTACCCCGACGAGTTCGATAGCACGACCGTTTTAATGAACGTCTAGATTTCGACTCAGTTGCTTTACTAGAACTTCTACCTATTATGCTACTAACTTCTGTTGCTTCATTCTCTGCTTACTTAACTTTCCCTTAAATTATTATACGTGCGCCGCTGCCCTGAAATAATAGCATGTATGTATGTATGAAGATACACATTATTGTATACAGGTATGGGTACATTGCTCTCAAGGAAATTTTCATTTAGCAATGTATAGGTATAATACAAATATATAGATATGTATATACATATACATACGTTGTTACGTTGTACATTCTACAATCAACTGAGTCACGCGAGTGCATAATGATACAAGTTTGGCTGAGCTTTCCCGAATTATTTGCACAGTGTCAAAAGTTCCTCTTTAAAGAGTCGTAATATTGCTGAAAAATCAAACACTCTGTTTGTATATAACCGAACTAGTCCCTCGGTTTTTGAGAAATCGGTCTGAAATTTTGCAATTTTGTTAAGCAATAACTTTTACTTACTAAACTTTAAAGCATAATCACATTCGGTTAGCCTATCGCATAATTCCATTAAAGCAATGAAAATCTCATCACAGTTTTATAGATAAATTTACAAAAAATAGCCTTTTGGCAACGCGTTTGGGAATCCCCCGCGTAAAAACGAAATTTACAACTGTCGAAAAGTTATAGCTTTACTTGTATTCATTAAAGAAGAAAATTTAAAAGAATTTGGTTCTATTCAGTTTGTTTTTAATTTTAGAAGATCGAATCTCGCTTAAAAGGACAGAAATAAGCCCCTCTGAATGGGAAATAATGGTTAAACCTTTCGAAGTGAGCAATGCATACTCTGAGATCGGTCAAATTGTTGGAAGAACACATTCTTTCACACAAAACGTAATGCAAACAAGTAAGGAAGGGCGAAGTTCGAGTGCAACCGAACATTTTATACTCTTGCAACTTGCAGGCAACAAAGCAAAGGAAATATCATAAGATGTAAAAAGTCAACCTAAAGATCGAAATCTAAGCAAATTTATATATACATATTAGGGTGATTAAAAAAAATTTTTTTTTTCGATTGGTACTCGGAAAAATAGGTTCCTAGACACCTCTAAGAAAGTCTCTGCAAATATGAGTGAGTTTTTAATTGTAACGGGAAGGTCCTCCTACATACAGTTTTCTATTTTTTCTTATTATCGAGATAAGGGATTTCACTGAAAAGTGGGTGGTGCTTCGCCCATCGTCAAATTTTTTCTTCTGACCCTGTAAAGCCTTGTTGTACCATCTCGGCGTTTTTACGTTTCTGACGCATTTAGTTATTGATTTATCGCTCGTTTAGTAGTTTTGAACTGTACCGTTATGGGAAGTGAACGAGGTTTTCATCCGATTTCATCTATGAACTCTTGTAACATTCGTGTTGGGAGAATTCAGTTGTTGTAGCTTCAGTGGTTTAGGAGATATATAAGTACATTAAATTAATTAAAGGGAGGGATCACACCCACTTAAAAAAAATCCTTAAGGCGCCCCTTGCTATAGCGATCCTCTGTTCCAAATTATATTTTAATCCGATTACGCCCATCTACGAACTCTAACTCTTTTTTTGTACTAAGAACACCACATACCAAGTTTCATCAAGATATCGCAATTTTTACCCAAGTTACAGCTTGCACGGACGGACAGATATACAGTCAACCGGATTTCAACTTTTCTCGTCACCCTGATCATATAACCCTATATCTATCTCTAATAGTTTTAGGGGTACGTCCAACCGTTAGGTGAACAAAACTATAATACTCTGTAGCAACTGGCTGCAAGAGTATAAAAAACAAGCTTTTATAATCAATTCGCATACAAGAACTCATTCATAACGCTAGTCAACAGGCAAGTGCATAATGCTTACGCGAAAGAGCACTTAGACAAGCCCTGGTAGAAAGTTATTTTTTCCGATAAGTGCAAATTTTGCGTTTTTAGGATCATGAATAAGAATATCTTGATGCAAGCTGTGAAGAGCAATGATATGGGGGTGCATAGCCACCACCATGGGCAAATATGAAAACTTTAATATCTTATAATTAAATTTGAGGCAAAGAATGGAAGAATTGGGTCTTTGAAGTGGCTGCTGTTTTCTACAGGATAACGACCTGAAGGATATACCAGACATAGTTAAGCTTTAGTACTTTGCAAGGTTCTCAAATAGTTTCAACCACGATCGAGATTACTAGATTTTAATTCTAAATCATACTATGAGATTTTCTGAAACATAAAATACGCAGACTTTTTCAGGCGTAGAAATCAAGTTCTTCAAATCAAAATCAAATAATTGAAATATTTTGTACTTGTGAAGACTTTTGTAGCTCCGATAAAATTGAGGTTAATATATTTTTTTTTTTAATTTTATATTATCTTAAGGACTTCATTAATAACTTATTGTCGTTGCATTAGGGATTTTATTATCGTCCTTGCAGCATATATTGCAAGAACAAAAAATGTATAAATAATTAAAATATATAACAAAATAATCGTATTATTATGTTAGATGTTTGTTTTCATAATGGATGTTGCTAAGGACGTAATGCTTCTGCGAATACATTGTGAAAAATAGGTAGCCAGAAATTGTAATTAAATTCCCCGGGTAAATGATATTTCAAAAATATTTATGTATTTTGTTAAGTTGGTGAGACTGTCCTGAATTATTATGCCAAATGCGCGATCTGTCAGCCAGTTTGTTTACAGTAACTGCTTAAGTCGGTACGGAATATCAAACAAAGAATTTGTCTCAAATTTTGTATTTCTTACCAAATTCCGTGTGTGAATTTCTTGCGAATGTTGGAAAGGGCTTACGGTGATACAGTTTTATCAAAAATGCTAGTCCAAGTGGTAAAAAATCTTCAAAGACGGTCGATGGATCGTTAAAGGCATACCTCATTCTGGGCGACCTTTAACCTCTTTAACTAATGAAAATATTAAAAACGTGAAGGATATGGGACTTGAAGATCGTCAAGAAAGACCTGGTTTTAAAGCTACAGTAGCACGTAAATGACATTTTTCCACGGATGAAGCGTGTAGCGTTAGTCAATGTGCATATAAATGAGCCTCTATCATCCTGGGATTTGTTATGTAGTATGATGGAACAAAATACCGCATTTTTGGATAAAGGGAGGGTTTTTATTATTGAGAAATCCTAATACACAGAAACACGGTGGCGATAGAGTTGTGTTCTTGGGGTAAATGTTGTAGTGGTGAAAATACAATTCTGCGCAATGGATTAGCTTTTTTATTTGAATAAATTTGTTGAAGCAAAATATGAAAGAAAGTGCCGTGAAATTGGGGTTACCTAGATAATTTTATTTTCAAAATATCCGCGGAAGAGCCAACGAAACTTGTGTCCAAAGACTAGCTGAAGTTCTAAAACGTTTTCCCACTAGTTACTAACTATTTGTATTTTTATTTATTAAACTTTTACTATAATATCAGTGAAGTCTTTTTCTGATATCTATTTTTTAAATTCATTAGAAAACCTGTCCCATTTTATTTTTTATCGAATGAAATATTGATTAAAAGTCTTTTGTGTTATATTTTAATGCCAATATTTGAAGAGAAAAAAAAAATTGTGAAAGAACTGTTTAAGTCATTTCAAAAACATTGGCTGACAATGAGCGGGCACTTTTTCTGTCTAATGTATCTCTCAAACCAATAAAACCAAATCAGAAAATTTACTTTGGGACAAATGTTTTTGTTATTCTCTCCGACAAGCCGAAAATAGAAGAAATTGCATTATAATCTCGTCCACTCCTCATGCAACGGTTGTTGTAAAAAAGTACGATAAATGTTTTATGTTACAGTGTGAAAATTGGCGAAATTGGACTTTAAGCACGCCTATATTACTAAACTTTAAATTCCATCTTACTCTCTCACTTTACAATATATAAATCAAGCAATAAAGAGAGCGTCAGGAAAAATTTTTTCACATGTAGTGCATTTTATGCCATCTAGAATCTAAAAATAGTCAAAATCGAACCAGAACTGTACAAAGATATGGACTTCAGTGCCTATACAGTTCTTGTTTCGGAAACTATTGGTTCTGGGGACAAACTATTGTATGAACACTTGATTGTAAAAAAAAATTTTCACATTGGTTCCCGCTCAACTTGCTCAATAGCTCGTGTCGATTGCTCGAGAGAAATGTTAAAAAAAAAAAACAATACGATAACGGTGTTTCGGAACACGTCAATTGGATTTTTGGATCAATGGGTGCTGATTAGATGAGTTACAAACTTCCATTTACTACAAATAATGATTTTCGTTATTTTAGCAAACTTATTATGAATATGTAAGTCGGCCAATGTGTGAATAATTTATTGAACATAAGTTCTCTAATATTCCTGAGAAATGCTAAAAGTCAATGCAATCAGTCCAGATTTTTCTCTGTCACAAATATACCCTGTGATTTACACATTTCCACCTGACTTCAAACCTTTACACTGTTTGTTTTGGTCGAAAATTGTGATGTAATATGAAATTAAGTGGACAGTTCTTAAACATAATGAGCTTTAATGTGAATGGCATATTAATAAAATATATTAGTATCAAATGTGAGATGTAAGTACATATATAAAATGTAATAAAAATATTAAGTGAGTCTATGACCTATAATGTAAGTTATTAAAATATCCAACAATAACTGTTGTTTGTATTACCTAAAACTAATTGAAATACCTGTATAAATATATTATATATGACAATTAGAGTTGGAATTCGTGTTCGTCCGTTCGTGCAAGCTATATTTTTAGCAAAAATTTATATATGTACAAATTGATGATATTGATGTTCCTTGGCACCATAAAAAGTTTGGTGCTGTAAATGGGCGGAATCAGACAACTGCCACTCCCACAGGACGCAATGAATCGAAATCATATACAACACCATAACTTAGCTCCATAATGAGATGCAACGCTGTTATTTGGTAATACGGATCACATTGCAGAGTGCATCTGTGGTTTTAAAGATTTTGTAAAAGTGGGCGTGGCTTCATTTATTAAACATATTTCCCAAACCGTTTAAGATAAATCGACGAAAGTTTCTCAGTATTCCAAGTGCAAAAACTTGTGAAACCGGATTACTCCCCATAATGTTTTTTTAAATACTGAAAGTGGCTTTAAGGGAGACGGTGCCAAAATTTTCGAATTTCCGACTGACCTCATACCGTTTTAAAAATTATAAAATTATATTAACATTTTGGCGATGAATGTGAAAGGAGTTGGTGTTGGTCTAAACATTACATCCCTGATATAATGAATTCCAATCCTCTAGTTGACGTAATCGGACCACTGCCTAGCCCACAAATCGCCATTAAATTAAGACATAAAACTATAATTTGGTACGGGGGATCCCAGTAGGAAGGGGCGTTCTCCAATAAGTTTAATGTATATATCTCTGAGCGCGAAGACTTTAAGAACTCCCACCGACAGTGTGAAAATGTATGAAAGCGAATGAAAACCCCGTTCACTCGCTTAAAGTATTTCCCTGGCTTTGATTCTAGCAAATTGTAAAAGTATAAAATGTTCGGTTGCACCCGTACTTAGTCCTTTCTAACTTGTTTAGTATAAAGTTTTGCCAAAACGTGAGCCACAAAAATTGCGGAAATATTGTATTAAAAGATCGGTTCGACACTATTAACACTATTGCGAGTATAAGTCTTGTTCTGACTTATGTTAGTCCGTGGTGTTCTGTCGTAGAGGCTTATATCGGATAAACGGCAAAAAAATATCTTCGATTTGCGATTCTGTACTGTGATACAGTTACAGGTCTCTAAATTTGAGATTTTAAGTTAGAGACAATTTTTGTGACTTGAGACGAATTTCCTATTCTGTAAGTGACAGTCACAAAATCTATAACATTTCTTTATTCAGAGATGTTTTTACACTTGAATGAAAAGAAATATGCTGATAACACATATTAAATTTTCTGTAACATAGCCAAAAAACATAATTACCAATAAAAATAAAAATTTATGTTCCCTTTGTTTCATAATAATTACGAAATTTATGTAAAATGTATTTATTTTTAGCCTTTTCGTGTTCGAGTTGCTTAAAAATTCGAAATAGCAAGCAAGATTTCTTTTTAGTTTTGTGACCTGCTAACTATCAGGTCTCAAATTTTAGTCAATATTTTGAGACTAACGCTAGAGACTGTTTAGTGAATAGTAACTAGTCACAAATTGAGAGTTTACCACAAAATGTCTCAAATAGTGACTAGAGACTGTTTACAGAATTCTACTATTAAACACAACAAAGCGAAAAAAAATGTAAACAAACAAAGGAATTAAGCGTAATGAATCTCAATTCACCTGAAAATCGACTATAAAAAAATGTGCCTATTATTTCCATTATATGGAAAATATTTAAAGGAAGACGGCTTTTATAATAAAGTAAATAATAATGTTAAGCGATGTGAACTCTTCAATGGCAAAAACCTCTGTTTTATCATCTGCCCAACGGCAGTGAGAACGGGCTTGATTAGTGAAGAGATTAAATGTAATCTAATCACTTAAAATGGGGACATAGTATTAACAAATATAATCTGGGTCAAATCCAATTAAGTAAAGTAAAGGCGGATCGTACAATAAGAATTTTTTAGTATTTTTCGTTGTTAATTACTTGTCTCCACTGATATAACAGGAAAATTTGTTATGAGCGTATTCAAAGTGCGATATTCATTTAACGACAAAAGGTAGAGCCGCCTATATTAACTAACTTTAAACTGCGATATGCATATTTAAATATGTATATACAAACGCTTAAGCTATAATTCAATTTGGGATAACAATTTTACAATAAAATTTTAAATATTTAAATTAGTTTTTTTTGTCCCTTGACGTCATATTATGGAAAGTGTGTTGTTGAACTATCAATGCATTTTCAAATGACTCAGTTTATTCAATAAATGTCAGCAATAGGATAACAAATCTTGAGTATATACAATCATATACGTATACATACCATACTGCAGCTCAGATCTCGTAAACTACATTGTAATAAAAATTAAGGAAAGTGAATCACTCTTAAGCTGCTAAGCTGCAGTCATGTACATATGTAATATATGCATGTATGTATGTGTATGTATAAATACATTTTCGGCTATAAAACTCTCTTATATAGTTATATATAATATTATCATAAAATATCAGTACGTTTTTACTGTCAAAGTGTAAATATTATTATTTACACTTATATTAAATTATTATTTAAATAAAATTTAGTATGTTCTGGCATTAATTAAAAAACAAAAACTTACAGAAAATCTAAAAATAAAAATATTATAAAATGGGGCAAGTCAGTATTAATAAAGCTAGAAGTGTGTCTCATTGTTTTAAAACTAAAACTTTACAAATATCTTAAACTAAGTTCTTTTCATATATGTATGTATATTTTTATATTTACTTATTCACTCTCTAATTTGGTGAAGTAAGAAACTGTAGTTTTCTATTTCATTAGTCGGATGACTCACTTCCTAACGTTACAACGACTCACTGACTAATGATAACATTGACACAGACAGACTGCGAAACTTTGACTTTCGTGTTGTCGGAAATAACTTTGGTACGACAGAGCGATTTTAAAAGGCTTGATTTCGCGGAAGCGCTGCGCGTACCGGAACACTTGTAAATTGAAACACTTTGCTACTTATGTATGTATGTACATATATATAACTTCGGATGCGAAATTCGGAAATCTCAATCAGAACAACAACAGTGAATGTAGATGAAAATTAATCACGTTTCCGCTCTGATCGTTGCTCTGTTGCAATGTTTTCGCGATTGCATCTAGACTGAATTTGAAAACTCGTTATTTAAATACTTTTATACTGACAAGGTGGGAAGTGATGCAAGTGATAAAAGACAATCGATCGCCGAAGCAGTATATGCGAGCATCAATCACAGCTAAATGGGATAGTTTAAGCAGAGGGAGAGAATGAGAGTCTGCCTAGCTAAAGTCGATGTTAGAAATTTGGTATAGCAATGAATTTAAATAGTGAGGAGATCTATTATCTATCGTCCACTTATCGTCCTCTAAAATTCCAATAACATATCATTAAAAAAACAGTAAAATCAATTTTATTGATTAAAATCTACTACGTCCAATTTCATACATGAATATGTACAAAGTTTCAAGCTTCTAAATTTCGGATTTTGTTTCAATATGAGTAGTGTCTTTTTAATACCGTTTTTCCCCCTGAAAGCTTACGAAAAATGATTACACATTATTTTATAATTTAGATAACGATATGTAATATAAGAAAATCCCTAAATAAATTCCATAGGGAGTATAAAACTAGTATAATATATGTACATACATACATATGTATATTAGTCGGGTTATCAAAGAACGTCCCATAGACAGTAAAAAACGAGAAAGAATTTTAGATTGAATATGTACAGTCGTACAATTTCTTATAAGCCAAATTTTTATACACTTGCACCTTTTTGCTAAATAGTAAAATAGTTTTGTTCACCTAATAGTTGTTTGTATCACCTAAAAATATTCGTGCTAGAAATGGGGTTGTATATGTACATATATACATACATATATATCGCTCATTTGCTGCAAGACCGGCATAAATCAAAAAACGTGATTTTTGAGTTAATGCTGCAGAATTGTTCGTTATATCATACTTCATGTTGAGTGAAAAATTCATATGAATACCTCTTATATGCCCCGCTTGAGAAGAGAATATATTTCCTGTTTTCCGTGTAAAGTTGGAGTCAGTTGAAAACTTTTAACGTGTTTTCTGGAAAATCGATTTTTTTGACTTATGCCGGTCTTGCAGCAAATGAGCGATATATATGTAAGTTAACAGGATAATGAGATGAGTTAAAATCCGAGTGACTGTATGTTTGTGGGGTTTTGTAAGCGACAACTTGAGTAAAAATTAATATATCTTGGTACACGTGTTCAAAAGAACGAGTTCGTAGACGTATTCATACCATTGGCACGCTCACAAACGAAAAGGTATAAAGTTCGATAACTAAGCACTATATTAAGATATAAAACTATAATTGGCACCGCGGTAGCAAAAGGCACCTGTAGGCAAAACATTTGAAAAAAAGGGACGTGGCCCCGCACTCTAAAAGGCTTAAACTACATATTTTCTAAACCACTTATGATACAATTTAGCTCTGTTCAAATTTCTTAATCAGTCCTATCGAACCTGTAAAAATGGATGACATCAGGTGATAACCCCGCCCACTTTTTATACAACGGTTCCGTTAAAAACTATTGAAAGTGCGATAAATCAATAAATAAATACGCCAGATTAAATTTTACATGATAAAACAATGATAAAAAAGAGGTTTTTGGGAGTCGAGGCCAGCTCACATTTGGTGGAAATCAATATCTCAAGACCTACTCGACCGATCCCGACCAAATTTAGCGTATCATATTTCCTTGACATTGTTATGTTTCAGTGCGAAAATTACCATACCAACAAATTTTCGAAAATCGTGCCTCTGAGGTGAAAACTTGCCCTAGACCCCATATATGTAACTAACAAACCTTATGCACCTGGCATTATTTCCCCGCCTTTGATCCTGGCAAGTTGTAAGAGTATAAAATGTTCGGTTACATACGAACTTAGCTTTCCTTACTTGTTTTCATTAAAATTTGTTAAGAGAAATTAAATCATATAATACGGAATAACATCGATCTTCTTAACCCCTCACTGCGCAATGCGCGTGTATTCCACTAACTAAATAACTCGTTAAGGTTTTTGTTCTCGCTATTTCTCATTGCCGTTCGTCACTCAAAAAAGCAAGTCGTTCAGAGTGATTTTGCGTGAGCATTGTTCTTATTTCCTATCAAGCAAAAGTTGACGAAATAATTTCCAGTACCCATTAGATTTATGGATAAGTAATCCGATTAAATAAATACTTAGAATTTAAGAAGTCAAATAACAGCCGATGAATGTTTTGAAAAACTGTTGGAAATTTAACAATTTTAACGTTTTCTTTATTGATTTTAATCTACATACATATGCATTGCAAAAGTCAAATACAAATATGCGCTTTATGCGCGTACAAAACTGAAAGTTCTGAGACGATTGTTGCATATAAAGGAGTTTAATAAACTTGAGTACATGTATGTACACACATACATCTATGAGTATAGTAAGTATTTGATAAAAATATCTGATTACTGAAATGTCGAAATGACGGTAATTTAAAAGTCATGTGCCAGACACGCTTCAAAATAATAAATTTTAGAAATACATGCTATATTTGCATAGACGAATATACATACAGTTACCCGACATCATACAAATATGATAATGTCATGATTAGTCTTGACTAACTGTAAGACTTGCTAAATATTACTTATTTTTTATAGTGTTGTGAGCTCTTCCTTGGTTATGGATTCAAATATTTAGATATATCTGCCCACTTATCTCAAAACGCGTTAAAGTGAAATGTAGTTTTGCAACACATGCCTGGTTGTTAGTGGAGTTCAGTACGTAATTACTAGATACTATTTAAGTTTTTTTTAGCTCTTGTGTTTCTAACGTGAACTTCGATTTATCTCATTTTATTTGCTGGTGAAGGGCCATGGACATGATCTTTGTTAATCCGCAACGATTCGGCATAAATGAAACATTTTATAGTTCCGAGTAATTTTATCAATTGTCTTGTAATTAATGTATAATTTAACTGACATTTGGCATTCTGGAATTCATTTAAAACTAAGCGAATTTAACAGCTGATTTGTCATATAAATTGTCTCTACTAAATAAGCCATTGCGGCATTCTCCATCTAACGATTTTTTGTAACACCCGGATGTCTGGTTGTATGTACATATGTACGTCTCTCCGTACAAGAGATAAATGAAATGAATGTTGAGATCTTGATGATCTTTGGCACATGGAAACTCGCTATATAACACATTAATACATCACTTTAATCGGTCAATACGTCAAATATAAATATAATGTACTGTATTATACCTAATATAACCTTATATATAAAAATTAAACGTCTTTTTTGTATGTCCGCGCATTACGCCCGAACCACAGCACAGAAAGACGTGAAAATTTGCATGGGTATTCCTTTAGTCCTAGAAGGTTCTAATGGCAGCCGTCACCCTCAATTTCGCAATTTATATCTATATTTATAACTCAAGAAAGGCTGAACCAATTTGGCTGAAAATTGGTAATTAGGTTGCTTGGAACCTCGGGACGAGCGTAGGCTACTTTCTATCGTTTTATGTTAAAAGTCACAACAATTCATAAATAAAAAAAATTATATTTCAAAACATAAGCATGGAAATTCGTTAGTATAAGTGTATTGCAGCGGGAGAGGATTACTTTGAAGGAGATGAAATGGACAAAATTCATATTTAAATCTGATTACAGTATGTGTAACGATATACGATGCAGATGCAGAGACTGTGAAGATGTTGTTGCATCATATAAATATGTATGTATGTACTATTCCTTAAGTGATTTACGACGTCAATGTAGATTGCCAATTTAACTCTTCTATTATATTGTTTTCTCGATAAATGATATCCTTGACAACAAAGAGCGAGAGGAGCCGCGGGTTTAGACTAGTATAATATATAATGCAAATATTTCACTAATTACTAGAGCAATATTAACTAAATTTGCTAACGACAAATTTGCTTCTCCGGCAGTACTCACTAAGTAAATAAGTTAGTGGCATTAAATTTCACATGCACGGAAGAGCCCCAAATGAGTTGATCCCCACCTAGAAAATATCAAATGTTAAGAACGGTTGGAACAATTTCAAACAAATTCGGTACCATTACCTTGACATTTCTACATTACGGTATAAAAATAGACGAATTCGATATAAAAACAAGTCTACTTCCCATATAACACAATTCAATTTAATTTGATTTTTTACTTCACAGTATACAAATCAAGCACCAATAAATACATGGAAATAAATCTTTATCCAAACAGTGACTATAAGGTGTGTACATATATCTCACACCTAAAAATGTTTGGAATCGCATTATAACTTTTGACCGCCAGATACCGAATACGTGCACTCCGCGCCTATGGCTGACTTTTACTAATCTCATAATAATGTACCCTTGTATCAAAACCCACACTTTTCCTACTAGGTGCGGTTTTTCTTTCGGCAGCCCTGTGCGGGAATATTAAAAATTAAAAGGTATTTCGAGGGTTACCTTTCATATTTCGTTATTAATCATTCCTTTCGTGAATTTTAATGTATTTCTTTCTTTAATACCAATATTTCGGAAAAGCAATATGTAGTTATGGAACTAAGCGAGACTACCTTTAATATATACAGTGGCGTAGCTACAACTTCGGGCGCCCGGGGCCAAGGATATTCGTCCGCCCCCCTTTATCTACCTACCTACAAGTTTTTCAAAGTTCTCACAATACGGTTTTTGAGGAAATTGATAGTAAATTTACAAGACATCTTATTAAAAGCCATAGAAAAAACCCATTTTCGCCCTATATCTTGTACACTTTTGACACAATTTGCAGGAATATTAAAAAAACAGAGAAGATCATTTGCCGCCCCCAAGACTTTGCGCCCGGGGCGACAGATGCCCTTTGGTTTCTTCGTATAATGCATGTTATATTTCTAAGCATCTTTGATCTTTTTAAATTCAGTGTGTATAAAAAGTCCGGTTACACCCGAACTTAGTCCCTTCTTTGTTGTTTGATAGAAAGTATTGTCAACAACTGAAATTATTTTCTGGTTTTGGACCTTGCAAATTGCGAGTTTATAAAATGTTCGATTAAGCATGAACTAAGCCCTTTCTTAATTGTTTGAAATTAAATCATTATTGCAATCGGATAACCTCTAAAAAATAGCTTAAAATATGTTAATAAGTATATTGTGTCTGTGGTTATGCATACGTCAAATTCTTGAAACTTTGCTTTGCTTTGTACTCATGTTACTTGTGTATATTTCTAAGGCTTTTATGTGGACATTCTGTTGATGTGTTGATTTATTTTCTCGAACACTTTGCAATTTAACTGAATGACTAAAAAATTTCAGGCGTTTTGCTAATTTGTACATGTTAAAATAAGGAAGATGAACTTTTATTACAACTCGCTTTCGTTCTATCTCTAAAGTACATTAAGGCATAGAACGGAAATGATCGAAAAAATGCTAAGCAGTTTATGTAATCAGCTGAGAAGCTTAATGTTATTTCACGCTCAATCACCTTGCATCGTTCCAATTTATATTTCAACATTCCTCAATATATTTAAAGAGGCTATGTACATACATATATACATACGTATACTCGTCATGTTTTCATTGCAGTTGTGTGCCAAAAAAAAATAAGGCTCATAATACCATTTCTTTCGATACGAAAAGTTTCATAAATAAAATTAGAACAAATTTACTGAAATAAACCATTAGTATTTTGGAAGCGTTTGCCATTTAATCCATAAAGGGAAGTAAAACTTTTGTCTATTGGAACACTTTACACAGGCCAACACTCAATTTGCTTCTTTAAATTTATCAACTGATTCTAGTTAATTTGGGTGCGCTGAATTCAAATCTTAATAAAAAGAAGAAAAACTGTTTCATACAGATTTATTAAAATAAAAATAAAAAAAATCTCACAAAGCATTTAAAATATAATATATATACAGTGACTCACACGTCTAACCGGTTGCGTGCATTGTCAATGATGGCACCATCCAATCATAAAGTAAAAATCTTAAGAATGATACATATGATACATCAAATTAAAGGAAACTTAAAAGTAGTAATAAAATTCGTTCCACACATCAACCGGATTTTTTTAAAAGGCTAATGATTACTTATGTATATTTCGTAGCATATCCTTTTGCAGATAAAACTGCTTCTAGTCGCCTTGGTATAGAGGCGACAAGTTTTGATAAAATTCTGGTGGTATTGCCTTCCAAGCCTCTAAAATAGCCGTTTTGAGCCCAGCTACATTCGAATACTGCCTTTGGTACACTTCTCGACTGACTTCGTGCCATACGTGCTCAGTAACGTTCAGATCTGGGGATTGGGCAGGTGTACCCAGTACATGAGAGCAATTGTATATTAACCGTGTATGAGCAATCTCCGATTTTTGCTTCGGATCGTTGTCTTGGTAAAATATAAAATTGTCTTTAATTCCCAATATGACACATTACTGCTTTAAATTTTCCTTTATAATGTCGACATATTGGAAACGATTCATAAAACCTTGCACAAGATGCAGGTTGCCTGTTCCTTTAGCCGATATACATCCTCAAACCATTACTGACCCACCACCGTGCTTAAGTGTTGCCCTAGTATGTTTAGTATGTTCGTTGGGACGCCGCCATACAAAACTCCAGCCATTTGATTCCTGCAAGTTAAACTTGATATCGTGTGTGAATAGAAAGAGAAAGAGTAATAATACTGTTTTATGATCACTAAATCTAAACTGTGCCATTTTCCCTTTGCCAAAACTTATCAGGCCTTTTTAAATGCAATTTCGCAAATTCTAGCCTTTTCTTTCAATTTTTTCGAATATGTACGCCTTTTTTACAACTGCTTTACCATGTGAATCGAAGCCTCTAAGTGTGCGGCGAAGTGTTTCGACTGAAACCTTTTTCCCTTTTCCATTTTCCAATATGTTTCTTACATTTTCCGCCGAGGAAAAGGGATTTTTTTCAACAATTTTAAGTATAAACTTTTCTTCGGCTTGCGTTAGCTTCTTTCCTTGACCAGCTCTACTAATATTATTAATCCCATTTTCCTTCTCAAACTTTTTTATAATATCGAAGACAGTTGAAGTACTCCTTTCCACAATCTCCGAAATATCTTTAATGGATTTTCCTTCTTCCCGTAACTGAATAATTAGCTTTCGAATTTCGGTACCAGTATGAATACGCGGGAGCGTCATATTGTCGTGTGGCTTACTCACAGACTTACCGATAACTACTAATATGCAGAAAAGAATACTCAGTGTTTGTTCTAGTGGAATTCCACAACGATCAGAAGTACTGTGAATTGCGAATTACTTCTTATAATTTTCCGGTTAGTTGTGTGGAACGAATTTTGTATGTATGTTGCGAGTTATTTCCCTAAATTTTACGCAGTGAATAAAATTATTACTATTTTTTAGTTTCCAAAGATTTTTCCTTTAATTTGATGTATCATATGTATCATTTTTAAGATGTTCGCTATATGATAGGAAGGTGTCATCATTGGCAATGCACGCATGCAGTTAGACGTGTGAGTCACTGTATATATAATTCTAGTTACAGAATGTAAAGCTTCTTTTAAGAGACAATCAGGAATGAACAGCCGGATCAGAGATTATTTGCAAATTCCAGCAGTAGTCTGCCATCATTTGTGTATCCCACCTTCCCTGGTACTGATGCTCCATAATTTTGATACCTTGGTGAAACCTTTCTCCTTATTCTTCGCTTAAATTACAGATATTTTCAGGAAATCGGTTCAAGTGACTGTGCAAATAAAGGATTTTAATACTCATGATGCAGCCAAGGTCTCTGAACTTATCCAGCATATTCTCCACTAATTGAATATAATTTGGAGCTTTATTATTTCCCAAGACATTCTTTATAACTTGCACGAATGATGCCCACGCATTTCGTTCAGTTTCGCTCATTGACTTATTAAAATCGTTGCCATTCATAAACTGCCTTATTTGGGGACAGTCAAAAACTCCTGCTCTAATCCTATCTCTGCTTAGATTAGGCATTTTGCTGCAAATATATGCAAAACATTCCCCATCGGGATTCAGAGCCTTAACAAACTGCTTCATGAGTCCTAATTTGATGTGCAACGGTGGTAGGATGATCTTTTCACGTGAAACTAAAGTTTCATTTACAACATTTTTATCGCCAACAATCATTTTTTCTCTCGTAGGCCAATATTTTTGGCGCCAATGTTGTTGCTTGGATCTGCTATCCCAGAGACACAAAAAGCAAGGGTACTTAGTATAACCACTCTGTTGTCCAGGAAGAAAATTGACCATTTTAAGATCAACACAAATGATCCATTGGTGGTCTTGGTATTTTATCTTTTTCATCACTAATGAATGTTGTAATATTCTTCTTTCATTGTTGTGGAGTGCGCAATTGGAATTGTGATAAGACGCACTTCAAACTTCTCTTGGAACTCTCTACGAAGATACGCTAACCGCTAGGTAGATACTTGGATAGCCCCATTTCCTGCATAAGACCATTTATATTATGTATTACAAAACACCAGATTGCCTTCCTTAGTAAAAATGTTAAAAAAGCTTTATCCCTGGTGCGGTAATAAGTTATTTTTGTTCCACGTTCTAACAATTTCTTATCATTTAACCTCGAAGCTAACACTTCAGACACTTCTTTTGATAAATCCAAATCTCGAATTAAGTTATTCAACTCGCATTGATTAAAACGTTGAGGAATAGTTGCTGTGTCTTCGAAAACACTGTCGCAATCACTTAGATCATTAGCGGCATTATATTCAAACTCCGAACTCGGCTCTGGAGAATCATTCAGTTTTGGAATGGGAACATCTTCGGAATGGGGAATTACTAAATTAAATTAACCGAATTCATCAAAAAAGCATATCTTAAGCGAACCGGTTTGATACCTATAAGTTGACTGGAAAGTAAAATATACTTATGAAACGAAAAAATATTTGAGTTAAAAAAAAAAATTTTTAGGTAAAAATTTACTGCCATCATTTTAGGTAAAAATTTAGCTAAAAATTTTTTTTAGGTAAAAATTTTTTTGGCGACATTTTTTTCAGGTCAAAAGTTAAGTGGAGGGTAAAAAAAGCTATATCATGAAAACTAGAGCTGATAGAGACAAACTTTTTTACAGATTTGAATTCAGCGCGCCCAAGTTAACTAGAATCAGTTTATCAACTTTATCAAAGAAGCAAACATTTTTTTTTAATTTTGTCGAGTTGTATTATCAATTTGGAAAGTACTAAGTTAGGACGAAACCGTTGTGCACTCTAGCAAATGCTGGGAATCATCGGCCAGAGCTGTAGATTGATTGAATAACTCCTGCATTACTGTGCATCTGCATTATTATTCGAAACTATGGCTGCTTGAATTGTTGATTTAGACGCACCGATAGCATTACTGATTTATAGGGTTAAATGGGTGTTCTCCAGCAAAAAGCGGCCTAATTTCAATATTTCTTTCATATAAAAATGAAGTATTTTAATCCAACTATTAATTATTCCAATGATACAAATTTTATGTACAAAGATTCTGTGAAATTTTCAAAGGAAAATATTAAAAATCTTGATTAACGACTTTGAAAATACAGTTTCGAGAAGTTTAAAGGTTTAAATGGCTATGTGGTTCAGCGAAGACGGCATCTCCAAAACTATAACCCTCATCAATTTGAGCATTAAGAGGAATATTGTGGAGATGTTAGAGAATTAAATAAGACAACTTCCTAATGGATGCTCCACGCTCAAAACTTTATGTATGCTAATATGTACACAAATAAATAAAAACAAGCGCCATGCTAGCCCACACATATTGTGATTAGTGAAAAACGAGTATCACAAATATTACTATTCACTGGTGAGACAAAGACCTAATTCAATACACTTATTCAAATTAGATATGAACCACATTCTAATAGATCTAACTGCTTGAAATTTTAACTTTACTTTCATAATTAACCAAATTTCACTAACTTTAAAGAGAATTTCAATATAATCGTTCTTGAGTTATTGGTATCAAAGCGAAACAGCCTCCGATATTCTTCATCATAATCGAAAAATTAGGAAGGAAGACCGCAAGAGAAAGTAGTTGACGCTAAAAACGATCCAGTTCCGAAAATTCGTGAAATTTTGTTGTATTATATAAAAAATACCCAGAAACACCACAGTTGTGCAAATAGCAAATAAGAACAATATTGCTGAATTGATTGAATGTCGGAGTTAAGGTAAAATATTTTTAATTGGCGAACAAAAATGTGTGAGGCAGGATGAAGGTTGAGGTAGAGATTATCAAAACTCTATCTCAGGAAGTACTTCGATTTTAATATTGACAACAGATTTCGTATTTGTATAGTTATTTCCAGCCAGAACAAGTGCTTCAAATACTTCATTAAAAACGGATTTGAACACCAACAGAAAAGTACATATTTTGTTTTCCAGAGAAAAAATTTTAGTGGATAAGTTCTAAAACTAAAGCGTTCGTAAATATTTTAGCAAACAAAAAATAAAAGTTGTTAAACCTTGCTCCAGCATGTTTTCTACCTCATGGGCTCATGGGTTGCCCTTTTTATATTAATTTCATACTTACAATTTACCTTGTCATGACATTTTTTGAAACATTTCCATAGTAATTTGGGTCATTTGCAGTAGCCAAACCGGTCTAAAATATTTATAACAAAATCTGGTAGCATTGAAGAAAGCGGTTTCCACTGTTATGAGGTGTCAACATACTTTTGTGCATAGAGAGCTAAGTGCAATATTTTTCGAACAATTTTTTTTTAGTATAAAATCAAATTATTGAAACAAAAAATACTAACTACTAACTATTTAATTGAAATGTTTCGCAAATTGACCATATAAACGTTACAAAGTCAAAATAGGCACAGATGTCCTATAATTTGGAATCAGAGGGCTCCGAGATGGAATCATCTATTCCAAAGAGAAAGGATCCTATAAACTTAAAATGATGTCGTATGGGAAGTAGACGTTGTTGTTTAGTAAGTTGCAATTTTAAACTGTAACGTAAGGATAATTAAAAGTGTGGATGCGTTCGAGATGTCAATCACAACAGCGGTGCTAAATTTGTCAAAGTATCACGTTCTGATTGACGCAAGTATAATTTTTAAGAAACTAACTCTGGATTTTACCTCTGATGTTAAGGTGTGCAAAATATTTGGTTTCGGTTATATCCGTTCATACCTAGAGTCTTATCATTTACTTTTAGCCATTTGTTCCTCAATAGTTGAAGTTGTTTCAGACTATTTAATTATGTGTCTTTCCATCTAGGTTTTGCATACATATTTCCACAAAATTGCTTTCTTGATGAATCTACATTAGCTTCATGAAACGCGGAATCTGCTTTTTACTATTTAAAACTTATAAGTTATCATAACCATGATTAAAACCGTTTTTATTTCAATGGCTAGCGACATAACACTTCTAACATGAATTAAACGTAACATTATAAGCTTTTATAATATATTTAGTATTCCGCACAGATATTAATACAATAAATAATGTTATGTTGCCCAAGAAATTTTGTTCTTGAGGCGAACGTTTAGTCTGGAAACGGCCCCCGTGGATCCGCCCACTTTAAGGTATAAAACGTTAAGCTGAGGATCGATTCCCAGCAATTTTATGTCTACAGACACATAGGATTTGTAGAAAAACGGAAATCATTCTATATATTATATGGAATTTGGGGTTTTATCGACCAGAGTTTATCTGCTTTTCCCAATACCATATGCTATTTTTATTTGTATGTAACAAAAAACTAATATTTTCCAACAAAAGTCAACTATAGGTACCGGGGTGTAAATATTCGGTACCTAGTGGCGTGAACAGTTTTTATTGGATTTGAAAAATATTTGGTAATAAGGTGGCATACACAAAAGGCATTATTCGTGCAAAGTTTAATATCGTTATAATAATTGCTTCGTGATTTGTGTAATGCTAAGGGAAGTATTGGAGCGATTCAACTCATTTTTGATATAGAGACAAACCATTATAAGTGAAATTTATCCCTTAAAGTCAATTATAGGTACCGGAGTCTAAATATTTGGTAACTGAACGAATCAAGTGGAATTTAAAATTGTGCTATATGTGAAGTAGGCGTGGTTATTTATTGGCTCATTTTCGCAGCATGACTTAAGAATATAAAAGGACCACTGTCCAATTTTTACCCCGGTCACGATAAAGTCTTCTCATAAAATCTCGTAGGTACAATTTAATGTTTCTGGCTTATTTAGTCATTGATTTTGAACAGTGCCGTTGTATGGCGAGTGAGCGAGGTGATCTTCCGATACTATCCATTTTCACACTATAAATAGGAGTTCATCTGGTACTCGTGCTGATGGAATTTGGTTGTTGTAGCTTTAGTGGTTTAGGAGATATATACAATTGACTTATTATAGGGCGGGGCCACTCCCACTTTTTCAAAATTTTTTTCCCACAGGTGCTCCTGGCTACTGTACCAGATATTATATATTAATTTAGCGCTTAGTTGTTGTACTTTATAGGTTTTCGGTTAATGGCGATTTGGGGGCGTGGCAGTGGTCCGATTTGGTCCATCTACGAACTCGAACTTTGTTTGTACTAAGAAACCTGCATACCAAGTCTCATCAAGATATCTCAATGTTTACTGAAGTTGCAGCTTGCACGGACGGACGGACGGACAGACAGACAGTTAACCGGATTTCAACTTTTCTCGCCACTATCTATCTCGATCAGTTTTTGGTGATATGTACGTACAACCGTTAGGGGAACAAAACTATGGTACTCTGTAGCACTCTGGTTGTTTGTCCGCGATAGACTCCCGAACTATTGAACGGTTTCTAGCAAAATTTATTGCACTAGGGCTATTTAGAATCTTGTGCATCTGAGTTTGCAAAATTATGCGATTGCAAATATTTACCATCAACAATGAACGTCTTTTTTGTAATTTCTGTGCAACCCTTGCGAAGACCATTAATTCACAGCTGATCGTAAAGAAAAACATTGTTTGTAAACAAAATTTTCGCACAAATTGGAAAATAGTATGCCGAAAAAAAGTTTTAGGGAAAAATTAACTGACGCTTTATTTGATGAAGCTGCTGAAGAAATTATGTACATTGAAGGTAAGAAATATTTTTATGCGGCACATACCTCAAAATTTCAAATTTCTTGATTTTTAATTTACGAAATTTACAAAACTTTCTCTATTTCTTCTCTTTGTTTACAATATTTTTATTTTTGACAGCAGCTGATAATTTGCAAATAATACAATGGCGTTTTAGTGTTGCTTATTTGCAAGGGTGTACCAGGTGCATCGCTATAAATTTTGTTAGTGTAAAAGCAAAAATATGCTCGCTAATTTGCAATTGCAAAGATGGAAGACCATTTGCACCAGATTCTGAATTGCCCTACTGGTTCGAACCAACTTAGAAGATAGGATAGTAAAAACAATTCATAAATAAAAAAAACACATTGCAAGTTCTATTAAATGGACGCTCTATTAGCGGGCATCTCCATTGATCATGCCATGATTTGTTGACGTTTATTAAGTACAATCTATTAAGCTGATAACCATATATTGAGAAAGCAACTTTAAATTCGTTAATTTTTTCAATGAAATTTATTTGTACGAACATATTCAAAATTAAACCTCAATCCCTTGAATTCTTATACCGACAAAAACGTTTTCGCCTTTATCTACGAACATTGGCCAAATTACCGTAAGTACGATTCCTTGAGTGCACATGCAATGTTAGCTGCCACAAATACCGATGTTGTTGACTTAAACTGGAAGATTCAAAGTCAAATTCCGGGAAACTTGCGGTCATACAAATCGATCGATCGTCTTGACAATGAAAACGACACCGTGAATTATCCAATGGAATTTCTAAATTCTTTGGAGAGGCTTGTTATGCCACCGCATCATTTGCGTCTCAAAGTTAGATCTGTCGTTATGATGTTTTCGCAATCTGATTCTGACACACCTATCAAAAATAAGGGGCAGAATGCTTCATTCTACGGATTTCTTTTCAGTTCTAACGATTTGCTATTTCAGTTCAAACGTATTCCGTTTCCAGTGAAAATTTAATTTGAGATGACGATCAACAGGATAGTCGCATAGTGGGTGGCATAAATTTGGAAATGCTATGTTTTCCACACAGCCAGATATACGTGGCATGCTCACGAGTTGGGAAACCATCTTCTCTGTACATTTACGTACCGGAACAGAAACTAAAATATGTTGTTTATCAAGCTGCGTTACATTGAAAAAAAAATGTAGAAAAATCGCAAATAAATGATTATCAACACAAGATGAATTTTTTTCTTTTCATTTCAAAACACATAATTTCACGCATGACAACGGCTGCGGGGTCAGATAATTCGTAAATAAAAATTTCATTTTGAATAGCTTATTATATTTTTACTTGTTTATTTATTTACATGAGAGCTAATTATAAAAAATTAGTTCACTAAGTTAAAGCGCTGGCTACTGAGGCATTCGGCTCTTATATTACAATATTATATATTTCTATAAGTATCTAATATTGCTTTAGTTACAATTAAATTAAGTTTGATATCTTACATATTCTTAGAAAATTGTTGATTGCCCTGATGTTGTCAGTATTAAGTGTCTTTAAGAGATTTGAAGGTTTCGTATTACCAAAAGTAGTAGTCCTAGATTTATTTAAAGCGGTGCATTCATTTAAGATGTGATTTACTGATATATTTGGCTGATTACAATATGAACAGCTTGGTTTAGCCGTTTTGTTTAAAAGATGACTGTGAGTTTTGATGGTGTGGCCTATCCTCAGGCGAACAAACGTTTTTATACATATCTTCGCAAGAGCAATCAGTTGGGTAGTTTGGCTTGGTGCCAGAGAGATTATTTTCCTTGTAATGGTATTGAAAATTTGACCAATCTCTCGATGCTGACTCGTGAAGTCGAATGCAAGTAGTGGTTCTTTTCCGGCCTTTTTTGCACGGTCATCTGCAAATTGGTTTCCTCTAATACCAGTATGCCCAGGGATCCACTTGATCTTAATTCTGTTTTTGTGTTGATACAAAGTTTCTTTTATATTGTTGATCAGCACTGAGTTTGTCTCATTTAAAATAGCGTTAATTGTCGATTTGCTATCTGTACATATGATATATTTTTTTCTTGTTTGTGCGACAAATGGAACCGCTTCATATATCGCAGCCGCTTCAGCTGTAAATATCGAGCAGTACGTTGGTAAAATTCCGACGGTTATAGTGACACTTTGGTCGTTTGTTACCGCAAACGAAGTGTGGGTGTCTGATTTGGATCCGTCGGTGTATATTAATTTCCACTCCGGTTTGTACTTTGCTACTGTGTCGTTGAATAGCTGGATATATTGCTCTGCATTGGTGGTTGTTTTTTGAAATTCGGATAGCGTACTTATTATTGAAGATTTCAGCGTTAGCCAGTGCGGGTGCGTGTTCACTTTTAAAAGTTGTGGTGTCGAAGTCATATGAAACTGATTGATAATATTCAAACATTTTATGATCGTAGATCGTTGGTTTTAGGATTTGTTTTCAATAGATTAAACAAGATCGAGTTTTTACACTGCATGATCTTTGGTATGAGCATCATTGTGTTAAATTTTGTTCTATAATGAATGTTTGGAAGACCTGCTTCAGTTCTTCTTGTCGCTATGTGATAAAGGGTTTCAATGAGAGTGAGGTGCTTTTTTGCACAATGTCCATAAATTGCGAGTCCAAAATCAATTTTTGACAACATCAGTGCTTTTGTGATATTTACAAGTGTTGAGATGTGTATGAGACAGTGTTTTGATGAAAGAAACTTAATAATGTTTAATCTATTGAGTAAGCTTAACCTAACATATTTACAATGATCCTTAAATGTTAACTTTTTATCAAATAATATACGAAGTATTCTTAAGATGTTAGTATGTGGGATTTGAGTATTTTCAAGGGAAAGGTTAGGGAGGGTGCAATTTCCTTTTCTGCAGATGTGAAATGTTGAAAATTTGGTTCCTGTCGCTTTAGACCATTCCATTATGTCGGTCAGAATATTAGTAAAATTGATTTTGACTTCGTTCAAGTTTTTTAAAGCCGAGAATATTAATATATCGTCGGCGTAGATGAGGTGGTCAACATTGCGGTTTAGGGCTATTAAGTTGCTGAGTTGATTAAAGGCTATAATAAATAACGTTGCTGAGAGAGGAGATCCTTGTGGTATGCCGTTATGAAGGGGGGAAATATTAGTGTTTAAGTTGCTAACACTTACTGAAAATTTACGATTTGAAAGAAATTATAAAATTATACATTTTGTTTCCAATGTCCTATTTTTGTAGTTCTTGTAGTACTGTATGGGCTCCGATTCTATCAAAAGCTTTTTCAAAGCCTAGGCTGAGGACGGATAAGTGGTTTTTCGCAGATATTGTTGAAAAGGCGCAATGTAAAGTAGGGGGTCAATGACACCAATACCACTTTGAAAAGCGAACTGATTGGGGCTTTTTAAATTCTTTTGTTTGGCATACCACATTATTCTCTTTGAAATGATTTTTTTCCAGAACTTTTGCCATAATAGGAATCAAAGAAATTGGTCTGAAGTCCGCGATTGAGGTATTTGATTTGTTAGGTTTGGGGATAGGAATTATAACAGCTTTTTTCCACTCCTGAGGCAGTAAGCCTTGTTCTAATATGTTATTGTATAAAGTTATCAATCTGACTTTTAAGGAGTGTGGGAGGTTTTTTAATAGAGGGTAAGAAATTTTGTCTGATCCAAGTGTTTTTCCGGACATTTTGCTGATAGTAAAATCAAATTCTTCAATTGTAATGGGAGATTCTATCAAGGTAGCTTCAAAACACGATGATGAGTTGTAGTAATTTTGGGAAATTACTTCATTTGAAAGAGAAATAAAATTAGAGTGAAAGTTCGAACTTTTGGAATTGTTTGACCATAATTTGGCAAAATTTTCAGCGATTTTTTGTGGATCATAAATAGGACCTAACGGTGATTGGATAAAGTCGATTTTATTTTAATAGTATCCACCTGAAAGAGCTTTTATGTCACTCCATATTTTTTTAGCGCTTGAAGTGGGTTTTATGCTAGCTGTTAATTTTTCAAAAGTTTTCCTTTTTGTGGATTTAAGTTCTCTCCTGAAATTGGAATTTGCTTTTTTATATCTAATTAAATTTTCTGTTGTTCTATTTTGTTTAAATGTAGTCCAAAGTGATTGCTTTGTTCTTCTTAGAGCAGTTAGTAGCTTGGACCAATACGGGAGTTTGGTGGTAAATTTTCTTGTGTTTGTTTGAGGAATGGCTAGATGAGAGGCGGAGTGTATAATTGTTTTTATATTTGATGCTTCTGCATTTATATATGAATAATAGTATAAAATGTATACCACAGCAAGGCGATTGTTACCCAAACCGGTTTTTTGTTAGCGAGAGAACGACAAGGAAAGACGAAGGGGCAGTGCCGTTCCTGATCGGCTGGCACTCTTTGTGTTCTTGTTCGTATAGTTCGCTTTTTCTCCTTTTTATTTTAAAATTGTTATAAATTGTGATCGGTTTCAAAGGAACATATAGTGAAATTCCTTATAATCGCACAACCATCGTCGCAGGGTATTTTGTTTGGTTAAGAGATGTTTTCATAAGTTTTAAAACTGGAACTCAGAACTATATTCGGTAGAGAGTGTTCCTAGCTAATGAACGAGCGGCTGCTGGCTGAACAACTGGAAAGTCAATACAAACACTTTCGCGCGACGTGTTTCTGTGAGTGTTGCAACCTGAAAATGCAGCGTTCTTTAGAGCAGAGGTACGCGATTAAATTCTGTGCGAAACTCGGTAAATCTGGGACAGAGAAGTTTGATATGATCAAGCAGGCTTACTCAGATATTGCTTTAGCAAGAAGTGGTCTGTTTCGGTGTCAACAGGCTTTTTGGAGGCAAGGGAAGAGGTCGCTGAAGAAGACCGTGCTGAGAGACCTTCGACTTTGACAAATACTGACAATGTGACTCGTGTGCGCGAAGTTTTGAGCTTAGACCGTCGACTAAGTATGGATTTAATTGCCCAAATGTTAAATTTATCAAAATCTGTGGTTCATGACATTGTGACAAGGTACTTAAACTTGCGCAAGTAGTGCGCGAAGATGGTCCCAAAAGTGCCCACTGATGACCAGAAATTGAGGCGAGTGGAAATGTGCTAAGAAAATTTGAACATGTGTATGCATCGAAAAGCATGTCATGTGTTAACAAAGCGTTGCTTTTTGGGGAAAAATGTTGTCGAATTTAGGCTCTGCCGTTGAAAATAGACAGATAAGTTGGAAAGAGGCGAAAAAAGCATCGAGGATAATGAAAGCAGAGGCGAAAGCTCCGTGCAAAGTGGGTGCCGTGCAAGTCATAATCTAACAAAATCAACGAATTTCTGATTCTGAGTTCTCTTTAATAGTAATAGAATCGAAGTTTTGCGTTGGTGTGGGACAATAGAAACATGGCTCCATCATTTCACACTGGAGTCCATCGACAGTCAAACTAGTGGACTGCACATGATGAACCGGTCCTCAAGCGTGAAAAGACAAAAAAGTCGTCTGTCTTTTGGGATGTACATATGTGATTACTGAACCAGTTATGCACTGCGTATTTGGTTGCAGTTTTATTCTACTATTCCCAATGCTTGGAAATTGTGTTATTTTTGAGGACGGATCAGTTTGAAATTGTACGCATATATAGTACTTCATCGTTTCCGTTTAAATATTGCACTGTTCTGCGCAATGCTTCGAAAATAGTTCTGTATATCTCAAATTATAATAGACCTTTTTATCAACACTGCAGTGTCAAAAATTACTTATTTATTCATGAATATCTATTTTGTCCCCTTCAAAGTAATCTCCATGAGATATTATACACTTGTGCCAACGGTTTTTCCAATCTTCGAAGCACTTCAAACTACTTTTTTCTTTATCTTCTTCAGCTCCTCCTTCGATACGGTCTTTATCTCGTCAAGAGAAGCGTAACGTCGTCCTTTCATGGGCCTCTTCAGTATAGGGAACAAGAAAAAGTCACAGGGGGGCAGGAATACGGTGGCTGCGGCATCATTAGTGTGTTGTTTTTGGCCAAAAAGTCGGGCACAAGCAACGATGTGTGAGCAGGGGCGTTATCGTGGTGCAAAAGCCAATTTCTATTCTTCCACAAATCCAGGCGTTTCTGGCGGATTGCTTCGCGCAAATTGCGCATAACTTGCAGGTAATATTCCTTATTGGCCGTTCTTCCCTGTGGTAAGAACTCATGATGCACCACGCCCCTGCAATCGAAGAAAACTGTCAGCAAAACTTTCACATTCGACCGAACTTAGCGCGCTTTTTTCGGTCTTGGTTCGTGCGGCAGCTTCCATTGAGATAATTGAGCTTTGGTTTCCACGTCATAACCATAAACCCACGATTCGTCACCAGTTATGGCCCTCTGGAGCAAATTTGGGTTGTCGCGGACAGAATTTAACATCTCATTAGCAATGTTCATAAGATGCTGTTTTTGGTCACAATTGAGCAATTTTGGTACGAATTTCGCGGCGACCAGTCTCAGGCCCAAATCATTGATAAAAATCGAATGGTACGAACCAATCGATATGTTTAGGTTCTCAGCAACTTCTCTAACGGTGATTCGACGATTGGCCAATACCATTTTCTCCACTTCATTAATTTTTTCGTCTGTTGTTGAAGTGCTCGGGCGTCCGGCACGCTCTTCGTCGTTCACATCTTCTCGGCCTTCTGAGAACATTTTGTACCACCGATAAACGTTGCTTCGGTCCAAGGTAGCTTCTCCGTATGCCACAGTCAACATTCGGAATGCATCCGCGCACTTAATTTCGTTTTTCATAAAAAATTTGATACAGGTTCTTCGATCCATTTTTTTGAATAGGTAAAAATTGAAGACGATCAAAAACACGTGCAAGCAAAGCAGCTGTCAACAATTAAATGAACATTCAAAATGGCCGAGCTTGTCGGCATAAGTGAGAGACATGAGTACCAACATAACGCCACAACAAATTCGAAATTCGAATATACGTAACCCGCGAAAATTTAAAATTCGCGATACTTTTTGAACACACCTCGTATTAAAAATGGCAGACAAGAGTTCTTTTTGGTTTTGTGACCTGCTTACTACCAGGTCTCAAATTTGAGGTAATATTTTGAGACTAACGCTAGAAACTGTTTAGTGGATAGTAACTAGTCACAAATTGAGATTTTACCTCAAAATGTCTCAAATAGAGACTAGAGATTGGTTACAGAATCCCGCTATAAGTCTCATCAAAACACATTGCTGGTGTTTTGTCTTAAAATTCGATTTGCTGGCATGTTGTAATCTGAGACACGTTGTTTTTTGCGAGGCACCTTTTTAATATTTTTCGGTGTAGTTGTTGGTTAAAAAAGAAGTATGAGTGTGTGCGTCTTTTGCTAATTGATTGACGTTTTCATTACCTGTAATGTTATACATTTTTATGTTTTTGCCTCGTATGGGAGTCTTTCTGACGCTACGTGTGAGAATATCGATAATATTTGCCGATTTTAAAGCGTATATTGATGCGAGACTGTCGGTGCATATTATTAGATTACGGCCTTTGGGTTTTAATTTTACAGCTTCTTCAATTGCTGTAATTTCCGGGTGAAGATACCCGTGTAGCAAGGCAAAAGCCCATTTTTGATTAGTTTTTTAGATTATGTTGTAATAGCAAAGGTTTTTTCAACTTTCTTTGAACCATCACAGTGCCAAATTAGCCAGTTCTTTTGCTTCCATTTTTACATTTCCTCGGCACATAGTTGCCTTAAAGTAAGTGGGCTCGTACTATTTTGTATTTATGAATTGTATTGAATTTTACCATAAAGAGATGTCCGTCCTCTGATTCTAAGCTACCTGCCGCAGTTCAGCCGTTTTTGAGTTATAGATATTTAGAAACATTTAACAATAATAATACATTTGTAAATTAATGAATTTTAATAAAAAATGAATTACTTTTACTGTTTTGAATTTACAAAAAATTATTAAGATGCTTTCATATTTGTTTCTTTTAACAACAAAGAATGTAATTCGAATAGTTTTTTAATCAATAAATGTAATTAATTCATTAATGTTTTATAGTTAAAAAATAATATGCAGTAAAAACTAACTTTAATACTACCCAATAGATTAGGGAATTCCAGTTATCAATTCCGCCTTAAAAATATTACCAGCATTGACTTCCCATACAACTTTTTCTTTGCAAATGATAATAGTGGGTATTATAAATATTGTTATACTAATAACTCAAGCACAAGCATTTGCGAAAATTCTATGAAAACAATCACAGAAGAACTCGACGGGAGTTGCTGGCCTCGTGTCGCTCATTTGAACGCACTGGGCAGTACCAAAAGAGAATGGCCGACAAAGGAGTGCTCGTTTGAACACAGTAAAAGCGTGCCACCTGAGAACGAGTCTTCCTTGGTCTTTTCTCTTTGCCCCTCCCCAACGAAAGCCGGTTTGGGACGCCAAAAGAGCTCTCGTTTGACATACATGGCGCACGATCTTTACAAATTTTTGCATTCCACAATGCAAGTTTTGTGAACTATTTTTCTGACGCTTGTGTACCACACGAAAGTAGCAGAATTTGTAAGTGATGAAGATTCCGATCTCCGAAGATACATTGAAAATCATCAATAGGACTTCATTCATAAGACTTTATCCATTTTCACACTGTTGATAGGAGTTCCTATACTCGTATCACTTGCGCTCAGCAAATTTGTTTTAGTAGCTTAGTAGATTTGTACATTAAACTTATTAGAGGGACCATGTCCACTTTTTCAAAATTCCTTGACTACAAGTTCTCCCTCATTACTGCGACTACCGCCAATTGCAGTGCAATATCTTATCGGTTAAGGGTATTTTGTGGGCGTGGCAATGGTCCGATTACGTTCATCGTAGTTTGTTTTCACTAAGGAACGCACACAATAAGTTTCATCAAGATAGCTTGCACGGACGGACGGACAGACCGACAGTTAATTATCCGGATTTCAACTCGTCTCGTCATCCTGATCATTTATATATATACATTTGTATATTTTTTAGGTGATGCGTTCAACCGTTAGGTGAACAAAACTATGATACTCTGGCAACATGTTGGGAGATTACATATAAAAAACAAGGGAAGAAGTATTTAAGTAAGGCGAGTTATTTAGGTCAGTTCCCGTTCTATACTCAAAATATGTTGAGGTAAATAATACCAGTGTAGGTAGTAAAAGCCGACAATTATTAATCACTTATTGAATATTACAAAGTAAATTTTCGCACGTAAATATGTTATGGTTCCAATGCGTCTTCACAATTATTTTATATATCGTTTCTGTGAAGCGATAACAAATTGGCGATATGCATAGCGTTTGTGGTTGGTATTGTTAACAGTTGCTAAAAACAAGATACGATACTGAACAATATTGCTCGTTTGTATATACATGTCTATATACAGTTCAAGGAACTTGGTATTTGGTATTTGCTCGAAGGCACGAGTATGTGAGCTGAACCACTGACAATCAAAGAGTAGCATTTAGGAGCTTCACACATATTTGGGTACCCATATTTGGGTACAATTATTTTATTTACTTTTCGATTATTAAAAATTCTGGATGCGTATGCAGGTAAAGTTGTTGCATAAGAAATTCTTTTTACAACCGAATATTCCGGGATGCAACATTGAGTCAACATTATCAAAATTGTTTGCGAATTCCAGTCATATTGTCATTGCGATTTCAATTATATAAGCCTTCAAATTTATTCATATGTTACGTATACTCGTGCAAATCTCCTTTTCGTACCCTTTTTTTTTTTGCAGAGATTTTTTGTACACCTCCTAGATAGCTTTGTTAGACGGTTTTACCTTCTGGATATTTTTTCAATTTAAATATATATTTCAAATCAAATTTCCTTACGTAAATAGAGGTTCATTTTAGAACATGTTGTCGTAATACGAGTTTGAAAATGGCGACGGAACTAGGAAAATATTTTCTCAACTTGGATCCAAACACAGAATAATCTGCAAGATTTCAGCACCAAATGCAGTAAAATGTTACCGTAAGCTGTATAAAGAAGTAAAGGCAAAGAAGATACAGCAATAACTTTGAAATTTATTATTAGGCGTGTTTTATTTGACCAGCAAATTAAACTATTAGCTTAGTTTATATGGAAGACTTAGCCAACATAATTATGTTGGCTTGTCATAAGCTATCATAGCTTGTATATGGAACTGAATGCATTAACAATAGCTATGATTTTTCAAAAAAAAAGTAGTTGGCAATAACGATAAAGTTCATTTTGACAGATGAAAATTACAAAATTTTGTGGTTTGTTTAAGTTAAAATTAATACAAATCTGAACTTTTGTTGTAAATTTTTTGTATTAATATCATCAAATGAATAAAATAAATATATTTATATAGTAATTTAATATACCGTTTACAAATTGAATAATTCAAACTAGCCTTTTCTCCACATCGGACATTTTGAAACAAATTGAATATCAACTGTCTGTTCCCGCCTGCATTGCCAACACACTTCGTTTTTAAGCGAAAATATGAAATAAGCTGAATGTTTTTTATTTGTCCATGGTTTAGCTATTAGCTTATTATTATTACTAAATTATTTTTTGTAATACTTATGAACATATACCATGTAAATTGTCACGGTACGAATAAATAAATTTTCATATAAAATTATATTTTTTACATATTTCTCTTTTTTTGCAAAAGTAATTTAGTGTCCTAGTTAACCTTGCAGGAAGAAAAACACGTGTATATACCAAACGAATTCTAATAATCAAAAAAATATTTGACCAATTTCCTTAACGATGTATAAAGAAGCTTTATATCATTGTCTTGTTGGAAGTACCAACCCTCTGCAACATCGATTTTATCTGCGAACAAGTTTAATTGTTTTCATTACTAAATGAAATATTGATCTAAATGAAACTTTCTCTCCATCAGTATATTTTGAATGTATAGATAAATGATCTGGATGACATCCAGACAACTGTCTGTTCATCCAGTGCAAGGTTGCAAATTGGTACACATATTTCTTGACACCCAAGGAAGGTATTGCAGTTAGGCCACTGCTGAGTTCACAATTACCATTAAACAAAACCTAAATTAATTGTAATTTTGTACAGGGGATCGTAGTGGTGCGGGGCACTCGTGATCCGAAAATTTGTGAAAAGTAGGCATGGTCCGCACTCTAATACAAGTATGTTTAATATTTTTATCTTATTCACCTCTAAAACTATTTTAACAAAACTCGCTGAGCAGAAGTCCTTTTAGCACTTCTTTATATGCTGTGGGTGAAATCAGATAATAACCGCGCCCACTCCCAAATAACCGTTATGTTGAAAACTATCAACTAAATACGTAAGTTGAATTAAATTTAAACACTAAGTTGGTTGAGAAAGTCTTCTTGGGACCTGGTATGAAAATTGGACAAAGGGCGTAACTTAAGGGTAATTTCCATATCTCAGAATTCCCATATTTCTCAATGGCAAAGAGAGGTATTAACACACTCTGTAAAGAAAAGTTCATTTCCAATTAGTCAAAAATTTAAAAAATTATTAGAGCTCATTTTCATATATATTAGGCTAATTAGGTACATATAGTATGTATTTTACAGTGGGTAAATTTTTTACGTTGCCTGTCCGGAATAACACCCTCACTGATGTGTGCGTTTGATTAAACTCAAAATATTTGATAATAATATAAAAAATATATATAAATATAAACTTCCATTATGTAGCAGTAAATGCAATCCACAATAAAAAAATTCTAACATAAGCTTGTATTTAAAATTCATGTAAATTTTAGTTGATTATTTTATTAATTAAAAACAATAATAATTATAATTTTGAGTAAAATGCTGCAAAAAAAATCAAACCTACACAATCAGTTCCCAATAGAGGCACAATGCAAACCACTTGGAAGATATTATGATAACCATTGGGACCTTAGACTTGCTGTTGCTGTGTTTCCATCAAAGCCAAATAACATTCGTTATTTGTTTGCAATTATTGTAATAACGTATTATCAATCCCATGCATCGAAATTGTGGTAAAAATGCAAAAAATGTGCATTCAAATGGGTATTACACTTCCATAAATCCACCGGCACCAAAAAATAAAATAACAAATAATGAAAGAAAAATAATGGTCGGGTGATCTGTGGTCGGGAAAAGGAAAGGGATGGTCGTGGTTGAATTTCCAAATTACCAAGTTTTTGGGTTTTTATACTCTTGTAACCTGTCGCTAAAGAGTATTATAGTTTTGTTCACCTAATGGTTATACGTATCACCTAAACCTAATCGCGATATATACAAAGGCGCAAAAGTAATCAGAAGATGCTATAAATTTTGCAATTGACCTTCGCAGAAAAAAGGTCCTATGCCTTCTCCAGCGAAAACAGCACACCATGAAGTGACTTTGAGCGGGTGTACGAGTAATGGCCCCAGAAGCGTAAATTTTTCTTATTTACGTACCCGATAAGATGGAAATGGACCTCATAACTCATGATTATTTTTGATGAAAAATAAAAAATGTGATTAAGGATGGCTTTAGCGCATGTTGGACGCTATTGGCAGCTAACAGTTGATGCACCGTCTGGACTTTGTACGGAAACATCTTCAAATCTTGTACCAAAATTCGCTGTAAACACCGTCGGCTGATACCCATTTGCGTGGCACGTCGTCTGGTCGATGTGGACGGCGCTTCCATGACGTCCTCAGCAACAGCAGCAATATTCTCTGCAGAACGGCTACTCCGGGGTCTGCCACGCCTGGCAGCAACTAGTGTTGTGCCAGTCTCTTCGAGGTGAGCGACTAAACGTCACATAGTTTCACCAGTAGGCGTCGGACGGCTAGGAAATCTGCGACGAAGTTCACGTTGTGCCAAAGTCACTGACCGATTATTGGGCAAATAAATAGTCACCAATAACCCGCGTTCTGGAGCAGTGTAGCGTACCATTATATATATACGTATATTTCGCATGTGTTTACTACACAGATGTCAAAACAGAACTCTAATGTCAGGTCAATTGCAAAATTAATAGGATCTTCTGAAAGGAGGATTACTTTTGCGCCACCCTGATCTATTTTCAATTTTGGTTGTAAAATGATGGTATTGCTGTTGACAATAAATTAAATTATACCAAATTGATCCAGATAAATATGCGGTATATTTTTACGCGGTTTAATTAACTTATTCATGGACAAACCGGAAATTCAGTTTTACAAATTAACGATTGAAATATGTATGTATATAGAATATTTGTTTAACAACTCTTAACTTCTTCTTAACTTTCTTACAAACAAAACAGAGTTTTCCTGAAATACTTGCTATTTCTAAGGTTTAAATTTCATATTGACGGACTCAGACTGTTATGATACAGTCTGTTAATCAATAAAAAGCTTTCTCATAAACTATATTTTTTGTTTTGTTATAGACAAAGAAAACGACTTTCCGACGTACGAACACGCGCGGTATAATTGTCCGTGTGCGAAACAAGGAAATTCCAAGTTGATTCCACAAACTTCTAAAGATTGTCTTTGCGATTTATTTATGGTCATTGCAAAGGCCAGATGTACTGGAAATTGTAAGGGTTTAAAATCGAATGGTAAATGCGTTGGTACCCGAGGCTGTTTTCTGTTTTGATCTTTTCATGAGGGATGTTTTTTTACGTGGGTCCCAAACCCAGCGCAAAACCTTGGGGAGGGATGGTCCTTCTCACTTTAGCTCCCCTTCAAACAGATGAATTTTGGCTACTTAGTTTAAGAGCGGAAGTGGTGAGCTGCTGGAGCTATACGTAAAAGACTCGTTTCTGGTCACTCCCCAGTATGTGGCGCTTAGAGCACTTTCCTCACTTGTGTGAACTTCTACACATGGCTCAATCCTCCTTTATTTAGTTTTTACATATAGCCTATACACTTCTTAAATAAATTATTGGCAGAGTTTGCAAAATCGTCATAGTATAATATAAAATAGCAGTTTACAATTATCTTAAGCCTGTTAAGCCTGGCTCAATAGCAATACTGACAAAATACTTGAATATTTTTAAATTAGGTTTAGATTATCTTCAATGCGGATGATGATGGTGAATATTGTGTGATCGAGAATTTATTTTTCTATTCTAGTTTCGTAGAATTCGCATTTTCTGAACCTTGTTTCTTATATTTTAATATTTATTAATTTACCACAGTTAAAAATAGCATAAATATAAAAATTAATTATTCTTAAGAATAAATAATAAAATAAACTGATTTTATTTAAAAAAAAAATATTTATGTTTTATATACAACCAATATTTTTGGGACAAATTTTAAATAAATTTTATGAAAATAGCACAATGTAACCATTTGCCGGTCAAATAGCGGTCATGAAGTATCAAAATTAGATATCGAACCGCTCAAAAAGGGTTGCCGTCCTGAATGACGATTACTCCAGCTCAAATTAAACTGAACCTCCATCTGGCATTGGCCGACCAATATAACCTTACCTAAGTCAACCTATTGGTATACGACGAAAAATATTCCACAATTTTTAATTTATGCAGAGATCGAAACCACTGTAAATAAGATCTAAATCAAACTTTATTTTTTTTTAATTCTTACCACTATATAGGGTACCCTCACCGATAAGAACTACTCGAAAGTATAAGAATTCTAATTTAAACATTTTCATAATAGTTCGCGTTTCCTTACAGGGATGAAAATGTCTGAATAAGCATTTGCGCAATTATACGTCCTATGTACTATATGCACAAACATACATACATACACGTGTTCGCATATTATGCATTCTTCTTTTTTTACAAAAATTGAGGTCGTTACTACGTGCAGTGGATTGTATTTGTTCCTGACTAGAATTTTAAGTCGGAAGCATAAAAAAACGATCAAGCTAAGCTGGACAGTTCGGTAAATCAGGTTTTCAAAAGAGCTTTTTTATTCACAATAAAATATTATAAGGGGTCGTCTTATATCAATGTCAATGATCTTACGCGCAAATTATGAAACATGTAAGTATGTATGCATAATTGGCTGCATACTCTTGTTTATATGTATATGTACATATGTATGTACATACGTACAAACACGATTGATGTTCATTTGAACAGGCAGATGCAGACGTGGTTCCTGTAAGGCGGTAGTAGATTTTGGTTCTTTATACCCTGAAGAGGGTATACATGTAAAGTTTGTCACGAAGTTTGTAACACCCAGAAGGAAGCGTCGGAGACCCTATAAAGCATATATATAAATGATCAGTATGTCGAGCTGAGTCGATTTAGCAATGTCCGTCTGTCTATCTGTCCGTCTGTATACATACGAACTAGTCCCTAAGTTTTTAAGATATCGTTTTGAAATTTTGCAAACGTGATTTTCTCTTCAAGAAGCTGCTCATTTGTCGGAACGGCCGATATCGGATCACTATATATCGGAAACAAGTTCTTGTATGGAAAACTTTCACATTTAACAAGATATATTCACGAAATTGGATATAAATTATTTTCTAAGACAACAATGTAATCTCCGAAGAAATTGTTCAGATCGGATTACTATAGCTTCCATACAAACTGAACACATAGATACTAACAGAAATGCACCTGTGAAGGGTATTTAGCTTCGGTGCAACCGAAGTTAACGTGTTTTCTTGTTTTATATTTACCATGAGCATGTTTATTAAGAAATTATTTTTATTAAAGTTATTTACCTTGATTTTAGAAAACCTGTATGGCTTTCTTTATATTTTCTTAATCGCTTTAAATAATAAAATAAGAGTTAATATAAGAATTGCAACATACATATTTCAATAATGGCCAAGGCCTCGTTTTCGCGTTATCCTCTTGTGGAAATTTGGTGGTTGAAGGAGTTCCAAATGAAAGTATCATAGATATTCCATGAAATTTTATTATATATGTGGCAGCACCGCCACTCATTTCGGAGTTAATTATAATTGTATTAGGCATGGTAACTTTACCAGCTAATTTGACATTTCGCTATGTATGATTTTCTTTTCCTTTTATGTCAAACCTTCATGTCAAATAAAATTCAAATATCGTTATCTTTCTTCTTGGAAACTCATCGGATAAGGACGTGCCCACACGAACGCTCTACATTGGTGACCCCGCACATTTTTACATTTTTAATTACTAATTTTCTTAATTTTTTATTATGAGTCTCGACGAAAGTCAATTGGTTTCTGAAGGAGGGAACATCTTAGAAAATGCTACAACACAGCATTTTGTACCACGACTGCCGTTGCCCCAGATGCAAGAGCATCTGCAGCGGGCATCGTGGCTGACATAACAAAGTTTAATATCGTTTTGGCAAGAGTTCCACCATCAAAGTTAATGGAACTGCGCACCATAGTTGATGCTGCTCCGCGTACGAATAAATACGGCTACATTCGGACAAAACTGTTGGAAATTTTTACGGAAAGCCAGCAGCGACGCCTGCAGCGTGTACTTCGCGAGATGCCTCTGGGCGAACGGCGCCCAAGCGACCTTTACAACGAAATGAAGCGAGCCGCGGGAACCACGTTAAGCGAGAGCATTCTTCACGACTTACCTACATACATATACGCAAGCGGCAATCATTGCTACAAATGGCCAATCGTAGAGAAGTTGAAAATCGCCGATTCAATTACGGAGTTCATTAAATTGCGCCAAAAAGACTGCAGCAAATTATACACCGTACAACAATCTACCGACCAAGATCTGAGAGTCGAAATAGCAGCGCTCAAACAACGACTCGACCAAGTACTAGGCGACCAAGGACATCGATTCCGGCCTAGATCTAGATCTAGGACACCGGCAGGTATCCGTAATTCACACAACAGCTCCAACGAAATGTGCTGGTATCACGCAAAATTTGGTCGTAACGCCCGTATGTGCAGACAGCCGTGCAAAATGGCTCACCTACAGCCACAAACCGACTCAAATTAGGCCTGCTCAAATTGTTTTTCAGAATCAGGCAAACGTTCTGAAAAACTTACGAACAAACGCCTTCACATATTTGACACTACTGCAAAAATGAGTTTCCTTATCGACTCCGGCGCAGAGGTGTCGACTATACCGAAATATTCAAGTTTGGCTGAAGCATCAAAATCGGATACCAAATTGTTTGCTGCAAACGGTTCACCAATTCAAGTGTTTGGTGAAGTCCTACTTAAATTAAATCTCAACTTACGTAGAGAGTTTGTGTGGAAGTTCTTAATTGCCGATGTTTCTCAGGCGTTCACCAAATCCGTATACATAAAGAAGATGTATGCAAAACGGCCATTACAACCCCTTTCGGACTGTGCGAGTTCACTCACATGACCTTTAGATTACGCAACGCCGCACATACATTTCAAAGGGTCATCAATGAAGTCCTTCGCGGAGTAGATAATACTTTCGTTTACCTAGATGACATCTGCATAGCTTCTACCTCGACTGAGGAGCACCGTAAAGACCTTCAAAACGTATTTCAACGATTGCGAGATCACAATTTGACAATAAATATCGCAAAGTCGATACTCGGAGTACCGAAACTCGAATTCCTTGGGCATCTTATACCAAGACGGCATACAACCATTACCGAAACATGTCAAGACTATCACAGATCTTAAACTTCCAACTATTGTGAAAGATCTAAAATGTTTCCTAGCCATGGTAAATTTTTATAAACCTTTTTTAAAAAATCCTCTTCAACATCAAGCACCATTATTCAACATGACTCCGGCTAACAAGCGTAATGATCACTCACCTCTCCTATGGTTCAAAGAAAATATAAAGCATTACGAAGCCTGTAAGGAAGACTTAGCTAAATGCACGCTGCTAGCACATCCCACTCGCAACGCGCAGCTTTCATTGTGGATTGACGCATCCGACTATGCAGCCGGTGCAGCGCTACACCAAGTAGTTAACAACACGCTCCAACCACTGGGTTTATTCCAGCGAAAATTTATAAAAGCAGAACAGCGATACAGTGCTTACGACAGGAAGCTCACTGCTATGTATCTCGCTATCTGACATTTTCATTTTATGCTTGAAGGACGAGAATGCCATGTCTACACCGACCACAAACCTCTCACATTCGTATTTCATCAAAGACTAGAAAAAGCTTCGGACCGTCAAGCGCGACAACTAGACTTTGTCGCTCAAATCACATCCGTGACGTGTCTGGTCAACAAAATGTTGTCGCCGATATGATGTCTCGCGTCTAAGCAATAACCTCGGAAACAACTCTTCAATCAATCAATTACGATGACTTAGCCACCGATCAAGCGACAGAAGAAGAGCTCCAATCCTATCTCAATGGACAAGTGAAGCATTCATTGAAACTAATTTCGACCGATCGCATCCGACCGTTCATCACCAAACGATTCCGCCAAGCAGTACTTCGGACAATCCACAACATTTCGCACCCCAGTACACGTACAACATCAAAGATGATGAACGAACGTTTCACCTGGCCGGGAATTCATCGCGACAATCGGAATTTTGCAAAACATTGCCTACAATGTCAACTTAATAAGTTCACCAGACACAACGTCACTTCGCCCATTTACACATTGACATCGTGGGACCATTTCCGCTGTGCGAGGGTAATCGCTACTGTTTAATAGTAATTGACCGCTTCACCCGGTGGCCAGATGCTTTCCCGATTCCAGACAGCACCGCACCAACAGTAGTTAAAGCATTAATCAGCGGTTGGATACCGAGGTTTGAAATCCTCACTGACATAACGTCAGACCTAGGACGTCAATTTGAATGTACACTTTTTCAACATTTACTCCAATGTATCGGTGTCAAACACCTACGAACTACGCCTTACCATCCACAAACCAACGTGATCGTCGAACGTTGGCACCGAACCCTCAAGTCAGCCATACTTTGTCAGGACAAGGAACATTGGACAAATTTTCTACCGATAATTCTTTTGGGACTTCGCTGCTCATTCAAACCGGATATTGGAGCATTACCGGCCGAATTAGTTTTTGGAGCGACGCTACGCTTGCCATCCGAATTCTTCATCGACTGTCCTGTACCAGATAATGAGACTGAAGTTGTTGCCCAGTTGCGACAAATAATGCACGACCTACGTCCGGTCAACACGTCTTGGCATACCACCCAGAAGTCTTTTGTGCACACAGATTTAAAGACGTGCGACCAGATTTTCATCCGCGTATTGTCGGTACGACCATCATTATCAGCTCCTTACAAAGGGCCTTACAAGGTTATTCATCGCTATCAAAAATCCTTCACCGTCGACATTAACGATAAAGCAGTCAACATTTCCATCGATAGTTTGAAACCTGTTTACACCACGGCAGATCCCAACTAGGAGGGGAGTACTGTGGCAGCACCCCCACTCGTTTCGGAGTTAATTATAATTGTATTGGTAACTCTACCTGCTCATTAGACATTTCGCTATGTATGATTTTCTTTTCCTTTCATGTCAAACCTTTATGTCGTTCTCTTTCTTCTTGGAAACTCGTCGTATAAGGACGTGCCCACATGAACGCTCTACAAATATATGAAGTCTCAGATGTTTGAAGAGAAATGGGAATTTTACTTTTCACATTGGGCAAAGTTAGATTTTTCCTGGATATGCAAGCAACACAGTCTCAAGAATTTTTTATAATATAAATAAATTTCCGGTCCCCTTTTTGATTGGCGAATGTTTTGTTGCGGTGCTTCTTTGTTTTTATTGCCGAGAAACTGAAATTTTCTTTATTTCTAGCCCTGATTTGCCACACAGGTAAATAAGCTCCAAGTTCGAATCTTGAAAATTCCATTGATTTCGATTATGAGCATGTAAAAGGTATTGTATTCACACATGTTTTTAAAGCTATACGCATATGCACAAGTACAGCATCTTGATTTCATAAAATGATGAACTTGAACTTGATCAGCCAGAAGCTTTGAAGTGTAGATAACAATAAAAAACTTAAAATTATTTATTTATATGTAACTGCATTGCAATGTGTCCCATTGTGTATGCACAGGTACAGGCTATAAACCTTTGATTGATGTTTTGCTGAAAAAACACTTACACATCTAGATAAGTAGCTCTTATGAAAGCCAGACGACGCACAAAAGAACACGTACCATCAGTATAATAATGTCAACATAATTTTTTTTTTGCATTTCAACTTCAAAACAAATCAATTTAATTGTAAATATTTTCTTCCTTTGTTGATTTGTGTACTGGCTCACCATACTCACTTGAATTAAAGAAAGCTTTGCAAACTTCCTGAATAATATGTGAGAATATAAATATTTGTACGGCAAGGTTTATTGTTCGAATAAAATTAAATTCGAAATGATTATGTATTGAGACAAAGTTATAATGACACGAAAATATTTTCCGCAATCGAGTTTGATTATTTGTAAGGAAACGAAAATTTATCTGATGAGTAAACCTGAGTCGATTACGCATTGACTACCACTTCATAAACATTCTTAAAGAGTTATCCACTTGCAAATTAGGGAAAACTCGTTTACCTGAAATTCTTTTAGAGAAACGTCTCAATAAATAAATTAAGGAAGAAAAAACATTAACTTCGGTTGTACCTAAGCTTTAATACCCTTCACTAATACACAATACTCCTTATAAGCTGTATACTATCGATATTCGATCTCAATAAATTCTTCGGATGCAAGGGATTTAACTTGAATATCATTTTATCTAAAACAGGAAATATATTATTTACCACTTCCCGATAGATTAGGAAATTGCCGCCATAAATTTTTCATTGAATATATTAATAGCGGGTATTCTATATGCGCAAGATTTCAGTCCGATGTATCAAAAACTGAGGAACTAGTTCTTATATATACAGACGGGAAACTTATGCATTTGCATTTTTGCACTTTGCAGCATTTAATGTACTTCAAGAAATGGTGAATAACTTTTAGAAACTTTGGATTCGCTTGACACCGTCTGGTAATTATTAAGATTTTATTGTTGAAAAGTTTTTTAAATTCTAGAAACCAAGAAAAAATATGATTAGTATGGACAAATACTAAAAAGCTGATAACAGCGAATTGAGAAAACTGTTTGCATGTATGTTTTGGGTGCCGATAATAATAATTTAAGCAAGTGAGGAAGGGCTAAGTTCAATTGTAACCGAATATTTTATACTCGCTCAAATTGAAGAAATCAAAGACGAGAAATACTTTCATGTGGTGCAAAGCTTGAATGAATTAAGTAAGGGTCATCGGGAACAATTTATACTCTTGGGGCTTTAGGTGTTAACAAAAATTTACAATAAATAAAGCTGCAGAAGCTGCTTGAGCCGCAGAACTTAATCGAGCAGGTACATTCTTCTATAAGAGTCTCTCCAGAGATAAAAAAGCAAAGCAACCAGCAGAAAGTGGTATTTCGGACTGAGTAGGCAATTGAGAAGTAAAGTCCTCTCTCGACGAACAAAAAGCAAACTCTATAAGTCACTCATTATTCCGGTCCTACTATTTGGTGCAGAGGCATGGACGATGATAACATCTGATGAGTCGACGTTACGAATTTTCGAGAGAAAGGTTCTGCGAAAGATTTATGGTCCTTTGCGCGTTGGCCACGGCGAATATTGCATTCAATGGAGCGATTAGCTGTATGAGATATACGACGTCTTTGACGTAGTTCAGCGAATTAAAGACAGCGGCTACGCTAGCTAGGTCATGTTGTCCGAATGGACGAAAACACTCCAGCTCTGAAAGTATTCGACGCAGCATTAGCCGGGGGAAGCAGAGGAAGAGGAAGACCTCCGCTCCGTTGGAAAAGACCTGGCTTCAGTTGGAATCACCCTTAGGTCTTGATGAATATCAGCAATTCTGAAGTACCAAGGAGCATTTACAATGCCTCTTAGCACTTTGTTTAGAAAAAGGTGTACAATATTGGGTAGTCGAAAAAGTCTTTTCATATTTTGTCAATAGATGTCGTTGCATTCGTATATCTGTGGTTCTAGTTTCCACACTTCTGTATTTTGCCTTTTTATCTCAATTTATCAGAAAAACGCTTAACACAATATTTTGCTTCTTTTTTTTCTTCTTTTCTATTCTTTCTTTTTTTCTATTGTTACATTAGTTCCGTTCGACTTTCTTACATAAAAAAAAGGTTGCCAGACGGCTCGAGAAACTTAACTAAAAATAGTATATTTAAATTAGGTTGCCAAAGCTACTCCCTTCCCAGTGATTTAATCCCGATTTAGAATTGTCTGCAAATGTTACATTTCTTTTTTTTATAGGTTCGCAGCGGTGTATTTGGTAACTCGTCACTTCTGGGAAAGAATGCTGGTTTTAATCTCTCCACAGATATGTTGTGTATTGCGTTGTTAATTTTAATTGCTTAGAGTCTGTCTCAAATGCGTTTCACAACTTCGAACGGACCGGTGTAATGAGGCTCTAGTGGTTTTCTCACATGATCCGAGCGGATGAACACATGACTACAATCGTGTAGATTTTTATTGATGAAAAATCGTGTTGAATTGTGGTGTACCGGTGAACTTGGGTTTAGCTGCTGTATGTACTCACGAAACTTGGATATGAACTCCTGTGGATTATATGATCCACCCCCGCTTTCAAAGAATACGCCGGGTAAACGAAGATTGGTGCCAGGGTCTATGAAATAACTCCCACGAAATAAGTCCCACCAAAAATTGCTATTTCGAAAGTGGGAGTTATTTCGTTTTTAAAAGTGGGACTTATTTCGTCAATTGGTGGGACTTATTTCGTTACGCATTTTTATTTTAAGTGGGACTTATTTCGTTTTGAGTGGGAATGCATTCGTTTTGCAAAGTGGGAGTTATTTCATACCCCTAAATTTATATTTATTTCGTTTTAAGTGGGACTTATTTCATTTTCATAATTTTGCATTTTAAGTGAATGCTTAATAATTTTTGCCGTTATTTGTTGCTCTTCACTGATAATATCAAGGTGGACATGGTCGAAACGTTGATCAGTTTGTTTGAACGGCTTAGGCGCTAGATGATTGTGCTTTTGTATTTTTAATCGTTGGCAACTGATAAAAGAACGAACAATTTGTATTACGTCCTTGTTCATTGACAACCGAATGTATTTGCTTCTAATTTGTTTTAAAGTTGATCTTGTACCAGGGTGTGAGAAATTGTGAATGTGTTGAAATATTTTGTTACGAAGCTTAACTGGAACGTACGGCCGAACCATTGCATTTGATGTATCGCAGTATATTGTTTTGCCAGATGGAAGTTTAAGCTTCTGTAAATTTAAACTAGTGTTATAGTTTATGACTATTTGTTGTAACTCTGAATCTCTCTGCTGTTCTTCTTCTATTTCATCCATTGTGACTACTATGGGCATATCAATTTGGCATACTCTGGAGAGTGCGCTCGCTACCTCATTATTTTTACCAGACAGAAAGACGATTTCCGTTGAAAATTGTGCAATATAATTTAAATGCCTTACCTGCCATGGTGGCGCTTTGTCTGCTTTTTGACGGAATGCATACGTTAAAGGCTTATGATCGGTGCGAATGACGAATTTGTGACCATCAAGTGTTGGACGAAAATGTTTAATAGCTAAGTACATTGCCAAAAGCTCACGGTTATACGCAGAGTAATTCTTTTGCGCATTTTTTAGCTTGGTTGAGAAGAATGTGATAGGCTTCCATTCCCCATTCACTTGTTGTTCCAGGTGTGCTCCAGCTGCAGTCTCCGACGCATCTGTTCTTAATGCAAACGGCGCATTTGGTACCGGAAAATTTAACAATGTTTGTGTAGCCAAACTGGCTCTGCAGTCGCTAAATGCTTTTTCAAGCTCTGCATCCCAATCGATTTTTCGTTTGCCATTTTTTTCGAGTCCTTGAAAAGGTTATGTAGAGGTGCTTGAATTTGTGCGGCGTTAGGAATATGTTTCCTGTAGAAATTTACCATTCCTAGAAACCGGCGGAGTTCAACAATTGTATTGGGTTTTGGATATTGACAGATTGCTTCTACTCTTTCTTACGGTGGCTGTATACCTTCCGCTGAGATAAGTTGACACATAGTTTTGCCTCTTTAAGTTTCTGCAGCACCAACTGGACATGCTTGTGATGTTCTTTTTCATTTTCTGAAAATATGAGAATGTCATCTAGGTAACAGAAAACAAATCGATATTTCCGAATGTGATGTCTATGTATCTTTGGAACGTTTGAGTGGCATTTTTAAGCCCAAATGGCATAACGCCAAACTCAAAAAGTCCAATTGCGTATATTGTACGTATGTATATTGTAATAAGCTTTTTTTATATCTATTTTGAAAATAACTGCTTTACCATGTGTGAAGTTTATTTAATTTTTAGCTTCTTACAAATGTGAAGTTATTTAAGAGTTGAAAAAACATTTAAAGCGTAAAATCGTACTTAGCAGAATCAGTTTTTTATTCGTGTCAAGTTTATTGCGCGTCTTCCTTCCTCGCGTTCACTTTCAATCCTCCTTCGCAAGCATCCCTCGTCTTGCCACCTGTTGCTTATTTAGTAGGCTTGCCATCTATCGTTGACAGCTCGGCCACTCCTGACTGATCGTCTCTCCTGGACGATTTTTCGCTATCGTCTTCTTCAATAGTGTTTTGCTCACCATAATCTGGTGTTTCGGTTTCATAGTCGTCATCTACAGGACTATGGTTTACCCATGGTTTCATGTTGTCGTTCGTAAATACCCCTGCATAACGCTTTCGCTGCTTAGGCACATCTGGTAGATCTTCTACAACGTAGCGGTCGTTGGGTAAAACCTTCGTTACGATATATGGTCCTTTGTATGATGGTTCAAGCTTATGGGAGGTACCAATGGGTGGAGGTACGTAGTCAATTACCACCAGATCTCCTTCATGGTACTTCCTTGGTGTTTGATGCTTCGCATCGAACCTCTGCTTCCATTTAGCCCTTTCTGCGGTTATTCGTTCGGCTGCTAGATTCATTCGGAAGTCTTCGTGTTGAATCTTGTTCTCCTCATCGTCATCTTGCACAACTTGAATCAAGCGGTTTACTGTTACGTCGCGTAGTTTAAAGTTGAAAACTAAACTATTCGGGCTCTGCCTAGTTGTTGCATTGCTTTGAGAGTTTAGACACCATTGAAGTTGCGGTAGTGCCTCGTCCCAATCTTTATCGTTTTTGATGCTGCATTTAAGTGATGCTAAAATGGTCTTATTTACACGCTCGGCCTGGCCGTTGGCACGGGGCGTGCGCACTGTCACTTTAACATGCCGTATCTCGTATCTTTGAATGAAGTTCTGGAACTCCTTTGACGTGAAGGCCGTGCCCCTGTCGGAAACGATATGCCTGGGGCTTCCATATACATTTACATATTCTCGTAGCGTCGTAAGCTCTGGTGTCGTTTTCGTGTTGCGTAATGCTCGTAGTATTACATACTTGGTAAAAGCACATACAATTACGAGTATATAATAATTACCTCGTTTGCTTCGTACGAATGGCCCTAGATGGTCTATATGCACGCATCTAAACGGTATCGGTACAACTTCGCTTACATGTAACTGCGCTTCCTTTTTACCTCCTGTAACTATATTCATACAACATTCTGGACATGCTGCAATATAGGATTTTACATATGATCGCATCCGTGCAAACCAGAAGTCTTTCGATATACGCTCGCATGTCTTGTCCAGTCCGAAGTGACCTGCTTCATCATGACATGCTCTTACTATACGCCATTTGACGCCTCTTGGTACTACTAGTCTTTTGTTTCCGTTGACTTTGCGAAACAATCGTTGACCTTGCAATACGTAGTCATCTTTAATCTGACATTCGTTTGATGCTGATTTTCCGTTGAGAACTTCGATGATATCTTTGAGTGTTTCGTCTTGTCTTTGCATTGCTGATACCCAGTCGTTGTCCATATCAACCACTCGATATATTGACTCAGCAATTGTTGTCGGTTCTATCGGGGGAAGTGTTGGGCATCTACTTAACCCATCAGCCAGCATATTCTTCGCACCTGCGCGGTGAATGCATTGGAAGTCAAACTCCTGAAGTTTGAGCCACCACCTTGCGATCCGTGGTAACAATGGCGTAGTTGCTTTAGTTACTGCTACAGCGTTGCAGTCGGTGATTACCTTAAAGCTATGCCCAATTAAGTACATACGATATCGCTGCAGAGTTTCAGCTATTGCCAGAACTTCTAGCTCGTGGCTGGCATAGTTACGTTCTGCGTCGTTGCACTGCCTGCTAAAGTAAAACACAGGTCGCCACTCATTAGCGTTGTCGTTCTGCATTAGAATACCAGATAACCCCATGGAACTCGCATCCGTGTGTACCTCGTGTGGTTTCGTTGCGTCGTACATCGTCAGCACAGGTTTTGTAATTATAATCGATTTCAATTTCTCAAAAGCATCGTTCTGTTCTTTGTTCCAGATAAACGTTGCATTCTTTTTCAGCAGTGTCGTTAATGGATATGCTATGATGCTATATTCTTTGACAAATTTCCGGAAATAGCCGGTTACTCCCAAAAATTGGCGCACTGATTTTATCGTTGTGGGTTTCGGAAACTCTTCGATCACCTTCGTTTTGTTTTCACCAGGACGTATGCCGTCGGAATTTATGTCATGACCTAAAAACTGCACCTGCTGGGTCAAAAATGTACACTTCGAGGGTCTAAGCGTCAGACCTGTTGTGTTTACAGCTTCAAAAAACTCTCGAAGTACGTCAATACCTTCGTCAACTGACTTCGTGGCTATGATGACCTCATCTACGTAGTTGACCACTTTGTCACGTTGTTTAAGCATTTTAATTAAATTTACCATTACCTCCTGGAAAACCATTGGAGCGTTCACTAGACCGAAAGGCATAACATTATGCTCAAACAGCCCTTCATGCGTCAAAAACGCAGTATACTTTTTCGATTCTTCGTTCATAGGTACTTGATAATAGCCGGAGGTCATGTCCAGCGTCGTAAAATATTTATTGCCAGCTAGACGTGAAAGCTGTTCCTCCACGATTGGCATAACGTAGTTCTTCTTAACCGTGACCTCGTTCAATGCTCGAAAGTCGATGCACATTCGACTCTCACCGTTGGATTTTTTTACTAAAAGCACTGATGCGGCGTGTGGGGAATTGCTTGGACGGATTATATCATTGTCCAGCAGTTTCTTTAAAATTTTTGATAACGTTGGTCGTTGTGAAAACGGAACCTGGTACCGTTTGCCCAAGATAGGATCTGATGTCGTTACATTTATGGTCATTTGTACGTCCTTGCATCTACCAAGTTGACTTATATCTTCTGCAAAACATTGTTTAAAATTTATTAAAAGATTCCTTGTCTTGCCTTTGTCTTCTTCCGTTAAGCAGCTAGATATATTTAAGTCCGCTTTCTCGTTTTCTTCTAACCGTAGCACTCCGTTATCAATCACCATGTGATACCCGTTGTTTTTTAGGACGTCGCGACCTAATAAAATATCGTAGGACAGCAACTCATCAGCAACAATATACAATGTCGCCTCGCGTTGGACTTTGTCAATAGTCACATTAACGTTAACATGTTCAGTAACTTGCACCTTGGATCCGCCGAATCCTGTAAAACATCTTTTAGCTTCCTTCGTCTGCATACCATTTGCTGCAGATGCGCGTATCAGCGAGCATACGCTGCCGGTGTCGATGAAAGCTTCCGGCTTGTAACCGGAGGGGCTTCGTCGTGTTCGTCGTGGTCGCCAATCTTCGCAACAGATGCCTTTTTGTTGCAATTCTTCGCTTCATGTCCTATTTTTGTACATATAGTACACCGTTGTTTCCGTTGAGGTTGCGGACACTTGGCTGCAATGTGCCCGTAATCATTACAATTGAAACATTTTATTTGTGTTGGCTTCGCATTTACTTTCTATTCGGGTTTCGCTGTTTGCTGAGTTAACGCCGTTGGAATCACCGATACGTTGCTGACTGTCGTTAAATTTTTGAGCGCCACCAATAGTTGACTACACGTCGCAAAATTCATTGTTGCCAATGTTTTAGTTAGTACACTATCGTTGAGTCCACCGATAATATGTGTGTTGATGGAAACATCGTCCACCGTACCTTGTCGACCTATCGTTAACATGGAGTAATAATACTCTAAATAGTCTTCGTTGGGTTTGCGTTTGCGCTTCATAAGCGCCTTATGCGTTTCAGCTGCGTTGTGTGCTGACGGAAAGTCCGCAGTAAATGCGTGCACGAATTGTGACCAGGAACTGAAAACATCTTGTGCGTCCAGCCACTGTTTGGCCATGCCTTTCATTTTATGCTGAACCGCGATCAAAACCATATCTTCCTTCCAGCCATAGCATTGTTGTAGTTGCTGAGTTCGATTTATGAACTTCATTGCTGACGTTGAACCTTTGAGTGGGTCGAATTCAGGCATTACACCTATCATATCCTGAATTCTCATCTTTGGGCGTGATGCTGTTCGTAGATCATCAGCAGATTCCCAGCTCGCTAAGCTTGAATCTGGCCTAACACCATCGTTGTTGTTTGACGCTTGATGAATTTCATCGTTCGCTGGTATCGGTTCTGAGTTACGATTCATTGTACCAATAGCTGACATTAAACTTGCTATCGCCTCACTCAAGCTATTCAGTTGCACTCGTACATCATTTGTGGATACCGCACCATCGTCTTCAAGCTCCATCGGATCTACCTCATCAGCACCCAAAACTTCTTGCAGTTTGGCTACTTTAACTATTTTGGTACCCGTCGTTGGTAAATCGTTAGCCCTTAATAGTGCATTCAGTTGAATGACCTTTAGCGTATTTAACTTTATCATGTTTGTAAAAGAAATATTTTATTAGTAGAAACCCAATATTCCTAAAACAATTTATTTCACCGTCCTTTTATTTAGAGCCTGCACTGTGATTTGTTTGCCTTTATTTCGTTGTTTTACTCTTGCTGTTCGCTGCTTGATACTGCTTCAAATTCGTTTTGCCAATTCCAATTGGAAGTTCTGCTTGCACACGAACCAACTAGCGTGTGTATGCGTTTTAAAATTTAAACGTTGATACGCTGAACACAATGGTTGCGACACAACATTGCATCACGACAGTGAACTGAAAACGGCGTTGTGCATCCTACTACCTGAACGCATGTATACAAGACAACACTACTCTCCATTTTGCATGTGCACAATTTCGTTGTGGCCATACTAATACCTTGCACTTCAATGAAATTTTAATATTTTGTTCAAAGTGAAAGTTTTATGCTAAAAATAAGTAAATAGGTATATATTTCTGTTTTAAATTATCAATTGTTATTACAAATGATATAATAGAGCTGTAATAGAGCTATTTTATGCTTTTATTTGTTAAATAACGTCAAGTTTGTAAGAGCTGTGAATAATTTTACATTTTACATATTAGTGGCATCACCACTCTTCCTCATCTCTCTATCTTCCATTCTACTGTCAACTCTACTGTCGTCCTACTGTCGCAGGCAAATATAGGAAAATTTTAAATTTAGCGAGAACGACAACTGTCGGCCTACCGTCGTGTAGTCGCGCAGCTGTCTAAATAACAGTGTCCATAAGAACGTGTGTATTTTAATAATTGACAGCTGTCGGTTGTCGTCTGTCGCAACCATTGTGTTCAGCGTATGACTCGTAGACGCGGAGAAGTTTAATTAGCGTGGTTTCGTATCTGCTCAGTCGAGACTGTTGTATGCAGCGCAGTCAGCTCCGTTTGTTGCACGCTTGCGCCTTCGTTGAATTGCCTTCTTTCTTTGCGTATCTATACAAACACGCTGTACGTTGAAACCCAGGTTGTTAATGCTTCACTGTTACACTGTTTTGCCGCGATACTTGGCTGCCTTGTTGAAACTCTTCTTTGCAGATGCAAACGCGGCGTTTTTCCCAATACGTGCTCGTTTTGCGCTGTCCCTTTCCTTGGAGATTTTCGTCGTTTGTGTACTACACTTGTACACCGCTTTTATTGTTTCTGCTTTGCAATTCGTTGTAATTGCTCGGTGTGTCTTTCCTAATAAGACGTTGGCGTTTCGCTGTGGCTTCGTTTTGCAGCACTTACACTTGGCTGCGCCGTTGAGAATCTTCTCTTCAAATGACGATGCGCCGTCTTGCTATTACGTGCACGTTTGCGCTGCCGTTGAACGTTGAAGATTCTCGTGGTTCGTGTACTATACTTATACACCCTTGCCACTGCGTCGACGTTTTTTTGTCGTTGTAGGCGTATGGATAAATAAATTCCACTTCTGAGATGTGAAGTTTATTTAATTTTTAGCTTCTTACAAATGTGAAGTTATTTAAGAGTTGAAAAAACATTTAAAGCGTAAAATCGTACTTAGCAGAATCAGTTTTTTATTCGTGTCAAGTTTATTGCGCGTCTTCCTTCCTCGCGTTCACTTTCAATCCTCCTTCGCAAGCATCCCTCGTCTTGCCACCTGTTGCTTATTTAGTAGGCTTGCCATCTATCGTTGACACATGTAAGCAGTCGACTATGCTATCGAGGTGCGGTATCGGATAGCTATATGGTTGCGTGCGGGCGTTTAGGGAGCGATAGTCACCGCAGGCTCGCCATCCACCAGTTTTCTTTTTCACTAGGTGAACTGGGCTTGCCCAAGGACTACTTGATATATGAATTATAACTAGTTGCAACAGTTAATTGAATTCGCTTTTGATGACATTTAGTTTTTCTCCGGAGTAACGGCGAAGTGGCTCTGCAATAGGTCGGCAATCTGTTACAATTTGGTGATTGACGTCCATTGATGTAAGTAAGGTGTAAATATTATGCTGCTTAATGAGGTCTTGAAATTTAGATGAGGGGCTTATTGTTGATATGCTGTGCATTTAAGCCTGCCGAACTGTTCCTTTTGTGGTAAGAGTTGTTTGTGAATCAATCAGACACTTTGCTGTGAGGTCTATCAGAAGGCCAAAGTGTACCAGAAAGTCTGCTCCTACGATAGGTGATTTTACGTTCGCTATTACAAAGTTCCATCTGAAACTCCTCCGTAAGCCCAAACTTAGTGACAGATTTCTGGTACCAAAAGTTTGAATGGTTGAGCCATTTGATGCAAAAAGCTGAAGGCTATCAGGAGTAAGTGTTGACTGTTCAGTGGTACAATTAATTTGACAGAACCGGAGCCAATTAAAAAGTTAAGATTGTTTTTGCTATCAAAAATGTGCAGTCTTCGTTCTTTGATGCTGATGCCTTGTTCCACGCTGCTATCAGTTGCATCGATAGACGGCAGCGAGATTAGATTCCCTGTGTGCCGTCCGTAGGTTTGTTGAATTCGCATGGAGCTTGAAATTCTTCAATGCTGCACCAAATCGAATATGGTAGTAACATCCTTTTGCGTTTTCACGTAGTCGACATCTGCTTCCTTCGCCGACGCGTTCGGCACTTGAACCACGGCATTGGTTCATTGTTGCAGCCATGTTGACTGATATTTCGCTTAGTTTTTGAATAATTTGGTTAAAGGAGGTCTCCAACGCCAATAGTCGTGCTTCAAACGTGTTTTGCTTGGATATGTTTAGAGCTGAGCAATTGGCTTCGTTGTCTTGCGGAATGGTTGTAGATGCGACTATGTATGAGGTTAAATTATCTGCAAGTCGATCGGCTACCTCGAGGAGATTTTTCAAGTCTGTAGACTTGCACGCCGACAATATGCAACGAACGTTGTTGGGCATTCACTGCAACCACAATGTTGACAGAGCTTCATTAGAGACGTTATTGCCGGCCAGATCACGCATTTTCCTCAACAATTGACTGGGTTTCTTATTGAACAGTTCTATTCCTCTTAGAAGTTTCATCAGTTGCTTCTCCTTGGACTCACTGAAACGAGCCATTAGTTCTTTTTTCAATTTGTCATACTTGCCCGTGTCCGGTGGGTTTCTTGCGACATCTGAAACTTGGCGTAGGGTTTCTGCATCAAGTGCTGTAATTACGGTGTAATATTTAGAGACATCAGATGTGATACGATTTAAGTATATGCAACAAGCCGTCTATTTGCGTGAACCACAGGTCTGGGTCCGATGGCAACAACTGGGGTAGTCTAATTACACCAACTGCTTCTATCGCGTTGTGTTGGCCCCCTTCTCTTGTACCCGCTTCTGACAGGGTTTGCTGTGCTGACCAGGTTGCGTCCGATTTCGGTGTGCCTTCATCTTTGTTAGGTGAATTCAGTAGTGGCATCGCGATGAAAGGATATGCTGATTGCAGTTGATGTATTTATATATTTTGCTTTATTTTTACTTCTTTTCTTTTATTTTTCTCTTCTATCGTTAAATTAGTTCAGTTCGACTTTCTACATAAAAAAAAGGTTGCCAGACGGCTCGAGAAACTTAACTAAAAATAGTATATTTAAATTAGGTTGCCACATATCTCCAGTGCTACCAATCACATTGTGTCATACCAAATAGTGTTGGAAAGGTGAGATTTTAAACTTTATGTATCAATAAAAAATGAAATTCGCGGAGGTTGGAAAGAGTTACAGCTGTTCAAAAATGAGTGAAAATAATGAAGAAATTCGATATATTTTGAAATTTGTTTGTAGCACAACAATGGTTCGCTCGCTTCCGTTCTGGAAATTTCGATTTACACTGATGGAATAATGTCGCTAGCGGGAAAATGGCACAAACTGGTCAACCAAAGTGGTACAATTATTTATTTATTGGTATAAATATAAAAAAAAAAATAAGTTGAAGTTTGATTAGTAATACGAAAAGACTTTTTCGACTACCCAATATTAACTCTGTTATCATTGGCTCATCCCCACAGTTGCGCACCATATGACCATACCTGCTTGATTATTTGTTTATAAAGAATTAATTTTTTGTGTATGGATAGGTTTTTTGTGTATGGTATTTTAATATGCTCTTTTAAACGTAATCTAGTACTGAGTGTGATACCAAGATATTTGCTGTATTTGCATGTGGTATGCAGACATCTTTTAAGCTCCTTGGCAGCAATGCATCTTCTGTAGTTTGCCGAATGGCTTTCGCCACAGTTACAGCATTTTGGTTTTCTGAGTTTGGTTTTTGACACTCAATGGTTTTGTACTTACCACCGCATTTCGCGCACTTTGACATTTTGCCGCAGAAGTTCTTGGTTTAAAAGTAGCTAAAAACATGTTTAAAAGTTCTCGTATTTTCCACTTGAATTTATTTACGACGTTCATAGCATTTACACCTTGTTCTTTTCAATCATTAACGCTACACGAATGATGGAGATTTTTAATCATAATATTTATTGGGTGCGTTTGTTTGTCTTCAAAGAAATACCATGAAGCTCCCGACGCAGACAAAATTTTTGTCACCGATCTATAGCCATCACTTGATGTAACGCTTACTTTATGAATGTCATTATTTAATGGTTTTAATACAAATAAAGTTTTGGTATTTTCTATAATTAGGTTAATTAGTTCTTTATAATTGGAGAAGTTTGAAATCATAACAGGTGGACAGGTGGCTGTGTGGTTTTCACCGTTCGATGATAAAGTATTTTATTTTATGATTACTTCTGGTGAAGCTTCGGCTTTACGCTTTTTATTATGCCTTTTATTTTTCTTTAAAATCCAGTCTGTTTCCAGAGCCAATTCTTCTTCATCAGTTTTTTATGGTGATTGACTATAATTAGGCACAAGTGGGCGATTGTTTTGTTCTTTAAGCTTTTGATTTTAATTTTTCAATTGTTCGCATAATTGTTCTAATTCTTTAAATTTTTGTTTCAACTCATCTATTTCGGAAACTAATTTTTTCGGTTGGCTTGTTGGTATTCCCTGACCCCCTCTCGGCGGGGCGAGGTACGAAGCATAATACAGCTATATTTTATATGATTATTGTATAGGGGCTTATTCGTAGGTGATGATGAGATAGTTAGCCAATAGTTGGTTAAAAAAAAATATGTGGCAACTATCAGATGAAACGTTTACCAATTTCGGTGTATACTTTAGGCTAACAGATAAAAAAGCTTAATTATAAAGAACGAGTTAAGGAACGTATTCCTTATAATACTGGTATTAATAAACATCAAAACAACCTTTTCTTTCAGTAACCAGAATGCATCAAAACAACACTGAGTTGGAACAACTAAAATGCACTATCACTACAACATATAATCCTAAACAAACAAACACCAAAACTACTTTGAGTTTAAATACCACAACAACTTTATCTTAAAACAAAGCAAATGTATCTAAGCAAACAATACATATGTAAACAAATCTAAGCAAATAATATAATCTGTATCTAAACAAAATAAAACTAGTAATATGTAAACATACTAGTTAGTATAAATAGAAGTACTCAATAATAATTGTGTTATAAAAAAAATGCGAAGAATTCAGTATTCGTTAAGGAATATGAAATTATGAATGGATTACATTTATCTGGTTAATTTATAATATTGCTAATATCAGCACCTAGTTTCATAGCGGATATATTTGTATTAAAATCAATCAACCTAACACAAATCTCTATAATAATGATCCATAATTTTTATTACCATCTTATATAACACTATATTACTTAAAATATATGACTTTTTTGATCTAGCGCCCCCTGGTGGCCATTTATATGTCGACTGGTGCGTTAGAATCTACTATCTTTATCGATTGCCCAGCGAGAATTTCATGACATCTCATTGATTGGAAGTGAAGTTATTGCGTTTTAAGAATCAGAATGTTCGTGTTATCGGTGCGAAAATGAGTCAACATTAAATTTTGTTTTAAAATTGGTAAAATTTTTACAGAAACCTTTCCATTAATGAAATAAGTTTATGGCGATGATTGCCAATCCCGTAGCAGAGTGCACGAGTGGTTTCAACGTTTTCAAAGAGATAGTGAGGACAATATTGACGATCAACATGTGAATGAAACAAAATCCGTGATCACCGTAAATTCCATCGAAACTGTGCGTGAATTAATCAAAAATCAGCCGAAATCATCATTGAAATTCATGGAAATGGAATTGAACATCTCCAAAATCAAATAAATCTCCATCGATTTATCACATCTTGACTGAACATTTGGGCTTACGAAAGGTGTGTGCACGGTTTGTTCCGCACAAATTGACTGATGACCATAAATTGCTCTCATCGATCAACGCTGGTGACCGAGTATTTGACCAAAAATCACATTTTAACCATTAACCACTCCCCGTATTCACCTTATATGGCACCGTGCGACGTTGTGCAGACGTAGAGGCCATTCAAAAGGCTTGCACCGGCATACTGGTGGCCATACCGGCCAACGAGCTAAAACACTCGTTCGACATGCTTTTGGACCGTGCAAAAATCTGTATTGAAGCAGAAGGAGACCATTTTGAATAAAATAAATTGAGTTCGCTGAAAAAAACATTTGTTTTGTCTTTTTTTTTAAGTCCTGTTTACTTTGGAACATACCTTGTATATGAGATATAAACTTAACCAAAGACTTCAAATTTAGATTAAATTTTGCGGACTCGTACTTACTTTTTGTAGCCTTTAGCGAAGTTTTGTAAACTGCAAATGGTAGTTACACCGCTCTTTTTTGGTTACAACATCGTCGGTACGGAACCCTTCAGCTATTGACAAGTGTTGTGTTTCCCTATTTGCGCAGTGATATGTTATTATTTACGCAGTAAACGATTTTTTTACATATAGCTCCAGAAGCTCACCACTCCTGGTCTTAGACCAAATATCCTCTGGGTAGGCAAAAAACATCTGTTTGAAGGCGAGCTAAAATGAGATGGCGAACCATCTCTCCTCACGGTTGTACGCTGGGTTTGGCACCCGCCATGTAAAAAACACTACTAATAAAAAGAAGAAAACAGCCTCGGATAAAAGAAATTTTTTTTTGATGACGACTCTTGCACACGTGCCGCAGCCCAGCTGGTTGATGTCATCGTTGGAGTTAAGGGTGACATCAGCGCTATCCAAGAAATGCGATGGACGGGACAAGGACTGAGGCGAGTAGGTCCTTGTGGCAATTACTACATTTAAAGGAGCACAAATTCTGTGTGGGAGTCGTGGTGGAGAGAGACTCCGTCGCCAGGACCCATTCGCCCCTCCGATTCGCCGGAGCTCGAAATATGGTTATCTATAGTATTAGATTCCAGTATAGAAAAATGCATCAAGCTACCTGGCGGAAGACACGACAGTGCATTAGACGTGCGTACGATCCGAGGTCCTAACATTGACTCGGACCACTATCTTGTTGCAGCCACGATACGCAACTGCCTTTGTGCAGCAAAAAACAAGGAAGGCTCGTCGTTGAAAAGCTGCAATCATAACAGATCCGATCCGACCTTAAAGCTGCCTTTATGCTGCGATGTCTGAATTTGGTATCCCCGCAAAACTAATGCGGCTGTGTAAACTGACGTTGAGCAATACCAAAAGCTCTGTTAGGATGGGGAAGGACATCTCCGATATAGATGCAGCATTTACATACAAAAATGGCAAGACATTCTTCTTCAAGGGTACCAAATATTGGCGTTACAATGGACGACAAATGGATGGTGCCGAGCCATTCGATATCAAACGAGGTTTCAGACAAGGTGACTCTCTATCGTGCGACTTCTTCAATATGCTGCTGGAGAAAATAATTCGAGCTGCAGAACTTAAACGAGCACGAGGTACAATTTTCTATAAGAGTGCACATCTGCTGGTGTATGCTGATATTGATGATGTAAGTATGTATGATGTTCATATCACTGTCCTCAACAATCGCGCTCTTAGTTCTGCTTTCTCCAGAATGGATAAGGAAACAAGAGGTGATGAAGAGACATGGACGATGACAATATCTGAAGTTCGACATAAAGTTTCTGCGGAAGACTTATGGTCCTTTGCGCATTGGCAACAGCGAATAGCGCTTTCGAGGGAAAGATGAGTTCTACGATACAACGATATTGACATAATTCAGCGAATTAAGAGACAGCATCTACGATGGTTAGGTCGTGTCGTCCGAGTGAATGAAAACACTTCAGCTCTGAAAGTATTCTACGCAGTACCCGCCGAGCGAAAAAGAGGTAGAAGACCTTCAACCTTGGATCAGCGTAAGTTATGTCTACGCAAATAAAGAAGAATAAGTATTTTCTGTGATTATTATAACCAACTTTTTACCGAAAGCGTACATACTACACTGAAATTGCCGAACTTCACTCTTCACTACTGAGGACACGTCTTTAAAATCTGAACAGTTAACGTTACTGTCTAACTGAAAATCCATCTAAGGTCGATTTTGGTCGGGAAGTTAAATATTATTATCCACGTATACTATATAAGTAAGTACAAATAATCAAGAACTATACAAACATATTACATATGTATTTTTTGCGTTACATAAGTATATGCGAATTCTCAACTTATTTATAGTTTATATGATATTCTTTGTTGCTTTAGTGTCTAGGAAAAGTTTATTATTTGAAGCAATTCGCCAATTGACAACGCTGTCATTTATCTGCACAATGAACTCTAACACTTTTCATTGTGGTTTTCACCACCTGGCACTCTGCTTTTAAACGTCTATCTCATACGAGTACAACCCCATTTGAGCAGAAAACGTAAGGCTATTGCATTTGAAAGTGCTTGTCACTTCATTTAACTTTAGTTTATTTTATAATAATGAAATATAATGAATAAATGTTTCTGAATTAGAGTACTAATATGATTTTAAGAATATTCAAACGAAGTTATGATTGGGCTTCCGTTCTTTACCCGATGGTCTGTTCCAATTGTTGAAAGTACACACATTTTAATCAGTAATTATTTTGTTAAAATTTCGAGGACAATTTATTGTTGGTTAAATTGACCCTTCTTTTAATATCCCAAAAAATTAAATCCGCAAAGTAATTTGTCTGGTCGGCGAATGCGTAAAATTCCATGTTGGTAAACTGATATATCATCTGCTAAATTCATATCCAGAGCCATCAATTTTTCAGCAGCCAATGGATGCCATGCACCGAAAGTACAAGCCGAATTCATCTTCAAGAATAGATATTGAAAACAGAAAATTAATATTTGACCCATTGTGTTAAGACTTAAGAGAGTAAAAAGTGTTAATCACAGTCCGGTCACCAATATAAAGTAAAAGGACTTATGGTATATACTACATAGTACTATGTAAAATCAAAGAAATGAAAATTACTTAAGACTGCAGTGGAGTAGAAGGAATCTTAAATTAAAAAGATAAGATACAATCGAAAAAATTCGAAATTGAGCTTTTTATTGATTATGATTGACTAAAAATGTTTAAACTTCTGGTATCAATAAAAACAAAGTTATATTCAAAACTCAAATTTTATTTCAATACAACGAGACAATTTGTACGTATTAGAGTTGCATAACGAATGCTGGGGCCCCTAAGGCCGGATATATTTCAGCTTGGGCATTAATTATATAATCACATGTCTCATTTGATTAGTAGTACCTTTACAAGTCTGTAAACTGTTTTTCTTTCCTGCAAAAGTTTTGAGTAACAGAAGCTCATTCCCTCTCTCTTTTATGTCCTTATGAATGTTTTCACGGATATTTTCTGAAAGAAAAGCTTCCTTGCGAAATTTGTCCATCGTTGAAAGTTACACTTCCGATGTGTGAGAATCAAGAGGTTGAAAACGAGTTTCCTGCGAAATTCATGACTTTTAAATTTGATGGCGTTGACAATCCTTCTTAATAATTATCGCCAATAACCGATTTTTATGCGTGAGCTGTGGATTAATTTTTATACTCTTGCAAAACTAGTCAAGATAGATATCGAGTTGTATAAGTATACTTATATCAATGACCTGATATCATGATGAAATTTTATACACATATTCCTTGGCAGCCAAAGAGGGCCACTATTGCAGATGGGACCTTTGCCACGTCCACAAACGACATACTTTTGACAATAACTCTTATGTTAAACCACAAAAAGCATGTACGGCTAATCAAAGTTCGCGCACTGTACCTGCATCCCCAGAAACCAGAAGAAAACCATTGAATTTGTACATGATAACTAGGGACAGATTAAGGGGTTATATACACCCAACTCTTTTTTTACGCGGATTTAAATTACGCGGTTACACGGTTGAAATTTTTTTTTTGTGTAGCTATGTAAATATTTTTTCTTTATTTCTATTCAAACTTTTCGGTTCTTAAGTCCGGATTAACAGATTTCTTTTGTTTTTTGCTTGCTCTACCAATTTTTCAGCTGTATGAATTATGTATTTTAAGTTTTAATGCTCAATAAAATACAATTTGTATGCATATCTGAAATTTTATAGTTTTCAACATTTCTTGCGCGGTTTTTCGAAGTAAATATAGTTCGTTATTTCATTTTAGACGGTTTTCAGATGGCATGGAACGTATCCCCCATTTTATTATAGGAAACGCCTCTTTGTTTACACGGTTTTTTTACACGGATTTCTGAGGAACATATCTACCGCGTAAAGATTTGGGTGTACAGTTAAAATTTGAAAAGACGTTTCAAGGCAAAATTTTAAGCACGTTTTTCTCAAAATGGTATTTTCAAGGTCGGTGACCAACATTACTCGAAAACGGCTAAACCGAAAAGTCTCAAATTTTAACACGAGCTTCTAATATAAGTACATTTTTTTGGTAGTTGATCGAAGATTTTTTCTCACCGATAAAGGCTGAAGTTTTAGTCGATAGTCGATTTTTTTGACAAACCGCCATTTTTTCAAACATTTTTATTTTGCTTATCCATTCTATTTTTTATTAGACTTATCATTACTTTAACGAAATCTGTTTGGCTTTTTTAATTTAAGAAGATCCAGTTCAAAGATATAATGGTCACCGCAAAATGTCTTTTTTGAGAAGAGCTCCCGAGATCAGCTGTAGTTCCTTTCAAAATAAATATTTTTACTAATATTAAGTCTTAAAATGCAGTTAAAAGATACCAAAATATGTGCAAATTTTTGGATCTACAAATTTAAAAGTTTTCAAAGAAAAAATTCTGAAAAATTCGCTTTTTTCTGCCTTCTAACTGTGCATAACTCAATTAAAATACCATATAATTGAAAATATTGATAATAAAAACCTACCTACCCTTTCCATAATATTAAACGTTCAATATTATCAACTAAAAATTTTTAAAATTATTAATTTGATAAATAAATTAATAAAATAAATCATCTTGACTTGTTCATTAATGTACTTTTATACATATTAGGTTGTCAAAAAAGTCTTGCGGTATTTTCGCTAGTTGGCGCTGAAAGCCAACCTTTTTGGAAAGCTCATTTCACACACTAACACGTGCTTGATTGATTGTCATTTCATTTAAGTCGTTCTTGAGTTATAGCGTCGCAAACATGGAGCAAAATAAAGAGAAAATACGGCATATTTTACAGTACTACTACGATAAAGACAAAAATGCATCTCAAGCCGCCAATAAAATTTGTGCAGTTTATGGACCCGATACAGTTTCCATTTCCACCGCACAACGATGGTTTCAACGTTTTCGTTCTGGTGTAGAGGTGGTCGAAGATACGCCACGTTCCGGAAGACCTATCGTCGAAAATTGCGATAAAATCGCTGAATTGGTCGAAAGAGACTGGCATAGTAGTCATCAAACCGTTACAAACCATTTGAAGAAGCTTGGAGTCACTAAGAAGCTCGATGTATGGGTGCCACACGAATTGATTCAATAAAAATACCGCAAGACTTTTTTGACAACCCAATATTATACTGTATGTGTGAATGGGAAAAGTTATCGAGCTTTTTTACCTCTTTGCTATAGTAGTGACATCGACCATTTAGACGAGTTGAAGGTATATATTCGATAAAATCTATATGCGGACAATAAGGCAATAACAAAGCAAGTCCTGAAATTCATTAAAATGTATATACATGAATTTTACTCAAATTACCACACATTAGGACGTGTTACCTATGAAGCCTGAGCTTGGTGGATTTCTACGAATGGGGCGACTTCCAATAAAAGTTTGTAAAGTTTGCCAAAGACGCCATACCGAATGAGGGTCAATAAGAAATGCTCTCGACTTTGGATAGCTGTGTCGATATATCTTGTAGTTAGTAAATAAGTCATAGTCTGCAGTTCTACTCCATTCACTTAATGAGGTGTTATATTTTCCCGGATCCCAGGCAGCAATTGTAACATTTTGAAATATAGATGCGTGTGTAAAATTGAATTGAGGCTTAGTAACGACCTAAATTAAAAAAAAGAAGTAGATTAATAAAATTAATTTAGGTATATTTTGAAGTGTGTTTGCATATTTCATTAAAACTAATTTATACTAGAGCAGAATTATTTAATAATGGTAAAAAATTTAAAGAGGTTTATAGTAGGTTGAAACCCGTTGGAAAGATCAAATGACCAAAGTAAAAGAGGAAAAAGACAGATGTGGTTATTTACTTAATGGTTGAAAATAGTTTTCATCGATTTACTGCAAATCTACGAGGCCTAAAGAAAAAGATGTGTGGCGAAGTTATCGGTAATGAAAGGATATACAACTTGTGTACACCCTTAAAACCCTTTTCAATCGAAAATTCCCATGTCGAAATATCAGTGTTTATTAGCTTTAGCTTTGTTGCAAAATCGACTTTCTGATGGAACAAAAAAATATATATACTATACATAGTATATGCAATACTTTGGTAAATTTTATTAAGTCAAAAAGGGCTGCAATAAGAAGGTAAGGTACACCAAATTTTGTGAAGGAAGAAATGTTTGTACACGATAAAAATAGAAACCAAATAACTTGGATAACTGAATTTTTCAAAAATGTTGAGGTTATGTAAAAAAAGTGTTTGAATTCATTATCTACAACTATGCCATAATACTATTTCTCATAGTTTTGCTTAAAATCGGGATAAGCCATTTCTAACCTTTTTAAATTCAGACCTCAGATTGTCTGTGAATTATATGATCTTTTACTTTTGTTATTTTATCAGTCGTTTCTACTGAAGTTCAACCTGCTAAACTTTTATTTCTTATTTAAGGAAATTATGTACTGGTATAAATTGTTTTAGTCTTACCTGAGAGTTTAATACTCGAATTGTAGTTTTGCTACCAACATCTATTTCATATCCAATGGTGGGGGCATCATTAAATCGCATCACTATGTCATGGGAATCTTAAAGGTAATGTGAGTGAAAATTGAAGCTGTTATTTTAATAAGAAATTTGAAAAAGTCTTGGAGAAGCGTTCTGTATGGACTACGCTTTATTGCTTTATTAAGGAATGAATAGATTGGAATTTGATTTTGTAATACTTTAATGAAGATTATGAGACATGAATCAAAATATTCGGGTACATAATATGGTCTAATTTTATTATTATTTACCGATAAATCTTCCCAATTTTGCACCGGAAAGCGATCCAGCACTCGATACAATTGCGCATGTTTTAATATCCTTTATTTTTCGAAATAATTTTTGTTTAGGGAATAGCTTTCCGATTTCCAAGTTGTGAAAAGGAGGATCTTTTCGACGTAATATTTTAACCCCAGCATCCATGAGTAGGCAAGATGATGGATAGTACTGTTCTTCGAAACTACTTGCAAATACAGGTGTGTAGTGTACGTTGTAGAAATTGGGCTCATTTGTTAGGTCAATTAGTGATCTTTCAAAAATGTGAATTATGTGTTGACGGAAATTCGCAGTCTTATTCTGGCATTTCTCCAAATGTTTGTCATGACACATAAATAATTTCGGATTAAATGTAAGCTTAGTATTTTTTGATAGCTTAAGACGTGGATGTGGTGAAAGTTTTGAAGAGTTTATTGCTGGTTTCTCACGACTCTCTACGACATATTTTTCATTAGGGTTCCAACGGATGTGAAATACACTGCGACGTTTGCGCTGTTGAGCTATTTCAATAAATAACTTTCAAATTCAATGAAAGCACTATAGTCATACGTACATACAAGTATAAAAATATCTTGTAGAAGACATATTATTAGTTGGCTTATGAGTACATAAGCAATATTATAATAAATAAAAAACTATACCAAAAAGTTAGAATGCAAATAAAATGAGTGCTGGTCAACTTATAAACGTACGTAAATACTCGTATTAAACAAATATGGAGATACCATATAAAATATTATATCTCTACTGTATGTGTAGGCATACTCCACATATAAATTCAAAATATAATACGACTCACCAACCACTGTGCCAGAATTCCGCTGCAGCTCGGAGCTTTTCCATGGATTTGATAAATGCTGGCTTTTCGTACAATGCGGAAAGCTTTTTGGTGCTTTGACTTTTGTGTTTGCATTTTGGTTGAAAGCTTTTAGTGAAACTTGCTTTGTTCCTTCCGGTAGACTAGCAAATATTCCGGTAAACGGCAAAATGGACAATCGTTTTAGTTGGCTAGGCTGAGCGCGAATCAATTGTATTTGAAATATTATAAAATACGTTATGATTAAAGCTGGTACTCTGAAAACCATTTGACCAAAGTTCATGACGAACTGTGATATTGTGATGTATGTAGTAAATTAGATGTATCCGGACTTTGCGCCGTTAATTATCGAGTAATAATCTGTACAATTTAAATAGAGTAGGTAAGAAAGGGTAAGTTTGCGTTAGAAAGTTTTTCTTTATTTTCCGAGATATACGCTACAAATGCTACTGCGGCGAGTACAGGGACTGCGAGGTAACTCTATATAAATTAAAATTTGCATTCTTTCTGGCTAGCGGCTACTAATCATAGGCGTTTGCTTAACCAGTTAAAGTTTGGGTGTTTTATGTACATAGGTATAACTACGATGCATTAATGTGATGAAAGTAATTTTAATAATTACACAAATTGTTTGTAACAATTGACGATTTGACCAATCTGACCATTTTTAAAAACTGATTCAGATTTTTGAAAATCGCCATTATTATTTACTAGATAAGCTGATGTTTTCGATCTACTGGAATGTAAAAATTTTACGACAGTCATGCAAATAAATCCCATTTTGGTCAACACTATGATTTCAATGTTTGATTTACATCTTTTAGTCCTCTAAAGAGTGTTTTTTAAAAGCGTAAACTCAGGGTTGTTATTTGCGTTTAGTGAGCACAGATCAGTAGCCATATTTAATACAAATAATTTTATAATAACGAAGGAAAGTAGGTTGACAAATAGGCTAATTAGTTGCCATGTACAATAAAATTCCCATACCTGTAATATAATTTTATAGTTACAGATATATTTTGTATTGACCTATATCGAATACAGGATTAAATAACTGATGGAACCTAAATCAAATTTATTCAGTATAAAGGATAAATAAAATATTTATCAATAGTAATATCTAAGAAATAGTGTTTGGGTATAGTTTTGGAAAAAGTGGAGTGTAGCCGAACCCTAGACCTTCTCGATTTGTTAAACATAAATTAGTTATAGTATTATAGTGGTATAATAAACATTCTGAAAAACGCTACTTACCACATTAATTTAGTTATGTAGTACAATATCTAAGAATTAATATTTTTTTATTTAACAGACGGCCGAGTACATTAGTATACCTTTCCGTTCTGCAAATCTTAATTTCAAAAAACCCGGCAAATAAACTGAAAGCTGATAAATGTATATTAATGGACGTACCAGTTGAAATTCGCTTTCAATGGCTGTATAAGTATTATACTACGGGGCTGAAAAATCGTTAACCTTTGTTAACGCCAGAAAACACAACAAATGTGAAAGTCATTGAGCGACCGTAAAATGATATTGAGTGAGTTGAAATCATTGGCATCTCAAATAATTGTCTTGGTAATATCAATCATTAAAAAAGGACACTCTGGTATTGATCTAAGAACGAGTTTTTGTGACAAGCCCTTTGGCAGTCCACTGGGTAGTCGTTGGCTGGTAAAAATCATCCAAAGCAACAGAAAATACGGTAGTCGGTCGGTAAGATTTTCAGCCAGTATTTTTAACATTAGTTTCATCGACTATCTTGAACATGGTAAACAATCAATGAACAATATATTTGTGCGTTATTGGATCGGTTGGACGTCGAGATTACTACCTCCTAATAATTACATCATACGCATCCGTTAATACCACTGTTGGACAAGTAAATTAGAAGAGATTATCTTGTTTATCCTGCTTACTTCATTTCGTTACAGCATATGTACATATTTGGTTCAAAACCGTATTCTTTATTTTAAAATTAAACTAACTTACGTACATCATTTTGGACGTCATACACAAATAATGGAAAGCGCAATGTTTATAATATGGGGGCATATCTTGAACTCTCGACGATTTATGCGCTCAAAGTCAGAAAGAGAGAGACTAAATTCATTATACTATTTGATAAAGTTGCTTGGCATTATACAAGGGGTTATCCAAGTAGAAGTACTTTTTTCGTGTCAAGCTGTCATGTTATTTTTGTTCAGTATGGTTTGTCATTTCATAATGGAAACTCTTACGCCTGAAGGACGTTCACAACGGTTTGGTGTGATTTGTGGGCCGGTGGAAGTTTCTATGTTCTTTCTTTAAAAAGTAGGGAACCTCGAAATGGATGACCCTTTGCATATACTTATGTATGTACCATATACATATATATGTATATATGTATTCGATGCATTCTACAAGTTTCAAAACTCTGTCACATGATGTTTTCAAAAGTATTTTCACATACTTTCATGAAAATGTCCACGCATTAACCGATAAATACAGTATAAAGTCAGCTAAAACACTCACTTAGTAAAACTTCCTCTTTTAGAAAATATATTATGCAAAAATTATCAATATGGGTTAGTTAATTCAAAATATAATACAATTAGCACTTTCCACATATGTATATACATATTTATACGGAAATCATCGAAGTCTAGTCGATCTTTAGTTTCGCATATTGGCGCCAATTCTAAATATCATTCGTTATCAAATTCACATAAAATCTTTGTAAGTTCTGAGGTCAACAACATGACCTGACCAACGCAAAAACTTAGGTTTTCAAAGCCACGGAGGGATGTGGCAACACACCAATACAATAATTCTAAGCATGGTTTACATAAATAGTAGTAAAGTTTGCACGCGCCTCACAAATATGTACTTATGTATGTAAAAACTGCTGCCATCCTTGTTATTCATGCATTGGTATGTATGTACGTGTGAAATAATTTCTCTAATTAGGTTATTTTCATATGTTTATGTTATATATATACATATGTATATGTATGATACATGTGTACAACTGTATTTTGTGCGTGTTTTCCATTGCAGATTAAGCTTTATATTTATTCAAATGAACTACCAAGAACTGACTTTATTCTAAAGAGCAGTCTTTTCTGCTTAAAACACTTGTTGAAATATATGTAATTTATGTATTGATTTTTTCAGCAATTTTTGATAAACTTCACTGCCTACTCCGTTGGTAATTAATGTATTATGAGGTAAATCGTCACTCTGAAACACGGAACACGAGCTTATTTGCTTGAGTGTGCGAACATTTTATTGCACAAATCAATTTCACTTGTATCTATAACGGTCGCTTATGAGCCTTAATGCCGCTTTCCGTGCACTATGTTTACAAATGAACCCAAACTCGTGGCACAATTTACAAACATATATTAAGTGTACTATAACTTCTATTATAAGTTTATATTGTGTACACACATGCGCGAATGTATACTAGTACAGACACAACGACACCTGCGTTATTTAAATACCCGCATATTTGTACAACGTCTATAACCGGCCACAATAATTAGAATTATTTAGTAAATATTTGGAAGTGTGGCAAGAAAATGTTTTCCTACCGGCTCTCTCTCTTTATATAAGGCCACGTGCTATGCCATATTGGGCCGCGATTGTTTGTTAACCCAACAACAAGCAAATGCCGTTAACGCGCTAAACACCTGTCCTCTACGGCAATCGGCTTGTTTCTGAGCCGCTGTTTGTAGCAAACATGGTTTTCGCTTGGCGTCGTGTTCATTTCCCGACTACAGCGCTCTGATCGGTGGTGTCGGGAGGCTATTAACAGCAAGTGGTAAAAGGAAAGCATGTGAAAATATGTGAACCAAACTAATGTAGTAAGGTATATTTGAGGTGAAAAGCTTCTACATTAACTTCCGTGCCGTTAACATTAAGGGTATGAAAAGTACATCTTAGTTGGCTCGCTCAGCTTCAATGCCAACAGTGTACTCATACCCACATACATACATACATATGTATGTACAAGCTAATTTGATGCTGGACATATTCATATTGCATGCACATACACTACGTGTAGAGAAAAGAAGAAGGGGCGGCTAAAAAGAAACACGACAAATCACTCCACAAAAATAGTACACTGCTGGCAGCATTCAGATGTGAAAAGTGAAAGTTTGCATTTACATGGCACTTTGCTTTTAAGCCCTAAGTAAGAAGCTTTGTGGATATTAAAGTACATAATTGCACGTCGTTTACATGCATAGGCAAGTATATGCCAAATAAACAAGTAAATAAGTCTATATTCAGTAGCAGTCGCAGTTTACGTATCCACGCATGTGTGCTGCTCAACAATTCTTACAATTACAATTATCAAATGCGTGGTATACGTAAAAATGTTGTTACTACCAAAACAGAACACAAACTAGTTACCGTATACATTTTTTTCATTATGATTAAGACCGTTAGTTTATCAAGTTACATAATTTGTTCATAATCGCATCCCTTTTTCCTTACACATCAATCCTTCGAGGTCTTAATTTTACATTAGTTATTGACAGTTAAATTGTCAAAAATGGTTGTTATGTAAACTAAAATAATTATGTAATCACGTTATTCTGCAATTGCAAATATTCTTAATTTTTCGATACAATTCTGAAATGGATAAACTGTTTTTTGTATTTGGTGTATTTTATGACACATTGCTTTGTTAGGTACGGATATTTTTCTAAATTACGAAAAAAGGTGCTGCATACATCAACTTACAGATAAGTATATCACGCAGAACAATTTACGAAACACTACTACAATGCATTTACATTGTCCCATTTAGAACTAGGCTGTTTCAATATCGCCTGACCAAAAATACTAAAAAAGCACGACTTGCGGTCTCCTTAATACGACGAATAGAGTTAATGTGTTGGAATTCTTTGCCATAAATTTGTTGATGGAAAAATATATAGGCTTATAGTCAGAGAAAGGTTTATGCTCACTGCTTGGAAAAATTACGTGATTAAGTACAAAAGGACTGTCAATGCTTTTAAAATAAATGAAAAAAATATGAAAACATAACAATAAACAAATGAAGACGGCCGGGAGAAACTGAGGAAGAGGAAGACCTCCACTCCGTTGGATAAACCAGATGGAGAAGGACCTGGCTTCGCTTGGAATCTCCAATTGGCGACAAGCCAATCTCCAACGACTGGCGCGCTGTTGTAAACTCGGCTATAACCGCTTAAGCGGTGTCTGCGCCAATAAAGAGGAAGATTTAATGGTGCTTTATTTGTACATTGGTAGCATGGAGAAGGAGTTTAAAGTACGATCTTCACAGCATATGATAATATAGTGTTGAAATTAGTCTGATATAAGATTTTACCTAAAGGTGACCGGCGTCAAACCCATTGCTAATTTTTTATATTAAAAATAAAATTATAAGAACCCTAACCGACCCACAGTGGTCGGTCTTGTATGGAATCAGCTGCCAAAAATACTTCCACCTCCTATAAAAAAGTGAAACTTTTGCCAAAGCTTTTGAAAATCTCTCTCTCCCGTTTCCCACTCCACCACCCCCCGATGGTAACAAATTTTAATTAACTATATTTAATTAAAAAAGTTGATAAACGAAAAAAGGAGTTTTTTGAATATCATTCAACTAAATCAAAAATTGATTTTAATAAAATTAATTTACTTTTGCAGGATAGGTTCTTTGACTGGTGCTGAAAGGATCTAAGCTCAAAAGCAATCGGTTTAGCAAATCCTGATTTGTAGCGATCCGTTAGTTCTTTCGTGTATGATGGAGTCGACACATCTTAACGTCCTTATTGCTTGACTCAGCAGATTCTTATGAGAGCTCTCCAATTGAAACTGGTGCATATTGAATAACATCGGGAGCGATGTTATGACTGACGGAGGAATATAATACCAATAATAATTTGAAGTTAATTCCTTTGCAGGATCTATCGCAAATCTAGTGCATTTAGAGTTGATTAAACTGATCCCTTTTGAAATTGATTTTCGAACAAGACAGCTATAGCGGGTGGACGAAAGTCTGCAGTTTTTCCAAATTTCTTTGTGCTCTTCATCATTTTACGATTTTATTATCAGTTGTTCAGGGACACATGTCGTGACAAATAAATTATTGTCGTCCAAATTAGTGTTTTCAAATTTCTCTGACCAGAATTGCCATCAAAGCCACACATTCCTATTGATAACAGGTAATTAGAGGACTCATTCCGTTCATTAATTACATTTGTGACGCAATGTTGATCAATATTTTTTATCTCAACTTCAACATCAGATTCTGAGATAACTGTTTTTCCTTTAAAATGTTATCATAGCAGGGTAAAAAGTTAATAGGAAGTTTTTTGTTAACGAAGTTTCTAATAAGTAGATACTGAAGCTTTATTAAATTTGCTTCGGTTTACACCGATATGATGTGCCTAAATAAAAGTATGTACATACGTATAAAACAAACATTTGATGAAAGTGGGAAAATGTTAAAATGGAAACCAAAGCTCAAATATGTTTATATACAGTTGTGTTCAAAATAATAGTAGTGCTTCTAAGGAAAATATTTAACCCAAAAAATTTATCATATCAGAACATGAACGTCAAGCAATCTTAAAGAAATATTTCTAACGGTATTCCGTGAGTAAAACACAATGCATAAACTTCAGCTATTCACATAATTTGCAATGTTATGAGTTCAAATCTGTGTCGGTCACTGAATTGTTAGTGACGTAACAGTTCGTAGACGTTTACTGGAATATAATTTATTTGCGCTGAGTCCGCGTCCATTGTTGACAAAGAAACATACGGCTCCAATTCGCCAAGGAACATGTCAACTGACAACCGGAGAAATGGAGAAATATTTTGTGGACAGACGAATGTAAGATAGTTTTATTTGGTGGCACAGGGTCTAGGCAGTATATCCGTTGTCCACCAAATGCGGAATATAATCCGCAATACACTCTTGAGATCGTCAAACGTGTTGGTGCAAAAGTAATGGTTTAGTTTCTTGTACAACAGCGTGGTACCAATCCATCTGATAAAAGAAACCATTGATCCGTACGTGTATGTGGATATATTGAAAAAAGTTATGCTACGGAATGGAATATGCCATTAAATTGTTTTTTTCAGCAAGATAACGACACGAAACATACAAGTAAATCTGCAAAGGAATAGCTTCGGGTCAATAAAGTTGAGGTTATGTCGTGGTCTCCTCAGTCTCCTGACCTTAATTCCATAGAAAACTTATGGTGTATTAAAAAAGGTATTGCTGACCGTAGACCATCAAATACAAGGGAATTATGGAGCACAGTCTACGAGACATGGCAGCAAATCCCGCTGAAGAGGTGTCGTGACCTGATCGATCCCATGTCCCGCAGATATGCTGCAGTAATAAAAAATGGCGGTTACTCGACTAAATATTAAGTAAACTCACTTATATACTAGTCATAATTTCCATTTTTTAAATTTATTATTCGCTTTATTGCATTTTGGTTGGCACTCCTATTATTTTGAACACCGATTTTTTAAGGTTTTTATTTAAATAACTTTTTTTTCGTTTACTAAGTATTACTAAAACTTTAAAAGTGCATAAAAATGCTGCATGAAATGAACAATTTGTGGATAAAAAATAAATTAATAAAATTCTTGTTTTTGTTGAAAAACATAACTTTGCATTTTATTATGTCATGCACTCCTATTATTTTGAACACAACTGTATGTATGATAAAAAAACAATAAAATATTCACGAATATACATACACATAAATACAAAAAATTATAAAAAATAACACACACAAAATCGCATGCCTGGTAGAATAACATAAATAACAAAGAAAGTTGCAAAAAGTTGCAGATGAAACCAAAAGCATAGACTTAGAAAACACTAACTGATATGAACAAACTTGATTCATTTGAGGGCGAGACAGGGATCATAACAGTGGCGAAACTATACCGTTCGAAGCCCGTGGCAAATTCATCGAATGGGCCCATTGCCCTCCCACTTCCCCAATATATAAAGAAGCTGAACCAACAACAATAGTATATTTTATTTTATAATATTTATTTATACACTTTTATTTGTAAGAGTGAACTAATAAATCACTACGTGAAGTAGGTACATACAACCTTTATAATTATAATTTCTTGATTTTCTAATTATTCACTTTTAATTAAAGGTACCTAATTTAAAGTACATATTGAACTGAAATCACAATTTTATTTTAAGTACACAATTTTAATTATTAAAATTCCTTTCTTCGGACTTTCTGTTCAGCAAAAGTGTTAATGACATCATCAAAGTTCAAATTTCGGGCCATAGAATTTTCGATGGATAGAATAGCCAAATTGCTTTCCTTTCTTAAATAAGTTTTTATCAATTTCAGTTTTGAAAATGATAGCTCGGCACGTTACAGGAATGGTGAGAAATAACAGAAATGCAGTGCACACTTCAGGAAAGCTTGAAGATATAAAATGATTCTTTATTATTAATAAGTCAGCAAGTTCTTTTATAGAAGATGACCTTTCTATTTCGCGTTTAAAAGAGGATCGAAAACTGAGAATTTCTTTGGAAAACGACATAGATATATCTTTTTTATATAAATGGACAAATGCTAAAGCCTTTTCCAATAAATCAGTATCATTCAAGTTTTGCAAAGTGGCAGGCTGCAAGATACTAAAATTGGAAACAATTTCATTCATTCCAAGGAAACGCGATCTAAGTTGATTAATGATGATATCTAATACACGATAGAATACGTTCACTTTAAACAAGCTTTCAGGATCTTGGAGACATTCATCCACACATTTCTTAAAAATGACGTTTCACTTTTCTCTGACGAGTTTTAGGAAATTCAGGGTTTATAGACCAATGTAACTGCAATACTATTTGCTTCCGTTTTTAAATCTTCAAATTCATGTCGATACTTTTCAAGTTCTTCTAGACAGACTTGCAAACGCTTTGAAGCATTTGAAAGATCGATGGCTTTAGATTGTCTATGGTTTGTAAGACTTTGCAATGGAAAACCAGCAACATAATAAAATTGTAGTTCTCTACCTTCTTCTTTAGCGAGATAGCTTCATTTCTCTCATCTGATTTGGAATTTGATAAAATGGTTTTTGTTAGCGCTTTTTGAACATCAACAAATCGAACCTTTAAAGCAAACATGGCATCAAAGCGTCCTGCCCATCAAGTTGGATTCATTGTTTTTAATGTTATTGAATTTGATGATACAACGATTTCTCCTTTTTTGTTGCAAGATATAAAATTAGATAATATATTCCATCGTCTAATACTATGGCCAAAAAAATTATAAATTTGTTACACAGTTTCGAATAATGTTTGTATTTCTATGACCTCTTTTACTGCATCATTTACTACCAAGTTTAAATTATGAGCAGCACAATGGACATACACTGCATTTGGCTCTATATCTCTTATAAGTTTTTGAACTCCGCCATAAGTACCTTTCATGGTATTAGCTCCATCGTACCCTTGTCCACGGCACTTATTCAGAGAAATACTTTTATCATTTATGGATTTTATTATCTGCTTGCACATTGCTAAGGCAGTTTGATCCTTAACCTCATGAAATCCTAAAAATTACTCTTTAATTACGCGCGAGTTATATCGTCACATCAACCCCCACCAAAACCAAGAAGACACCAATAAATATAAGAACATATCATTAAGTTTATTTTATTATTTAAAACAATACAACAACTGTAAATAATACTTACTTCCTGTTATCAACTTTTGTGCACTCACTATTGTTTTATTTTACTGACTCATCAAATTTATTTGCTTGACTTCATAAGACACCAATAAAATAATAAGAACATATGTATCATTAAATTTATTTTATTATTTAAAACATTGCAAAAATTGTAATTAATACTTACTTGCAAAAATTGTAATTAATGCTTACTTCCTGTTATCAACTTTTATTTTTACTGACTCATCAAATTTATTTTACTTGTTTGACTTGATGTAAAATTGGTTTAAGAATAAAATTCATTATTGGTGTAACCTTCGAAGTAATAAGGTGTTTTATTGAACGAAAGAAAGTTTGAGCAACGTAACCAACATAACTAACGTAACCAACGTAATTGGCGCAGTCGAAAAG